>JAFJYI010000142.1:1200000-1944300 GCA_019022655.1 Acacia acuminata
ATTAAAAATCGAGAAAGAAAAGCTTAGTGGCTTTTTCTCTGATGATCTGAGCCTATGGGAAATGCAGGCAAAAGTTGAACACCCCATCACTGCATTTATACTTGGTTTTTTGTTGTTGTTTGGTTCTGTGATCTCAGAATACGGGGGTTGCAGGAGTGTTTAATTGCCAAGGAGGAGGATGGTGCCGTGTTTCAAGGAGGAATAAAAGCGCAAGTGAGTGTTGATCTAAGCATGAACCTCACGAGCATGTGTACAAACACCTCTGTTTTCTTGCTCGAAAACAGAGCATATATAGCTGGTTTGAGCAAAAATACTCACTCATAATGATGCTGCTCTCTACATGGGAAAACAGGCTTGGACATGAGCGGAGGAAGAGCAGAAGGAGTCTGTTGCAGAGGGGGGAGAAGAAGGAGAAGCAGCAAATAAAGTTGAAGGAGCTCTCTCGCCATTCTGGTGCAGAGTAAGAAGACGACACATGAAGGAGGGGGAGCTTTAGATTGCAGTTAATTAAAGCAAGCGACACGTGAGTGTTAGAGAGAGACAGTCTGTGTGTGAGCAGAGAGACGTGCATGCTCACTGTTAAATCATGACGGATGTTTGTTGAATAACGGTAGCGTGTGACTTTACTCTAAAATGGTAACCACGTGTGTATTTTTACTTTTAAAAAAAGCACATAGTAGTTCTTGAGGATAAAATACACGTGTATTTTTACTCTTTTATCCAAAATAATATATAATGATATGGACCCACACACATTATTTCTCACTTCCTCCGCCGTCACGGAAAGTGCTGAAAAATTGGTCAGCGGAAAATTACATCGAAGACCCTGCTGGAAATTACACCAAACGACCCATTCTCTTATTATTATACACGTACGGTTCTGAGAAGAATGATGAGCGATGAGAAAGGCTGGAGAGTGTACGAGTGAGAGGAGAGAAAAGCATGAGAAAGAATCGTTGTAGTGATACAGAATAGAATATAGGATAAAGGAGTAAAAATATATATATGTTTTATTTTTGGGAGCGTCTAATATCATATGCTTTTTTTAAGAGAAAAAATAAACATGTGGTTATATTTTAGGAGCAAAAATCACACCATCATTAAAATCTAACTTAACGGTGCATTTAGAACAACAAATGTCATATTTACAACAATATTTAAACATTTGGATTTTGAACATAGAAATGTTATTTACAACAGGAAGTGCTGTATTACAACAAAATTTAAAATCTGGCCATATTTACAACAGAAAATGTCATATTTGCAACAACATTTAAACACTTGGATTTTGAATATAGAAAGGTCATTTACAACAGAAAAATACTAGATTTACAACCGGAAGTGCTATATTTACAACAAAATTTAAAATCTGGCAATTTACAATAGAAAAAGTCATATTTACAACAGACTTTGAATGGTGATGTGACTTTTGCTCTTAAAATGCAACCGTATGTGTATTTTTGTTCCCAAAAAACGTATATGGTATTAGGCTCTCCCGAAGATAAAGCACATGTATAATTTTGTTCCTAAACCCTAGAATATAATATATAAAGATATGGGACCACGTACATTATTTCTCACTCCCTTCTGAAGCCTTCACGTGAAGCGTTGAAAAATTGGTCAGGGGCAAATTACATCGAAGACCTGGCTGGAAATTACACCAAACAGACCCATTCTCTTCATTATATATACACGTGCAGTTCTGAGAAGAATGATGAGAATGAGAAATGCTCCCCATCCTCTTCTCTAATCTCTCTAGTGTTTTATCTCAGTTTTCTTTTATTTTCGTTACACAAAAATAATTCTATTAAATATCATCCAGTTCTTTTCGCATCACAATGTTAGCCTCCTCCTCCACCTTCATCATCTGAAACTAAACCCTTCAAGCCACTGTCAAAGATGGTGGTATTCAACCAAGATTTCATAGGCAGCTTACTTCTCACGCTCAAGCTCAGAGAAACTATAGGACCCGGAAACCCATATTGTCCCACTTCGGGTACCCCATCCATTAAGTTCCCAGACCCAGAGCAGAAACCTCCAGAATCATTAGAGATTCCCATCAACGAAGACGATGAAAAAGAAGAAAGGACACTTGATTCTGAATGGGTTATCTCCATAAAGGAAAAACTCGATCAAGCTCGACAAGATGACGCAGCAAGCTCATTGGATAAAATCTCAATTTACAAAATTCCACATTACCTACGAGACATCGGAGGTGACGACAAGGCTTTTGTGCCCCAAATCGTCTCATTGGGTCCGTACCACCATGGCAAAGAACGGCTCCACCAAATGGACCGTCACAAATGGCGTTTACTTCAACACGTCCTTGAGCGAACCAACCATGACATTAAGCTCTACCTAGATTCCATGAAAGAGATTGAAGAAAGAGCAAGGTCCTGTTATGAAGGACCCATCAGTTTAAGGAGCAACGAGTTTGTGGAAATGTTGGTTCTTGATGGTTGCTTCGTGCTCGAGCTTTTCAGGGGAGCCACAAAGTGTTTTAAGAATCGATATTCCATAAACGATCCAATTTTCGCGATGCGTGGGTCAATACATTTGATTCAGAGAGACATGATAATGCTAGAGAATCAGCTTCCATTGTTTGTGCTAGATCGTCTTCTTGGGATTCAATTGGGTGACCCAAATTTGAAGGGGCGTGTTGCAAACTTAGCACTCATATTCTTCGATCCTTTGAAGCCAACAGGTAAGCCTTTAACGGAAAGTCAGATAATCAAATTGGAATCGTCTCTTCAAGGCCATACCCCATTTAACCCTTTGGGTCTTCAAGATGATCTTCACTGTCTCGATGTGTTTCGGAGAAGTCTACTACGAACAGGGTTTCCAAGATCACCCAAAGTTGGTCTACACTGTCTCGATGTGTTTCGGAGAAGTCTACTGCGAACAGCTCGAAGATTAACCAAAGTGTTGATCAAACAACGGTCACATTCTCATGGAGTTGCTGACAAACGAAGACAAAAATTGATACATGGTGTGACACAGCTTAAAGAGGCCGGAATCAAGTTCAGGAAAAGGAAAACCGATCGATTCTGGGATATAAATTTTAAGAATGGGATTCTGAGGATACCGAAGTTGTTGATTGATGATGGTACCAAGTCTCTGTTCTCAAACCTCATTGCGTTTGAACGGAGTCATCTAGATTGCAGTAATGAAATTACTTCGTATGTGGTCTTCATGGACCATCTGATTAACTCTCCGGCCGATGTGGAATATCTTCATTACTGTGGGATTATAGAGCATTGGCTTGGAAGTGCTGCTGAAGTTGCTGATCTTTTTAATCGATTGTGTCAAGAAGTTGTGTTTGACAGCCATGACAGTTACCTATCGCAGGTGTCGGAGGATCTGAATCGATATTATGGTCACAGATGGAATACTTGGCGTGCTAGCTTGGAGCATAATCACTTTAGTAATCCTTGGGCCATTATTTCTTTCGTTGCTGCTGTGGTTTTGTTGCTTTTGACTTTTGCCCAAACATATTACACTATATATGGATATTACAGACCTGGCAGCTAAGTCCTTTTCAGGGTCGTCGCTTTAATTCGCTTCCAACAATGCATTGCCTGGGTTTGCCATTCTTTGGACCAAGTTAAACAACCAATAATTTAAGTGTGTTATACTGGTTGGAAACGGGGAGGTTGGAATCACATTGTTGAATTGTTTATTTGATTATTTCCAGTGTAAAACGTTGTAAGGGGATCAAGTGCGATTCTTCGTTTTCTTTTCAATCTTTGGGTGTCATGTAAAAATATAGGGTAAAGGTGCAAAATACACATGTTTTTGCCATAAAGAGCACCCAATACCAAGTTTTTTTTTTTTTTAAAGTGCAAAAATACTTATATATTTACAAATTAGGTGCAAAAGTTATATATGTCACTTAACGTTAGATAACTGCCATTACTATTGATCGAGAGACAGTAATTTACCACTTTCCCTATTATAGAAAAATTGGGAAAGAGTGAACGAGAGTCCGCTCGGTCTCAGTTCTGTCTGGCTACTTGGTGGAGAGAAAGATGAGAAAAGGCGAGAAACTTGGAACTAAAAGAGAGTTTCGATAACCACAAGAGAGAGAAGGCTCAATTAAAAACGATGCTTCTTGGGATCTGGTTCTGAAAGGTGGAAAAAAAACTTTTAAATTTTTTGGACCTGAGAAAGTGGAAGAAATTAATGAGAGGGCTCTAGCGTTCAACTGAAAAAAAAAAAAAAAAAAAAAAAAAAGGATCAATATATAGGGACATTTACTCATAACAATGTTTACAAGTGTTTCCAAATTTTTTAAGCAAAAACATCGTTCACGAGCGTGGAAATGGGGTCAGTCTTCTTCACCCTCCCCTTCTCTTTTTCCAATACAAAAACGCGTTTCGGGAATAATATATTAGCGTGAAAATGGGGTCAGTCTTCTTTCACCTACCCCTTCTTGTTTATTAATACAAATACGCGTTGTCGGAGTAGTATATTAGTAAATAGCAAGGGGAAACCAGATCTTGCATTGGTAAGCTGATTATAATTCAAAGTTTAGTGTTTTATTTCAATGTTTTGAAGTTTTTCAGTATGAGTCCATGTGCTTAGAATTTATGTGCTTATTATATGCTTATACCTCAATTAGAGGTATGGGTATATATATATATATATATATATATATATTGTATTTATTTATATTTAAATTATTTGCTGCTTTCTGAAATTTTTTTGCACCCATGATCTCAAATTAATTACTTTCCATGATATTGGTGTTACAAATAAATAATTCTGAATACAGTGACTAGAAACTAATTAATTTGAGATAATGGATGCAAAAATCATTACGAAAACAACATATAATTTAAATATAAATAAATACAATATTAAAAAAATTTAAAAAAAAATGCTTATACCTCTAATTAAAGTATAAGCATGTAATGAACACATAAAGTCTAAGCACCTAATGTGGACTCTTTTCAAGTATACCTTTTTCAGCAACCCATCTTCTCCTCAATATATTTTAATTCAAATACACGTTGCCAGAATGAGAGTCTGCTCGTTCACTCTTTCCCAGTTTTTCTATAACAGGGAAAGTGGTAAATTAGTGTCTCTCGCTCAAAAGTAACGGCAGAAACGGCAATTATCTAATATTAACAGATATATGTGACTTTTGTGCCTAATTTGTAAGCACATGTGCATTTTTGTATCTAAAAAAACCCCATATTAGAGGAACTTTATTTTTTAGAAGAAAGAGGGTTTTGGGGGATTTGTAAAAATATCTGATTTCCTCCCCTCTTATTTTTAAAATTTGCAAACACGGAAGAAAACTACCAAAGCCCTCCATTTCTCCAAAATAGAACTCCCAAACAAGCCGGTTTGAGAGGAAAGAAGAGGAATGGGAGAAAATGGAGGCATTTGGGCTCTCTCTTCTTATTTGACTGATCATATTATTTAAGAGGGGACGGGAAGTTTTTTGAAATTTTTGCCCCTCCCCTAAAAGGTCTCCCCCAAATCGAACAGATTTGGAAGGATTATAGAAATTGGTGTGTCAGTAGACTAAGATACCCCTAGTCTTTTTCTGTTATTCCAAAAATACCCCAAATGGCTCTTAAATTTTAGACCATGCTTTCCTCTGATAGATCTAATATCCGCTTACCCTCCTTTTCTTTCATACGTCGCCGTTTTGGTGCCAAAATGGCACTGTTCAATTTTTTTTTTTAAATAGCATTCACTATCCTAATTTTTTTTTTTAGCATCATTCAGCTTTTCTTACATCACAGGTCAAAGATCACGAAATAATTTTTTAAGATCATTAAGTATTTTTCAGTACCAGTCAATATCCTGAAATATTTTTTTAATACTCTTTAGTACCTAAAATATTTTTTGAAAATCCTAAAATAATTTTTTCGAGATCATGAAGTATTTTTTCGTACTATCCAATATCCTAACGTATGTTTTGAGTACAGGTCATAAAGTATCTTTTTAGTATTGGTCAAGATCTTCAAGTATTTTTGTTTAACACCATCAGTATCTTGAAGTATTCTTTTTTTAGCACCGATCCGATCGATGTTAAAAGAATACTTTAAGATACCGACTTATACTAAAAAATACTTGCGGATCTCGACCAATACTTAAAAAAATACGTCAGGATCCTGGCTAATACTGAAAAATTACTTTCTAATCTTGAAAAATTATTATTTTTAAGATCCTAAATATTTTAGAATCTTAAAAAAAAAAAAAAAAAAATACTTCAGTACTAACTAGTGCTAATAAAATACTTAAGAATTATGAATGTTAATTTTTTTTTTTTTTTTTTTAAAATAAAAGAACCGTGCCATTTTGGCACCAAAACGGTGGCGTATCAAAGAAAAGGAGGACAGCAGATATTGAATGTATCAGGGTAAAGCCTGATCCTTAATTTTTAATTAAGTTTTTCATTTGCTCTGATCCCCTGTTGAAACCCTTATCCTGGTGCCAATTTCCTTCTTCCTCCATGAATGGCTTTCTCAAGTTTGTAATCGATATACTGAGTTTCTTTAACCCTCCCTCTGCAAAACCAAACCCCTCCTAACTTCATCTTTCAACTTCCTTATATATTTGCGAATCAGTCCTCTGGTTTGCTAACATAAATATCCGTGTTAATAGAGATAAATTCAATCAGGGGGAAATTAACTCATTCCCTTTCAAATGCTTCCTTCTCATAATTTATATAGCCACTCACAATAAAGGGAGCTATACAAGTTCAGACACAGTAGATAAACTAGATCAGTTTGCAACTGAAGTCCAACAGGTGACTAAAATCAACTAAGAACTAGGTTTTTGCATACATACATAAAGAGATATGGAACAATAAGATGAAGATGAAGAAGCATAAATTAATTCATGAAGAATAAAGAGAGCCTATTCAAGCTGAGACCTTCAGTCTCTGCTTGAAAGTTCCTGTTGGCGAGGTTGATGGGGGAAGAAGAAAGGGTTTCGGATGGGGAAGGTGGAAGAAAATATTAATTACAAGTTATTATTATTATATGAACTCAATAAAAAAATTTGAGTTGATATGATAGCAGCCAAATTAAAATAACGTGAGTTTGATATTTATAATTAATAAAGTTCAGAAAAAATCACTTATAACATAAATAAAGTTGTACGTGTGAATATAATTTCCCTCCCCTCTCTTCCTAAACCAAATAAGATAACATTAAAATCCCTCTTATAACATAAGGGTAAATTTGTCAATGTGAAAAAAATTTCCCTACCCTCTCCTCTTCCTTCGATCAATCCAAACAAAATAATATTAAAATCCCTCATATTCTCTCCCCTCTATTAAAATCCCCCCTTACCCTCCCCTCTGTTGAACCAACCGAACCCTGAATGGATGCTAGGAGGATATATTATAAAAGCAAAACCAAAATATCAAGAAAAATGAATTCTATGAAAAGCAACGGCAACACAGTTTAGCTATCCAAAAAAAAAGAAAGGTCAAAATTACTTCCACTGCAATAGATTGATCCGTACTCATTGCAAGTTATGACAGGGATAACTTTCTACATAGGCTTCATAAAATTTCATGTCATTTAAATAAGAATTCAGCAATAGGAGTATGGCAATTGCCCACCTATATTAAAATCAAAGAAAGTAGGGGGGGAAAAAGAAATATTGAAAGAACACTAGGGGAAGGGTACTACAGAAAGAGGCCCCGGCCCTTTCCTTCATAAAAACTAAATCTTTCACTAGGACGTAAAGTTTTCCCAGGTGACACACCAGTGCTCAACTGAAGGATGAGCATCCAGGATGCCCAGACCAGTCCTCCAGGTAGTCAGGCATAATAATAAGTCACAGATTGCTCCAACTGTTCAAAGAATACTGCATATGCAAACAAGCAACTTGTGGGTCTGCGACTTAAATTAAGCGAAAAAAGTTCAATCGACCTGAAGGTGAAGTATTCAGTCCCTAGGAAGAAGGGCTGAGCTCTCTTCCGTTGTTCTCTTTCCATCATAGCGCTGAATTAAAAATAATGAAACCAAAAGCTTTATTAGTAACATATATGATCTAAAAGGTACACTGCTCAATACTTCAAAATGAACGCACACCACATCTGTGACCACTAAAAAGAAGAAACATTTTACCTGTTTCCCAAATGTGAATGGCACATATCTGTATTTGATCATGTGAGATATCTGTCTCCTCATGGTAAGTGAGAATAGGACTACCCAGTAGAAGAGAAGAATTGGCCAAAACACAGGTACATCAAATACGCTAAAAAAGGTCATCACAAACGCAATGCAAAATGCCTTTGTGATTGAGTACCTGCCACAAACGAAGCAGCTTCAGTACAAGCAACATTGGTAATAACAAATAAATTTTTCCCCGGGCCTTTTCAAAGGACGCAACATCAAGTTGTACCATAAACAACACATTTATAACAAACAAATAAAACTTACTCACAGCAGACATCATAAAGCTCCATTGAGCCTATCATCACGTGTGTGGTGATAAGAAGAAAAGATATAAAACACAGTAAGGCCAACAAACGAAGCACATTGATTCACACAATAAACTGATTTCCCCAATAGCGTACCCGCCCCAAACATCGCGTCAGGAACTCATCACAAATTAAATTAATAGCAGCCATGTCCCAGTCCTCAAATGTCTCAAATCTCAATTTAAACCACTACGCTCACACTTCCAAGCAAAGCTCATACATAAATGCGACCCATTAATTGTATTGTATTGGTACAAAACCCTAACCAAGAATTTTATACACCAACTGGTTCTGTACACTAGCGCGAGCATACAGCAATGTCCCATAAGTACGTCAAGAAAGAATCGGGCTAAGAATCATTTCGAGTAAGCATTCAGAAACCCTAAAACGGTCAATCATAAATGTCAAACAGCAATCGAGAACCGACAAGTGAATTAAAGGGCGAAAAGAGAGAGTACTAAAACGTACCAGAACTTAAACTCCGGGAGGCGGCGAACGAAAGGACGAAATTCATCGGAACCCCTGGTGGGAAGGGATGGACCATCAGAGATTTCTTGGATCTCGGGGTCAATCTGAGGGGAGAGAAATCCGATGAGAAGATTGAGGATATAAATGCCTAGACCATAAGAGACGATGTAGAAACCCTGGACGAAGTAAACGCGGACAACGTAGATGAAGACAACGACTAAGCAGGCGATCCAACGGTGGAGGACGTGCGGTGTCGCTTTGTCGAGCAGATGCTGATACTGCCGGGACACGGTGAATTTCCACCGCGATATGGCAGCCGTCATAGGAAGATCGTCTACAGCGGTGCCGGCGCCGGCTGCTCCCGCGTCCATTGGAGGACCTATATTAGCTGTTTTTAAAATGGTAGGCGCTTTATTGTCTCCTCCTTCCCCCTTCGGTCCCTGTGTTAATAGGAAATGAAACTATCGCGGATGCCACATCTGGGTATTGATTGTACAAGATCCCTCTATTCCCGGGTCACGAATCGCACATGGTTTTACCGTTCAGGTTTGGGTCGTTAAATGAAAATATAGTATTTGTTTGGGAAAATGACATTTAGTTAATATAGAAAAGTCTCATTAATCAGTTATTAGATTGTTCTAATATTATTTTTGTAATTGAGATTTCCCCTATTTGTTTCGATTCATTCGAAAACTTAGACCAGTTTGTACTTGGATCTTTGGACTTTGGGCATTCTTGAGCCCCTGAAATATTATAACCCAAACAACATTTGAATGATACTCATTTGGTCGAGTACATTTTTCTTTGTGGTTATGGTTATGAATAGTTTTTCGTTGTTTTTTAAGTAGTAGCTATTACCTCTCATCTTTTGTATAACTACAAGCTAATCCACTTGTTTGAGGAGATTAATAAATTTAAATAAACTATTTAATTGTATTATATGTTACATGTAGGATAAGGAAATAGGATCGAGTCCATTTAAGTCTGTTTATTGAAGATAAAATATTTATTACTTTAAAAATATGTCATAAATTAAAACTTTTAGTATTTTAATTTAATTTCTTTAAAAAAATGAAAAAAAATATTGTCTTGTTAAACGGGCTTAAAGCTTGTGTGCCTATCCAAATTAATGAGTAAATGGGCTAGGTTTCGAAATAGAGACCTTTTATGAGAGTCGTTCGGGCCTCCCAGCCCATGATGGGCCAGCTCATTTTTGCACATGTAGTTACATGATATCAATTTATAAATCTACCATCATGTGGTTGGTCCAATGAATGTGGTCTTGGATTCCTTAAGAGATTTAGAGTTATTTGCGATAAAACCACTTATAATCCGCTTGTATGGAGTCACCCATTGTTAAGAGGATCGTCCTGCCATTCATGCGAGTAACCCGGAGTGGTTGCACACTTGCCACCATTTTTATTATTATCAATTTATAAATCTCAACCGTGGTTGGTCCAGCGGAATGTGGCGTTGGATTCCTTTAAGAGGTCTAAGGTTCGATTCAAAGTAAAACCACTCGTAATCCACCTTGTATGGAGCTACCTTTGTTGAGAGGGTCTTCTGCCACTTTCGAACCTGAGGTGGTTGCAGACACTGCCACCATTTTATTATTAAAAAAAAATTATAAATCTGACAAATTAATTTTTTTCTTAAAAAAAATTATGTTCGGGACTAAAATTAACTTTTAAACTAGTTCTTATTTTTTAGAGCAGGTAGTGCATTTTTCTAAACCCAAAACAAATCAGTAACCAGGGTAATTTTATTTTTATTATTATGGTCTGGAGCTTTTTCCTTTCCAAACAACTCGTTGAAGGCATTTATTCTTAATTTTAGATTTAGATTAAAAGCACACTGTTATGGTATCAGATAACGAGTTGTAGGATATCACCAAAAATTAAAATTAAAAAGATGTTGGAGTTCCATTAAAATTGAGCATACAAGTAATAAAACATTAAGAAATTAAGAAATACGGATAGGATATTATTGTCATTACTAATTTTAATCACTTCCAATGTCACTATCATTTTTTTAACATTAGATCATAATCTCATCTACCTTTATCATTTCTCTCTTTTATTAAGATTCTAATCTAAGATGAAAAAATGGTAATGACTAAAATTGATAATGACAATATTCTATCCAAAAAGTATTAGCAAATGGACAATTTATATAAATAATAATATAATTTTTAATTGATCGTATATTTATTACATTCTAATATAAGAAAATGTATAATTATCATATATATATATATATATATATTTTGATGAAAAAATTATCATATTTTTGGGTAACAGATAATTATAATATTTTAGTTTTAATTTGGAAACATATAATTAACTTTTTTTTGACAAGGAAGTAATATATCTGAGAATGAGCTACGTCGTGTTTATCTGTATCTTTCTTCAACTATTCGCTCTGATGTCGGAGCTCAGCCCGAGTAAACCACAGGACAACCCAGTTTAAGCAAATAATTACATTTCCTCTTCAAATTGCAACAGTTGGATTGTTACTAGCCTTCAACGCTCTTCAATGGAAACGTGCTTTTATCTAAATCCCAAGCTCCTAATCATATGATCCGCATTCTTGAATCCGTTTATCTCCTTATAGTTCGTGCAAGATAGATCGAATCCTTCGTCTTCACCTGTAAGTGATTCCCTCATCCTGCATTTTACAAATACGTGTGTATAGTTTCTAGGCACATACTCATTTGTATTTTCGTGTATAACGCGAATCTATCTAATTCTGTATCATTCAAGCATCTTTTTCCAGATCCCTTTTTGTACATTAGAGACAGTGGCGTAGCTGCCTGTCTTAAGTGCTTGCATTCATGACTAATGCGAGTTGAGTTATAACTTGGAATGAAATTAACTAGCTTATAAACTAACGGCAGTCATGATCCGTATATGAGATTTATGAAGAAATTTTATCTGAAAATTGTGCTGTCCAGATTAGGTGATATGGTAGATTGGATTATTAGAAGTTGATGGTGCATTTATGAATTTACAGAAGACGGTGGTAGTTTCCACCGTTAGAGGCTTATGATTGCGTTCATGTTGTAATTTCACTGGTCTTTACTGTTTGCCTTCTTTTGTAGTTGTCAATTAGTTAATTGTTCCAGTTGCTTATACTGCTAGCCGTTTCTGTTCTGGTCCAACTCTAATTTGCACCAATTTCCAGACCAGCGTTGGGTGACTCATGGAGCCAGCATCTGCGGATTCATCATCTCAAGCTACCAACTCAGCTCCTGATATTGAGCATCATTCCACCAATGTTTCTGGACAAAATGACAATGCCCATAACTCTTCACCCTCCTTATCGGCTACTGACAAATCATCCTCGGTGATTAATCTGAAATTTTCACAGTCCTTTGGAGCAACACAAGGGAACTCGCAGACTGGAGATACTGGGATGTCAAATTTTTCTTTCCTTGCCAGTGGGCTTGGACGAATACTATCAATTCCTTCTGTTCGAAATGAGACTTCTGCCAACTTAGAAGCTGAGAAGCCTAATTTAATTGAATCGTTCACCAAAGGGTTAGTTGACTCTTCAAAGACTGCAGTAAAGAAGATGCAAGTAACCGCACGCCATATTGTCTCTCAAAACAAACGCAGATACCAGGTCAGTTGTCATAGAATCCTTACGCCTGAGATTTGATCATATCTCTATTATTGCCATGGTTACAAATATCCTATTATTTAATATGTCTAGCACTTCTGTCCGGGTTAACTTGCTGCACAATTTTCTTTTATAACGTGTACCCTGGAAAACGCTGGACTTGGAATGTGATGTAGATCCTCTGCTTCCTTTATTTCAATTTAATATCTATAATATGCATGTGCAGCATCATTATGGTATATCTTATATGCATCATTAGAACCAGCGAGCATTTTTGTGTCGATTCATATGCTCAGTGTTGTACAAGTTCATTGATTCGGTTTATTTTGTTGTTCCTAAATTTTTTTGTATTGATTGAAGACCTTAAGCTTCATTTTTCAAGCTTGTTATCATACCCATCTTATTTTTAGTACTGTTACCTTTGGCATGCTTTTGTCTTGTTTTAGTTATGAATGCTGAGCAAAAAAATCAGATGGTTTTCTTGCATTTTCCATGCACAACTTTAGGGTTCTTACAATAATTGAAAATAATTTTGATAGCTTTTGAAAATGGTTAACTAATACCTATGAATCTTCTTTGGTGAAATGTACTTCGACTACCTAATCCAGTTGAGCACACTGAATTTCACTCTCAATTATCAGTATTAGCAACGCTGAATTTTAATCAAATAATTTATCCAATTCATCATAACTTAGACATGTTAGTTGTTTCCTGCATGGGCATGGATATGACTCATGCTCAAGAAAAGCATCTTATATCTAAATTGAGAGTTCTGTACAAACTAGAGGCACAAAATTTTAGTAGCAGCACGCCTGTTCACGTAAAGTTATACACGATTAATAACATCCTGATAATGGAGTGAAGCTTTCCTCTTTTATTCTTATGAATACAGAATATGTTGATTTTCCAATGGTGCAAGTGTCATGGGCTCATGGTAGAGATAGTCATGTTGTGATTGATTATTGAAAAATGGAGATTTTTCCTGCTTAGGTATCAATTTGATTCCATGAATACTCCAGTATAACTATATGTGATACTCTCTAGGATGCCAACCAACAACATTGTATTGAATCTGTTGAGTTCTGTTAAAATGAAATCTCGACTTGTAATGAATTGATCTTTCTAGTTTTTGGGGAAATTGACACGGATGTGTGATATTGTTTTCAACTGAAATATCTCTCTTATTCTTTGATCTTCCTAACAGGATGGAGAGTTCGATTTGGATCTGGCATACATTACTGAAAATATAATTGCTATGGGATTTCCAGCTGGTGATTCCAGCTCTGGAGTTTTCGGATATATTGAGGTATATCTACATAAATTTATAAAATGTCTTGCATTTACTGTTCAGTTCACTTGTCTCGGTTGTCATTCATTGTATTTTAAAGGAGAGCTCTGGAACAGGGTTTCTATCGCAATCACATGGAAGAAGTGATTAGATTTCTCGAGACTCGTCATGAGGTAACATATATCTGCTTCGTTTGTGAGGTCTTAATGTCCGCATATTTAATAATATGCCTTACATTTTCAACTTGCAATAAGTTGAAAAGTATAATTCATGCATTTGAAACTTTGCAGTGCTTAGTAGTTTTGGCCTAAATTATGTTCATGACAAATTTGCAAACGGAATTTCTTGATAAAGCCTCCAGAGGATAAAGAAAGTCCAGTACTGGAAACGGGGTTTAGAAAGATTCAGGACCTTAAACTCAACTTTTGGCAGCAATTGTAACCTAGAAAATCATTTACTCTTACTTTCCACAGCATTTATAATAACTATGAAGAGTCTGGTCTAGTCGTCTACTGTAAACACCTTTTTGCTTTTTGCTTAGCTTTAGTGCCTAAATTTTTCCTTTGATGCATGCAGGGAAAGTACAAAGTATACAATCTTTGCTCTGAGAGGTTGTATGATGCATCACTATTCAAGGGGAAGGTATGATTCCATCTTTCCGTTAATTTTAGCACTCTAATTGATATCTTGGTGTATATATATGTAAGTGACAACCCAGCCATCGGATCTGGATGATCATGTGAGATTTGTAAGACCTACATCATATACGCTTTTTTGTTTACTGCATGAAGCGCATACTCTTCTTCCTTTTATTCGATATCAAGTTTGATTGTCTTATCTGACTTAGTCTTATATCAAATAAGTGCTTGTGCTGCACCTGCTGTTATTTTACCTTCTCTACACCGGCTACTTCTATGGCTTTAGTGTACCTTTAGAGTGCAGAGAATCGCTATTTTGGGTCATCTTTCTTTCTTTCTGCTTATTTATTTCAGAACAAAGATCTGAAGTTCCAAATTCAATGGTTGAATACAGAGTAGTTAATCGCGCGCTATAGCGTCGCGATAGCGCTGGAGCGGCGCAGAACAGGACGTTGCCGCCACAAATGCTCCATCGCGGAGCGTTTCAAGGTCGCGCCTGTAGCGCCAGTCGCGTTCGGCAAAATCGCGCGGTGCGTTGTGCGATTAAGTTAGGCCGGAACAGTAAAAAGCCCAAACCCGAAAACCCGACTTGAAAACCGGTCCATTCCCTAAAGTCCGAAGCAACCCCTCACGATCGGCGCCTCCCTCTGAGTTCGATTTCTGATTTCGGCGCCTCTGAGTTCAATTTCTGATTTCGGCGCCTCTGATTTCTGAGTTTGATGATTTCGACTCAGTTCTCTTGCTTCAGTTCGAAACGCGTTCAAGAAATTCGACTGAGAGTTCTTTATTTCTTTTCTTTTTTTTTGGGTCAACAGACGCGTTTTTGTGTTTTTTTGGTCAACAGACGCGTTCTTTCTTTCTGAGTCTACAGTAAAAAAGAGTAAAATGCTTCTAACTTCTTAGTTCTAAGCATCTGATTTCTGAACAGTAACAATGTTGTCCCAGTCACAGCAGACTTCAGCTACAGTACCACTAACTCTAATAATTTTTTGTTATATTTAATGTTTTGTTTATGACTTTTAGAAATTATTGTTTAATGATGAATATGTCTAAAATTTTGAGCACATGTTTATTTTTGAATATTTATGTGTGTATCTTCAGTGTAGCGGTCATCCCGCAATGCGCTATACCGCTATAGCGTTTTTCGGGCCAGCCGCTACGCGCCGCTATCTGAGATTGACTACTATGGTTGAATACATTCATGTTCAGTAATTATGTCAATTTTGCTCATAAAAATGATAAACTTTGTCTAGGAATCCCTTATTTTCAATTCAGTTTGTTTGCGAATTTCTATGTCTCTGGAATCATTCGGTGCAACATCCAATAAGAATTAAGAAAGGGTCAAATACATAGACAATATTTTTATACTTCTAATTGAGCCGTTAATGGTACATCAAAGTACAATGATATGATCCATGCTTGTTCTATTAAACTCTTGACTTTGTTTTCAGGCCGCAAGTTTCCCATTTGAAGATCATAATTGCCCTCCTATTGAACTTATAGCATCCTTTTGTAGAAGTGCATATTCATGGTTAAAAGAGGATATTCAAAATGTGATAGTTGTTCATTGCAAAGCTGGCATGGGGAGGACAGGGGTGATGATTTGTAGCCTTCTTTTGTTTCTTAAGGCAAGTTATGATTATATGCTTCAAAAAATTGGGAGTCTGTTACTGGCTACATTGTTTGTTTCTATGTATTGCGTTTATTGATTATCAATAACTTCAGCAATAATTCTGCAGTTCTTCCCAACTGCTGAGGAGGCCATTAATTTCTTTAACCAGAAAAGATGCATTGATGGAAAAGCTCTAGTTCTTCCCAGTCAGATTGTCAGTTTTATTATTATTATTATTATTAATTTTGGCATGTTGTTTAAGACGTTATCTTCTAGACTTTTTTTCGCCCTGAAATTAAATGTTTCTGTGGTTTTTCTAGAGGTATGTCAAATACTTTGAACGGACTTTAACATACTTCAAAGGAGAAGTTCAGCCTGGACGAAGGTAAGATGTACTACCTCCGGTCTTAAATATAAACCTAATTGATTTTTTTAAAAGAGATTAAAGAAGTCAAATAAGTTATTTAACCATATCATATGTTATGTCTGATTAAATTATACATCAGTTTATAAGTAAGATAAATTAGTTTAAAGAAAAAATGATAAATATAAATACTTTAAAGTAATTTAATTAGCTTCCCTAATCTCATAAAAAAGTAGTACTTTTTTTCACAATGTACCAAAGTCAGAAAAAGGTTTCTGGTTTCTTACCTCAGAATTTTACAGGTGCATGCTGAGAGGATTTCGGCTTCACAAATGCCCTTATTGGATTAGGCCTTCCATTACGATTTCCGATCATAACGGTAAGTTGTTGTATCCAAAATATTCTTTTCATGTGATTCTTATTCTACTCTGAAGCTATGTTTGGATATCAGTCTATGGAAACCTATCGCACATTGAACCACATTAAAGCAGGGGGGGAATTCCAATCGGTTGAAATTGCCCCTTGATTAGAAAAAGAATATAAAGTATATAGATCAGACCTCAAATAGATGTTAAAAAATATTAGATTAAACGATGCACAAAAGAAAGAGTGTAGAAAAAGAATAGTTTGAGTTTTTCTTTAGCTTTAATCCCATTTTCAGCCCACTTTTCCTTTTGAAACTTGATAGTAGAATCTTAGGAGAATCGTATAACTAATTTTAGAACCAAACTATCATAGGTTGCCCTTTTCTCTTCATGATGAACTTTGAATTAAAGTTTCATTTGCCCGGTGGACAAATCATGCATTAGATCCCTAACTAATATGCAACTGTCCGCGAACTTTAAAACTTCCAAGTCCATGATGTTTTGTGTCACATCAAATCAAAGTTGGGGGGATGTTAGGGAATTGGAAAATGGAGTACTTGGGAAAAATAACTAGTGAATTTGACCAATGGTGTGAATGAATTGAGGAACATTTGGTTGTATTTTGCCCTCTCAAGGCTCTGCGATATATCATATTGTTTTGTTATTCTATCTAGAAATTGAACATATTCTGAACTTAATCCTTGAATATGCCCACATTAATTGTTCTATATTAATGTAATTGACATGCATTCCTATATCTACGGACGCAAGTTTGTGCTCTTCTTGATGAAATGTCATTTGTCAAGTTGTTTATAACCCCCAAGATCTTAGCCTTAGGGACTTATGCCTTCACTAATCCTCAGGAATTCTTTTCACCACAAAAAAGCATCCAAAAACAAAGGATCTGACGGTAAGTGTGTTATTTTGGTCAGATAACCCCCCACCAAAAACAATATATATATATATTGAAGGATCTTTTATAAAAATATTATTTTAAATATTATATTAATATTTTAATTTTTTATTAATATTTTTATAAAAGATTAAATCGAGCAAGCATTTAATTCTTTCATTGTTCTCTTTAATTCATCTTTAGGCCGAAGATTTTTGGATCAGTGCTCCGAAGAAAGGAATTGTGGTATTTGCATTACCTGGGGATCCTGGTCTAACGGAGTTGACCGGGGACTTCAAAATTCATTTTCATGATGGACAGGGAGATTTCTACTGGTTTGTATTGCATCTACTTCTTTTGGTTCCCAATCACTTAGCCTCTGCCTCTCCAAGTTACTTGTGAATTAGAACTCAAATTTTTCAGAACTCTTTATGTAGAATGGCAGATTTGTCTCTTTTTTTTTGGCAGTTGGTTAAACACAACCATGACAGAAAACAGAAAAATCTTGGACGCCTCGGATCTTGATGGTTTTGACAAGGTATAACGCAAATTTCTTACAAAGTCTTGTCCTTACGCAATTAGTAACCCTTACTGTCTCTTGGCCCTATTTTACAATGTTGGTTATTTCTTTGCTTGGCAAATATTTATAACACAAAACAAAACTGTTACTTTGTCAGAGAAAGATCCCTGCTCCAGGATTTCAGGTCGAAGTAGTAATGGCAGACTATGACGGCACCCTACCTGCGTGGACAAAAGCCAATCCTGCCAGCAAAGGATCTAGTGGTAACACAGGCAATGTCGCAGCCTCAGATACAAGGCCGGCCTCTGATTCAAGAAAGAGTAAGGTTTCTACAAACGGGGATGATAACGTATTCTCAGATAGTGAAGGAGAGGAAACCCAAGATTCAGAGAGCAGGGAATCTAAAGCTGCATCTGATCTCAGATACGGGGAAGGTCATCAAACATCTGATGCCACTAAAGACCATGTTGGAGCCTTGACCTCCGGGACAGAGCAGCTGTCACTTCAGCATCAAGAACGTATACAAAATAATGCTTCTGAAGGACCAAATAGTCCAAAAATCCAGAAAACTCCCAGGACCCCTAAAAGGGAGTACTCCGGGGAAAATGAAATCAAGGCCATGGCAGCCGATGCTTCAGTTTTTTCTTTCGGAGATGATGAAGATTTTGACAGTGACTAAGTTCTGTTCGAAATTCTCGGGATTTCGCATATAGCTGCATTGTCAAAAAAAAAAAAAAAGAAAAAAAAAGTCATACTCGATGGCAAATGCATTGGGGTTGGACATGACAATATCATTCATTCTATTTTCCTTGTAATTGTTGACCAATTTTTGTGCTATTACATGATTGACGTATACCGTTCAAGTCACTTTAATTTTCCATTTGTGATATTACTTGTCATCTTCGAGGTCCTCAAAAAAGATATCGTCAAAGTTGTACTCTCGCCATTCATTTACATGTGTTAAAGCTATATAACAGAATTGCAATCAAAAGAATGGTGATAGCGTAAACCACATGAATGATGTCATCCCTATTCCCACATGTTTTCTGAAACCCGCATTTGGCGATCCTTGTGATTTCATCTTATACCCTTGAAAGATCAGGGCATCTTCCGACTAATTTAAAGCAAACAAAAGTTTCATTTCAAGGCCGTATCATTTCCTTACTTTCTTGTTCAATGAGGAAACCATTTTATTTAATATGTCGATTTCCAAATCCTTTTGTTTCAGCTGTTGCTTCAGCGATTCAATCTCTTCTTTCAGCCGTTGATTTAGAGCTTCAATCTCATTCAAGTTGGTGTCACACTTGTTAGAGATGGTCGTCGCATTCCCTTCAATTTCAGGATCCATCTTAGGTTTCGTTGACACCGTCCCGTCAATTTCAAGATCCATCTTTGCTTTCTTCGACACTGTTGTTTCGTCCGCTTCTAAAGCTCTCTTAGAACGACTGGGGCGATCAGGTGCCATTTTCCGAACACATATACTGGTTTTCACACCTGTACTGCAACGGAATATGACAAGCTTCTGTGGACGTCCAACTGAATCCTGTCAATAAATCATAGTCCAGAAAGATGTTGCATTAGCACAGCTTCCATGACAAGCAAGCAGCAACCGCAATGTCATTTAACTGAGAGTTTCTTACTCATACAATGATACAAATATGTTCTTTTTTTATAAACAAGCTTTAAAAGAACTAATGAGCAAAAAAACAAAAATCAGGTTTTGGGAAGTAAAAAAAAAAGGAGGTCCAACAAATGCACTGATGCTTAATACTTTTTGAATAGAACTATGCATACCGTTTCTTGGTCACCTTGAAGACTTTCAAAGGCCTCATGGGCCTCTTTTGGATTCTCGAAGATGGCGAGGGCAGAATACATTTCCCCTTTAGGGGGCTGCAGTAGAATTCACAAGTCACAACAATAACTCAAAAGGCTGATAAGAAGTACCATGCTGTCGCTGATATGATGATCTAAATGCTGCCAAATAAAAGTAGAGATATCAAAAGGACACAATCTACCCTAAGTTCTAAATTGTAGTCCCCGGGGATAACTTTATACAGTTCTTGACTATTAACCGTAGATGATATCTTGTGAAGAAGCAGCTTAGCCATTTCACTTTCAAGAACCTGAAAAAAATGTAGGATAATAGTAACCATAAGTTACAATCAACCATAAAATCAATATAACAATGCTAATGCACAAAAACTTACAGGCCCTTGACGCAAGGGAATTGTATTATCAACCCCTCGCTCTATCTTAGCAAGAACAAGCTTCATCGCTGTCACTGCATCATCAAGACAATTATGTGAAGCACCTGTTTCCCGAAGTTCATAACCTAACACAGCCTGTCAAACACGATGACTAAATGTGAATCAAACATCATCCACATATATTCCGGAAATTTTCAAAACCATAGATAAACGCGGCAAAAAATATATGACAGTGCATGTACGGATGTACCATAGGGAATCTCTACAAAAATGGACCAATTATAAATCATAATACTGCTTCATAAACTAGAGATCATGAAATTCAATCCCTTATCCTTAACAGAAAAAATATAATATACTTGATACTTGCCTTACATAAAGTATTCAAAGACGGTCTCCTATGAGGATTACAATCTGAGTATTGGAAGATAAATGAAGTGTCAATCACTCTAACATAATCTATTTTCAGCGCTGCAACCAGAGAGATTAGTTACTAACTTTTAACCAAGGAGAAGAATATCAGAGGCAATCCCCTCGTATACACCAAACTTGGAGGTAGATATAGAGACAGCCAAACAAACATGAACATCAAGATGCTTACCGCGTAGATCATTATGCAAACTATGTCCCACTAATATTGTTCCATCCATTAACATCTTACTCAAAGATTTCTGTTTAGAAAAAAACAATCTATACTGTCAATTTAAGCACTTGGAAGCATGATACAGATAATGCAAAAAGTGAAACATCTTACTTGTATCTTAGCCAATGAGCAAGTAACACCTTCGAGATCCTGAGGATAGACCCCAGTAATCTCTGATCTGTAGTCAGCAATTGCTTTGTTTGGTTGTACAAGTTTTTTAAGTTTGACCTGAAAAGCCAATATCCAAAGTTACTAAATAGTTCAGCTTGTTAAACATAAAAATGAAATACTAATTCACAAGTACAATATTGGTGTCCTAAAAAAGCACAATACCTTCAAATTGCGGTCAACCACACAGACACTCACTACAGCTTCAGTCCCATCCTCACAGAGAACCATTTCACAATCAATAGCAACCATCTTGGTAAACTTCAGCAACCTGTTTTTTTTCTTAAGGTTTATAACCATCCACTCCTTCATTTAAAAGAAAAAAAAAAAAGCAAGACAAAAAATAGATAAGTAGTTGCCTTACTTAGGTAAGAATTCATATAAGCAATATGTTTAAAACCAATGCAAAATTTATTGTTATGAAGTAAGGATGCAGTAAGCATCAAATTGAAGTCATACAAAAAACAAGGACAATGGCACATTATTCACAAGACAAAATCCAACTTCTCGCTGATCAGACAGTAAAATAAATAATGCAAAAAAAAAAAAAAAAAAGTTTTTCCAGAGGACTGAAAGCTAGATCTCTCTAATGCTTTTCAGAAACCAATGGAAGGTGGTCGTAAAGAGGCATTGCTATCTAATGAGTGCATATTGAATTGTTTAAGACATTTTATTGTGCATATCTTAATGTTTCCTTCTTATGCATGAGAAGCCATTCTTTCATCTCATCAACAAAACCTTAGTAGTAAATATTCAAATTATCACAGAGGATCAAAAGAAATTAAGAAAGATTATATTAATTATTAGCAAATTAGAAAGTATATATCAATATAAAAATAATTTTAAATAATAATAGGAGTATTTTAATTAAGATTATAACTTAGTATTTCTCCTCATCTCCTCCCATTTGCTTTGAGCTAGCTACTGCCTACTGGTTTGGTCGTAGGTCAATTACGCATGTGAACAAGCATTTATCAAGTAAGTAAAATATCAACCTAGCAACATGAACCATATTCAACATCCAAATCTTATTATATTATGACCCACGCTGAATATATCACTTATAGGTTTGAACATATTTAAAGATAATTTTACATATAAACCAGTCTCACATCTAATCAAATACAGATATTCAACAAGGGATATGGCTTCAGAATTTCAAACGTAAATAAGTTAATCAAAAGGTTTGAGCAATGAGCATAGATAGTCACAGCAAACCTCATCAAGTTCTCCAAATGCATAATCCAATGGATACAATGGATGCTGCAAAGTTTTTTGGACAAGCCTCTGCACTGTCAACAAAAGAAGTTAAGAATTGTAGTAGAATCACCAAGGAACAAAGACATTGATATTAACACCATTAAAACTGTCTAGATCCATAAAGCAATGGTTTATAACCTATAACTACAGTAATGGGTAGTTTCAAAGATAAACCATGAGGTACGGATGCATAAATAAAAATTAAAAAGTGCTCCCTCTAAAATATATATATATATATATATTTTTTTTTTTTATAAAAAAAAGTGATTGCTAATATGAAACTCTATATAAAGTCACTTAATAAATTACTAATGATACGTTGATAGAATCTAGAGTGCATGCAGCAAGTTTGACCTTTTGGAAATGGATATCAAATCCTTGACTGAAATATCATACAATATAAAAACTAATCATTAATAAGCAAAGCCCAGATTTAATAACTTAAAACTAATTTAATCAATAGCAATACAATTAGGTATAGAAAGTTCAAGAAAAACAATTAGTGTGACCTTGTATATAACAATCACTACGAAACATACCTGCTCAGGGGTGTCATGAGACTTATCATTGAATAACTGAAATAAGTCTCTATTAGAATGGCGCCGCAAGATGGTATCAATAAACTGAGGGCAAGGAAAAGGGTAAAGTTAGCCACACACAAAAAAAGCAACCAAACCTCCCCACATAGACGGGAAACAAATGAGAGGGATTATCACTTATTAAGGGCATTTATATTAAATGTTCTTCACCTTTAAATCAACCTGCTTTGAAAAGGTTTTTAGAAATGCAACCAATGTCTCATGGGACTTCTTTGCTGGATCGCTCAAATGAGCCCCAAACTTTTTATCATGACTAATTAAGAAGTTCTTCCAGTCTCCTAGCGCACCCTTCATTCCTCTTTTTTGTGCCAATTTTACAATATCAACCAGCACCTACCACATAGATGAAATAATTATTAATTATTTGAATATAACAAAAGTGCCTCCCTAATGATTTTTCCTTATTGTTTCATTACAAAATAATAGAAGCTAAAATAGCAGATGTATGTTTGTCAAAGACCGAGAAAGCATTGGAATCAATCTATATAACTGAGTAGTAACAGACTAGCATGCTTAATCATCATCAAGTAAACTAGTTTAACATAAAATGAATATCCATGGACTAACTAAATTTTTGTAGGGCGGACCTATCCCAGACATACAAGAACTAAACTGACCTTTTTCTCTGCAATGTCTATCTTCCCCTCCATAGTAAGTTCTTCAAAGTTAGATAGATGAATACCTTAAACATTCATATAAAAGAGTGAGCTACAATAAACAAAATTATCCAGTAAGCTACAATACATAACAAAAATGTATATAATCAGTGGTGAAAAAAATCTTCATACTTGTCAATATAAATCCCTGAACATGCATCAATAATATAAATTACAATAAGAAACAAACACTACATCTTTTGAAACCAGCATTCAATAAGATTACCCCGCTAGAGTCACAGCTATTATAGAGAAGATTGACGAAACCAACAATAAAGCAGAGACGAAAAGGAAAAGGCTACTTAGCAACAGAATTAACACAACATTAAACCAGCATCAAGTTACTTAGCTACACATAAGACCAACGAGTTCAACAATGAAGCAGAGAAGACAAAATAGAGCCAAAAGAGAGAGAGAGAACTGCTAATAGGGGAATAATGAATCTGCCAATTAATCAACCGTCGAACATCCAAATCAGCAGGGGACGAGGAAGGAGTGAATGGGGGAGAATGAAGCTACCAATGAATCTTGTCGGACCTGAAACCTGATGCTCTTCTCCAAGTCGAACCTGCGAACCCTAAGCCGAACCAGCGCAGCGATTGGACCATGAAAGTTAGTTTACTTAGTTAAAAAGATGAAATGTATACCTATTCATCTTCTTTAAATATTTAAATATCCCGTTCAAGTCTTAAAGGATCCCGTTGGGACTTTTAAAAGATGAAATGTATACCTATTCATCTTCTTTAAATATTTAAATATTAAGTTTCTTAAAGGGAACCCGACCGCGATCGTAAAGTCCCGACCTGACGGGTGTGGGAGGCCCGATGTCAACCCTCCAAAACTTTATATATATATATCCTTCACTTCTTCTAGAAGCATCAATATGGTTAAATTTAAAAATGATTAACAAATATAAAAACTACTATTATATTCCCTCTAATTCTTATTATAAGGGACCACTAGCAAATTTAGTTTGTTTTTTTTATGTCACTTGTTTGCTCACGATAAACATTAATTATTTTTTTCATGTATGCTTAAAGGTATTAAGTGAAGGTAATAATTCATATTATATTAGAGTTTTATTACAATTAATATGAATAATATTACAATTTTTATTGGTTTGTGAATAAGAACTTGATGATGGGGTATCTTATAACTAGTATTAAGATTAACACTCCAAATAATAACAATAATAAGTGACAAAAAATTATTTGATGTTTTTCTCTTTGGGTTATTTTTTATTTTTCCGCTTTGCATTGCTCGGAAATTTCAATATGATGTTAAAAACGATCTTTGAATGAAAAATATCTTTATTGAAATGTCATTCTCTGTTCTCAGCTAAAATTTGATGAACGTGCCTTCGTTTTCTCTATTTTCTTTGTATTTTGCTCAGTTCTTTTATTCTTTCTTGTTTACAGAGAAAGCGGTTCTCTTCATCGCTGTGGTTTCCGCCATTCATTTTTAAGTGTTTTTTTAGCTCCTATTATAACTCCTCTTGATTTTTTTTTTTTTTTTTTTTTTTTTTTTTTTTTCATTCTTTTTCATGTTGATTGTGTTTCCCTAGTTTTTTTGTGTGTGTTGTCGGTAAGGCTATGTTTAGTTTTGATTTCTAGTTACATTTTTGTTTTGCCCCTTCGATTCTCAAGCTTGCAATGAAACATTGAAACCTGATAGGCGAAGAGCTTATATAATCGTCCGGTTTGTGCGTGTGTTTGATTCATAGGCTTTTTCATTAAATATTCAACAGCCTTGCTGAGAAATATCGAACTTCTTTACTCTGCCTGATAACTGTTGGTAAGTTTCAATAATTTTAATTATGGGACTATGGGAGAGAAGGCTTGGTTCTAAGTTTGAGTCATTTGAGAGAAGGGTTTTGTATAAAAGTTATAAAGCTTAACAAGATGTTCAGAGGGGATAATTTGGTATAACTCTCTATCTATTGTTTTTATGTTCCCCATTCTTGATTTGCTTGATCAGTTTCTTGTTTACAGAGAAAGAATGATAGGAGATAAGGTTGTGAATTTGGTGCTCTGATTAGTTGAGTTTCTAGTTCAAAGGTCTGAAGACATAAATTGTTCTTCCAATGGCTACATCAACATCAGTTCTTGATGGTCATTCTGAAGAAGAAAAATTGTAAGAATTTGACCGAAATTAGCGACTTCGAGTGATTATTTGCAGAAGGCTGGGACTAGAAGGTTTCCTCCTGCAAGAGTTTCAGCCATTAGAGACTATCCTCCATTTTGTGGGCCTAATTCTCTGAGCGATAAGGAAGGATTGCTATTGCGGCTCTGTGGTTTTTCACTTGGTTCTATATACATTCCTTGTTTCTTTTGTTCTAATTTTGACTCTGATGGCATATAGAAGGGATGTTAGCTTTATTTAGATATGAAGGAAAAATACTCGAATCAGTTTATATCCGGCACAAGTTTTATCCTCTGTTTGGTAAGAGTTTCCTTACATAGATATATACGAGGAAGGTTTACTGGCATTGTTTATTGATAGAGATTACTATTCATAATATTACGCCAATAGAAGTAATTTTAGATTATTATTTTTGTGTGTGTTTTAGGTCCCTTTTGCCATATATTTTTGAGTAGGGAACATTAATTGGCTTATGTGATGAAAACAGTTGCAGTGGATTGATTGATTCCTTTGAAAATGAGGTTAGAAATCAGATTCCCAGCATTGATGAGTAGTATGTCTCGGTCCATCATGGAAAGCATAGAACCGGGATTGATCTACGCCTGCTTTATCGTAAAGTGGACGAGGTCGTTCACTTTTTTCATCTCGGTCAGTGTTACCTCCCTCCAAATTTGAGACCATGGAGCGTTTAAAGGAGTGTACTTTTCATACTTTCCACCCTGAAGTTTATTATCCAGGTTTCTTCCGCGGAAATCCTGCTTTTGACTTCCTAGTTGTTCTTTTCCTTTAGGAGGTGGGCTCCTCCTCCTCTCCTTTCCTGTAGCATTAGCTATCTCCATTTGCTTCAGCTCCAGGTATTTCTTTGACCGAGTTCTAAACTCCACCAAGGTCTTGACGAGATCCTTATAAATTGACTTTGTCAGCCGAGATGAGCCATCCAAGCCGGCTACGATTAAGTGCACATGCATATTTTCTTGCAATCCATACACTTGTAAAGTGGCATCTTGAAAACGATCCAAGTACTAGAGTGTTTCCCCTGGTTGCTACTTAATCTTGCCAAGAGCAAACTCGGACTTTGGTTGTTTTTTGCTTGTTGTAAAATTCAGCAAAACTCCCAAATCTTCAAAATTCCTAATTAAATTTTTGGACAACGTGTGAAACCAAGTTTGCGTAGCTCCTGTCAATGTTGTAGCAAATATCCGGGAAATGATAGGCTCATCAATTCCCCCCACGTACATGTCCATATCGAAAGTATCAATATGGACCTGTGGGTCCTGACTTCTATCGTACTTTGGCAAAAAGTCCAAATCCAAATCTTCGGGGTAAGGAGCATTCACGATCTCGTCAGTTAATGGACTATTGCTATGCTGCCCCCTACTGTACTTTCTCCTGTATGTCCCAAGAGCCTTTTGCGTTTGAGATACCACATTCCGGTTTTAATCTCCTCCATCCCGGTTATCCTCAGCACGTTGGTTCTTCGTGAGTATAGGATCTGAAACCTGAACTTCAGAAATTCTAATCGAGTCTTGATTGACCAAGTTATTTTCAACATTATTGACTCGAGGGCCTCTAGCATCAACTTGAGCAGAGCCCGGGTTACTCTCATTCTGGTTCCCATTACGAACTGGGTTTTTAATTCGCCTGAAATGCTCTTCCACCAACTGCATTCTTTGAATCTCCTCTTGCCGCAGAACTGCATTACGACGATCCATATCCTCCTGCATTATTCTGATATCCTTTTGCCTTTGGAGACTGTTGCACTACTCAAACTCCTCAATTCACCTGAATATAGAATTCAAAGCAACTTGCATGAGGCGAGCATATGGATCTACGATTGGAACTTGTGGAGGAGGGACTTGTTGGACAATTGCATTCTGAGGGGTTGCCGCGAATGCTAGGGAGAAAGCCGTGTTTGATATGTCTTCAACTTGCATTGCGTTATAATCGGGAACAATCGTATCCTCAGATTACTGCTGGCGCTGAACCTGTTCCTAATTTTGCTGCGGAGGATCTTCAAGCAATTGCCTGTGCAAGGGCATCTGACTACTGCTTCTAGTATTGACCATCTTTGGTCGCAGGAATCAAAATTTATCGATTTCCCACGGTCAGTGACAGTGTTTTGTCTAGATTGATAGAGATGTCTAGTCCGTTGGACTAGTATGTTAATTTAGGATCAGATAACTCTCTTAGGTATCTATGGATCAGATACCTATGAGTATGGTAGATCACCGTATACAACTAGACGTTAGCCAAAGGGGGTATTGTGAGTAATTGAGAAAGAATGAATCATACCTTTAGGGTTTACATTTTATTTATAGAATTTACCTGTAGGGTTAGGGTTTGGACTTATGGGCATTTGTGCCTCCAAGCCCAAGTGTTATGCCACCATATCTATGTCATGTGGATTGCCCCTTGTTGGGGCACACATTGAATGAGCCTTATATATGAGTTCATAACAATATCTATGTTCCATCTATTGATGTCTAGATTCTCTCATATTTTTAAATAATTGTAGTCCAAGATTTAAAGAGCTACATGCATACAAACTGCCAACTGGAGTTGTTTCGTTTTAATTATGATTCATTCAGCTTTAACATAATGAAAAGAAAAAAAAAAAGGTTTTGTAACCCATCAATCTCCATATCTTTGAAAATTTAAGGAAAAAAAATAAAAATAAAAATAAAAGGTTAAGCTATGTTTTCGCATTAAGATGACCACCACATTTTCATGACTTCCTATGAAAACCTCGTTTTTGTATTAATCAAGGTAAAAATATATTAGTTTATTAGTCAAACTAATTAGTTTGAAGGAAAAAAAAATACAAATATTCTAAGAAAATTAATGTCACAAAAGCTGACTGTCGTCATTTGTGCCCCAAAAAAAAAAAAAAAAAAGGCTAAGGTAGAAAAGTCTGAAAAGATCATCAAGATGGTAACCCAACTCAATAACTATGGAGAATTACCAATAGGACAGCACCTAAAATCGGTTTGATTATGTCAACATCAATGAAAAAATCTATAAAAAATGCACTACACATAATGATAAGCATTATAACTCATTTCTTAAACTCTGATTCTGTGAAATGCAGAAGGAAGCGCATACTTGATACTTCTACTTCAAATATCACAATTCAGAAACCTCCAAGCGCCCCTGTTCCCTACCTTATGATTAAGGAAAAGCATAGCCCTAATACTTGATCGTGGTATCTCCATGTTCTTTCAGGGGTAAAGTTTACTTTGATCTCGTTGTCTACAAGCTTCCTCGTTCGAAGCATGTTCGCGTTACTTTGACAAAGAGCATACCATGATAAATGACCCGCAAAGGAAATATAATGGACTTGAAATTCATGTACTCATAATGCTTACAACAAATTGATCCTTCCTGATAAAACAGTCAATAATGAAAGAACCACTTAATAATGAAGGGAATCGACAAATTCAATTAAGTTACAGAGGAATGGCTATTAGCAATTCACCAAGGGAGAAAAAGAAATTCAGCAATCAAACTGCAATGAATTGGCAATTGAACACAAGTGAACGCATATGACAACCTAAACATAGTCACAAAGATCATGAGAAGTTATCGTTGGCAATGTTATCATTTGTTGACCATCTTCTGAAGGGACTGGGCACCAAGTTTCTACCAACCAGAAACCCAAATTTGTTTCTGAACGTAGTCAAGCGGTTGCTATTAATATTACTACTTGAGGCCGCCTCAGCAACTGGCACTTGGCCACCTAAGTGTGTAGTAAATCCTATCGTATTGTCCTGAGCTCCATTATCACTGGCACTGCCATCTAAAGCTTCAACCTCACTATCTTCAAAACTAAACGCCAAAGAACCCTTCCTTGCACACAGCCACTCAACAACTTCGCCAGTAACTTTCCTGCACTTTTTGACCTTAATTTTAACCAAATTTGGACAGCCCGAAGCAAGAGCTTCAATCCCAGCATTAGAAATAGGACATGCTTTAATGCAAAGCTTCTTGAGTGCCACACACTTGGAAGCAATACACTCAATCTCTGCATCACCAACTGTGCCAATTCCACAAAGAGCAAACCTTTCCAAATCTCTGCAATTGGAAGCTATGGCCGTTAAACTCAGGGAAGTAGGAAATAAACCAATCAACACAAGTTCCTGTAAATTATGGCAGTGACTCGCTACAGCAACTAAACCATCATCACCAATCCTATTAGTCCTCCAGCCATCAATGTGAAGCTTTCTCAATAGTTTGCACCGCTCAGCTACAACAGAAAGCCCCACATTTGAACACTCAGGAGTCTTAACAATGTGCAGAGTCTCCAAACTCAAACATTTGGATATCCCCGAAAGACCAACATCACTAACCTGAATCTTCTCGAGATGGACCTCAATTAAACCAGCATTGAACTTGCCAACACTTTCAAAAATATTATCCCAATCTCCCATACAACGAATTACCTTCAAAGTCCGAAGACTTTTTGAACCAATTATAAGTGGCGCAAAGCTTTGGCCATTAAGAAGCTCCTTAAGGCATATAGATTTCAACGACGAAGCTGTAGGAACAGGATCAATCATTTCAGGACCGTCATGGGTTCCTCGGAGTCGCTTGACAGAAAGCTCCTCCAGGAGCGGGCAATTACTGACGACTGCGTTTAAACCCGTGACGCCAAATAAACACGAGCCAAGAGAAAGCTTCTTCAAAGCCTTGCAGTTCTGGGCAAGAGCGGCCATTCCAACTTCGGTGACCTCACGGCAACCACGGAGCTTGAGGCGCGTGAGGTTCTTGCATCGAAGAGAGATCAGTATCAAGGCATCATCGTTTATGCTAATCGACTTGCGGTCACATCGCAGCGTGAGTTTCGTGACAGAGTCGAATCGATTAAACAGGGAAGGAACGAAATCCAGCATCCCTGCTTGAGCATTCAGGGAAAGTCGATGCCGACTTTGACCGTCGACGCGCATCCAGCGTTTACACACTAGCGAACAACGTTTCCGATCGGTAGAGCTCAGAAATTGAAAAATACCAGCCAAGCAATCGTCAGGGAGATTAGCGGTATAGTCAAAACCACCGGTAGAATCCTCCATAAAATTCAAATCTGTGTTACAATCAAGAGGTACACCCGAGACCGAATAAAGATGGCAATAGCGATTGCCAGGAGAGATCTCCGGGCGATTGAAGTCCGGAGAAGGCAGGGCGGTGGACGGTGACTGTCCCATAAGGGAGATGACGAAGAAATGATAAATCGAGAACGGATTTGAGAATCGAAGGAAGATAATGAAGATTGAAGGGACGGTGTAGAGAAGTGAAAATGGGGAGGGAAAGTGGTAGATATGTATATAAACGTTATATAGAACCCGTCAAATGGAGAAAGGGCGTGCAGGTTCCATCGTCGCAATCGGCGAGGACGGGATGACCGTGTGGATTCACGCCACTCTGGTCAGGGAAGCCCTAGTGGGCTTGCGTGTCACTTTGGGCATACGATTCATCGCAGCCGTTCAATATTATATCGAGTGAAACTGACCCGTCCTGTCCTTGAATTATTGGTTGAATGTTGAATCCCATGTGTTTGTGCCGTGGTAGCTCCGTTTGTATCCAAATAAATAAGTGTATCATTATCTTATTTATTTTAGTGGCTTAAAAGTTTTTTTTAACTATAAATAGTTAATTTAATAATTATAAAATAAATTTTTGAATTTTTCCACAACTTTTTTTTTTTAGTTAGAATGGGCCCATTATCTTATTTATAAGTTTTTTTTTTAACTATATCTATTTTTATAATTATAAAATAATTTTTAATTTTTCCATATTTATGAATGAATATCTTTACTTTTTCACTATCTATTTTTTTGGTATAATTAATGGGATAAGATATTATCACTACCATTTTTTTCACACTACCACTTTTTCATCGTTTCACTACCACTTTTTCACCGTTAGATCAAAATCTCATCCACCTTTACCATTTCTCTCTCTTATTGAGATTCTGATCTAACGGTGAAAAAGTGGTAGTGACATTGGTAGTGACAAAAAATGATAGTGACAATATCTTATCCCATAATGAATATGGGTAAAATTGTCATGATTTCATTTATTACCATAAAAAGAGAGTTATAAATAGGACCATATTTTTTGGTCAAAAATATTTATAAATAGGACTAAAGTGGTATGTTTGAATTGATCGTTAGAAAAAGACGTTTATATAAGTTGAGATAAAACTCCTTTCACACATTAATCTTGTAAACAATGTTATTAAACTTGTGAGTTTAAGCAAACTTGTGACAGTAACATATCGTAAACTCCGTAAGAGTTTACTTTAATCATTTACTTTAATCATTAAATTAAATTTAAATATGTATTAATAGTATATAATTAAATAATTAAAATATAAAAAACAACAACAATTTGATTAGACAAAGTAAATTACATACCAATCTCGGTAAGATAAAACATACTTAATCAATTAGATTAGACAAAATAAGTTAGTTAATGTAATATTATAATCATCTCCATTAATTTCATCACCTCTCTTAGTTATAATTAATGCTATCTATATAGATACTCGAGTTTACTATTTGAATTTATCTTTTGTATATTTTTACCTTACAAAATTATGTTGGGTCACTCGAAGCTTGTAATAATTGTAAACTCGATCAAACTCATGAGTTCACACACTAAATTTATTGTTTTTAGCTTTCAAAATCATTTTAACTCACTTTTAAATTTATGTTAGTTTTTTTGATTTGATCCTACTTGCGCCTTTATATATGAATTTTATATATATAAAAAAATCTTTGTTGAGTAGGAGTATGATAAATGTGAATAGATTTAATTTCAATTATAATTATATGAATTTAAAATATATTTAAATCAAATCTTTGTTATTTTTTATATTAAAATTATCATATTTTTGGCTCAAGTATATTTAATTATATATTACTAATACCTAGTTATTGATAAAAGTAAATTCTTACAAGTTTATGATTCAAACTTGAGTCTATAGTGCTATTTTAAGGTTTGATTACACTATTAACAGAGATGGTATTTTTGTTTTGATTTTGAAAGTTTATAGGTATTTTTGTACGTAAAAAAAAGTATTTGATGTTCGGTAACTTTTTAAGATAAAAACATACATGTATTTTTACACCTTAACTCTATATAAAATATATCTTACTGTTTTAGAAATAATATCAACTCTTTCAATGGGTTATATATTAAAGACTATGGCTCTATTTGTTACTGTTTTTTGATTTTTTTGCCAACTAATTTTTACAAAAATAAAATCCTTATATGATTTTATCTTTTAAAAATTTACATTTTGCGTGTAAATTTGGTTGCGCGGCGTTTGTGGGGTTGTGCCGAGCATTATAGACGAAATAGGAAAGAAAGCTCAAATTTTGACTGGGCCACCGACACGGTTTCGAGTTTCTTACTTTTTCTTTTTTTTTTTTTTTTTCAGAATATTGCCATTTTATTTTTCAAACTTTGAACGACGATTCTTATATTTTCTTTGCTATTAAAAGATCTGACCGTAGGATTCGATCAAAAAAATTGAGCAGAAGTAATAACCTAATTTCATACATTATTTTATTCATACATTATTTTATTCAGCCTCAATACATTTTCAGTAAAATAAAAATAATAAATAATGAAGGTAATTATGATGTTTGGACAGAAAAAGATGTTAAAGAATCCGATTCATGCATATCACTAAAGTTGAATTTGGAATCTAATACTGATTCCATTTTAATTGGTCATGTTTCCATCCATTCAATTCAACGAAACTGTACCTAATTGTTGATCTGTCATTTCGTGGAACGTGAATCAGCCCTATAGCTATACAGGGCCTGTTTTGGTAGGCATAACAGGTGGAAGGGGAAGGGTACGAGAAGAGGAGGAAATTCCCTTATTTGGTACTTGATCTGGTTTTTATTATAAGGTATCAACTAATAATTTTTATAAATTAATAAAAATAGTTAAAATTAATAAAGTTGTTCTACAATTTAAGTAACTTTCAATATTACCCCTGTTAATTACACTAAATTCTAATACTATATAATTATTACTCTCACCCACTATCCTTATTAATTAGGGGCATATATGGAAACAAATAAATAATGCTCATTGGGAACAAACAAGTGTCTTATAAAAAAGATCAAATAAAATTGCTTAGTGGGTGCCTTATAATAAGGATCAGAGGGAGTACATGTTTTTTGTGTCCAATCTTTCTAGACCCACCAATCTTCTTTTAAATTGAGAAGATAAGATCCTACCAAAATTAAGGGGAACTCAAGTTTCCACATGAACAGTGATATACGGATATATTTACCCCTCATAAAATATTATTCTATAATTCAAGAAAATAAAATAAAATTTAAATTTATGCGATGAATTCAAACAGGAGAATATTTTAGACAATTCAAACTTGATAAGATAAAAATTTAAAAAAATATATTTTCATTTTCATTTTGAATTAATTACTCTTAAGTATAAAATAAGTATTTTCTCGATTCTTTAGTAACTACTATCTTTTCATTTTCTTTATACCAAACAACTTATTTTTTTTTTTTATACAAATAAGCAACCAGACATCATCTAAGTCTTATCTCTCGCAATAATCCTCTCAAGTTACTGATCAACATACGATACAGTTTGAAATCCTGGCATGGACGAGAGGCTTGTTTTAGCCAAATAATCTGCTGCACCGTTAGCCGAGTGGGAAATGTGTTGAAGGTTGACGTTCCAGTCCCTGTCAATGACCGTCTTGATTTCCTCAACGAGATGATGATCCTCATGAGATGGGTTCAGGGGGCTTCTTATCAGATCTACGGCCTCTGCAGCATCAGTCTCAAAAAGTACATCCTTATAGCCCAAGTCCCACGCAAGCTTGAGCCCATGGAGACAGCCCCACATTTCCGAAGATAGGCAATCTCCCTCGTTTCCTTTAAAAATGAATCCCTTAATGAAGGTACCGTGCTCGTCGCGAAGTACACCCCACGCCCACTCCCCGGAGTTATTGGTGAGAAAGCTCCATCAGTGTTTATTTTAATCCATCCTGTCGGTGGAGGTTTCCAATGGTCCGTTGACTGATCTTGAAGGGATCGGACGACCTGCTCCCCTTGTCGTTGTATCTGACGCGAGCTTCAGTCAAGCTTGCAACCAGAGCCATGACGCTATGCTGCACTGAGGAGTTTGAGATTCTCTTATCTTCAAACACAGCAGTATTCCGGCGCCTCCAAAGCCACCAGCATACTATCACGGACATATGACGCCATTCATCTGTCTGCCGACTGCCCCTTGTTGCTAATATTCCATCTGATCCAGCGTTCAAACGGCAAGGAGAAAAATTTCTGCCATAGAGATCGAGGGACGAGCTGTCTCCAAAGCTCATGCGTACTAGGGCACTCTCTGAGCACGTGGTTTACTGACTCCAGATCAGCATTACACACTGGACAGCAAGCGTTCATGCATAAACCGCGCTTGTACCTGGACGCGTTGGTTAACAATCGATTGTGGAGGGCAAGCCAAATGAACATCTTGCAACGTTCCGGAACCTGGAGCTTCCATACTTTAGTTCATAAGGGATCATGATGCGCCTCGTCAGGATTAAGGGCCGCATAGGCCGACTTCACACTAAAAGTGCCATCCTTGGTCCACCTCCAACGGAGTTGCTCATTTGATAGCTCCTCAATTCCCTCATGTACCTTTGCCCAAGTGCGTTTAATTCCACTCCACAGGTTGGAACCTAGTCGACCTTTCTCAACTTTAGGCAAAATATCAGTTCCACAGCTATACTTATTCTGTAGGACTTTGACCCAAAAATCATCCCTCTTGGTGGCAAGATTCCACCCAAGCTTCATGAGGTAAGCATGATTATACTGATTTGAGTGTCGGATGCCCAAACCACCTCTAGCCTTGGGTTTGCAAACAACATCCTAGGCAACCAGGGGAATTTTCCTTTGCTCGTCGGTGCTCCCCCATAGAAACTGGCGGTTGCACTTATCCAACGGCTCACACGTACTAGCTGGGAGAAGTGAGGTTTGCATGACGTACCCAGGGATGGCCGTGGTGACCGATGAAACAAGGGTAGCCCTACCTGCAGCGGACACTGACTTAGCATTCCAAACAACTTATTTTATCTTAAGTAATCTTCCCCATCCCTCAAAAACTTTCCTTCTCTTCCTTTTCCTTCTCTAAATTTCTTTCCCTCCTCAAATTTTTCATGTACCAATCAGGCCTTATTGTGTATATTCCCCCTAAAGAAATGGGATCCCTCCTCCCTCTATTGTTGCTCCGTGTTTGGCCTCTTCCTTACTTAAAACTACATCATTTTGTGTATTAGGGGAGGGTGACCTTTTTTTATTTTCTAAATAACTACTGATAGTAAGCTAAGCCTTTGAAGTCTTAGGGGCCAGGAAGATTCTTTCGATTTTGTTGCATTCCCGTACTGATATTTAGGCTCCGTTTGTAACAAAGAAGATTGGAGAAGGAAAGGGAAGATTGCCAAAGTTCCCATGGTTTTGGTCATTTGGTACACAGAAGATCTCGGAAACAAGTTCTGGTGAGTGCTGATCTTCCCATGTTTGAGGGAAGATCAGATCCTTCACATATTGGATGGAAGATGTGAGATTTGATCTTTCCTCCTACAAAATTCCAATTATATCCCTTTATCTTCTTCCTCCATTCACATCGACACCGGCACCTTCGATTCTCTTCCTCTCGCCTTCGACTCTCTTCGTTTCCAGCGAAGACTTCCTAGCTCCTTCACCGTCGCCGATCTGACTTCACCAAACCACCACCATCAGTCGAAACCCACACTGTTTCCTGGATCTAAAGCTTTTTTTTTTTGGTTCTATCGATCAGGACGTCAGGGATGAAGAAGGAGGGATAGCAGAGTGAGAGGGGGAAAACATTGGAACCCACGATCTCCACCACCACCGATCGAAACCGCAACATGATTGAAGCTTTTTTTTTTTTTTTTTTCATTTTGGTCATCGGTCGGGCGTAGAGATGAAGAAGAAGGAGAGAGTTCTTTTTTTTTTTTTTTTTAAAGTAAAGGGTATTTTGGACATTTTAAATGTTATATTTTAATTTTAATTTTTTAAAAATTATCATCTTCCATCTCAATTTTCATGTCTATCAAACAGAACACCCTTTTAAAGTTCCCTCTCAATCTTCCTTTCCATTCCTTTCCCTCTTCAAAGTTCCTTTCCTTCCTTAAATCTTCCTCATAACAAACGGGGCCTTAGAAGCCGGAAACAAGACATAAACTATTGAATCCCTGAAACATTTTTTTCAGTAGCACATAATATTCTAAAATAACTTTTCGTGCACTATATTCAATGAAATAATTTTTAGCAGCACCCACCAACTAGTAAAGCTGGAAATCAGGGCCACCCTGGCCCTTTAAGGCCCAAGATAAGAAAAATATATGTTTTTTAAAGCCTGGTCAGAGAGCATCAGGGCCAAGGTCGGCCCTACAGGGCCCAGAAGTTGCTAATTGATTTCAACTATTTTTCCTCCATTTTTTTAAAGAAATATAATTAATAAATTATAACAATTAAAGTTCTAGTTTATCAAATAATATTGACAACATTAATGTCCAAATAACACGAATCATCCAACAAATAAATACATTTACTAATTCATAATCAAAAGCAAACTATTATCCACAAATAACTCACATAAAATATAAGAAGTATACCATTAAACATCATTAGTACGATGACTATCATTGTCATTTTCTTTGTCACTATCATCAATTTCAAAGACATTTGATCGTGCTTCGAGTCTATGAGTGTGAGTGAGATTTTCAAAGAAAAAAAGGAAAGAGAGGAGGAGATTGAAATTTTTAGGGTCCTCACTTTTCAACTCTCAAGTTTAAGCAGCTTAAGTAGTTTTTTTTTTAAAAAATAAAAAAAAATAAAAATAAAATGGCCTAACGGGCTAACCCGAGGCCCTACAAGGTTAATTTCAATTAGCTCCTCTAATTTTTAAACCCAGTCCTTGAAAGGCCAGGGCTTAAACAGGTTGTGATTTCTCGGCTCTAGTAACTAGCAAGCTTCATCTTAAAGTATTTTTCCGATCCATATCCTAAACTAAATTTTAGCACATCCGACACTTAGTATCCTAAGTTTAAGGTGTTCATTACCAATAGAAAAACATTTTAGAAGCTTCTTGTAGCAACTAAAAAATACTTTAGGGTGCTAAATGCTATAAAAATTAATTTGATATATAGAGTATCAATAAAAAAATAGGTCAGATGTATCTTGTTAGAAACTAGGTGCTTCTAAAAATTTATTTGATGCCACAGAAAGTTATTTTTAAATAGTAAGTACTACTGAAAAAAAAAATTCAGGACTTGTTATTTTGAAAAAAATCAAAACAAAAGAATAAAAAAGTGAAACACCCCCCCCCCCCAAAAAAAAAAAAAAAACAGAAAAAATGGTGTAGTTTTGGGTAAGGGGATTAAGGATGAGATCAGAAGGGAGGGAAGTTTGATAATGGATCAAATGAAATGATATCTTATTTGGTTTTTATTAGCATGTTTAACTAACATGTATTCTCCTACATCCAAATATATTCTGAGTTTTAAAAGCCTAACTATTAGATTAAATGTTGATGGTTTAAGAGTGAGTAGTCCAACTGTTATCAATTTGGTCACAATTTATTAACATATTTATAATTCTAATTTTATATGTTAACTATCTAGTTGTTCGGCTACGTTATACTCCCTTTGATTTTTATTATAAGGCACCAATTTGTAAGTTTATTTGGTCCTTTTTATAAAGCACTTGCTTATTCCTAATGAGCATTAATTATTTTTTTCCATGTTTGCTCATAATTAATAAGGGTAGTGGGTGAGAGTAATAATGAATACCACTCTGATCCTATTTATAAGTCCCTTTTGACCAAAAAAATTTGGTCCTATTTATAAGTCTCCTTTGACCAAATAAATGAGATTGTGACAATTTTGCCCATATTAATTGTACCAATGAAAATAGAGAGAGAAGAAAGAGTTGAAGGTATCCAATCATAAATGAAGATAAAGTTAAAAATTCACCTCATAATCATTGAGCTAACTACCACTCTTTGGTATGTGTGATTTGGTTAAAAGGGGATTTATAAATAGGACCAGAGTGGTATGATATTAGAGTTTAGGACAATTAGTAGGGATAATATTGGAAATTACTTAGATTCTGGGAGAACTTTATTGACTTTAACTATTTTTATTGGTTTGTGAGAAAAGTTAGTTGGTGCCTTATAATAAAGACCAGAGGTAGTAGTAGGGATGAACAAAAAATTTGGTAGTCCAGATAACCTGGCCTGACCTGACTTGGTCTAATGAGCAAAAAATTGCCCTGAGGTAATATTGGGCATACCAGACCAGACTAATCTACTCAAGCTAGGCCAGACTTCGGCCTAAGGGCTCATACCCCTTGGTTTGGTCTAGTCTGGCATGAATATCTGTGCATGTGTGCGCGCACACACGAGTGTGTGTTATAACACACACTCACAATCACAAAAGCAGATCTTCTCATAAAGACATGTCATAGTCATACACTCACACAAACACACACCGACATAGCTAAGAATCACATAGTTGATAAATTAGAACCAAAGGGCTAAAAAGAACAAAGGAAACAAAAACCTAATGACAAATGCTCACCCTCTATCGACTTGAAAAACTGGAAATTTGGGAAAGAAAATTTTCAAGAAAGGGAGGAATATGAAAGCAAGTCTAGTGCAGAAAATGTAGTTTGACAAAATTACGCAGAACGAAAACCAAGTGATGAACATAACCTACACTCAAACTCAGAATCTTGTAAATGTAGAAGAAAACCAAGAAAGCTAGACAAAGATGCTTGAAAAGCTACGATGAATTAAGAAAAAGATGATACAAACCAGGGGAAATGAGACTTGGAGAAAACGAAATGAGATTTTCCGATAGAGAAGAAAGCTGAAATGTTTTCCTTCATCAGATCTATACATGAAAAATGCAACCTTTTCATATCGAACAACAACCACCATCAACCCAACTTTTTCAGATATGGGGATGCAATTGATGGTAAAACAAATAAACAGGGTATGGTGGCTGGAAGACGGAGGCAATGGGTGGAGTGAGGCGACGTGGGTACTGCAGAAAGACCAACATAGTGGAGGAGAAAGCACCGCCCAGGAAGTCCTCGAACTTGGGGGCAGCTCCGGCGAAGACAGAGACTTGGAGAGGTGGTTGTTGGTTGCATCACCACCACCAACAGCCACATCTAGTGAGGCATCAAGGGTTGAGAGAGAAAGCGAGAGATGGGACTCAGAGAGCGAGGGAAGAGAGAGAAAAGGAAGAAGCATGAAATGGTGAAAGAAAGCAATAAAAAAGAGAGAGCGAGGGGTCACGAAAGTCATTCTCCCATAAAAAAAAAAAAAAAGTCCAAGCAATCCATCGAACCGATTTGGTCCAACCCGGACTCGGCCTGGTGCTGGACCAGATCAGACTTCGGGTTGGATTATCCAGCCCGAGATCCTATCAGGACCAGATCTCGGGTTGAGACAAAACCAATCTGAGTTAGTTCATGATCAACCCTACGTAATAGTGTTATGGAAAGGTAATTATGGGAAGATTGATACTATAATAAATATAAGAATATGAGAAGTTGCCTTCTCTTTAGTTGAACAAAAATGTTATTATTGGCTTTAAAAAAAAAATTTAAGAAATTAATCCGTATCTTATAATTTAAAAAATAAAAAAAAAAAAAATTATGAAATGTAATATTTATGCTGTTACAACTCAAGCCCGTCAAGTGGATTGTCCCCGGCCTGGCAAAGAGCTACCATTTGCCAATATCAATATTCTCCCCGGAGAATGCTTACGAACCATACCTGCAAATGATTGGTTGATTACATTTCGTATTGGCAGGTCCTCTCGTCCGAATACATGCTCAAGTTCAATTCAACAAGACAACAACGTAGAGCTAAGCGCTATTCATGTACCTCTCTGCAAGTCATGTTGGGACCTCTACATATATATACTTCAAGACATCTCATATATGCTTTAATAGCTTTCTAAATTACAACCACTGCTACAAAAAAAACTTTTAGACCGTTACATTTAGATTAGATACAAAGGAACAGGTCTAAAAAGTATGATGGATGACAATTTTGTAAATATAAAAAACTTTTCAGATCAGTTCCTTTAATATAAGGTTTAAAAAAAAAAAACTATTTAGACTGGTTTTTCAAACAATCGGTTTAAAAAGTATAACTTATGACAGTTTTATAAATACAAAAAACTTTTTAAAACTGAATGTTTAAGAAGTCTGATCTAAAAAGTCTACTTTTAAGATCATATGTTTAAAAAGTCCGGTCTAAGAGGTAGACTTTTAAGACCTCATATTTAAAAATCCGGTCTAAAAGATTAATTTTGTCTTTTCCCACACTGAAAATTGAATTTCGTCTCTGAACCTCTCTTCTTGTAGCGATAACTCTCATTCTACAGTTTCACTCTCTTCTAATCGGCGCCCCACCCACCTCCACAATCTCTATCCATCTATTTCACATCTCATTTCCATGGAAGATTTCATAAATCATCTAACCTCTATAATCATATCTACAATCAGGACTGGATCCGTTCTTGTTGAAGATTCTAGATCTGGTCCTTTTCCCTTGTATACTAATAAACCAGTGTTAATTTATTACAAAGTAAAATCTATGCTGATTCTCAGTAGTCTTTCTCCATAATTTTAACCCTCACTTGTTTTGGTGTTTTTTGCAGAAAACTTCATGACAGGCTACCAAGTTGTATTTGATTGAGAAAAGCTCATACTGGGCTGGAAGAAATTTGATTGTAAATGTTGTTTTTCTTCTCACTTTTATTTGGTTCCTTATCCAGATCTTGTCCAAGAAAGATAAATGCATCTGTGTGTGTGTGTGTGCTGGAAGAAATTTGATTGTAAATGTTGTTTTTCTTCTCACATTTATTTGTGTGTGTGTTCCCAAATCTGGTACGATGCTGGTTGTGGGAAGGGCGAGATTTTCTTTTGTTTTTACTAACTTATTTTTAAGACCAGATATCTAAAAAGTCTATTTTTAAAATCAGTTACTCAACTGGTCTTAATAAAAGAATCATACTTTTTAGACCGTTTGTTTTGAGATCGGTTCTAAATCCGGTCTAATAAGAGTTTTTTATCCAGTCTAAAAAGTTTTTTTTTTTTTTTTTTTTTTTTTGTAATAGTGAACTTTATTTCTTAATACATTTTCATCCAAAAAAATATATATATAATGCATATAATCATTTGAAATATATGTGTGTGTGTGTGTCTTTGTATGTGTGTTTGTATGTATGTATATATTCTTGCATGTTTTCTCACTCTTTTTTTCAATAGGCATAATGTATAAATATGTATAAAGTATAGCTTGAAAATTTTATTTTATTTTATAAAAAAAAGTAATTAAAAAAAAAAAACAGTACAACTCCGTGCTGACTGTTGAGTTCATTGGCTCTTGCCGGTTCCACCAATTCTAAACTAGTTCCATGTCTTACACTCAATGTCGAACTAAACGTGAGGCCGATTTTCATTCAGTCTTGTCTCATTTTTAAAACATTGGATAAAACCATTTTTTGGCCTGAAATTGGATGTAATCAATTTAAGCTACGTTGTTTATAAATAATCAATAATGCGTGTTTTTGGTAATTTTGTGTAAGGCATGTAACCCATTTTTTAATGTTTGTTTGGGACCAAAATACAGTTATTCAAATAAATTTATGCTATGTGTGGGCATCATCCATTGTACTTGACATGGTTTGCCCAAATGCGAGGCCAATACTAAGTCAATACTCAATAGTGAAGAAGAAAAAGCTGTCATAATAAATGGAACCAGCTGATAGACGACGAGGATGATGCTTTTGCGGAAACTTAAGGAAAGGGAAAGGGGAAGACTTCACAATTGGGAGTTAGTGACCAATGATGTTGTTGCACACCACAGAGACTTTAGAATTGGAATTCAAATCCGTGGGAAGGCCAATTTTCTCTTTGTGCAAGCACATGTTCCTCGTTCTCACTCTAGCTCCCTAGATGGAGGATTTGGCTATGGTCCACTTCTCTTACCATCCACCTTCTTTTCCTCATTCCTCAGTGGGATTTGCGAGCGGTTGATTTCGTTTTTTTATAAAAATATTATTTTTATATTAATAAAATATTAAATTATTAAAAAATATAGAAAAATAATATTTTTATAAAATATTAAATCTAAGATTTCAATCCTCCCGATAGATGGATGGAACCTTCTTGTGCTGTTTTGTCTTTGTTGAATGTGTCAGCTTTGATGTTGACCTATTTGTATGCTTCTAGATCCCTTTATACTTTCCGCAAGTTTTGGTCTTAAAGGTAAAAAAGGGTACCGACTCAAATTTTTTTTTTTTTTTAATAGAAATCTGGGGGTGTTCTCCACGACGACAGAAAACTAATCTTCATTCGCATCGTAGTCATCCCGAATGAACATTGGTGTAACAACTCAATTTTTTCCCTAAAGCTTTTACCAAATGTAGCTTTACTCCCGAAGTTTTCTTCCAAAGCATTAAAAAATAGAGTAATATTGTATTGACCCGATATTTCAGTTAATTTTAACTATTATTGACTAAATATGCCTAATTGACAATATATATGTCATTCACTTTATTATTGTTAAGATGTAAATTTACGTTGAAAGTGCATATGTAATTTATTTCATCTTTTTTCAAAGTCGGATATAAAACTTTGAGGTAAATTTACACTTTAAAAAAAATTACGTGGATGATATGTGAAATATTAGCTCAAAATATTTGGCCAATTAACAATTAAAACTAATTAGGATAACAACTAAAGCAAAATTTACTTATTTTTAACATTTCAAAGCAAAATTGCGTCGAGGCTAAAATTTCAGAAGAAGAATGGCTCTAAATAAAAAATAAAAATAAAAATAATAATAGATTCATGGTTGTGGGTTTGACCCTGGCACCTGCGACTTGCGGGACGACGAGGGGAATTATGAACTCATTGTGTTGCAATCTGTTTCAACGTTGTCCAAATGAAAAAGGAGAAAAAGGAATGATTCGCATATTTACGCTGTGTTGAACTTTGAACTGAACTGAATTGAATTTTAGGCCTATACGCTGTTTGATTTCATACAATTTGCGCGTTGCGCTCCCCTCTTCTCAAAATATAAATCGTGAATTTCTTATCAAATTTTATCCTCCTTTTATGAATTTTTGATAAGTAGTAAATAACTTGATTTTAGATTTGGTGTTTTCAAAGTTCTTTTTATATTTTTTTATATATATCAAAATTTTAGGAAATAAGTTGCCATTCATCAATCGAAGGGTATGACAAAATCTCCTTTCTTTTTAAGTGATACCAATGTTGGGTAGGGTGAGCTTGATCTATTACTTTAAGCGGTTATCTCAAAAGCACCAGGAGTTAGGATACCTCTCCCAAATACTTTAACTAACTCCAGATTGAACTCCCTTCCCTTTAGTGAGAGTATCGAACCTTTTTACTAATTGAACCCAAGTAGGATGAGGGGCTAATTGGGATGGTATTATTTATGATAAATTGCCATAATAATTACAAGAACAAAATCTCCCTGCCCCATCCAGGCTTCCCTATTATAATAAATTAAGATCTACGTATTACACATTTCATAGCACGTAGCTAAGGAAATCAGTTATTAAGTTTCTATAACTATAAATTTTATTTTATACTCTATATAGGTTATATATATATATATATATATATATATATTTCTATCCAAAGTTCTTTTTCTGTATGAAAAAATATTACAAAAATAAAAATCGTTGGTAGGTAGTACCACGTATTCTTCGATACCCAACAACCACAACGATCTGGTCCAAACATATGGGGCTTAACTAAGCCAATGGATCAGAGGCCTCGACTCGGTTCGACTTGGTCTTGATGAGCAAATTAGTATTATTTTCGAATTATTAACCTCATTGCCTGAAAAAAAAAAAAAAAAAAAATTAGACTTTTGTTAAAGGTGGTTGGATTCCATGGTGTAAAAGGGGTTTGACAACATCTAAACAAAAGGTTTGACAACATCTAAACAAAGTACGAATTCAAATCTTTTAAATGAAATATCATACTCCATCTGGATTCAAATATAAAAACGACTTCACTTTTTTTTTTTTTAAAGATTAAGGAAGCTAAATAAGTTATTTAATCATATCGTATATTATGTAAGATTAAATTATATATCAGTTTATAAGTTAAACAAATTAGTTTAAAGAAAAATGATAAATATAAATACTTTAAAGCTATTTAATCAACTTCCTTAATCTTCCCAAAAAATTAACTAAATATTATATTTAGGATATGAGATAGTAAAATTCACTTCTAATTACCTCGTGCAAATCAAATCAATAAGAAATCAAAATAAAATCATGATTCATAGTAGAATTAGAGTCGGTAAAAAGAGCTCTGTGTTCGGTGTAGAACACGGATGTCACCAGTGGGCGGTAGATTGATCTTGGATGTATCGGCAGACTGGGTATCTATGAAGGAGATAACCAGGGAGAGCGTGGGATCACCGTACACGACAAAGGGGTCTTGTGTGTGCACGGTGAGGCTGTAGGTAAATAGTCTAGGTTTAGAGTGTGTGTACCTTGTTACACGCCTTCTATATTTATAGAGGCGTACGGTGCGATATCCGAGGCACGCCATTAATGGGGGCCATTAATGGGGCGGATATTGGACGATATCCCATTAATGTGACGTGTCATTAAGGGGCGGATATCGAGATACTTCCTAAATGGGACGGGTATCTCGGTGGATTGATATGATTGGGGCGAATCCTGCCTAGCCGGGATTTCTGGCTCTCCTGCCATGATTGGCGGATTACGCCTTCCGCTTGGGCCTTGCTATGGACTTGGAGGCTTTTGGGCCGGTCCGTAACGGTTGCCCCCCGGCTTAGGCTGTTCATGTTGTTGGACGGCCGAGGTGTGTGATACTCCGGTCCGGCGTGTGGCCAGGGGCCTATGCTTTGGCCGGCCGGCTCCTTATGCCGCGGCTTACCTCGTGATGTCGCCCTGGATGGTGCCTTGGGCCGTTCCAGACCGGGGCACATTAGGCGGCCTCGGATTTAAATGGTAAGTCCCCTGTTCGCGGGTAAACCGTTTGGTCTTCTTTCCGTAGGCGCCATCATTGTGTCTTTCACGCCTGGCGTGTCCTGATTGGAAAGGGTGCATACGTCGCGCCGTTAGGTGTGCCGATTTGTGTGCGCATTTAATGCTCCTTCATCATGTCGTGCATTTCCCATCGTGTCCATGTTCAAAGACCGAAATGCCCCGGCGTTCCCTCTCCTTCTTCGCAGTTTTTGTTTTATATTTGCGTTTTTCACTATTTCACGCATACAATCTTGTAGTGAACTTGCTCCGAGTTTCTTTCCGTGAGAACTCCATTGTCCTACAATTTGGTCGTTCAAGTCATCCTCTTCGTTACATTTCACTCGTTCAAGTCATCTTCTTTGTTTCTACTCGGGTATTTTCCGTCCTTGCCTTTACTCTTTTACGGCATACTTCGTCTTGTTTAGATAATCTCGGTTTTTCCTCTGTTTTTCCCATTCTCCGGCCTTCGAGTTTTCTTTTAAGATTAGTTTACGTGTTGCGCTCTATATGCTCCTTCCCTTTGACGTGAAGTCCGTAGTCCTTAGGTTCTAGTTCCTCTTTTGATGGATAGACATAGACCTTTCCTTAGAGTCGAACAACGCTCACCCCGAGGAAGAGGAGTTTCTTCGCGCTCGTTGCCGAGAGCTTCTTCGGGTTCTTGGAACCGAGCTCCGGAAACAGAGAGGTTAGCACCTCTTCGTCGAGGTGGGAATGGTTCTTACGGGCGAAGTGGGCCTCAACCCATATCTCGCTAGAGCTTTGTCACCTTCCATGGTTCGAATTCGGCAAACACCGTTCCTACCTTTTCACCTTCCGGGCCGGGGTAGGTTCTTTTATCGGTTCTAGTGCTCTGCCTTGATGGCCCAACCAATCGGTTTACGTGAGGGTCCATCCCCGCAAGTTTGGACCCTTATCCTAGTGATTATCTCGGCCCTGTTGGGACCGCTTGGCGAGAGTTCATTTCACATCGCGCGTGGCGAAGACTTGAGCTACCTCGATTATTGGATCTTGTCGGCATCGGCGTCCTTTGGGTCCCCCTTCCGGCGTGCCCTTTCGTCCGAGTCCGCCGTCTGTTTTGCCTTCTAATCCTGTTTTTCCAGGTATTTCCAACTCTGCTAATTTCCTTTTATGTTGTATATAGGTTAATGGCTCCGAAATCTTTGCCTTCAGAAAGAAAAGCCGAGGCTGAGGCATCGGATTCTTCTAGTCCACCCGAGGCCCTATGTCGTAGATATCCCTGGGTGTCCCACGAGGTCTTGAAGACCCGGTCCATTATGTCGGACGAGGATATCGCCGGTTAGACCTACCCACCATGGAGGGTGCGTCTAGTTGCCGGAAGCCGACGAGCTTGTTTGTGTTGAACGAGAAGTAGGCGGTCCCAATTTCTTTCATTTTTATCGGGATTACCTTACACGGGTTGGTGTCGGTTTCCTTTCACCCGTTTTCAAATGCTTGCCACGATGCACACGAGACTCGCCCGTCTCAACTTCATCCGAACGGGTGGGCTTACACGGTAGCCTTCGAGCAATTGTGTCGTTCCTACCCGGTTCCAATCCCTTGTTCGACCAATCTCTTCTTCTACTATTTCGGCCCTTTTACCCCCGGCACTCCTAAGGAAGGTGATAAGTTAAAAGGGCTAGTGTCTCTCCGCGTTAATCCCGACCAGGAAGCTTATGAAGCCTTTCTCGAGAATCTTTTAAGCGGTTTAAGAGTGCGTTTTTAAGGTTGTCGCCGTACCGTAAGCCGGCTTGGTTTACGAAGGGGGTCGAGGCTGCCGATGTAGGGTGGCGCTTCCCTTTATCTTGGGTGGAGAATCATCACAAGGCCAGCCCCTCGTCCTTCCGAGATCTCTCAAGAGGACCTCCTACCCGAGATGGTTCCTCACGTCCCAAGATTGGACGCCTTCGTGGAGCATTATGGCATCTGAGTGCAGCCTTTTTCATATCGGGGAGGGATCTAGGCCAATTCCTTCGAATTGTAGGAGTCCCTTGTTTGCCATGCTCTTTATTCCTTTAGTCATGTTTTGTATATTGGTTGCCTACTTTGTGCTTAGTCTTGATTTCCTTTTACTGTCCTTTTCGGCCCAAGACATGAAGGCCCTTCCGGCTACTTGAAGAAGGTGAATCCGCCGCGGTTTCTTCGAGCGGTCGGTCTCGGAAGCGGGCTGCCCCTACCAAGGCTACCATGCCCGAGGCCGATGCCCCGTTGTGGCCAAGAAGGCCAAGGTTTCGGTGTCGAGACTTCGGCCCCATCCGTGCCCTCCGGATCCCCTCGAGGCGGGCGTTCGAAACTTCCAAAGGGAAGCGGGTTGTCGTTCGGAGGGTGAAGGTGCAGCTGCGGGGCCGCGCCGTTCCTTACGCCTCGGTTCTTCCGGCGTCTTCGCCGCTCCGCCTCCTCCTCCTCCTTCCCGGGCCCTTACGTCCTTCTTCCGTGCTTCCTCGGGGTTTCGTATTTGAAAAGGGGGTGACCAAGGAGCTGGATGTAGCTTTTCTCCCCCCGGGAGTTTATGGAGAGCCGGGCCTTGTCCCCTCCTAGTGCGAGGAGGTGCAAGCCGCGAGCGGTACTTGTGTAAATCCCGTTGGTTTCCGCAAGCTTATATGATTGTGAGGGAAAAATACACCCCGGCGATACGGAGAACAGAGAAAATTGAAGGCGTCTAGGGCCGAGGTTGAGGCCAACCGAAGGCTCGGCCGAGGCGGCGTCCGTGAAAAGTGCTTTAGCCGATCGAGGCTAAGTTGCACCTTATGGAGGAGGAGCGGGATCTTTGCCGGCTTGAACGGGATGCCAAGGATGCGTTTGTTAAGGTGGGAAAAAGATATGCAACGGGCGCGAGAGGGGCGGAGAAGTCGGCCTCCCAATGTGTCGGGCCCAAAAGCAGCGAGCGAGTATGGACGTGGTGAAGGCCCTTCACAAACGGCGTGATACGTTGTTTGATAAGGTTAAAGCCGTCGAGGAGGCTCGCGTATCGCGGCGGGAGCGCTTAGAGTCGATTTGTTAAAAGCGGTACCGCGCCGATTCGCTTTGAGAATGCACTTGGAGCAGATCCGACTTTTGAATCCGAAGACGGAGCTTAACTTGGAGGGCTACGACTTTCGTGCCTTCGTGGAAGATGGAGTGTTAGTTTCGTATCGGCCTCCTTACGCCCATGCGTCGGATCGGGGGGGGAGAGTCGGATGCGGAGAGTGAGGCGACGAAGGATGCTCCCGAGGCCGGTCCTTCTAGTTGAGTTTACTTTTTGTTGTTGGTGGGCGTTTGTGCCTTTGTATTTTGTTGATTCCGGCTTTTGTGCCGTAACTTTGTATGACTTGTAGAGGAATTTATTTATTCGCCCTTCCGCCAATTTCTTAAATTCCATTGTTTGAAATTTGTTGATCGCATTAAATACAAGTCGTGTACTCGACCAACAACTGCGGTGTGGGAGATTGGGACGAGGTTGTATGTCTTACCCTGCGGGGGTGTTGACTTAACCGCCTTTGCCTCATCCGGCTTAAATGGCCGGAAAAGATGATAGGAACCGACTTAAGTGCGAGGCTTCCACATGCCGACCGAGGTGTCGATACCTTCGATCGACATTTTGACTGATCGGGGTCGAGATGGGAGTCTGCTTTCTTAAGTCGGGCGGCGTTGACGCGTCAATTTCGCGAAGGCCACGTATGGCGTTTTCGCCGAGCTCTTACCAATGCGCGTCGGAATACAACGGCCGGTGTCATACATCTAGATGTTTTTCGTTTCGGCCGGGTATAAGTACCTCGGAGTCGGGTTTTCGCGGGCTTGGTGGCCTCGGCATTAAGCTTAAGCGAAAAATCGTGCACGTTGGCGCCTTCTCTTTGAGGTATTCCTTCATTAAATAAAGCAGCTCTAAAGAGCGTACAAATGGTCATAAATTATTCAAATGCAAAGCAAGGGAAAGTTGGAAATCAATTGCAAAAAGCATGAAAGAAAGTAAGAAATGACCGAGCCGCAGTCTTGGGCTAGCTGTAGTAGATTTTCAATTTATCGGCGTTCCATGTCCTTTTAACCGGCTTTCTTGCCAAAGTTTCGAGAACATATGCCCCAGCGTCAAGCTTTTCTTTGACACGATACGGTCCCTCCCAGTTTGCTGCCAGTTTTCCGTCTCGGGAGTTCTTGTTCCCTATATCGGCCCTCCGAAGTACCAAGTTACCCCGGTTGAAGGATCGTGGCCGAACCTTGCGATTATATTTGGCCGCGAGTAAGTGCTTGGCGGCAAGTTCCCGGCAATGAGCTGTGACTCGGATCTCATCTATCAGGTCCAGATCTGTCCTTAAGGCGTCGTCATTTGATGCCGGTCCTCCCTCTCCGGCTCTGATCTTCCTCCACGATGGCTGCCCGATTTCCACCGGAATCATTGCTTCGCATCCATATGTCAGCCGGAAGGGAGTTTCTGGGTAGAGGTTTGCGGACACTCGTCCGTAGCCCCATAGAACACTTGTGGAGTTGTTCGGTCCAACTAGAGTCGGCCTTTAACATGCGTTTCTTCAATCCGTCGAGAATGATCTTATTGGCGGACTCGGCCTGGCCATTAGACTGCGGATGTTCGACGGAGGAGAAGTGTTGTTTGATGTCGAGATTGGACATTAAGGCCTGGAATCTTTGGTCCGTGAACTGGGTTCCATTGTCAGTGACGACTTCAGCGGGTATCCGAACCGAGCGAAGATATTGTGACGAACGAATTTCATAATCTGGACGACGTGATTGTAGTCAATGCTTCCGCTTCAATCCATTTGGTGAAGTAGTCAACAGCGACAATGAGCCATTTGAGCTGTCCAGGTGCCGGTTTAAATGGTCCAAGAATATCCATTCCCCACTTATAGAAGGGCCAGGGAGCCGGCATCCCTTTTAACTCTGTGGGCGGCGGCCTTAAGATCCCGCCGTGTTTCTGGCAACTGTCACACCGCTTGGCGGCCTCCATGGCGTCATGCATCATGGTGGGCCAATAATAGCCGGCGCGCAATGCCTTCCTGGCCAAAGCCTTGCCGCCCATATGTTGGCCGTTGCATCCCTCATGTATTTCGGTCAATACATACGGATTCGGACTCGCCGAGGCATCGCATCATTGGGCGGTGTAGTCCTTTCCGGTATATTTGGTCATCGACCATAGTGTAGATGGCGGCTTCTCTTATCAGCTTTTTTGCTTCGGTAGAGTCTGTGGGAATGATACCTCTTTCCAGGTAATCTTCAATTGGTTTTCTCCAGTCCGATCCGGACGAGATAGTCATAATGCACGTGGGCTCGGCCAAATTGTTGGATTTGTTCTTTGACTCCCGGACCTTTGGTGCTTGCGAGTTTGGAGAGGATGTCGGCCCGGGTATTCTCTTCTCGCGGGATGTGAGAGACAACGACTTCTTCGAATTCCGTCATTACCTCTTTTGCTTTATTCAAGTACTTGGCCAACAAGGGGCCTTTCGCTTGATAGCTGCCTTCAATCTGGGCGGCGACGAGTTGGGAGTCGGTGAACACCTTAATCCGCCTGGCTCCGCTTTCTTTTGCTTGAGCCAGTCCTGCCAAGAGGGCCTCGTATTCGGCTTGATTGTTAGAGGTCGGGAATTCCAGTTGGAGAGAATGTTCAGTAGCGATTCCCTCGGGGCTTTCGACAATGACTCCTGCTCCGCTGCCTTTTGGGTTGGAAGATCCGTCCACAAATACCCTCGATTCGTTGTCGGTCATAACCGGAGTCAATTCCATGATGAAGTCCGCCAATGCACGTGATTTGATCGCTGCCGTGCCTCAAAGGTGATGTCGAATTCAGATAATTCAATCGCCCGGCTCGTCATACGTCCGGCCAAATCCGGTTTGTGCAAAATCTGCCGGATCGGTGATTGGTCCGGACCACAATCCGATGTCCACGGAAGTATGGGCGAAGTCGCCTTGCCGTGGTGGTCGATGTGCGAATGCCATTTTCTCCTAGCTTTTGATATCTCGAGCTCGGCGTTTTGTAACGCCTTGCTCACAAAGTAGATGGGTGTACGTCAGGACCTCGGTTTCTCTTACCAAGGCGGCGCTTACCGCTTCATCCCCTACCGAGAGGTATAGGAACAAGGTCTCCCCGCTCCGGCTTCGTTAGTGCGGCGGGGTCGCCAAGCATTTCTTGATTTCTTCAAAGGCCGTCTCGCAGTCCGTATTCCATCCTCCCGGGTTTCTTTCTTCAATAATTTAAAGAAAGGTAGAGCTTTCTCGGTGACCTCGGTAGGAATCTTGTCGGGGCCGCAAGCGACTGTCGATTCTTGCACTTCCTTCTTGGAGTTGGGGGCTGCATATCTAACACGGCCTTGCATTTGTCGGATTGGCCTCAATCCCTCGGTTGGTCAACATAAAACCCAAAAACTTGCCGGCGGGCACCCCGAACGCACATTTGGCGGGTTGACGATGCGGTATTTTCTTAATTTGTCAAACGTCTGCTCTCTAGGTCCGGATATCTTGCTCCGGATGTTTTGACTTCACTATCATGTCGTCTATATATACCTCCACATTACGACCAATTTGATCGTCAAAGACTCGATTCATCATGCGTTGGTATGTAGCTCCGGCATTCTTCAATCCAAATGGCATGACGTTGTAGCAATAGTTCGCCTTATCGGTCATGAAGGCGGTTCTCTCTTGATCGTCGGGGTGCATAGCGATCGATTGTATCGGAGTAGGCATCCATAAAAGAAAGCGGTTGGTATCCGGCCGAGTTATCCACTAGGCGGTCAATCTTTGGGCATGGGAAAGGAGTCTTTCGGGCATGCTTTGTTCAGATTGGTGTAGTCGGTGCACACCCTCCATTTACCGGTTGGTTTTAACACCATGACCACGTTAGAGAGCCAGGTCGTGTATTGTATTTCTCTTATGAACCGGCGGCAAGGAGCTCTTCAATGTGACTCTCAAGGGCTTTACGCACTTTGTCGTCGAGATATTCCTCCTCTTACGTGCCCCTTTGGTTTCGACCCCGGCCATATGGCTAACTTGTGACAGCAAAAGTGTGGGTCGATCCCGGGTATTTCGGCTGACGTCCAGGCGAAGACGTCCTGGTTTTGCCTTAAAAATTTGATCAGCCTTGCTTTGATCTCTGCGTCCATCTCCCTGCCGATTTTAGTTGTCTTGGAGGGATCCGTCCGAGGATTAATTCCTCCAACTCTCCTTCCGGCTCGGGCGTGGGTTTTCGGGTTCACGGAGGTCCAGTTCTACCATGTTGACCGATTGCCGGGGTCGCCCCTCTTTTCTGTCATTAGTCATTACCTCGTTGGTTTGGAGCCGTGGCGGGGATGACGTCTTTTCCTCCTCTACACGGAGGGCTTCGAAGTAACACTGCCGCGACGCTTTCTGGTCACCGGACACTTCAACCATCGATTCGATCATTGATCATTTTCAATTTCGGGTGCTTGGTGGATGCCGGCATATCCCAAGCTTGTGTATAGTGGGTCGGCCCGGTATAATGTTATAAGGGGAGCGGAAATCGCCACTACAAACCTCACCCGTCCGATTTGAAGGCTTCCTTAGTTCCCAAGGTCGGTCGAGGTCAACATATCCTTTTGGGAAGGAACGCTCTCCATTGAACCCGATGAGGGTAGATTTGCATGGCTTTAGGTCTTCGACATCGAGGTGCATTCTCGGTATGCATCCCGGCTTATTATGTCGGCCGAACTACTGCGTCGACAAATATCCGTTTGACCGGCCGGTTTACGACGATCCGGTGATGACCAATCCGTCTTGGTGGCGGGAATAACCTCCTTGAGCTCCTCGTCGGTGAAGACCAAGGGTGGTTTCGGGTTTGACGACGTGCCCTTAAACCTCGGCACCTCTTTTACCGTTAACACCTCTCGCGGGTATTTCTTGCGCCCGACTTATCGTATCTCCACCTCCTCCGAAGCCGCCACCGATCCCGGTGCATTGGAGATCGGCGTCGGGTAGCCCTGCGGAGGGCCGGTTCTCCGCTTCTTTCGAGTCCGAGCGTTCGTGGTGGACTCTGCGCCGGCGGCTACCATTCCGCTTGCCAGATTTCCCTTGAGTTTTTATGACGTATTGGCGTAGTTTCCCTTCTCTTACAAATTTTTCAATAGCATCCCTGAGTTCGTAGCATTCGTCAGTGGTGTGACCGGGACAATCGTGGAAGCTGCAAAACTTCCCCTGGCGTGTTGGACCGGTTTCGAGAGGCTTTGGCTTGGTCACCTTCCTCATCTCGTCTGCGCGACCTCCTTCCACAGTGGGATCGCGGGACATTCAAGGGGTATAGTTTCCGTACTTCCCCTTATTGTCCGTTCGCTCTGGTCTGAGCCGGCTCTCTCGCCACGTCGCGGGGTTCCGCCTTGTGTTTGTCGGTCAGTCTCTTCTTTCGGGTGATGAATTCCTTGCCTTCTCAGGCTCATCTGCATTGGCGATTTCCATTTGCTCGACGTCTAGATATTTCTTCGCTTCAGTATAGAATTCCGTCAAGGAATATACTCGATTCTTGCATAGATGTCGGGCCAGGCGCGTCATCGGGTCCAGTCCGTTGACGAGGCAGTGCACATGGACCTCTTCGGATAAGGATCGTACTGTATTGCCGTATCTACGAACCGATCCGGATACTTCGCAATGTTTCGCCCTTCTTTTGCTTCACTTTACTCGGCGTGAATTGAGATTTCGGTTGTTTCTTCTTTGGTGGCAAAGTGTAATTCAAACTTACGACCAAGGTCTTCAAAATTCCGAATGGAATTATTGGGTAACGAACTCAACCATTTGTGGGCCGGCCCGATTAGCGTGGCCGAGAAGAGTCTTAGTATCACCGGACCTTCTATTGATCTTACCCACATTAACTTTTCAAATAACTCGAGGTGATGACGTGGATCTGGGTCCCATCATATTGGGGGAGGTCGGCTAGGTCAAAATTCTTCGGGTAAGGAGCCGTGGCCGTAGCTCGTGAGAATGGAGTCCCCCGCGCCGGCCAAGTATTTCATCTTATCTTGCCGCGGCGATCCTCGTGTCCGAGGCGTAGTGATCGCCTCGTGTAGTTCGTCCGAGTCGTGTTCACGATCTCGGTTCTCCGGTTCCCTATCGTCGTCATGGTGGTCTGCTCGCCTCCGGCCTTCCCTATCCCGGATCCGCAAAGGTGCCTCTTTGTGCCTTTTGGGGGTTGGTTGGCGATCTCGCTCCCTCCTGCCGTCCCCCTCTTTCCTGCCACGGGGATGTTGATTCGTTTCTGGGCTGGTACGCGGACTATTGCTATCCAGGCGTACAACCTCCTTCCTCTTACGTGGGCTTTTCGGGATTCCGCGTTGAAAAAGGTTTTCAAGCTTTTCCTCTATCATTTGTTCCAGAGCATGAAAATCCTCCCGCCTTTGGAGGTGATCGAACTTTTCCTTGTTTTCGAATCTACGAATCATCGCCTCTTGGGTTCTCCTTAGTATGCGGACGTCGGTGTCTAGTACCGAGCGTCGGAATCGGAATCTGTCAGGGGCTGGTCTTTTGGGGATTCTTCATGCGAGAGATTTGTCGAGGGAAGGCGAGGTGGTTTCGAGTCGGTAACGTATCCTTCGGAGTTTTTCCTCGGGATGGTCGATCATGGGTACGTGGCCGATCTGGCCGGGTCGAGGTCGACTCGGGCCGGCTGAGGTTGATTTGGGGGTACCATGCTTTCCTCGTTTGGCCGGTCCAATTCTTTGGTTTTTGCGTGTGGCTTACGGTGTGAGCCATTGATGGTCACGGGGATAGAAATTTATGGTCCCCACGGTCGGCGCCAATGTTACGGTGTAGAACACGGATGTCCGGGGGGGCCGGTAGATTGATCTTGGATGTATCGGCGGACACTGGGTATCTATGAAGGAGATAACCGGGGAGAGCGTGGGATCGCCGTACACGACAAAGGGTCTTGTGTGTGCACGGTGAGGCGTAGGTAAATAGTCTAGGTTTAGAGTGTGTGCACCTTGTTACGCCTTCTATATTTATAGAGGCGTACGGTGCGATATCGAGGCACGCCATTAATGGGGGCCATTAATGGGGCGGATATTGGACGATATCCCATTAATGTGACGTGTCATTAAGGGGCGGATATCGAGATACTTCCTAAATGGGACGGGTATCTCGGTGGATTGATATGATTGGGGCGAATCTGCCTAGCCGGGATTTTCGGCTCTCTGCCATGATTGGCGGATTACGCCTTCTGCTTGGGCCTTGCTATGGACTTGGAGGCTTTTGGGCCGGTCCGTAACAATATGTATCTCGAACTTTCGATAATCTTAAGAAAATAGATTTTTTTTTTTTTTTTTTAACAAAAAACATGGGCCGCAAATGCAAATTAGGGTGGGCGTTGTGCCAGCCAACAAAAGTGTGCGCCACACATGCTTGCACCGTCTAGCCCACAAGTTGCTACGAGCCGGCTCGCAATTCCCAACTCTTAGATAGAACTATAACCAACTGAAAGTGGAGTATATAGAACTAAACTTAAAAGCTTTAGACTCAGCTAATACCACAATTTTACAATCTAATTATTAGAAAGATACAATAGCCAACGTTGTCTAGATCCAAAAATATCAATTACAAAATTTATTACTCAAATGTATTTAAACAGTAAGGACTTAGGTCCTTATCGAACGCAAGGCATCTTCAACAGGTGTAATTGTTCTTAACTATGAGGAAATGACTTTTATTTTAAAGGGATGAGTACAACTAAAGAAGCACAGGAACACATGCATGTCAAGCTCGAGTTGACTTCATTCAAGTATGACCAATGGTGCGCTGCCATTAAAGCAACTTACTATTGACAAGACACACTTTATTTAAAAACATAAAGAAAAATGTCATCTAAAACCAAATCAGATGGTAAGGGTTCAACGGAATGGATATATACAGGGTTAATGTTCAAACTCTTCTAATGAAACACAATTCATTTAGCCAGCAAAGATTCTATCTTCAGGCATCTCTCTGAAAGAGGACTGGGATACGGCCTATCTCAAAAGTGAATGATTCTCTGCTTGCAAAACAAATACGGAGTACTGTCAATGCTCAGGGAGGTTCTGTTCTTGCAGAAACTTTGAAGCATAAACATATATAGATCTTGAAGGGGATAAACTGGTGAAGAAACCTTATAATTCTTCTTGGTCATGGAAAGAAATTTATCAATGTTCTTCTATAATTACAGATCATTTAGGTTGGAAAGTTGGATCTGAACATTTCATTTCTATAAACAACCTTCTTATGGTAGCCCATGCAATACAAATCCTTTTGTTCTTTAGTGTTAAGAACTGTCTTTGATTTATTAGTACATCTTCCAAATACCTGGTGTCCGGTTAGTGGAATCACAACTTGGTAGGGAATGTTTATCTTTCTCACATAGCCAGATCTATTCTTTAGATTCATGTTTCCTTCCTAAATGACCAAGATGAGTTACTTGGGTGTCCAGTCCTTTGGGAGAATATAAGGTCCCACAGCTTGGTTTAAAAAAAAATCTCATTCTCCACACATCAAGGCCCAAATGATGAATTTTGGAAATTCTTATAGTCCATTTCTTTGCCTTCAAAGGATCTTCTTTTTAATTTAAAAGATTTTAAATGATGCAATCCCTTCAGTTGATATCCCTAATAGACATCATCTTCTTGTTCAAAGTCGATTGCAACCAAGAGAAATCTTTAGAGCATCTATTGGTAGCTTGCCTTTTTTCGAGGGCTATACGGTTTGGAGCCTTTTAATTGTTTTCCCTTTCAATACGTTGCTGGTTTTTAAATCTTAGCTTAAAAGGGCTCTTGTCCAACTTCACAAGAACGGATTTTTGGAGGAAGTAAACTCATTTTTGTCTTATGGATAAATAGAAATCAATTGCTTCACAAAAGGGAAGAAGGTTGATCCAGCTACATTAATAAAGGAAATCAAAGTGATATCCTCCCTAAGTGTTGCAGCTTTTTCATCATAGGAAATTTTCAAACAATCCTTAAGTTTATAATGTTATTTCTCTTTTAAACAATATCCCTTCAAGTGGTTGGAGCATTATTGTGATTTGGTGCTTCATGGATAATGAAAATTTTCATTTGTTATCAAGGCCAATCAGTGCAGTTGCATGCAGTGGAAGAAAGCAATTTCATTAAGTCAGTTGGCAATTACAGGATTGAGAGCATTGTTGTTCTGGATTGTTAAATGCTCCCTTTTTAACTCGGATGAAAAAGAGTCACTAACCTTTTTTTGCTGTAGGAAGAAATGGCTCCATAAAGTGGAGAATGGAAGCAACATTCAGATATACTCCCTCCGGTCCTAATTATAAGAGCTAGTTGATTTTTTTTGGAGAGATTAAGGAAGCTAATTAAATTACTTTAAAATATTTTTATTTTTATTTTTTTCTTTAAACTTATTAGTTTGACTAATAAACTAATATATAATCTAAGAATATTTAATATATAAAATGATTAAGTAACTTATTTAGCTTCTTTAATCTCTCCAAAGAAAGTCAACTAGCTTTTAAAATTAGGACCGAAGGTAGTAATTATTTAGGATATAGGTAATTTATTAGATCTATTTCATTTTCAAAATATAGTTACAGGGTCAGGAATTAGCTCTTTTGTTCTTGCTTCTCTGTATTCATGTCCTTTTTAAGCCGCAGAGTATTAGTATGCAACATCATTTGATATATTTTTTTTAAAAAAGAATAAATATAATTTTCCCAAGAGCCTACGGAGTTGAATTGAAGGCGGAGATTTAGTACTATTTCTGGTCCTAAATATAAAACTTAGTTGACTTTTTTGTGAGACTAAGAAAGCTAATTAAATTACTTTTTATCGTTTTTTCTTGTAAACTAATTTGCTTAACTTATAAAATGATATATAGTTTAATTACACATAATATATGATATGATCAAGTAACTTATTTTGTTTCTTTAATATTTTTTAAAAAAGTCAATTAGATTATTTAGAATCATTAGTATCTCTTTTCATCTCCATTTTTTTTCTAAAAAAAAGTCTGTAATGTCCAAAGTGGGACGTTATTGGGCAGTAGATCATTTTTTATTTTTTTTTGTTTTACTTAAAAATATTACTCCATCCAGTCCTAATTATAGGACATATGTACCTAATTTTGAAGATATTAAGGATAATAGTTAAATTAGTTAATTATATGCCCTTATTTAAAACTGTTTCTGCGCTTTTTCCCCTCCCCCTCAGCATCCCCTCTAGTGTAGCATCCCTGTTCAGCGCTTTGTTTTGCTCCACTCTATTGTCCCTTACAAATTTATAAAACATCCAACTACTATGAAAACAATAGGGGTATTTCAGAAAGAAATTGATAAAAAAATTTGTCCTATAATTAAAATCAAGATCAACTCTCATTAGGACATGAGGAAGTAAGGAAGGAGATACTCTCCTTATCCTTCTTCTCATTGTCTCTCATTTGCCACATCTTGGCCATTGATTGGAAAATGAGAAAAAAGTGAAAGTAGTACTGTATTGATTGGACGGATGTGATTTAGAGATTATGAGGGATAATGAAAAAATGATGATGAGAGAAACCACAGGTTTGAGTAACTGGCTTTATTTGTCCACGTTTTGATCGTGTCAGAAAATACAAATAATAATCCCGCGCGTGATGATATTAGTTATCCACAAACAAAAGTACTAACAAAATTTGCAGAACACCACTTCGTTGCAGAGCCTCACACATCTCACAGCCCAGCGCCCCAGCCCCAACACGATCCTCCGTTCCTCATCGCTGGACTCCGTTACGGTTTTCACGAACTCCAACGGTCCCTGGCGCGTGGCAGCGGTTAGCTTTCCCAACTCCTCGTCAGTTTCTTTCGTTCTTCGAGGAACACAGCCTGCAACCCCACCTCTTCCTCCTTCTCCTACTGTCAACGCCTCACAAACGAGAGCGTGTACAACAATCGCCTTTACAGTGACTGAACACTCCCTCACAATGATACGCTTTCGTAAGTTATATTTCACTCCCTCCCAGGTACACACGCCATGAGCAAACAATGGATTCACTGAAATGACCATGTTTCTGTTCGCTCTCTCATCTTCTCTGAAGAAGATGGCTCTTACAAAAGATGACCAGAACTCATTGTTCCTTGATGCTCTTCTTTGTGAGGAAAATGTTTTTACAGAGGATGGTACTGGAGGAGACAGTTATCGGGAAAAGTCTCCATCTTTACCTTTGATTTTGTTGGATAATGATGTTTTTTTCTTGGACGACGATGGTCTTGCCTCTCTAATCTCAAAAGAAAGAGGGACCCATTTCGGTCTTGGTAATGTAATAATCAATGAGCCTCTAATAAAAGAAGCTCGCAGAGAGGCTGTGTTCTGGGTTTTGAAGGTTTCTGCTCACCACAATTTCTCTGCTCCCACCTCTGTTCTTGCTGTGAACTACTTCGATCGGTTCATCCAAAGTATGAACTTTCAGCAAGATAAGTCTTGGACGACACAGCTCGCAGCACTTGCTTGTTTAAATGTCGCTGTAAAAATGGAGGATTCACAAGTTTCACATTTCTTAGACATTCAAGTACGTTTCACATTTTTGGTGAAAATTATTGGGTATGTGTTGTTTGTTTCTTAAAGTTGGGATTTTTGTGTTTGAATCAGGTGGAGAAATCGAAGTATGAATTTGAAGCAAAAGATATAAGGAGAATGGAGCTTCTAGTGTTATCAACTCTTCAATGGAGGATGAATCCTGTGACTCCAATCTCCTTCTTTGGACACATTGTGAGATCACTCCGTTTAAAGAGCCACTTGCATTGTGAATGCCTCTGGCGATGTGAACGCCTTCTGCTTTTAGTGCTTCCAGGTAAAGTTCATGACTATGCGGTTACATCAAACTAAAGCCATTTACATTAAAATAACATCCCAACGATGGAATTGGTTTGTTCTGTTTCACTGTTTCAGATTCACAAGTTATGGGTTATCTTCCATCCATAATTGCTGCTGCCACAATGATCCATGTGATCCGAGAGATTGAACCATTTAATGTGGTGGAATACAGAAACCAGCTTTTGGCTTTAGTCAAAATCAGCGAGGTTTGATTTCTATAGTTCTTACACATACTGGTAAATTTGATGAATTACTGGAAAATTTTGATGGTGACAAACTCTTGCAGGATCAAGTGAACCAGTGCTACAAACGTGTTCTGAAAATATTATGTTGTCACCAAGACATTGAAAATCTTCACAGCAGACGCAAACGCCTATGGGAACCGAGAAGCCCTGATGATGTGATTGATGCTTTCTTCAACAATGATAGTTCGAATGATTCGTGGGCCTTAGGAACAGCGTCAGTATCAGAGAAACCAACGTTGAAGAAGAACCGATCTCAGGAACAGTCTATGGATGTTATTAATAACGTCCCTCCATAATTTACCTGCTGGTTGGTATGTGTTTCAAACATGGCAGCTAGTCTTCTTTTCCTTATACGACAACAATTATGTCATTGAAATTCAACTTTGGATGTTATGTTCTTAATTCTATACTACATTCTTGGCCAAAGATTTCATAAAGAAATGAACGAACCTAGGCTAAAGCCTTCACTTATCCATAAGCAGAGTCAAGGGCTTTTATCATCTGTTAATTTGTCCAATTTGTGTGGAATATTGGAACCATACATGTGACTTGTTAACATCTAAAATGGGAAACATGTAAGAGGAGAAGAGCCAATGAACTTATAGTCAAATGACATAAAAACTTTCTGTAAGTGGGGGTTTGCCGATTTAACCCCACTTGTAATCTCGAACCGTTGTGCATGCCCTCTAATTGAAAAACAGAGTGGAAGAAGAGAGACAAATCAAATGTATAAATGCATGTGAAACCTATTAAGGTGAATGTGTGTGAATATGAAGGCATTTTCTATGTGTTGGGAATTGAAAACTGAGGAGGCACGGTGGAGTTAGTTGAAGAGATTGGGTCCATGTTGGAATTGCATAGTGTGCTTTTATTGTGTTGATGACTTATTTTCCAAGTGACAGCTTCTGAGAGTCAAATTTGGTAGTTGCTACTTTGCAGTGTTGTAAGAAAACGTTGTTGTGCTAACAACAGTTACACTTGTCTTAATCATTTCCTTTTTCATAGTTGGTAGCCTCACATTGTTCAATATAGTACTTCCTATTCGGGTGTAAATGGGAATACAGATATGAACACAAGACTATTCAACCTGAGCCCTCTTTTTAAACTAGATCTAAACTAGCAAACACTATATATTTTGCTTCAAGATATGTCTCCGATAAATAAATCAGGCGTGGACCCTTTTTTTGTCTGAGTTCGAAGGACTAGTTCCAATTTAAAATTGGGAATCAACACATGAGAACAAAAGGAACAATAGAAAGATTATTTTATTAGAAGATTCCTAGATAATTGGGGAAATGGATCTGGGTCATGCAAGCACAACGCACACCATAGTTACCAAACTCAAAAATCCTATTGGTCAATCATAAATACAACTTTCTACAAATGTGGTGGGAGAACAGAATGCCCAGCGTTTAGTGACCATGATAATAAGAGCATGAGGGAGAAGAAGAAAAGGAGCATGTGATTTTATCAAGAGCAGACAGCACTTCCTTCATTGATGGCCTTTTCTGTGGGACACCAGACACACAACTATACCCTAATCTGAAGTAAGCCAACAAGGCCTCTTCTTTACCCTCCATGTCAGCACGGATTGCCATGTCAGCCATCCTCAAGGCCCTGTTCTTATCCTCCACCAGCAGGGCCGGGCCTTGGCCCATCTCATCTGTAACCACAATCTTTCCTGTTAGCAGCTCCAAAAATATGATCCCAAACGAGTACACGTCCCACTTTGGGTGAGGCTTCAGGTTTCTGAATGACTCAGGTGCCTGGTATGGAGAGACCCCTGTCATAGAACTCGGGCTTGGGCTTGGCCCAGAGTTAATGTCATGGAAGCTATCCCGAGAGGCTGTGGATCTCTTGCTGCCGAAGATACGGGCCGACCCACCAGGTTTATAACTAGCATCACCTGTCACAATTTTCTCAAGCCCAAAGTCTCCGATCTTGGGCTCCATGTCATTGCCCAAGAGAATGTTGCTGGGCTTCAGATTTCCATGCACGTGCTTCTTATCGTGGAGGTAAGCCAGGCCACGTGCCAACCCTCTTGCAATCTTCAGCCTTATTTCCCATGGCACATGGCAAGGCGAGGAACCCACTTTCCCTGACATGCAAACCAGAAACCACTTCCATCATAAAACTGGTGTACACGCAATTATACACATCCCAATATTTATTTTATTTTTTATATGCATTCTATATAATTATTTGTAGGGTTGTCCAAAAAATCCGAGGTTCAGTTGTTCCAGTCCCAACCCGGTCTGACCCGGCCCGATCTAGAATGAAAAAAAATTGGTCCAGGACAATTTGACCGGACCGGACCGGACCAAACTGCTCGGGTCGGACTGGACTTCGATCCAGGGGTTTAGAACCCCTGGACTGGTCCGGTCTGACCCGAGGTCCTTTTTTTTTTTGGTAAATCACCACTAATTGAACCGTTCACTGGAGTCTGGACATCCTAATATGCTTTTTAATTTATAGGAATCACTTTTCACTATGTTATTTTTTTATTACTTTGGGAAGTCAAGTGAAATCGAGCTAAAATATTGCATCCCAAGAAGGCAAAAAAAAAACTGGAAAAAAATTGAAAAAAAAAACTAGAAAAAAAGCTGGATGTCTGGGTGGTCCAGCAGTCCAGTGGTCCGGTCCGGTCCAGCCGAGGTCGGGTGGTACCAGTGGACAGATCTCGGGCTGATTTTTTCAGCCCGAGCTCATATCAGGCCAGACCTCGGGTTGACCTCTAACCCGGTCTGGCCCGGTCTTTGGACATACCTAATTATTTGTATGGTGCCAAGTAATAGAGTATATGTGCTTACAGGGGTGACGCTTTCTTTCAGTTGGAAAGGTAGATGACATGAGGAAGAAGGGAGTGGAGGGTTAACATAAGTTTATTTTGGGAAAACCAAACCAAGTCCTAAACAAAAAATATAATAATAATAAAAAAAGTCTTATATACAAGTGAGAGAGCTTGATAAATAAAAGAATCATGACCTACATTTATTGGATCGAGTGGTAAGGTACTTGTTTTTTCTTAAACAGGTCCTCAATTTAAGGCAATTTAAGGCTATGAGTGGAGAAGGTGGTATTAGTAGTTTTTCTCTTCCACTAGGAAAACCAATATGTGGCGTATCCGGATTAACCTGATCACATTGACAAGTTGTAAGACTTTTTTATTATTTTTTTTTTAAATTGAGACCTCGATGTTATTTTCTTTTTGTTTGTTAATTTAAAGGGAAAAACACTTCTCAGGTTGTAGGAGAAGTGTTTTCTCATGTGACACACATATAAAATGGTGAGACCCACATATATATACAATGAGCATTATATATATATGTCGGTCCCACTATTTTATAAGTATGTAAGAATATTCTTCTTCTCATACAACATGAGAAATTTAAATCCTTAATTTAAAAAAGCGGACACATATCATGAGTTAGGAAAACCCATTTGCAGGTCACTATATTTCAGTCAATTTCTAATGTGTTTTCTCAAAAGAAAATTGAGTGAGAATTTTCTTGGGGGAAAAAAAACAGGGGTGGGTTAATAATTATGAGCACGCGCTTGGCCATCAGAAAGCTATGCATAAAGCAGAGTGACTGAGAAATGTTGACTAGAAGAAGAAAAAAAAAAACAGGGGATGCATTAAAGAAAAGGGTTCCGTTGCACCTACTCCACCGTCAACTCTCTTACCCTCTTTTAATGAACTTCCAACTTACAAACCTCTAGTAAAACATCATAATTCCAACCTAAGATAAGAGAATGTTCTAATCTTAAATGACCCGATTATTAGTTAATTTATTAAATTAAAAATTGGCGAGTCAGAGTGAAAGAGACTTACTGTATCGAACATTGGCGAGGCTGCCATTCGGGACGTAGTCGTAGATGATAAGCTTCTCTTGATTTCCCCAATAGAACCCTCGAACCCGAACCAGGTTTGGATGAACCAGTTTGGCTACGACTCGGACCTGGGTCTCGAAATCCTTGAACCGGCCTAAACCGCTCTCGCCGATCCTCCGAACCGCCAACACCGTGCCGTCTTCGAGAACTGCCTTGTACGTTATGCTTGAACCAGTAGCTCCCAGTATGAAAGCTGACGCCTTTAGAAGTGTCTCAAGCTCCATCTCTTTCTCACCATCAACTGTCACCAATGTCCCTGTTTTGTTCTGCGAAGATTCTTCTCGTCTCTGAACCCCATTTTGTGCTTCCACTTCGCTATCAGAAGAGCTTGTTGATTCTGATGAATATTCTTCTTCTTCCTCTGTTTTCTTACGCAGGCACGACCACCTTCTGATCCCTCTTGACTCAGAGGACGATGGTGATGATGATGACCCATGGATAGGTTCTTTGTGTAGGGCTTCCTCTGTATTCTTCCTTCTTTTTGATTGGTACACGTATAGGAAAATTATGGCTAATAATCCAATTCCTATTATGTCCCCAATTACGATCCCTATGATCGTTCCACTTCTTAGCCCTCTTTTGTCCTGTTTCGAATTGCCTTGTGCTGATTCCGGCGGAGGAGAATTAATGGTCTTTGGAAATGCGGCGAATGCCGGAGGAGACGTCGGAGAAGTGTCATTTGGTGATGGAGATGGTGACGATGAAACGGAACATGGGTTAGCGATTTGTTCTCCGCAGAGATCCGGATTACCGGAAAGTGAACTCGAATCGGAGTGCATGAAAACAGAGGAATTGGGAATCTCTCCTCTGAGGTTGTTGAAGGAGAGGTCAACGGTAGCGTTGCTCGGGATTTTCCCGGCGAATTCGGCGGGGATTTTACCGGAAATTTTGTTGAAAGAAACGTTCAAGTATCTCAAACTTCCCCCACCAAAATCTGAAGGAAGAGATCCGTTCAACAAGTTGGAAGATAGATCTAAAACTTGTGTCGTCCGAAACCCACTGGGAAGACCACCTGATAAGTAATTATTCTTTGCCGACACAACACTTAGATTCTGCATCGTTCCGAGACTGTTGGGAATTTTTCCCGCCAATGCATTGTCAGAGAGGTTAAGAACCTGAAGATTACTAAGCTGTACTATGGAATCCGGAATCTCACCGGAGATCAAATTGTTAGACAAGTCAAGAAACCCAAGCTTTGAAGCCTGGAACAGAGAAGAAGGAAGAGACCCATTGAGAGAATTATTAGAAAGGTCGAGACTTTGAAGATTTTCTATCAAACCAAGATCGTTAGGAATGAAACCCTGAAGCTCAGAATTCGGAAGAGACAAACCAACCACTCGATCCTGAGAAGAAGTAGACAAATTCGTTGCATCTGAAACAACTTGACATGAAACTCCTTTCCACGAACAAGGTGTCGCGTCCAAGTGATTCCAGTTTCCAAATGCGAACAGAGGATCACTAGAAACACAGTACTTCAAAGAAAGCAACAGAATACCATCTCTGTTTAACCCAAAACATGGATTTACGGTAACAATAATAACAAGAAAAACAAGTGAGAAAAATCTCCAGAGAAGACTCATGATTTCACTGTGTGATCCCACCCCAACATCTCTTGACGAATAAAAAGAGGGGAAGGAAGAGACTTGTGATTTAACAGAAGGGAAACGAAAAGAAGAAAAGAAGGAAGGAGGTAAGAACAGAGACAGGTCTCCAAAACCAGAGAAGTAGCCAAAACATGAGGGATGTGAACTTTGAAGAAGCTAAATAATAATGACGAGAGGAAACAGAAATAGTTAATGGGGTTCGTAGTACACTGCTAGTAAAGTGGTGGAAGAATGGCATCTTTTGGACACCCAGGTGGTGTGAGCAAGATTTGGAAACCAGGGCTTTAATCATTGATTTCTCTAATGGTAGTGTGAACATATTAAGGGAAAATTATTGGCACAGTTATATATTTATTAAGGGAAACACACTTCTCATGTTGTAGGAGAAGTGTTTTCTCATGTCACATACACATAAAATGGTGAAACCCACATATATATATAATTAGCATTATATATATATGTGGGTCCCACTATTTCATATGTGTGTAGAAATCTTCTTCTTCTCATGCGACATAAGAAGTATAAACCCCATTTATTAATAGTGTTTAATTTTTTAATTCTTCAAAAATTTTCAGTAATTTTTGTAAAATGTTTTGACAGGTCCATTATTTTCGGGTAAGTTGGTAAGATCATTTTTAAAATAATAAGATTGATTCCTTAAATCATAGCATTTGGCATTTATTATCGGAAAATAACGTCACTCTTATTTTCAAAAAGTTAATTTAATTTATAAAAAAAAAATCTATAATAAAATGAGAATTAATATCCATCAGTATGTATATATAATTTGTTTAAAACTATGATGAAATGGTTAAAAAAATTATTTTTGTTATTATAAATTAAGAATGTTATAATCAAACGGTTCAAAATTAAACTTTATAAAATTATTAATTTTTGTAAAATAGAGTAGTAAGTGGCAAAAATTTCGGAACAAATTTTTTTTTTTTTTTTTTGTTTATATAAGTTTTTGAAATAAAAAATTTATTTATCCTTGAAATAAATAAAAATGTGAAATCAAAATATAACTCTATAACATTTTTCATCAGAACCACTTAATCTTTCACTGCTGCCCAAATCCTATGGCTTCTGCTATCTAAATTAACTAGCTATTTTTTTTTTTTTTTTTTTTTAACCCTGAAATCTAAATTAACGAGCTTTAAGTATTATGATTTTTAAATTATTTAACTTATTTTTTTTAGATCTAGAGTATAACTATATTAAGTTAGACTTATCAGGTACGACCTAGCTTCTAAATAAAAAATACTAATGAAACTAGTGTATTACATAGCAAACAAAATCCTACATTCTTTACAGACCTAACAAGACTTTGGACCCGTGCGATGCACGAATATGTTTAATACTTTAATGATTTAAAGTTATGCAACATGATATCTTGTCAATATCAAACAATTTCTCTTCATTATATTGTCACATCATTTGCATTTTTACAAATGGCAACACAAAACCTACATTGCACCTATTACAATTGTGACAAGTTCTGAAAAACTTCTCTATAAACGACATTTGTTATAGTCTTACTACATTTGTTGAAATCATCTAAGATAAGTAATTTCAAACCATTGAAACTCTTGATCCTAGAAAGTGCAACATATAGTTGCCCATGTGAGAAGACTAGGCTCAGTAGGTAGAGACCAACATTAGCCATGGATTGTCCTAGACTTTTATTTATTGTCATTGCAAATGAAATGATAACTAGAAATTGTCGTCTTGTCAAAGTGAACGGAAGTTTGCATTCAGATGGGTTCAATTCATATCCATTCTATGGATCAAAATATCTTCACCAACACTTGTTCCATTCAATGCCTTAGCCTTAATTACATTTTTCCCAAGTTGTGTAATTTGTAGCCTTGTACTGTTGCATAACCCTGCTGCCTGATCCATTTTTCTTATCAACATAATTGGTGCACCAACTTTTAGCACTAATTTATGATGAGGTATCCCTGAGCATTTGATTGCATTAAGATATTCTGTGTCATACAAATCATCAAAGCTTCCACTATTATCTTCTGCACGCCCTATAGAGTCAAAACTAAAGTACTCAACTGCATCACCGGGCAACAATGAACAAATGTACTCATTCAATATATCCACATTTTCTGTTCTAGGAGTAAGAATTGACCTATTGGTTAGGTAACCTTCATCAAATATTCGTTCTTTCAAATTTGGGTATGTAGCTTCAACAATGCATCTAATTGGGTTACAATCATCATGAAGCAGCAACTCTGAGGGTATAGTGATGTCAGCAAAACCATCATGTGGTAACCTAATGGCCCCATCTCCCACATTTAGCAACCATTCTGAAAATGATTTAATCTTTTCTTGTTCAACTTGGTTAGTTGAAGACGTTAACCTCATATTCTTCATTAGTTGCAATAATCTACATTCTTTCCAAAGAGGAGAAGTGTTAATAGTTGCATCAACAACCTCAACTTGCCGACCTTTTGGGATAACTGGTAAGATTTGTCTAAAATCACTACCCATTACGACACATTTACCTCCAAATATGCAATCACACTTCATCAAATCCCTCAATGTCCAATCTAAGGCCTCGACACAATGACTCTTAATCATTGGCACTTCACCCAAATAATTAAGTTAGCAGCTTGAATTAAATTTGCAATTGATGACTGGTGAGTAATCAAAACATATGGAGTCTTCATTAACATCAATTGGTATACAAAATCTGGAATGAGCGGTCCTTCCTGACGGTAATAGAGTGGCTGCTATTCCACTTGAAGCTACATTAAGAATGATTCCACTATTTGCTCGTACAGAAGCTATCAATGAATTGCATATAAACGTTTTACCTATTCCTCCAAACCCATGCACAAAGAAAAAACCTCCTCTTTTGGAAGATACTGCACCAATTATCTCATCATGCACTTTCTTTTGTTCCTCAGTCATTAATTGTTGTAATCTGTTGGAAGTCTCTTTCTCTTTTCTTTGTTGTAGTTAAGCTCTTGTAGAATGAGTTAGGCTAAAGTGTCTATCATTAAATCATCATCAGGTTTAGGCATTGATGGATAGTCATTGAGTGTTCGACCATTGCGTAGCAAAAGCTGTTGAATGGTAGCTATCCCTGCAGCTTCTTTGTTAGCATTTGTAATCTGCAAATTTGCATCACAAATGTTGTCAAAAAGGATTTTTATTTTACTTTCAATATTTATGTCTAGATATGAGCTTGAAAGATAGCACACTTAATATCACTTAAAATTATAAAAAAAAAAAAAAAAAAACTTTAAGTAAGTTAAGTTATATCTATTGGACATATACAAACTAAACATGTAATAGAATTAAAGTAAACATATGATATTAGTTTTTTTCCCTTTTCTCAATCTATAATATTGTAATCATGGCATAGTTACTCGTTTTGATTGAAATATAATTTAATCATAAGATGATATAATCTCTTAAACATAAATGTCACATATCAAAATTGAAACTTAATACACACCTGAAAAACGTTGGTCCCTATATTGATAAGCAATAAATCTTCACAAATAAGTTCTTTCGTTTGTTCCCAAACAATAGTTGGATCAGATAAAGAATGGCTTAATAACATGCTGGTAAAAAATTGCCGTAGGTAATTTCCTAAAGCCCATAATGATGCTTCTTTAATTGCATCTATGTACTCTTTGTCATCATCTAACAAACCAAGTGCATAACATGCTTTTCTAAATGTTGGGTAAACAACATTACTAATTGTCCTTATGCTTGCATAATCCTTTGCTCCACGTACCTTTGTCAACAACAAACGGATATAGTATAATTCCCTCTGAGCTGGTGTACAATGACCCAATCTTCCCACTGAAAATCCACGTTCACGGAGCTTCCATATCCTTTTCTCCCTAACAAAGGTAAAGTAGTTAGGAAATTGAGAGTAAGTAAGTGTTCTTGAAAATGGGTCATCTTTATTTTTTTATATCCAAGAAAGTAACATAGATTCTTTAACTCTTGGGTTGTTAACCACTGATGACATGTTGTTTGTTCGATTGTAGTAAACAGATTGTTGATGTGGAAGATAAAAACTTAGTCTTTCCCCAGGTGGTTGTCTATGGTGAATATCAAAGCCAAAAATTCTCCATGACACCTCACATGCAGACACATACCTACAATTTAGGTAGTGAGATATTTCATCAACCGTTTGTTGAGAAGCTGGATTATCATTCGAATTGTATATTTCTGCAACAACACGATCATGCCCTTTGCTTATGTATTTGAATAAGTACTTGATAGCACGTGACTGATTTGTCTTCTCAACTTTCAAATGACCAGCAAATAATTTCAGCAACCTAGCATTATAAGGAACAACATATCTGTTGTCAAGTTCTATGCCTTTCCTTATCATTATACGTCCGTCATTCCTCCTACGGTAAGTCGGATAGCCATTTTCATCAACCACAGTACGCTCAATAAATCTTTTTGGAAAGTACTTTGAACATCTACCATATTTAGAGCAAGGCGCAGATTGTAACAATCTACCACATGGACCATGAACCATATAGCTTCCAATTAATTCATATAATTTGGGGTCTATATCTCTATTTGGTATCTCTGCGGATATTAACTTGTCGACATCAAATGGTGTCATCAATTTATCCACTTTGGCCAACCACAAAATAATATGTGCGTGTGGTAACCCTCTTTTTTGAAATTCAATTGTGTATACTTCTGTAAGTTTATAAAAAAAATGAAAAAAAAAAATATTGGTGTGTTTGTATTTAATTCTAAGGTAAATTTAAATAAGTTGAGCAATTGAACATAATTTTTGAAAAAAAAAAAAAAAAAACATATACAATTATAAGGCAAAGTGTTGTAGTCAACTGAATTTTCAATAAAGAATATAAAAAGTACTGCTTTAAAAGTTTATGGTAAAAATCGTACCTGCTTTGACAGTTCCAAATATCTTTTCATCCTTTCAAATACGCATTAATTTGTGTAATTTCGTATTGAATATCTTGCTCAAGACATCTGGTTTGTCACATGGTTTCAGTCCATATTCGTGACAATGACGAGTGATCTCAGGCCACATCGGTTTGCATGTGAATGTTATAAATATATCTGGATATTCAGCCCACGCATCTGGATAGTTTTGAATCATATATCTATCACCACCAGTAAAAGAAGAAGGTAGAATGACTCGGCGTCCTGTAGATGAGGGATCTGTCTCACCTCTGGTAACTGCATCTAAAATACCACTGTATAGATAAACTCTTAATTCCTTCTGATGCATTCTAATGTAGGCTAGTCTATCACTTTCAACCATCGAGTACCCATCAACAATAAATTGATGAAGCAATTTCTTAGCATGCAAAATTACTGAGAATTCAGATCTCTTTCTCATTAGATGGAATGCCAAGTACTCCCTAGGAGTCAACTTCTTCTTCTTTGTTTTGGATAATGTTTCCTCAGCATGTTCAATTGATGAGTTTTACCCATTATTCCCGTATGGAAATAACAAAGGATATTGCAGTGGTAGATATGCCATGTGTAATTCGTCTATCCTTTGTAAATCTCCAGATGGCTTCCTCACAATGATGTCTCTTTTTGTGTATGAATTGTCAAAATCACCAACAATCAGTGCAGCAAGCTCAGAAGTAGTCGGCAAATTATACTCGTTAGACATTGTAGTTGAGCTGATACTTCCAATTAGTCGAATGCTAACATCATGAAACACATTTTGCTTTATTATATTTGCAACACTCCTATAATGTCTAACTATACTATTGTTCTTGTCAAGACAATCCTTTATCAATTTGACAATGTTAGGATCCAATTCTTCTGCAACACCATGTCGACTGAAATGTAAAGTAAATATGTTACGATATGTATTTTTATTTTAAAAAGGATTAAATTTAATAACCATGAAACTAAAAACTAACCTCTTGGCTTAAATTCGATTTGATACTTCATTGTCGGTGTCGTAAATGTACAACTGAGAGTATACTGGAGGATTTCCCTCAGGAGGCCATAAGTTGTCGATCAAATGATGGTTCTGACCAGAAAGAACGAATGAATAAGGACCTCCTCCGCCTGAGTTAATTGAATGGTCAATTCGGCCACCCATTAAGGTAAAACAAAACATGTTATTGTACGAACGCACATTCTTCATATTTTTTTTGAATATGCAGTTTCTTTCATGAAAAACAAATCACCAAGCTCTTTAGGCGGAGGTTTAAATAACGGGAGACGTATCTTTCCATTACCACAACACATGCTGAATTGCAGATATTCACTTTTTTTTTTTGACTCTTTTTAAACTTTCAGAAAGCCACATTTGAGCACCATATAATTTGCAATCATAGACAGCATCCCCCTCATCCAAATAACTTAAATACAACAATTGAGGCAAGTTGGTTCTTGTGTCTTGTGTTACATTCAAAATATCTATATCAAATAATCATATTAATAGTTAAATATTAATCATACATGAATGTTATAGAACTGAAAAATGTTTGCAAATTGGTTTGCAGTACTTATTTGATTTGTTGAGTCATTTAACCTTGTGCACAAATCTGTTGCTACCTGACTGATTTCTTCCAACCTCCTTTTTTCATGTTTCTTTTGGTTTACTGAATATGATGTAGGAATAACAGATGGTGTAAAATTAATGATGCCTTCAACTGTTAATCCACTGATGTTGCTTTGGAGAAAATCTCGATTATTGTGCCTGTTGGTGATGTTTGTTAGAGCAGTATGCATATAAACCTATGACAATGGTCTGAGAATTGCAGACTGTGGTGTTCCATTATCATTCTCGATCGATGTATTCCTAGAAAAAATCCTTACAGGGGGAAGAGAGTTGCTATAAACTGAACTTGAAGTGGCAACATTGTTCGTTGAGAACGCATTAGAAAAATGACGTTTACCTACACATGAATTTTTGTCGAAAGAATTTAAACTCACATTCGCATGATACAATAATTAGAATGATGGCAATAATGTTAAACATTAGCGGCAATATAGCTTACTTACCTTCTCCATGATTCAGATGTACTTTGCTTACTTCTGTTCGCTTTTTCTTCATGTCTACTTTCTTTGGTGTTTCCAAGTTGTTCAAAATAGGGTTTTCCTAGGTAGGTAGGATTTATAACCAACTGGAAGGACTATTGTCTCAACTTGGGAATAGAGATCCATGTTGTCAACCATATCCAACCACATACTCTTCGATGTGTAGAACGATGTGTAGAACATACTGCATCCTTGCCGTTCGATTGGTTTTTTCCTGACGTTAGTTGACATGGATCGCCAAATCTGGGAAGTAATGAACAATCTCAGAAACATTTAATATACATGATGCAGTTAAAGTCAGGACAGTTGTAAGTCAAATATTTTGTTCTCTCGGGAATGGAAGGTTATAAACACAACAAAGACAGCATATTAATTGAGCATGTTCATTAATTCCCTAATGAATGTTTTTCACCGTGTAAATTTGCAATACAGGTAAGATTACATGGTGAACACATTGTAGTAGTTGAACACAAAATATATAATAGCCATTAATAACTTAAATTCAGAAAATGGTGTCATTAGTTGTTAAACGTGTTGAAGGATCACTTTATCCAAAGCTGACAGACGATGATTAAATTTTGTGGTGCGTTGAGCAAATGGATTTCCGAATTTGTACAATATCCAGTTTTTAAAAAATGAACGTCAAAATGTGCTATAATTTTATAACAATATATCAAATTTTGCCTTATACATTTTAATCCGCTATCATTTGAATGTTTAACTTGAATGACCTTGAATTACGAATTAATGAATTACTACACTAACTTTTTAATTACAAATTGTTAAGCTCTGTAAAATGGATAAATAATGTTAAGAATTTATTTTCAGTTGGCTAATACTTGATAGAGTATGATGAATATGTTTACTGTACGGTGGAAAAGGAAACCCAATTGATCCAAATTTCCAGAAATAAGTTAACAAAATAAACAATCCTTCAGTAAATCATATTGTCGCTACAAAACCAACAATGATAACATGCGATATTACATAACAAAGAAATTTCATTTCTCCTTCTTGATGTTTTTCACCGGTTTGGTCGTGCTAAATTTTGGTGTTGCCAACTCTAAAAGTCCTATATCCACACAAACTGACTCAATTTCACCGGTGACGATCTTCCTTTTGGAGTTACAATCCAGAGGAGTTACTATTTGTGACAATGTGTTATCATTGTCTTTGATAACATTAATGTCTGATTCAAACCGGAAAGATTCTCTTGAAGCGAACGATTCCTAATTGAAAAAAAAAGTATTTATTATGGGTAATATCATAAATTTTAAAAGGAAAAAAAATTACTTCCTTGTACCTCTACCTGTGGAGGTGGATCCTATAGATAAAAAAATATAAATTAATGAGTATCTCAATTATGAATTTCGTTGGAAGGGAAAAAAATAAAAATTTGTAAAAAACAATGTTAACTGTTGAGTTGTATCTTTTTGTTGAACTAAGTGATTGTCAAAACAAAGCTGAGTAACGCCGATGCTACTTGTCCTATGTTTGATATTGTGGCTTTTAATCCTTAGTTTAACAATTATCACCTTATCAACTCTTCTGGAACGGTAGAATTTTTACCCTCCTATATGAAGAGCAAGGAGATATGTATAAAAGACCCGAAATTAACTTTTTACCATTGGGATCTACTAAAAAAATGTATTCTATTTATTACAACCTTTTGTATATCCTCTTTAATCTTTGCTGCAGATTTACCCAATAATTCAGTAGCCTGACAGTCAAAGAAAATAACGGAACACTTCCCTGTATTGTCATAGACTTTATAGTGGACCTTGAATCTATTAATTAAAGTATAATCATGAACACATAATCAATTGCAAGAAGAAGTGGAATTACATAAAAATGAACATTTCATTAAATTTCTTCTTACTTCGGAACAATCATGAGAACATCTTTGTTACATTTTGAACATCTAAGAGAGTCATTTGACTGATACTCAGGCTTCTTATCACAAGGACATGCATCATATGATCATCCATAGAGTGTTTCAACTTTCTGAATAGTCACCTTTGTTACAACATCACACTCCTAATAAAAAAACAAAACAAATAACTTATAATAGACCTCAGGGACGAAAAAAAAACTTAAAAAAACACTTGCATTTCAAGTTTTAATTATGTACTTCATCTAATTTTATGACATCACACAATGGAATCCTTGTTCAAAAATGAAGGAGGGACTCAGTTGTGTAGATAGGTTGTTTGATATTAGAGATTTGGCTAAACAGTTGGGTCCCAACAAAATCTTCACTTAATCTATACATGAAATGGACTGACAAATATCATTGATTTGGGGGTAAAAATACATTAACTAAATGATTTGGTAACATATGGAGAAGGATCACTATACCTTTCCTTCAACAAAAGTGCCTCTAGAATGTTGGGATTAAGAGTTACCAATGTAGCATTGAAAGTATTACTCAAATGTCCATATTCTAACAGGACAAATATGTATTAAAACGTATATCATAAGCATGTTATAAAGCACTGTTTAGTTATTTTTTAGAAATAAAAGATGGATGAACATTACCTATGTTCTTATCAAGGTTCTGAAAACCGGACCGGTCACTGAACCGGTAAGACTACTAGGTTACGGGTCAGTGGGTCAGACCGGAGTCAAACCGGTATTAATTAAAAAATATAATAATTTAATTAAAATAGACAAAAATATTTAAATTTAATAATAAACATATTTTATATAAATATATGAGGTGTATAATAGGGATATATTATATATATATTTTTTTATAAAAGAAGTTGAACACAATTTTTGGATTTCTTTGTCGAGAGATTTTTCTCATTACCTTCTCGTAAGGCGAGGCCGAGCTAGTCCTTAAATAATGTGTAGTACACGTAGCCCTCACAGGTCAAATTGATACTTCAAATCAATCACTTTTTTTTATCAACTTGAAGGTTTTTTCAAAAAACTCTTACACTACTCCATCACATCGTACATAAAGGTATGTGAATATTATATTGTTTTTCTTTTTTAAAAAGAAAAAAAGAGATCACGTGGTTACAGGCTCACAGCATCTGAAGAATGAATATCTCTCTTTCACTCTCACTCTTCTTCGTCTTCTCTCGCTCCCCAACAATGGCTTCTTTTCTCGTTGATCTAACCTCTGCGTCTTTCCTACTTGTCTCATGCTCGCTTCTCTTCTGATTTCTTCATCCAAAGGTCATGATGACTTGGTCGGAGGCTTTCAAGATTCTTGGACCCGACGCATCGCAGCAAGAGGGAGAATCCATGGCGTCGTTGAGGTTGTCCGTGAATCTTCTAACCTCTTCAGATTTTGGTGACTCTTCAGATCTCTCTCCTCTCCTCCAATAATCGACGACTCTATGGCTCGGGTAACTCGGCCGGGTTAGGCCGAGTTAGCCGAGTTGACCCCGGGTCAACTTGAAAATCTGGGTCACCCCTTGAACCGGACTGGTTTCCAGGCCGGTTCGCTGGTTTCCGATCCGAACCCGGTCCGGTCCGGGTTTCAAAACATTGGTTCTTATTCAACATAACAAAACGCACAAGGACGATTATTGGAGGTTCCATATCCTCATTTTTCTTCGCATAAGTCTCCTCAGCACAATCTCCCCAAAGAGTTACATTGATTGAATTTTCACTAAAAATCAAGTTAACATATTCTCACCATCCATCAGTAAAGATATAGAATTATCGTAAAAAGCTCTACCATTAATATTGGATAATGAGATTATGCATCATAGAACTATCTTATTGTTGATCAGCAATGGAAAAATTCAACCTCTTAATAACGTCATACTCCCTTCTCTGGTCCTGCAAGCGTCCAAAAGCTTGCAAAAAACCAATAACATCTGTGACAATCAAAGGTCATTCATTATATTTGAAAAAATTTTTTTTTAAAAGGTGTCAAATTAACATTAATAAATTTGGTTATATATTAAGGCAGAAGAGGGAAAAAATGATAACAAACAATGATGAGAACCCAAACCTATTAAACCGTCGTCTGTGACATTGCCTTTATGTATGTCAGCAATTGATTTGAAATTATATGCCTCATCCGCAATGCATTCATCTGATTCTTCAATATAAGTATATGGATGAAAATTAAACCTCCACGGATGTGTTGTAATTCTATACTTATCATCATTTTCAAGTACTTGAAAATTCTGGAATTTGTAAACCAATCCTTCCTTAGACTCGTCATGCAGTTTATCTATGACATTTTTGTGAGTAGCAGCAACCTCAATTCTTGTAAGCTGAAGTGAATATAGTAATTAGTTAACGTGTAACAATTAGTAGAGATTTAATTACCATAATTTGAAAAAACAACATACTAACCTCTTCATGTTGGGATTCGTACAACGCAGCGGATTAAAATTTCTACGAATCCGTCCCGAGGATCACTCAGGTGCGTTTAAATCAAGGCTAGGGAATCCGGATATTACCTTTGAAGAACTCGTTCGCGATTTCTACTTCGTTGAACAGGTGGGCTACCTTTTCGATCGAGAAGACGACTCTTAGAATCCTCTTCCTCTCTCGGTATCACACGAACAATCCTCGTTCACGGCTATGGCGGCGTGCTAGCGCCTCTTTGCGTCTCTCTTTGTTTTTCACTCTAGGGTTTCTCGCGGCTTTTTAGAATACGCTCATTGAAAGTCCCGTAGGTTTCTAAAACATTCGGCGTATTTAATACAAAATTAATCGTATTAACTTTTTGAATTCAAACTTTAGATCTGGATTAAATATATATTAATTAAATCTATCCGATAGATCTAATATAATAATATTTATTTAATCAAATTAAAAACCAGATCTGAAATTTCGAATTCAAATCTAGATTAAAAATAGTTAATTAAATCTATCGATAGATTTAATCCAACCTATTTATTTAATCCAAATTCAAAAGCCTTCGATTTAATTTATCTCAATAAATTAAATCCGAGAAATAATATCTATCTATTTATTTAAATCGAGATACTAATATCTCAATTTAAATTAAATAGACAATAATATCTTTATTCGAAAATTAAATGAGATACAATATCTCGTTTGTTTTAGATATTTAATTTATCAAATAAATTAAACATAAAACAAATAATATAATAATAATATTTTAATCTCAATTAAAATAATATCATTATATTATTTTCGAATTTAAATATATATATATATATATATATATATATTTACCCTGCATTAAACTCGTATTCATTAATCTCAGCATTAATCGAGATTTAATGAACCCGGACACTTTTACCCGTGTTGGATTATTCTTGTGTGCGACCTAGCCCATATGAGATTGGCGGTGGGCAGGGGCCAACACCGTGTGTCGACCCACAAATCGCATAAACGGCCTCTAGCAAGACATTGCGACTACCCAATTCACATGGGGATCGATGACACGATACACCTATCGTAACACCATGTCACGTCCCTTTTGTCACGCGATAATTTGGTCAAGGATGAGGCATGGAGAATGTCAACTTCCTTTTCTTGACCATTACTTTCTCGATTCTCGAGTTAGTCTAATAAGTGAAATGGAAACTCCTTTCCATCACAGTACGGCCGTACATTTCTTAGACTTACTCATCGAGGGGCCCAGTATTATCTCTACAAATGTGAGGGACAAATTCCATCTTGACCATTCACATCCCTCCGCATGAAAACCACTGATCCCGATCCTAGCCTTTATCATCACCCGGTCAAAGGTGACTTTTGACTAGGTCAAAGGTCGGTGACTCATCATGTAGGAATCCATGATGATCTCGGGTCATAGGGCGTCGTGACGCGGTTATACATGAGATAAGCTTATGACTAGATCCATGCAGCTTTCTCATAGTGGGTCGGTCCGGCCACCTTGTACTCTTACAAGTGCCCATGACTTTGATTCGTATCTCCATACCTTATCAAGTCATCATCGTCTTAACTCATCTTCGCTCCGCGTAGATGACGACGACTGGACATTTAGGATAATCTATAAGATATATCCAGGGATATAGTTATCACCATAAACATGCGTATGAAGTGATAACTTAATGGAGAACAATGACTTGCCCCTAGGGCATAATTTCCAACACTTCATCAACCAACAACATTTCAATCTTCCATACTGCAAAAGGACTAGTCTTCCTTCTGACAACCCACTTTCTTAGCACTTTTGCCTGTACTGACCATGTTTCCTTGCTGTCGTTGATGTCAGAAAAGAGGGTTTTCTTCATCTCCTATACCAGTGATGACACTTTATTGTTAAACATATTAAATATACATGAGAAGGGAAGGGAAGAGAACAACGTGATAACTTACTCAAACACTATAATCAATAGTTCGTAAAAGGTCGGACATGAGAGATTTAACCACTGGAAAAGTTAAAAATATGTTAATGATGTACATTGGTAAGAGGATATATAGTTTTGATTAGCGGGAAAAATACCTCTACTTGGGAGGGAACTGCACACGATGGCAATAAATCAAAAGGAAGTCAACACCTACCCGTATAATAAATCTTCCTAATAAGTAGCTTAGTCGGTTTCAATAAATACTTCATTGACATATAAACCCCCTAAATTAGTTTCACAATAGGGGAAGTATAACTTATTGCGATATATATGAATCGCACCAAATTTTTCATTACACATACAGAGTTTTACAAAGTGTAGGAACATAAACTAAGTAGCATGTTATCATTATAGTTAATAAAATTAGAATATTAATTTTTTTTTTTTGGATATTGTTTAACCATTTGGTATTTGACTCGCATTAACGTGCACTAGGTATTGGAATATACAGAAGAAGATTAATATCGAACTGCACATTGAAGTCTGTGTACATTTACTTAATATTACATTTTAGTCAAAATATTGAATGGATTATTGGAAATATAAATATGGATTACCGCTACAGTTGGTTTGTCATAATTTATGTGCCTCGTAAATATAAATTAGTTTAAAGATAGCAACAAAACTGATCAATTACGAAAGAGTATTTTTAGAAGAAACAAATAAAAGTCAAGAAGCTCATCAATACCGCCTCACATCTGTTTAAATTCAAGTTTATATGTACACTGGCATAGTCATCATTTTACTACCTCGAGAATGTTCATTAATTTATGAGTATCAGCAAAAGTAACCAACCACATACAGAATTTTGCTGACAAAGGCGAAGAAAATTGAATACGATAATTAATACCTGTACACAATCCTTTAAACTCAAGTTAAATCTGAATGTGGGTTTCAATATATGAGCCACAGTTACTGCTTACATTGATTATGCATTCATATATCAGGAATAACTCTATGTAAAATCATAATAACTCATCACAAATATGGGTGGGAAGTGTTGGAAATTATGCCCTAGGGGCAATTCATTGTACTTTGAATATTTAAGTTATTTAAAGTATTCTCTTTAGTTATCATTTTCATTTGCATGTTCGTATTGATAACTGAATCCCTGGATACATCTTATAGATTATCCTAAATGTCCCCGGGCCTGGTCATCTACGCGGAGTGAAGATGAGTTAAGACCGATATGACTTTGATGAGGTATGGAGATACGAATCAAAGTCATGGGCACTTGTAAGAGTACAAGGTCCGGACCGACCCACTATGAGAAAGCCGCATGGATCTAGTCATAAGCTTATCTCATGTATAACCGCGTCACGACGCCCTATGACTTGAGATCATCATGGATTCCTACATGATGAATCACTGGGTCTTTGACCTAGTCAAAAGTCACCTTTGGACCGGGTGATGATAAAGGCCGGGATCGAGATCAGTGGTTTTCATGCGGAGGGACGTGAATGGTCAAGATGGAATTTGTCCCTCACATTTGTAGAGAGATAATCTTTGGGCCCTCGACGAGTGCGTGAGTCTAAGAAATGTATGGCCATACCGTGATGGAAAGGAGTTTCCATTTCACTTATTAGACTACTCGAGAATCGAAAGTAATGGTCAAGAAAAGGAAGTTGACATTATCCATACCTCATCCTTGACCAAATTATCGCGTGACAAAAGGGACGTGACATGGTTGTACGATAGGTGTATCGTGTCATCGATCCCCATGTGAATTGGGTAGTCGCAATGTCTTGCTAGAGGCCGCTTGTGATTTGTTGGTCGACACGTGTATGGCCCACCGCCAATCTCACATGGGCCCATGGTCGCACACAAGAATAATCCAACACGAGGTAAAAGTGTCCAGGTTCATTGAATCTCGATTAACCGAGATTAATGAATGCCGAATTTAACTCGGGGTAAAATATATATATATATATATATATATGTATTTAAATTCGAAAATAATATAATGATATTATTTAATTGAGATTAAAATATTATTATTATATTATTTTTTTATGTTTAATTTATTTGATAAATTAAATATCTAAAACAAACAGAGATATTGTATCTCATTTAATTTTCGAATAAAGATATTATTGTCTATTTAATTTAAATTGAGATATTAGTATCTCGATTTAAATAAATAGATAGATGTCATTTCTCGCATTTAATTTATTGAGATAAATTAAATCGAAGGCTTTTAAATTTGGATTAAATAAATAGGTTGGATTAAATCTATCGATAGATTTAATTAATTATTTTTTTAATCTAGATTTGAATTGAAATTTCAGATCCGGCTTTTAATTCGATTAAATAAATATTATTATATTAGATCTATCGGATAGATTTAATTAATATATATTTAATCCGATCTAAAGTTTGAATTCAAAATTAATACGATTAATTTTGCATTAAATACGCCGAATGGTTTTAGAAAACCTACGGGACTTTCGTCGAGCGTATTCGAAAAGCCGTGAGAAACCCTAGAGTGAAAAATAGAGAGAGACGCAAAAAGAGGCGCTAGCACGCGCCGTAGCCGTGTTCGGGAATTGTTCGTGGTGGATACGGTGGAGGAAGCCGATTCTACGAGTCGTCTTCGTCGATCGAGGAGGTAGCCCATTGTTCAACGAAGTAGAAACCGCGAACGAGTTTATCAAAGGTAATATCCGGATTCCTTAGCCTTGGTTTAAACGCACTGAGTGATCATCGACGGGATTCGTAGAAATTTTAATCCGCGTTGTACGGATCCCAACAGGAAGTAACTGTGAAATTGTCTTAACATGCAGTTAAAATGACTGTCAGAAGACCCAAACAAAAGAGAAACGAAAGTGGAGTTAATACTGCAAACTAGAACCAACGAAGTATCATAAACTAAACTACTTTAGTAACAACAGTATAATAAACAACATCCATTTATGCTCCAAACACTCTGGTCTTTGCTACACCAACCTCCGAAAAATCTGGATTCAGAAAGATAAGAGTGGCACCAAGTACAGTAGTCAACTCAACCCCTAGTGTGATACAAAAAAGACGTAAGCTATTTTATACAAATCATAAGAACCAAGTAATTGACACAACTAAGAATAGTTTAGGAAAAGAAACCATTGTCAATAATCCGACTTATTTTGGCATACTGAAAAACAACGAAGACCCTCCAGATATTTCCTTCAAATTGTCCAACAACGCAATGGTTCTCTCAAAAGCATCTCCAGTCAAGATACACCTAATCTGGAATATATTCCTGCCATCAATTGTAAAGGCATTTTTTTCTTTAAAAAAATTCAGCAAAGAAGGATATGGTAAATCAATGTGGTGAAGTTAAATGACAAAATAAACCATCTATCTGCAAGGTCCAGCATCAATGACATTGAGTATATCCCTCTCAACTTGTAGTTGGAATTCCAATAGTATGATTGAAGAATACCGCAAACATCTGAAAATTTGCTTACTATAAACAACTGACTTACTAGTAACAGGGAAATGGAAAATATTCATTGATATAAAGCTTTGGCACCATTTTAAACTTTTTAAAACTTTACCAATTAGCATATTGTTTGTAGGAACACCCCACCAGTTGCCGTCATCAACAACATTCAGCATGAAGAAACGATTTGGTAAGTAACGTGCAATGCAAGTGAAATTGTGGAATTTTTTGTAACAACAATGTGGATGAACTGATGCACTCCTTCGCCACCTTCTCTAACCAAGAACTTGTAGATGTCATAACATGCACCCTCCGTTAACTTCAAAAATGCGTGTCCATGTCCTCAATGGACTGTATCTTCACCAACATCTGTGTGTCTTTCTATCATCATAAGGGTTTCCGTAAAAAAAAAAAAAAACAATTTGAGAAGGAGGATATGTAATGAAATGCGAACTATGTATTGCCTATGAATATAAAATTGTCTTAGCATGATTTAACATAAACAATTGCTCTTAACAGGAGCAAAGTTGAAAAAATACCATTGGGGTTTAGCAATCTTCATAAAATTTCAGAAAAACAACACACAATAATTCATGAAAAATTACCGTATTGTCAAATACAATAAGATCCACCGACTCAAGTTCAAGTAATGGCCGCCTATGATTTCTGCTACGTCTTTCAACATATCGATGTATAATAGGATCAACCTTGATCGTTATTATTACTTCAGAAGTTCCAGAAGACAAATCTTGCAGACTATTTGTCATGTTGATCACCATAGCAGCAAAGTAACAAAGAAGTTTCAAAGTTGAAGGAAAGCAAAATTTTAAAACTAAACATGAACCGAGAACTTTAAATAGGCAGATGAAAAATGAGTAACTGCCAGAGTGAGGAAGAGCTTGAACCGAAGACGCGCTTGTTCAGATTAAATGGCTAAATAATAAATGAACGTTGAAACCCAACATTGTGTTATATAAAAAAAAAAAGGCATATTATTAAAAAAAATTCGGTTAAAAGATGGAAAATGAAGCGGCATAAACCCGCCGTTTAAAATTAATGAAGGCAGTTGCGTTGGTAAAAAATCCATTCCCTGCAGTAACTGCTTAGTTACATATTATCAAGTAACTGCTTATTTACATATAATCATGTAAATGCTTACATATTCCATGCATGTTTGATTCGAAGACATGTAATTCAACGGAGCCATAAATTTTTTGATTTTATCAAACTTTTGATTTAATTATAATATTTCAAGCCCATGAAATATTTCAAAAAATCAAGCAACATAAATTCATAAAACACCATAAAATTAAATTGATCAAAAGTAAACTGGATTCTCAAACTGTCTTGAAGAAACTAGAAGGTAAACAACATAGGTGGTGCTATTGCAAACTGATGTGAAAAGGAAAAAATAAAAGCAGATCATAAAAATTGAAAGCAAGTCCTAAAAGTTATTTCTTCTTCCAGGCTTCATTGAGTCTGTACGCTACATGCTGCTAACTTTCTTTAATCATCTTCTTCATTGAGCTTAGCAATAGACAGTTGGATGAGTCGAACACGAAAGTTAACGGCGGCTGGATGATTGTAATTGAAGATAGCCCGGGACAAATCACAATGACTCTGGAATAAGATATTCCCATCTGTAATTGACATAACGAACATATATCAACAAAATAACGTAAAATGTCCAATTGGATCTTATAACAGTTTTTTTTAAAAAAAATACCAACCACTAAGCCTTTTCATCTTCACCCATAATAGGGCAACAACAACGTCATCTTTGTCCTCAATCTTCGAGTAACTAACAGAGGCCCAAAAAGCAGGTGTTCCACTGAAAGAGCAGTAGAAAGGATTCCCACTAACATAACATGATGAAGTAGTTAGTAGTAAAACTTAAAGAAAATGCACATATATGAACCATTGAAAACATATATAAAGTTAAAAAAAAAAAAAAAACCTCTCATCCATGATCTCAAAATTCAGCCGGTAAATGGTCTCGCCGTCTATCACAACATCGGTCAGAGGAAAAACAGAAGTCACCAGTCCAACCACATCTGGCAAAGGAAAAACATGATTGAATATAAATTGAAATGGTAAAATATGACTATTGTAAATAATGCTAGAAAGAAGTTGCTAATAATAAAGAATTACTTATCAATGTGGTTTCACAGATTATAGTAGCAGCTAATGGGAGTAGGGGCTGGAAGATGGTCTCTGGTGTTTGTATAATATTAGGCACATGTTCAATCTGAGTAAATGGCTCTATAATGATCTTGAGATAGGGATTTATAATATTTGGACCTTGCTCAACACAAAATTTCTTCAAAACGAAACAAAAACCTGGAACCAAAACACCACATAGCCTTCTCATCATATCACGCCGACGCATGATAGCAATAGCAACGTAACCCTACAACAGATGATCAAATAGTTAGATGAGACAAAATTAAATATGAGATAACAGATCTTTACATAACTAAAGCAGTATAAGAATTGAACAATAACGAACCTCAGAGTCAGCAAGCACAACATTGAACGTAATTTGACGATGTTGTTCGGTCGGGGGAATTTCCCAGTAATTGTCAACAACTTTAACACATATGCTCCAATTGTGATGTGTGCAATCCAGTTGAAGGAATGAACTTACTGTCAACGTCGACATTTCCTGGGAAGCAGCTATACGGTGATATATTTAAAGTTTTTCAACTGAATCTTCAGTACTTGACAAATAGGGTTTAAATAGAAACATGTTGGTTTCATTACTCCACGGGAAAATGCAAAAGACTCCAATGCTCCATTAATGAGGATTAGTCACAAGTTCCAAAATCGACGTAAAAACTACATTGGGAATACGATAAACCAGGGAAATAGCATATGAAGACATTTTTTCAAACAGAATATAAGAAAAGCATTTAAAACATCTAATCAGTCCAATACCTCATTGACTAAAACCAATATTACATAGAGAATATATCAATTTCATTGGAACACTAAGCAGGTAATAAATGGACTGTTATGAAAGGTATCACCATTGCCCAATTAAATAAATCCATACGATTACCTTAAACTTGAGAATATCCAAATAGATGGTAAGACACAAGTTGGACCACATAATTAATGCCATGTAATCATGGTGACATTTATTGACCAATGGATGTGTTTTACATGGACCAATAGATGATCTGCTACAACGTTTAGTAGTTTATATTGATAGCATTTTTCATTTTCTTATAAATAGTTCAAAACCTTTAAACTCACGTATTTAATTCAATAAGTAAATAGTATAATATCTATCACTTATATAATATCAGTGACACCGGTATGTCTAGTTGTGTGACAAGTGAGCTATAATAAGAGGGACACTTGTTCGATAAAAAAGGAGACATAGTAGGTAGTTGTGTGACAAATTGATTGCCAACTTAAATATTATTTAGCAGCTTCCCATATTAGAAACATTAAACTATTTAATATTATTATATACAACCACTATGTTGTATTAGTAAGAATTTCTTATTCACTTTTAAAATCTAAAACTTATTTAAAAATATGATTGCGAGATAAATTAAAATATTTAATTTATTAAAAAAAAATCCTGAACCCTCATATACACCCATGAGAACTTAATAAATTTTCTTACCATGATGATAACTTTTTTAACCTGTCCAATTTTTTAACAATCTAAATAATCAAATTTTATATAGATAATTATCTAATATTAACTTAAAGAGAAAAATTAGAGATTATATAATTGTCTATATAAAATTTATTTATTCTGGTTGTTAAAAAAAAATTTAATACTTGGCTTTCTTCTCTTACGGAAATTATATAATACATGTAAAAAATTTCGATTATTTTTAAGTATATCATATTTTAATTTATGACATGTGACATGACGTAAAATTCGTCACACAACCAGCCTAGCAACGGTTCTCGTATTATATAAATAATAGGTAGATTTAAAGCATGGAAAAGGAAACAAGAAACACATAAACAATTTTTTTTTTTTTTTTTTTTTTTTTTTTTTTTTGTGTGCAAACAAACGCCTAATAATCAGTCAACTATATTTCAATGACATTCAGTTGAGAAAAAATTAAATAATAATTACGGTAATTAACGTTAATTATATATTTACATGATATTATAATTGATGGTAGTTGATGGAGCGGGCATGAAATCAGGAGAGGGGAATACGCACGAGTATCACAATGATAATTCAATAATATAGTTTTCAAAATGAAGGAGCTAGGGAAAGCATATAAAATTACCATAAACAGGTAATTAGAATTAACTATAATTAAGGTAACAATATCAATATCGTGACCATAATATCAGGAGAAGAAGGCAATGAATTGATCAATGTCAATAATCAATAAATAGCGAGGGAAAAAAACACTGATAAATATAATTTTATGATTAAATAGGTGTATATTTTATGAGAATTAGTTGGATTTATTGATATTATATACCTATTTAATTAGGTTTTATATACTTTTCTATAATTATAGGATAAAAAGATATTTTGATATAAAATATACTTATTTCTTATTATATTTTGTAGGAAATATTAGCTGATTTGGAAAGAAGTAGAAAAAGCAATTAAGAGAATATGCAATCGCCTAAACTTGATGGTACCACGCAAAAAAAAGATTGAAACAAAATCAATTGTGTGATCGGGGAGGAAATTATAAGATATAAGATATCTTTTTAATAAGAAAAGGAGAATCGGTGATCCATCGCCTAAGTTATATTTAGGTTATATATATGAAGCAAAAAGGAGGCAAGAGAAAGGAACGAAGAAGGAGTAGCGGCTGAGCATTTCGGTTCTCTTCATCATCTCCACGGAAGGACGAGAGGACCGTGGAGGCGACGGAGAAACTTTCTTTCCTCTCTTTCCTTATTCTTTAAAGATGAATTCTTATCTTTTTGTTATGGATTTTATTAGAGCCATGTGTGGCTAGTTGATTTTGCAACCTAGAGGACCTATAAACTTGTGGGTGAATTGGATTTTGTTTTCATTATTTAGTTAAATTTAATATTAATTTTGATTATTTAATCTTGGTTAGTTTTATCTATTTAGTGATTGGCCATTATTGAATATGATTTTGAGCATTAAGATTTACCTTGATGAAGAGGATTTTAATTAGGCTCGAGATTAAGTAATATGAGATTAAATTACGATTTAATTTATGATTAGGATAGACAGTAACTATGTTAGACATAACAAGTTATACTCAAGAGAGGGTTGTAAGTGGACCGACATGCACTTATAGCTATTTATACTCGAGATTAACAAAATTAATATTAAAGCTAATTAAATTAGTAAAAACAAGGTTTATGAAGCTAATAAGGGATTAGTGACTCGGGTTGCTCATTTGATTATTATGGTAGTTTTCTTATTTTTATTTTAGTTTTAATTTCTTTTCTCTTAATTAAATTCAATTTGGTTTCCTCAACTTAAAGGAAAGTGTAAAATTAATGCTTAACTGAAGTTTTGGCACTAAAGTCCTCGTAGAATGAATCTTACTTACTTTTTATTACTTGATACGGCTCGTATACTTGCGGAGTTATGTATACTTGCGGAGTTATAGACTATAAAGTTTTGCCCTATCAATTACCAAATAAATTAGGATCAACAATGGAAGGGAAAATGACACATTGACCTTAACATACAACAAATAAAAAGAAAAAGAAAAACCAGGGGATCGAAGAAGACACAAAGAATTATATATACATAATAAAATATAATGAAATAAAGAGATATCATTATATCGCATAAAAATATGCTAATATAATATAATGGTATAATATGAATTAATTGTAATTGTGAGCGTTATAAAATGAATATAATATGCAAAAAATAAAAAGTTTTTATAAGAGTAAATAAGTAAATTACTTGTCAATCAAAGAAAATTTTCACCATGGGGCATTGGGCTAATCGAAAATAACATGGTATTAAATCAGCATGGGTTTGTGGACGGTTGAAATGATGGTTAATTTTGCCTATTACATGACTTTCATGTAAAGTTTCATGAGGTTTAAAACAAAAATTTGTTTAATCGTTGCGGAAACCCATAACTCCTTACGGTCCTCATGAATTATTAACCTTAACTCATTACACTAATTAATTAATAATTATTAATTTGTAACTCTTTACGGTACTCATAAGAATTCATACCAATTTATAATATTTATGAGTTTTAAGATTACTCGTTAAAACAACTATTGGGGTTTAGGATAATGTGTTAAAAAGATTATTGGATATTAGAATTACCTAAGATCACTCGAAGACTTCAAGGTTCTTGATGTCCTCTAACGTTGATCCACACGGCTATCCCCGATTGCAATGAGAACTCCTTCTCTTGAAACCTCCCACTCCTTGGATGCTTGCTAGGCGAAGACAAGGTTGAGTTTTGGTTTCTTTGGGTTTTTATCTTTTTAAGAAGATGATGGTTTCTTAGGATTAGGTTAAAGATAGGACGAACAAGGTTGGAACCTTACCGTTTTATAGATGGTGCCTTTTCCTCTCTAAACCTTTGGTAAAGACCGAAATTTAGAGAGCATAAAGATGTCCAAAAAAACGTCAAACCCTCCCCCTTTTATAGCTTTGGTGGGCCAAAAATTCCTAGCCCTAATTGCCTTAGGAATTTTCAACTTATACACTAAGAAATGAGTTTTAGGTAATAAGTCCACTACTTGTCAACCAAGTCACATTAAATTCACATCTTGATTGATTGATTGACTGAATTTAATATGATGAATCATATTCATACATTGATTGTTGGATTGTATTTAAGATGATGGATCACATTTATTTCCCTTTTTTTCTTCAAAAAACGTCCATAAAAAGGGCACATACAAAATCAGCACTTTACAAGAGTCTAACCCTAATTTAAGTGCTCATAAGAAATGCCCAATCAAACTTGATTTGGAAAATCCAAATCATAATGAATTAAATTCATATCTTGATAGAATAATAATTTAAGATGATGAATCACATTTATCTCTTAAATTAAAATTCAAAATCATTTTAAATCAATCCTCATTTATTATTTCTCCCATCTTCATCCAATCATTATTGGATCTTTATTTATTTTTATATATATATATCCACATATATATTTATTAGATAATTCAGAATTATATTTTATAACCTAACCTTTTGAATTTAAAATTCAAATTTAAATTGTAAACTTAAATTCAAAATTTGAAAAATTCAACTTGGTCTAAGACCCCGTTGGGTCTTCCAACACATTTGGGCCCTTTTGTGGAAAAACTGATTTCTCACTAGAGACACCATATATGACGCCATTTTCTCCTCATTGGGCTTGGAGTCCCACTCCAACCCAAATACACATTTACTATTGATAAAGCTCAATAACAATTATTGTCTCAAGTTTGCTAATTTTAAACAATTGGGAATACACTTTTGTGTGTGACCCATTAGACCCAATTAGCCACTAATATAAATAAACTTGGACCAATTAAAAACCCTTTTAATGAGCCCAATTTATTTAATGACCTTATAAGACACCAGCAATGCTCTGCGGCCCTAGAACTAATTGAGTTGATCAAGTGATCTACCTTTTATATTTGGATACCGTGCAGGCATCATCCCTCACATCGTCATTCACATTTAGTCGAGCAAAGATAGAGTATCATCTCTCTTAATTGACTAAATGTAGCTATTTCATAGAACTATGAATCTTCTTATATTAACTCTATAACGGATCATGACTCTTCATGATCACTTGCTATGCGCATAGTCTCTCGAGTTAATTAGAAGCTATCCAAGCTCTACCGATCTTGTAAATGACTAATCCCTTGTAAGGGACTGTGAGTCCTCTCGGCATGTCCATCTATACTCATGTATTCGAGTTAGAGTACACTGTTCTCCTCATTTTCAGGTAGATAGAGTTGTATAGTCAAAGTATAACCTTAGGACATAGTGTTCGATGACATCCTTAAGTCCAGGATGATCCGTACTACCAAACGATGAAAGACTTTATATATCCAATGATACTCTCTACAATGAATCTTTGTGGAGTCTCTCGGCGGGTCAATTCGGTGCTATCTATTCTTCAATAGATCCACCCACAACATCAGCTAAGGCATCACTATGTCTGTATTCTATGAGGTCCCCACCTTGTATCTCTATACAAGTAGACGATGTCATACTAGTTTTATTGAGATCACCAATGCCCTTTCTTAGTGATTCAAGACTAGGAACAAGTTTTAGGTAATAGATATACAGTGTTCTTGAGTCCTCATGATCATAATCTCTATCATTGATCCTCGAGATTAACACATATTTTATTCTTAGGGCTTTTATCTTCAAACACATATTTACCTTAAAAATAAAGGCGAGATATAAATATGATAAAGATAAAATCTGCTCATTTATTAATAACAAAATACTATAACGTAGAAATGGTGCTGATTTGTCCTTACATATTGTCTCTAAGACACCTAAATACTAACATGAAACTGGACTCCCAAAGTAGAGCTTTCATGATGAAATTGATCTTCAGGATTCACTCCCAGCCTTAATTTTTTTAAGTTCGTGTTTTGAAAAAAAAAAATGTAGTAACAGACTTAATGGAAGTGACCCGTCAATCTCGTGTGTCCTACTTTTGTAGAAACTTATCAAAGTGAGAGGAAGATGCCTCCTTCCATATTAAATGGAACCGAGTGGATGGTATACATGTCAAATTCTGGACGAACTATTGGGTGAGTGATTATGGCCCGCTAAAATACATATCTTATTCCTCAATCCCTAATTATGAACACTACAAGATTATTTCATATTATATGAATTAATGAAGATGGATCATGGAATTGAAACTTATTTCAGCATCTACTACCTACTGATGTGATAAAGGATATTACTTCCATAGCAATGCAACGAGCTCCCCAAGCTCCTTCATGCTACTGGAACTTAACTAAACAAGGTAATTTCTCTACAAAGTCAGCTTACAAAGCTCTGGAAACCTTAACTGGAATGAGCATGACACCATGTGGTCTCGGATATGGAAACTACCAATGGCCCAACGAGTTAGAACTTTCACTTAGCTTTTACTAAAAGGAAAGCTGCTCACTAATAAGGAACAATTCAAAAGGGGAATGACTAAGGATAAGTTCTATTCTCTTTGTCAAGTCAACAATAAATGTTTGGACCATGTTTTCAAATGTAGTATGACCTCATCAATTTGGAGGGAAATCCTGCCTGGCTGCCTGCAGACATGAGTCCAAACTTCTTTAGATTGAACATTCGAAATTGGCTAAACTTCACCATCCAATCACCTTCTCTGGATATCTCTTGGAAGATAAATGTTGGGATCCGTACAATGCAGCGGATTAAAACTTGTGAATCCCTTCCCGAAGATCACTCAAGTGCGTTTAAACCTAGGCTAGGGAATCCGAAATTACCTTTGAAGAATTCGTCCACGTCTCGTTCTTCCTTGAACAGGTGGGCTACCTCCTCAATCAGCAGAAGACGACTCGTAGGATCGTCTTCCTCCACCGATATCCGCACGAACAATCCTTGCACACGGCTACGGCAGCGTGCTAGTTCCTCTTGTGCGTCTCTCTCAAAATCACCTCTAGGGTTTCTCTTGCGGCTTTCTGAATACACTCGAATGAAACTCCCGTAGGTTTTTCTAAAACCTCTCGGCGTATTATATTCAGAATTTCAAATATATGGATTAAATAAATGTCAATTAAATCTAACTCATAGATTTAATCTAATGCATTTATTTAATTCAAATTAAAAGCCTTTTGATTTAATTTATCTCTATAAATTAAATCCGAGAAATAATATCCATCTATTTAAATTAAATATAAGATACTATATCTCAATTTAATATTAAATAAATATGCGATATCTTTATTCGAAATTAAATGAGATACAATATCTCTATTTGTTTAGATATTTAATTTATCAAATAAATTAAATACAAAACAAATATTATATATAATAATATTATAATCTCCATTAATAATATTAATATATATTAATTTCGAATTTAATACATATATATACACACACATATATATATATCCTAGATTAAATTTAGCATTCATTTAATCTCAGATTAATCTGAGATTCAATGAATCTGGACACTTTTACCCATGTTGGATTATTTTTGTGTGCGACCCTGCAGGCCCATATGAGATTGGCAATGGGCCAACACTGTGTCAGCCCACAAGTCTCAAGCGGCCTCTAGCAAGACATTACGACTACCCAATTCACATGGGGATCGATGACACGATACAACCTATCATACAACCATGTCACGTCCCTTTTATCACGAGATAATTCAGTCAAGGATGAGGCATGGATAATGTCAACTTCCTTTTCTTGACCATTACTTTCTCGATTCTCGAGTAGTCTAACAAGTGAAATGGAAACTCCTTTCCATCACAGTATGGCCATACATTTCTTAGACTTACTCATCGAGGGGCCAAATATTATCTCTCTACAAATGTGAGGGACAAATTCCATCTTGACTATTCACATCCCTCCACATGAAAATCATTGATCCTGATCCCAGCCTTTATCATCACCCGGTCAAAGGTGACTTTTGACTAGGTCAAAGACCAGTGACTCATCATGTCGGAATCCATGATGATCTCAAGTCATAGGGCGTCGTGACGCAGTTATACATGAGATAAGCTTATGACTAGATCCATGCAGCTTTCTCATAGTGAATCGGTCCAGCACCTTGTACTCTTACAAGTGCACATGACTTTGATTCGTATCTTCATACCTCATCAAAGTCATACTGGTCTTAATTTATCTTCGCTTCCGCGTAGATGACCGACCAGGGACATTTAGGATAATCTATAAGATGTATCCAAGGATGCAGTTATCAATACGAACATGCAAACGAAAATGATAACTAAAGAGAATACTTTAAATAACTTAAATATCCAAAGTACAATGAATTGCCCCTAGGGCATAATTTCCAACAATAAGTGTATGCATCACATACTAGAAACTCTGGGAAGTTTGAAACCGAAGAGTTTTCACCAGGGAATCTTTTACTAGAAAAAGGGATTGTATCTCAGGTTAAATCTTTAGTTGTTCATACCCAAAAGTGCTTCTCTAAGTTCCATCTTATTTTATAATCTTCATCTGATCCTTCAGTTATACATTAATTGACCATTTGTTAATGGAATTCCATTTCATTCAAAAAAAAAGTATGGTATTAAATGCACAGGAGGAAAGAGGAAGGGAAGGAAGAAACTATAGAGAATCCAAATTCAAATTTAAACAAGTAAACATAAACAAGTGAAGGCAATGAATGCACCATATTTTAAAGGGATATTAAAAGTAAAACAAAACAAACCAATAACAATTGAGGAAATGAAGACGTGGACCAAAAACTAATGATAGTTTTTCTTTTTTTGGCACGGCATTGATAAGTATATATTGACGATAGTTAAATTATAAATATAATACTTAATATCAACGTCACATAAGCAGATTTAACCAAGGTTAATACTTTCTTTAGTTCCTTAAGTTTTATCCCATTTTAGTTTTGGTCTTGAAAATGACAAAATGATTCAGACTTTTATTGAGTTATAGGGATTGTTTTGTTGTAAGAACACAAATATCTAACCTCAAGGAGTTAGTAGATGATTTATATAGGATCAGTTATGCTCTCTGAAATGTATGTGAGCTAATACCAGAGAGAGTATATTGATTCTACAATGTCTATGAGGAAGACACCAAAGAACACCGAGAGATGACTGTGCTACATGATAATGACGATTAGTCAAAGGGGGTGGTGTGTGTGCACGGTGAGACTGAATAGTAAAAGGATATGAATCGAGAGTGTGCACCTGTGAGGTCAATCTCCTATTTATAGGGATTACCTCTAAGGTTTTAGCCCTTGCGTTTTGCGCGTTCTCCAGGTCCGAATGCCTGCTCCACTACATGTGTATTCCTACTCCACTACCTGTGCATGCTTGCTCCACTTCCTGTGCATGTCGTGGTTAGTGCCGAGATTATAGGGTGATTAGCATTTCACCTGATTAGCGTTCTCCAAGTACTCTTGTTGGGCCACATACGAACTGAGCTCAATATATGAGTCCATAATATGGAATAATTTTTTAAACAAAATGAAATTTCAGAGACCGTAACCTATGGTTCAAAACTTATGGGATCAAAATTAAAATGAAAACAAACTTGAGTAACTAAAGATTATATTAACCTATTAACAATAATATAATTTTTTCTCATATATTTATTTTATTACTGCCAAGAACTGTTATATTATATATACATACGATATATTTAAAAAATGGTCATATTCCTATATTGGTAATGATAATATTTGTATTTCATTTGCGTTTCACAATATTTAATATTAAGTAACCATCATTTTGCAACTTGAATCATAAAAAATAATTGTAATCTTGAGAATATCTAACTTAAACCTTTCTAATCACGCTGTTCTAGTTTTATGTAAATAAATTAATATTGATATTTCTCATATACTTATTTTATTATTGCTAATGTTCCAGTTTTGCATAAAAAATAATTGTAATCTTGAGAATTTAACTTAAACTAACACGCTGTTCATGCAAAATTTAATTAAAAACATTTTTGTTGAAAATTATTATATTTGCTTAAAAAATAGTTTAGACTTCTGAACAATCAAACAAACAAGCAAGCAATCAGGAACTTTCCAAGATATTATCTTTTTAAGAATATTTATTAAGAAATTAATTCCCTGGGAAATCTGGTAAACTGAACTAACCTGAAATTTTTAGCCAGGAAAAATATCAGCATTTAATCCATTTAATCATATAAATAGATAATTACTAAAAATGGTTACTTTCTTGAAGGGATCGTTCTCATGGTTTTGGTTGTCATTTGTCTTGTTACTCCAATGATTAGACACTAATTAAAAACTAAGTATCCTCGTCAGCAAAAATTATTAAAATACGAGGGCAAATATTAATTAAGGAGACGAAGAAAACAAAATGATCGAGCGTCTAAAGATTTTCTGAAATTGCATCTGTTTTAATCTTTCATTTCAATTTTTTAAAGATCTTTCTACTTAAGTATATTTTTGTCATCTCTTGTTTTTTTTTTTTTTTTTTTTTTATATTCGGTCAAGCTGTCCCAAATTATATTTTATGAATAAATCAAATATTGCCCTCTTTCTTCTCAGTTCATTTCGTACGTTGATAACCGAAAGAAAACGAATTCACAGTTAATTGTTTTCATGGGGGTGATTAGGAAATAATAAAGATGAGATAAGACGATGTGAACGTTATGTTCTATAATTAGTTAATTACCCAACGACTTAATCTTATTGTTATTAAGGCCAACTAACGAACTTCAACTAAAATGAAAAATAATCTACAGATCGAAGTCAGACGTCAAAATAGTAAGTTTTTTCCCAATTTTATTGGTCTGAACTTCTCCACGCATTCTCACCTTAAAAAAATAATATATTTGCCAACATTTTACATCCCAATATACTCATCTGATCCTATTTAGGAGACATTTCCAATATACAAAAGTAATTTGCACTACAAAAGTATTCCTATAATTAAGCCGGAAGATAGTATTTCACATAAAATAAGGAAAACTTAAAATTCAGAGCTATGCCATAAAATTGAACAACTTTATAACTTTATCCCTATTTGATGTACATTATATTTATGGATTTGGCTCCCATCCTCTTCCCTTCCTATCCATTCTCATCCTCTTCTTCATCCGAACGTTAGATTGAAATCTGAATGATTCAGATTTAATCTTTTATAAAAATATTATTTGTAAATATTTTTAATATTTTATTAATATTAAAAAATATTTTTATAAAAGATTAAATTTGAACCGTTCAAATTTTAATCCAACGGCTTAGATGAAAAAAGGATGTGAAGGAAAGAGGATGGGAGCTAATCCCATTTATATTTATACCCTATTAGAATAAAATAAACTCAATAATAAATAAAAGGTAAAATTGTACATTTACATAAAAAATTTATTAAGATGCCTTGTAAATAGATAGAACAAAAAAATTTCTTCTCACTAAGCTCAATAAATGAGATCAAAAGAGTATCTAATTTTACATTCTTAATTTAATTTTTCGGACGTTTGTAGATATTAAATTGATTGATTTAGTAAATAAAATTAAGTTAATTCGGTCTTGAGCTAGTGACTTAAATAATTGAGTTAGCGGAGTTAAGTCAACAATTGATTCATCCATCTTTTAATATGATTTTTTTTTTTTTCCAGAAAGTACCAATCCATTGAAATCAGTGTTCACAAGTAATTAAGATAGCATTTAAGTCAAAGAAAACTAGAAGGAGTAAAAAAAACTTTATTATTACAAAAGGGGCAGAAATAGAAACACAATTGAGGAAGGAGGGACCCAAAGGGACAAGCAAAATCCAATCTCATGAAAGCCTCATTATTGATGGGACAATGGAATAAAGGTGTGTGGTTTCTCTTTTTATCACCTCTCTCCCATCCCTCATTATCGTAAATCTTTATCGTTGAAATCTTGATTCAAGTCTTCGTAACAATTTTAAAAAAAAAAAAAAAAAAAAACCACATGCGATTTCAAAAAAAAAATTGTTCTGAGCCATTGGATCAAGATTTTGACGCTCAAGATCAAAGATGAGAAGAGATGAGCAGAGAGTGATAGACATAGTATCTACTTCCGAAATAAAGTTGTGGCCTTCATTCTTCACCCCATCTCCATTTCCAATTTCACTCCCGCTTCCTTCATTTAGTGAATTTCATTCTTTTCTCATAACTAAAATTTTACTTGAGACGAGTCTTTGATGCTCGACAGGATTTGTCCACATTTTCAATTATATACTCTTTTATGTTCTTAATATAAAATAATATTTACCTAATTTGATTGGATTAAAAAAAGTTAGTTAAATGAGTTAATATGATATAAATTTTCTAAAGCACCATAGTCATATTACTTAATTCCCCCTTCTATTTCCACATTGATTATTGTTGAGGAAGCTTCAATAGATGTAAATTTGGAAAAAAATGATAAATATGACAACTATTTCTTATATTTGAAATTAAGATCAGCACCATAGTCTTCTTAAATATGTCTTATATTAAAGACTAGAAGGAGTAATTAACAAGATCCTCATGTCAATTTGGGAATTTAAGATCTTATAGATTATGGGTCAAATCCTTAATGTAAAAAGTGGTCACTTACTATATTGATAATTTCTACACAAAGTATAATTATTGAATAAAGTGGAAAATCATTATCGTGAAAATAATGTAGATAGACTATGTAATGAACATGTCAAGGCATTAGTTCATTAAAATGTGGTCTGACTAGTCTCAGTTAAAGTAATATTTTTTAAAATAATACATAATATTTATTTATATATTATCATACATGTTTAAATGTATCCGGTAATATTTATTCATGTCATCTCTTTTATATATATATATATATATATATATATATTTTATTCATATAATGTCAAATCCATGATAAACTAACACAATTTCATGCATGCTGAACTTAAATACTATATGTCCACTATGACAAATCCCCAAACTAATTTGAGAACATTGCAATTTGGTCCCAAAGAATAAAAAAATATCAAAACAATCATGGTATATGATTTGCTATATAAAAACTTCTAAAAGACCTCATTGATATAAATTCAAATTATGAAATTACCTGTTTATTTTTATTGTCAATATAATACATAAATTTGTCAACATGCACTTTTTAACGGTGATACTATGACATATTAATATGGTACATACATTTGTCAATAGAATGACTTGTCAATGAGAACAAACAACTAATTTCACAATTTTAATTTTTTTTTTTAATTTTTTTTCCAGTTCCCTAATATCATAACTTGATTTTCCCAATAATCAAATACCATAATGTCAAATTAATTATCCAACGGGGTACAAGTTTTCATAACTAACTAGAACTAAAAATTAAATAAATTATCAAATATTCATCACATTAAAGAAAAATAAATAAATAAAAACACAAAATAATATAATTTTATGTCATCCTTCAAAGAAAACGATTCTACATGATTTTTTACTCGTTTTAGTAGATGTTGCGTAAAATTCTACAAAATTCTCATATCAATTTGGTAACGTACAATCTTATGAATTATGGGTCAAATCCTTAATCCTTAATGTAAAAAGTGGTCACTTTCTATATTGATCATTTCTACACTATATTTAAAATATAACTAATGTATAAAGTGGAAAATAATTATTGTGAGAAATAGTGTAGACAGACTGCGTAATGAACCAGTCAAGACGTTAGTTCACTAAGCTGTGATGAGCCTAGTGCGGTCCTAATTATATCAAGGAGAAATATTTTTAAAACAACACATAATATTTATTTAAATATTAACGTACATGTTTCAACATGTCCGGTAACATATTTATTCATATCATCTCTTTTTTTGATATTTTATTCAGATCATCTCTCATGCATGCCAAGCTAACACAATTTCATGCATGCTCAACTTAAATGCTACATGTCCACTATTACAAATCACCAAGATAATCAAATATCACCATTTCATATTAATTGTCCAACTAAACGGGTAGAAGCTTTCATAATTAACTAGAACTGCACATAAATTATCAAATCTACATCACATTAAAGAAAAATCAACCAAAAAATAAAAATAAAAATAAAAACACAAAATAATACTGCTTCGGTCTTTAATATAAAGCATATTTGAGGAGTTGATCTTAATCCTAAATATAAGATATATATATATATATGTGTGTGTGTGTATAGTTTTAATATTGGTTAATCTATTCCTAATTATTTATCCCTATTAATGTTATCTCAATAATAATCAAGAGGATATGGAAGGGAGAATTAAAAAAAATGATTAGGGTGTTCTAGAAAATACATATCATATTAACTAACTCAACTAACTTCCTTAATCTAATCAAAATAAGTAAATATGTCTTATATTAAGGATCAAAAGAGTATAATTTTATGTCATTTTTCTAAGAAAATGATTCTACGTGATTCTTCACCCGTTCTAGTGGATGTCTAAACCAGATTATAAGTTGGTTCCTGGTCAAACCGGCCAACTCAGTCCAATTCTGTCAATCTTGATAAAAAGTATTTTTGGAAATGTAGAACCATTAAATTAGTTATATGAAATGGACAGCTAGAAGTTGAGTTTAGTGAGACGGAAGAGTTAGAAACTAAAGGACCCATTGGAGAAGCAGGGGGACAAGGGGAACAAAAAGAGATCGATAGTACAAAACAATGGCGATAATGAGTGTCTAATCAGAGTGACAAGGGTTTTGTATTCTTATAAAAGGTTAAAGGAACGATGCCTTCAATTATGTAAATCCTTTTTTGACCAAAAAAATTATATAAATCCTTTGGCTCACTCTGATTGGTCCAACAGATTTATAAACAAAAACATAATGGCACTCTCCGTTCTGTTGGCAAAAACTGTCATTATCCTTGACGGTGGACAAAACCAACTGGATTCTCGTATCTCCGTCGTGAAGTTTATTTCTTTAATATAAAATATTAATAATACAGATTTGTCTTAGATTATTTGTTGCCTTCCTCGTAACAGATACGCTTATAAGGATGGTTCACAGGCTCATCATATAGAGTCTAACTAATTAAGCAGTGAGATTTCAGATGGCACATAGGGATATGGATTATGACAACTCTTTTTTTTTTTTTCCTTAAACTCCTTTGGGTTTAAATATAAGGTAGAGTTGATTTGTTTGAAGACATTGAAACTAATTAAATTAATTTAAAATATTTTAGTTATTGTATTTTCTCTAAACTATGTTGCTTAACTTATAAACTTATATAAAATCTAATGATACATAATATATGATATAATTAAGTATCTTATTCTCGCTTTCTTAATTTCTCCAAAAAAATCATTTACATCATATATTTAAAATCGGGGAGAGTTTTTTTTTGTCTTTGACTTTTGGTGACACATAAATATATAAACTATTTAAATTATGAATTTTGTATCCGCATTTGTAATATTTTTCCATTTGTCACCATGTTTCTATATAAAAAATATATATATAAAAATAAGAAAAAATAAATAATATTTATTTTATTTTATTTTTGAAGTGGGACAAATTTTTCATTTATTTTGAAATTATCATAAACTTATTATCTTGAATTTGGTTAAAATTGTATGCATTTTTTTGGATATTAAAATTCACAAGGCTTTCCTTAAAAGTAGTGGTAAATTACAAGTATTTATAATGAGTTTTGTTAGAATTACACAATTTATATTTTATTTTTAGGAGACTTATGTATATTTTAAAATAGATAAGATGCTTATATAATACTTTCATGTAATTTAATTTTTTGTTTCTGAGATGACGTGACGTGCTTTAAAAATTGAAAACATATTATGAACTTTTTCCTCAAAATTAAACCGATCCGTGGCGTTTATTTCAAAAATAATAATAATAAAAAAGGCTGAATTATTGAGATCAAATATGAAAGCTAAGCACATATTGATAATATGTGAAGTAAGGAAAGATCCAATTTTAAATTTAAGATATTGCAATTGCAAGTATACTGATATTAAAGTGATGTTGGATCTTTAATAGCATGTTCCTTTGCTTTTTTAATTAATTGGTGGCAGCTTTTAGGCTTTTATGAGCAGAAATTTAAAAACAAAGCACATAGGCGAGCTTTTTAAAATTATTGATCAACTCGATCCAACATTCATAAAGGACCAACGACTCTATTTGGAATGAAAGCTTGACTTTAATTTTTGGTCCTTTATTTAAGGATCCGTCCTTTTTTTCATTGCTATACTACTATAAAGAAAAAAGGTTTAAAAGGCTCTTCATAAAAAAGATGGTGAGAGGTTGAGAGCTAGTAAAAAGCAGGGGGAGCCTTGCTGCTTTACCAAATCTCAGATTTAGAATATTTTCCCTTTTATAATAATGTAACTAGCAACTATAAAATTATATGTTAAAAAAAGTGACATAAATAAATCTTAATTATAATATGCGTTAATATGATTGTTGATCCTTACAGTTTAGCGGAACTTTGGTTTTAGTCCATGTAATATCAAATCGTTGGATTAACATCTCTATAGTTTTGTAAGAACTTGATTTGAATTTAGATATAAGGATTAAAACTAAAACTAATTTACAATATAGGAACCAATCGTTGAATTCAAATCATTTTAAAAAAAAATTATAGGGATAAGAAAAATAATTTGAAACAATAGGAATCGAAACCAAAACTCAATAAAATTATAAGGATTAATGATAATATTAACCCACCGTGATTTTGTAATAGAAAGAATTAATTTAATAGGTAACTATGGCTTTCATCAGATGATTGAAAGTTTGAAACTCCACCAACGATCCATCAGTTATTTCCATTTTTTTTTTTTTTTTTTGCAGCATTATTAGATTCTGCAGAAGCCAGGAAAGAGGTTGAAAGTTTAAGAGCTATATATATAGAAGACTATTTGGCAAAAGCTTTTTACTCATGTGTATATGTTGGCCCTCATGAAGTTTAATAGAATAGAATCACAGTGAAATGAGACTAATCCAAAGGGGGTTTTACCTTTCTCAACAAATTAAAGTCTTCTTCATACACACGATCTGGTTGAAACCCACGACATTTAATTATAGTAAAACTGGTGAGGTTTTAAAGGAGTGCTCAACATAATTTCTCTTCGAATCACGTGAAGATCAATATTATTAATAAAATTAGACAGTTGGTGATTGTCATGGTGAGATTGGACCTAACAGTTAATCACATGTTTGCAGAAACAAACAACCGCATCGATTAATATGTACATTGCATTGAGCACTGAAATATAACATGATGAACAAATTAAAATACTAAAAAGGAAGATGAATAAGAAGTAGGTGAACGATATGAAGGAATAGGAGGAAACAGCTTTTGAAGGGAGGAGTGACCTAAAAGTTAGGGGAATTTAAAGAAAGATTCTCACACTACTCTGCCCGTACAATCATGAAGTGTGACAGAGAGGTAAACTCAATTTTGAACATTCGTTCACTCATCTATTTAACTCTAGTGCTTGGACTCTTACTTTTAGAACAGTTGAGTACCACCCTCTTGTTTTGAACCCTGAAACCAAGAATGTTCATCCATTCATTAGCCTCTTGCTTCCCCCATTGATAGGATCCTTTTTCTACCCTCCCTTTCCCTTCATAATCCTTACCCTATCATTATATTATAATAATAGCATTGGATTTTGTTTCTTAGCAAGGTTATTAAACCAAGGTAATAAATTAGACCACTAAATTGGTTGAGGTGAGGAAGTAAAGACTTCAAGATTATCAATATGAAATTTTGGATAAAATTAAAGTTAAAATAAATTTAATTATTTTTAAAAAAATATTGAACCGATCAAACTAGCTGGAATGGAGTAGTTAGATGACCGATTCGCCGTTTTCTAACTCAAACCTAATACAATTGTAATAACTATGCTTTAGACCAGCCAATATTACATGAAGGTGTAGTCTCCCATATTTTAAAAACTTTTCCTATCATATTCCAGATAATAATTCTTCTTTTTAGTTTGGCAACAAGCTAAATGCTTGCAAGGGTGTTGGTGGATATGATTTAAGAAGCCTCTAAATAAAAATATCATATGATAATCAAACTCTGACTTAATTTATATTTTAATTTGGTAAGAGAAACCCAATTAAAATAGTCTAGTCTATAAGAGCGATCCCAAACTCCAACATAGACAATGGTGGAGCCACACTACCGCCAACGTCCGCACGTGCAGACACAAAATACCCTTGTTTGAAAAAAAAAAAAAAAAAAAAAACAACAACAACAACAACAACAGCCAATACTAAAAGGCAACCAGTGGTCCCTGGCATCTGTTTTGACACTTGCTCGTATTGGTTTCATATCACTGAAGGCAGCTGATATTTATGAAGAAGCAGCTGTATATGGTGATGTTAGGGTTGGTGAGACAACTCAATTAGAAGTGGCAGTGAAAAAATCGATTCTTGACACTGGACAGTCGCAAGCTGCGCAGGCAAAGTGGACAAAATGAAGGTTGAAGGCATTGACACAAATGTGGCAATAATGAAGGTTGATTTTCATTTTCATTTCATAAAGTTCTATTGGCATAAACAACAGATACATCTAATAAAAAAAAGAGCAAACTAAAGACTATGAATTGTTTGTTTCTTTTTTCCTCTTAATATCCAAGCCCAATATGAATTCCTCGTTGGATACCTTGAAAACGTAATCTAATACATATGCTTTATTAGTTTGGCTATCCATTTACTGGTTTAATTAGCTTCTCATGAGCTCATGATAAGGTGTTTTCTTGAAAATGAGAGAAAATCAAAGCAGTTTATTGCTTTAGATATGGATAACTCTTTCTACTCCTTGCAAGAACTATTATTCCTTGTCATTGACACCGCTGATCATCTGCGGATTTTAGCCTTGTAGAAATACTTCTGTAGATCAGGATCATTTTTGTTAGTCGCCTGTTGCATGATTTTATGGTAATTGTTTTATTGGAATGCCAGAATATGTGATCATGATTACATGGGAGCATTATCTGTTGGGTGCTTTTGATCAATGCCATCTTTATTATAAAAAGATTATGTCACTGAAAATTGTGAGGGTCAGGCTTAGAAATTTATTTGATTTCTTTATCTTTGTAACATTCTGTTTTGATACAATGGCCCATGTTGATTTTGAAGATTTTTACAAGGTTGTTTTTTATATTGGAGTTACTCATCATAAGTGACTCCAAAAGAGTGGATATATTCTGAAAGTTATTTTTTAGATAGATAAAAGCAAGATAGCCTAATAGCTGCTAACTTTTTCGATGTATATATTCTGAAGGTGATTTAACATTCAAAGAGTATCAATGGCCTCTATTATGCTGAATGAATTAAGCTATTTACCCTAAAGTCTTTGAAAAACATTAGAACTTGTATTGGGTGCATTAGAGAAAGTGACCCATGAAGAGAAACGAAGTAGAATGCTTTTGTAATCGTTTTGTTGTAATAGCTAAAGTGACTTTTAATTATTATTTTTGTATGTTAAGTAAGTTGAAGCTAAGTATCAATGGCCTCTATTATGCTGAATGAATTAAGTTATTATATTCTTTTATTTTTTTAATACATTTAAAACTTTCTTTTTAAAAAAATTATCCCGAATCCTCCCCACTAATTATGCGGACACAAACAAAAAATTCTAACTCCGCCACTAAACATAGATATATTGTTCATCAAATATATGTTGAATGTTTTTCTTGATCTTCGTCTATTTTTCTCATAGGAGTCGATTATAATCATCTATTCAATTCTTTTAATCGAGGCTTACTCCTATCTTGCATTGTTTCAATACTTTGAATTGTAGGTAATAAATATATACTCAAATCTTACAAAATTCAAATATATTTTTTTTACTTCAATATTATAGTCGTACTCAAATGAATAATCATTGCAAGTATATGCTCATTATTATTAAAACAATGATATATTTTAATCTATTCGCTCATGAACGTCTCACTACTTTATTCATTTCATTCCTTAATTCCTCCCATGTTGCCGTCAAACATGCATATAATAAAAATTAACTTCAAGTTGAATGTGATGTGTGTGTGTGTGTGTGTGTAAAGGAGGGACTACTCTCTCACTTCAAATTATTATAATAAACAGTAGTTTTACAGTTTTACTATTTTTTTAATATATAAATTAAAACGAGATTCCAGTAATCACCCACACCAAGTCGTGAAATTCCGACACAAGTGGTCCAACTCCACACTTGTGATTAATTAGTAGTACCATTTGCCAATATTCTCATGGTATTAATTTATTATATTTGTCCATTCCGATTTTGTTGACTTACATTTACTTGGTCATGTGTCTTCAATCAACATGCAAGTGGGTGGAACATGATAGATACAAATTATATATGTAGTTAAAGTCTGACAAGTACATGGTTTTTAAATTATGATCATATCATCATAATTGTATATATTATCACTTATTTGAATAATTTTACAATTATTAAAGAATACACACGTATTATGATATTGCTAGAAGATATTAGTTGTCATGTTTTAATTATAATTTGATAATAAAACTGCAAAGAGGACGCGTATATATATATTTTTTCTTATAGAATATTGATAATCGTGCTTCTCAATTTATGTATTTATTTTCCCTATTTTTGCCAATTTAATATAATCCATTGCACAATCCATCTGGTAGGCTTATTGTTAGATGGCTATGGCACAGAACATTTAGTGTTGTGTGCTAGCTTCTCTGGAAGAATAGATGTACAAAAGTATTTGAAGGCACATGAGACCAGCCAAGAGCGATTACACAACGATGCATATTCCATTTAATGGAAGGAGTGGTGCAAGGCCGTTTCCAGCATCAAATTATGTAGATACCAGACAGAGCAGAAGCTAGATGGCGTCCCCCAGACCCAGGCTATATACAGGTGGATGTGGATGGATCATATAGGAATAGTGGACAGGCAACTTGTGAAGGAGTGATTAGAGATCACTAAAGAAACTGGATATGTGGGTTTTAATAGAAGTTAGGATATACTACGTCAATTGCTGCTGAAATCCATGCTATCTACAGGGGCCTTATACTATGCAAATAATTGGGTTTCAAGAAGGTTATGCTCCATACTGATTCATTGGATGCAATTTATTTGTTGTTACTTGATTGTGGGCAGGGTCATCCTATGAGAGAGGAGATACAGGAGGTAAGATCCCTTATTATTTCACACGAGGATCTACAAATTATCCATACCTAGAGGGAAGCATTAAGATGTGCTGATTATTTAGTCCGATCGGCTCAAGGGATAAATCAGGATCTTGTAATAATCTCATCACAACCTATTGAATGTGTTGACTTAGATAATATTAAGGGTGGCGGAATGTCACTGAGTTTAGTGAATATAGTCTAATATTAGACTTTTTTGTAAACCTCAAGCTTTTGGCTTGCTCATGTATTACCAATATATATATATATATATATATATTAATAAAATTTTAGGAAAGGGGTTGGGTTTTACCCAAAGGACAGTAGCTCGGTCCACAGGCATACTAACCCGAGAAGTACACATGTCTCCACCTCTACCAACGTTTCCACTGCTTCCTAGACCCCTAGAATGCCTCCCTCAGTGCCTTGACCAACGCAAGAATCGAACCCCCTCCCTTAAGGTGAGGAAGTCCAACCCCCACACCAGTTGAACCCAAAGACGAGGAGTATATATATATATATAATCCATTGCAGTGGGACAGTGCAACAGAACTAAGCCCAGAGGAAAACAGAGTGCTCAAGGCCCAGAACTTACTAAGGGCTTTATTTTATTTTTATTGGGTAAATAAGGGCTTTAAAATTTTATTGATTATAAATATTCATTTGTTTTTTTTTTTTTTTTTTTGGGGTAAATAAGGGCTTTAAAATTTTATTTATTATAAATACTTATTTGTTTGCCTATCCAGAGGGGAATTTTAACGACAAACAATAGTGAGGCTTGGGTCACTAATTCTTGAAGATCTCTGTTGGGTCAATTTGTGATAAATAACTCAAATGGGTCAAATATGTTTTTGGATTCATCTGCCGAAACAAAATTCCCCAAATCTTTCCGAACCCAAGATCAAATAACAGGTTTATCCGATTTGTAGCCCAATGATAACAAACTTCTTCCTTTAAGTCTTTTAAGTGTGAATTGAAATGCCAACAAAAAGTGATACAATTGGTTAAGACGTTTGCCTTCATCTTAAAAGGAATGAGGTTTGAATGTTTGATACCCCGATCGATGTAAGGCCTTGTTGGTAGGTGATCTGTAAGCACTCTTTGAGTTTTAGGGTCTTATTGATGAGTGATCTGTAAGTACTTTTGTAAGTGCTCTTCCTTTATAAATACCAACAGGGTTTGGGGCTAACGGAAAGATTACCTCTAATAAGAGGATATCTGTGTTTAGCCAAAAAAAATATAATTAAGATATCAAATCGAAAACATTTGTGAAAAAATAATTAAGATATTATTTAGCCGAGCAAGTATACAAAAAGTATGAGACTTTAAAAGATTTCATATACATAAAGTACATTACTTAGATTCGGGTCCTTATGTCTAATAAGATTTTCAAAAGAGTACTTCTAACCAATTTTTTCTATTATTTATTGTATAAGAAATAATTAAGATGGCATTATTTATGATAAATTGCCATAATAATTACAAGAACAAAATCTCCCTGCCCCATGCCCATCCAGGCTTCCTTATTATAATAAATTAAGTAAGATCTACGTATTATACATTTCATACGTAGCTAAGGAAATCAGTTATATTGTTTACTATGGGCATAAGTTTCTATAACTATATTTTATTTTATATGCTATATATATATATATATATAGGTATGTATGTATGTATATGTATGTTATAATATTGATTTTAATTTTTTTCTATTATTTTTTTAGTCTCTTGACTAACTATTTTAATGGTTTACCCAACCCATTACCTGTACATCTATTAAGTAAAAAAACCGCCCTTTGATGTGGTAAATCGAAGTTTAAATTTTTATTGAAAATCTTTTAAGGTCCTAAGGAACCAATAAAATATAAAAAAAATTCATTAAAAAAAATTTTGATATAAAAAAGTCTTATTAAGTTATTAACAAATTTTTCAGTAGGTGATTAACAACTTTATTTGTGGATTTTAACAATTCTTTGGGACATTTTTTACATCAAAATTCTCTTTAGGATTTTTTTTAACATTTTCTTGATCCTTTGGCACCTTAAAGAAAGTTTTCCAATTTTTATTAGGAGAAATATCTATATTTAGTCATGACCATATCCCAACATGATTACCTTGAGAGGACATATGTTATACGAGTATATGAAGACTTTACATACATACATACATACATACACATATATATATAACACATACATACATATATATAATAGGGCAAATTTCTTTCAAGTCTTGAAACCAAAAAAATGTCAAACAAATCTCGAGAGAAATTCAGATGTCAGAAAAGTCCCAAAGAGTTATTAATCTCATAGATAAAGTTGTTAATTCTATAGATGGAGTTATTAATGAGACTTTTTTTTGACATCTGATTTTTTTTCCTTAAATTTGGAATTTTCTCAATAAAATAGCACACGCGGTGGCACTCAGGAAGCAAAGATTGAGTGTAAGAAATGGAAATTGGGTTGAAAACCAATAGTGATAAGGGTAAAGTGTAGAATAGTAATAACTGAAAACTAGGCCACAGAAAAAGTTTTGATTAGTGAATTAGTGGGACATGAACTGTAAAAAAAGAAAAGAAAAGTAGTGATGAGTTGATTTCGAAGACAAGACAAGGACAATGAAATATAGATAAGTGGTAGTATGCGAAATTACTTCTCTATCTATAATTCATTCATATTGTGAATGTGAATCGTAGATGCCAGCTTAAAAGTCACAATGATTCTCATACGACATAACCTCTCAAAGTTGCCACCCATTTGCCCTTTTGACCCTTTTCTATCTTCCGTTGTTCGTTACTACTCCTTCGAAAACGACATCACCATTTCTCACCGCTTTCCCATCCTTTTTGTCTTGCCCCCCATTTTTTTGGGAATTACAATGAGGTCTTAAGCAAGAAATTTAATTACAGATAAATCTAAATGATAAGTGAGGTATTGTTATTTCTTGTGTTGACACTTGTAATTGCCTGCTTTTTAATTATCATTCGGACTAATGGGTAATTAAATCTCTTCCTTAAAACTTCGTTATAATTTGGCTTAATTTTTTTAACATTGAAACTTTATAATAAAACTTGTTATATTTGTGATTTTTTTGTTGTATTCACTCTTTTTATAACCTCAACGAACATGGTTAGGGGTTCGGGTAATGATTTGCAACAGTTGGATTTTAGATGGATTGCACATGGATTGTCCACGCACGTTCGAAAACTTATCACCCTTATTCAAAATGAAATCTACTTATTATATTTGTTTTTTTTTTTTTGCATTCACTTTTTTCTAACCCCAATGCACATGGTTGGGACTGGGACAAGGATTTGCTTGATCGGATTTTGGGTGGATAACACATGGACTTTTTTGTCTCGGGCGCTCTTGAAGTAAAAATTTTTTTGTCTTTGGGGCTCCTGGAGTAAAAGTTTGTTGGCCAATCTACACCTCAACTCTTAAAAAGTTTACATTTTAACGGACGTTGGTGTTTTTCTAATGGCATTATGCTGATTTTATATTTTTAAAAGTTTTTTGGTATTTTTAGTCCACTCAAAAGTTTTTTTGTAGTGGACGCTCTGAAGTAAAAGTTCGTTAATCAATTGCACCTTAACTCTAATAAGTAATACATCATTCTATTTTGCCTTCCAAATTTATTATTTTTTTAATATCCATATTGAATTATTGATTGTGTATGTTAAAGAAGGTTTTCATCAATAAGAGCTTTGATCAAAGGAAATCCATATATATATATATATATATATATATTTGTTATAAATAACTAACTTAATTAATTTTTTAATATATGTAAATCAATTTTCCAACATTTATATTTATGACAAGGTAAGTATACGATACTAAATATTCTTTTGGTCCTAAATATAAAGCCCATTTTATAGTTTAATACTAGTGGGAGTATTGATTAATTTGAATACAAGTATTGTGAAACCAATTACAAAATTGATTATCGTGACATATTCTTTTTCATCCAGTATGTTCAATTTCTCATTTCTCAAACGAAAAACATCTAGTTCAATCGAGTTAAACATATTGCTATTAATTACCTCTTGCCTTTTATTTTCTTTTTTCAAAACCTTCAAAAACTAACAAATAAATAAGTAAGAATGCTTACTCAGGTGAGATTTTCATTATACTGAGGATATATATAATTATTTATTTAAAGCAAAAGATTTTTTCTTTTTTTTTTAAACCTTAATTGAAGGCAAAAGATGGTGAGAGCTAGCAAATTGCAATGCCACATACAGCTTTATATATTACTATAGTGATTGTGATTAGTCATCATTCTCTAGGCTAGCCCTAGCCCCTAGCTTGGCCGATCTATATTAATTATATATATCATGCTTTTTGTAATTGTAGACTTCAATTATTGAACTCATACAAGGTTGTTTTGGGATACAGATCGATCTATGATGTTTAATTTTGAGGGTGAAAGATTTGGAAGCATTTGGTTTCCTTTGTAATTACGCAAGAGGAAAATTTGACGTTCCTTACTTTTTCCATCAACTTGTTTTTTTCTCTTTCTTTTATATATTTTCTCCATTTCCCCAATTATAAGATTTAGTTAACTTTTTTTTAGAGATTAAGGAAATTAATTAAATTACTTTACATCATTTTTATTTTTTAAAACTAATTAGTCGACTAATAAACTAATATATAATCAAGGATACATGACATATGAAATGATTGAGTAATTTATTTAGCTTTTTTAATATCTTCAAGAAAAACCAACTAAGTCTTATAATTAAAATCGGAGGTAGTATTTTTGGAGTTCATGGCTCCAACAATAATTATATAATAGAAATATTTGTAACTATAAGATTGGATTGACTGGTCGCAGCCCATTGTTTTATTGTCTAGGATCGATATGTACGGCGCATGTAAATAATTAATACATTACAATTATTTAGCAATAGTCATTATTTATTTTCTTAAAAGAAAAAAAATGTCCTTTGTTTTGATCACTTAAAAACAATCATGCGCATTATATAAATTAAATTTGAACAAATTGGTACGTATAGGTGTGTTAGTGTCATGTTAAGCATCAGTTGCACATGTGACATGAGTGCTAGTCATGCATTCAATACTCTGAATTTTAGATTTTTCCTCTCTTATAAAGTCACTCACACCACCCTCTTTTCTTCTATCTTTAAATATGAAAGGGTTAAGATGTAAAAGTATTTACTAAAAGTGCATCCAGTGCTAAAAATATTTCCTCTCTTATAAAGTAACACAATTTTTTTTTTTTTTTTTTTTTTATAAATAACTAACTCAATTAATTTTAAATCCATATAAATTAGTGACTTATAAATGAATTTGGAGGAGACGATATTTAATAAATGAGAAACTTGGGGCTCTTGTGATCTCTATTCTTGGATTGAGCTTGTGTCCTTATCCATTTGAAGGACCAAAAGGAATATGCTTCTATTCATTTTCTTCTTTTTCATTCCATTGTTCCATACTAAACGAAGAATTTTCGTCTTTCAAGTGAGAAATACACACACACATAAGGATCTTTAATTTGAAATGAACAAGAAACTGAACAACAAAAAAAGGTAAGAAAATAGATTAAAATAGCAAATGCCCCACCTAAAAGATATTATGGAATGAACCTCTTCATTTCCCATCTCTATCATTACATGAAGTCATGAACTTTGATGAATGAGACAATGAGTTTTCTCCATATCACTGGCTGATTCTATGAGATACACATATTTTATATTTATTTCATTTGCAGATGTTGAAATTGATTTCAGCTAAAATGAGATTAGGTAGAGGTAATAATAATAGAAGAGATGGGAAGCAGTTAGAAGTCATAATCAAGAGATGAGAAAGGAAACAGAAACCTGTAAACAAAAAGGAGAATAGGCCATTAATACAGGTAGAATTGCCAAGGAGGGAGACCCACCTAAGGCCATTATTATTAATTTTTGGTACAAATTATTATTATTATTATTGAAATAAAAGTAAGGTGGAGGGTGCCTATAAGTATATAATAGATATAGGGCTTTCAATGAATGAGAGTGCGTCTCTCCAATTTCCTGTTTGCGCAATCAGAAAGACAGTATCTTTCAATTCACACCCTCACATTTCAATCCTTTTTCTTCTCTATCACCTACTGTTAGGCCGCTCCCACCCACTTCTTCCTTCTTCTTTTCTACTTACTTTTCTTCTTTAAAGAGTTTAATTAGGTGAGTTATATCCCGAGTGATAGCTCTCAGGCCACAACCTCAAACTTAAAAAGAATGTCTACAGATTTTTTACTAACAAGGTCTTTATATTAGCATTGATATTTAAACTCATGACTTCGTAAGTCATAAACCAATTCCTTGTTAACGGGACCACCCTTTGTTAGCAATAAGCTTCAAATGATTAAATTACATAAATAAAAAAGTTGGTTAAATGGGTTAGATAAGATAAATATGTTTAAAAAAATGTAATTTATTTCTTAAAAACACCCTTATTCATGGAGAGGGTGGGTATGATGAGAGAAATTGGGTGGAGAAAAGATATGATAGAAAATTAGTAAGGAAAAAAAAAATGAACGAGGCATATAATTAATTGTGGATAAATATGAATGAAATAAACCTAAACTAAGGATAAAAAAAAAAAAAAAAAAAAAGACTATTTCAAAAGTTTGAAGTAAACCAAGTATATTTGGATTAATAGTAGAAGCTGTTTTTTAAACGTGATTTACGATATACAAGATAAGTTTGTGAGATCAGTTTTATCTCAACTTAGGGCTGCTTGAGAACACCCCAAATGGACTTATTATAAGTGGGATAATAAGTCCATAAAAAAAAATAAAAGTGTTTGGGAAGCCTAAATTTTTAATGGACTTGGGAGGTTAATGGAGTATTTTTTTTTAAGCCACTTCCCATTGCTTATGAGCCCATTACTTCTGATCTCATTAATTGTTATGTGGGGTCCTTTTATAAAATGACAATTGTTGCCCTTATCCTTTTTCTCTTGTTCGCTCCCCATTACTTCGCCTGCAGACCAGAGTTTGGCTTACATTGGGGATGCAGAGCAGAGTTTGGCTTACATTTTTTCCAGGATCCAAATGCATCTCCAAAATCATCATTTGAAAAAAAAACAAACTAGGCCGGTCCCTGAACGTCATATCCACTCCACTCTCTAAATTTTCGGACTTGTGATCTTCCAATCAAAAGTTTTCCGAGTTCGTAGTTAAGCTGGACTAACACTGTTTCTTAGATATCCTTGTAGGGACTAGGTTTATTTAAGTACTTTATTGTGTTGTAATTTATTTAATGGAATTTTACTATTTTATTTTGCAAATTTATATTTATTTTTAATTTTTATCCCAAATTATTACATTTTATACAACACATATGTGTGTGTGTGTGAGAATTTAATTCATACCATTTTCTACTCATTTTCCATCTCATCTATATATATATATATATATATTTTGATAAGACATCTCATCTATCTTTTTAAATCTTTATCGCCAAACAAATTCTCATCACAAATAAAAGCCACTTCTGCTACTATTATCCCAAACACAAATCACATCAGAAAAAAGTCCATCAGAAAAAAGTCCATTAAGAAAAGTCTATCAGAAACAAAAGCCACTTCTCCCACAACTATCCTAAATGGACCCTTACATTATCATGTTTTTCCAACTGTCCTTCACTTATCCGTGACTTCCTTTTTTGATAAATGTTGTCACACCAAATATAATCTGAGTAAGTTCAACCTGTCGATTTCATGTTAACCGCCATGAATGACGTGGATCTTTTTGAACTGTACACGTGGTTGGTGTGCTTTGTGTTCTGTGTAACATTTTAAAAAAATGGCTCCCATATCTCCCTGTGCCCATGCATTTTCTATATCATACTCTTATCTTATAATTCTACGTATTTTTCAATGTGCAGACGCATAATTGACAATTCCAACATTTGATGTCCTTATTCTATTTTTTTTATGGAAAAAATTATGAGCCTTCCAACTGTAAATTCTGGCACGTTTAGTGGCATCCACTATATATATATATTAAAAAAAAAATTTGTGGCTCATCATACAACACTTGCAAGTGAAGTCTGTGACTATGGAAAAATCATAAGTGTGTTTATTATTAATTATGAGTCCTAAAAGAGAGAGTTTACATTTTTTAAATTAATAATTGCTGGTAATAATTTAGGGTGATGAAAAAATCTTCAAAATTGAATGTGATTGGATGTGATTTGTTCCAAAAAGGATGAGGCGCTGTAGTCATAATATTCAAACTAGAATCTTATCGAAAAACAACTTTCGGCGAATGTACGTTTGTGGGTTTAATGTTGTTTGACAATATAAGATAAAAACTAATCATTATAATTTAGGGATAAGCTAGCTGATTAAAAATTAAGTTGCCTCAGAATTGAAAGGAAAGTGACTCTTCACCTAACCCCATAACGTGATATGGCAGCATTGGGGTCCACCGTTTTGACGAAAACCCCATATTAATGGACCAGTCTTCTGTCTCTATTACTATTAGGTCAATGTTTCTGCAGATATTTTTAATTTCCTCATTTACGTTTCTCAGCAGCTGTAAGGGACGGCGTTGTTTAAAATATATATATATATTTTTTAAATCCACTCCGTCATTACAATATTGATTTTTTTATTTCTACAGAGAAAAATTATTGGAGTTTTTTCACCAAAACAAAAATCATTGGGGTTTACTGTGGGAAAAATAAGCTTTATAAAACTAGCTTCATACATCATATCACTCCCATAGACGCAAACGTAAAGTTAGGTAATAATAAGTGATTGATTGAAATGGTAATGTGAACATAAATTCAAATCTGTAAAGAACATTTGTCGATAGAGGAGGTAACCCTTAAATGATGTGCTTTATTTCCTTGAACTCAGACTTATCGGTTACTCGATCAGATAGTTGGTCTAATTGCGAAGATCAAGTTCAAAATAGGCATCCAATACCAGGCGGTGGGGTTTCACCATAACAAAAAAAGAAAGAAAAAAAGAAAGAATAAGAGTTAGGTAATCAATTTATATATATTAAGGAAGTTGATTAAGTTAGTTATTTATAACAACAAATATTTGCGAGTTTTTCAAAACTATCCAATTTGCAAGGTGAGAGCATATTAGGATAAAGTCACTTTACTAAATATTTAGTATGATATGAAATCAGTGTCCTTATAGGATATGACTACTCATACTCGATGATCCGAATTTTGTTGGCAAAATAATACAAGTATTGTTTTTTCGGTGATTGAACGTTGAAGGATACTATTATGTTATGCACGCATATGCTTTTATAACTCAAATTCTTGGCACATTTCATTGTGTTTTCATTCTTTTTAATAGGGGTGGGTATAGGTAAATTTGGCAGGATGAGACCTCTGTCCGATGCATTGCCCAAAGGCTCATTGGGTAGTAAAATGAAGCCCGGTGTCAAAGCCCTACCGATAGAAGCCCTAACAATAATGGGCTGGGCAGGGCGGGCTTCCCTTACCACACCTTATGTGAAAAAAAAAACAGCTTTAATCATGATAAGCAATATTGTAAACTTCAAATGTATTCCATAATTATACATTATACACTTTAGAATATTCCAAAATAAAGTCTACAACTTGAGTCTTGAAATTAAAAAGAGTGCTATATGTCTTAACAAATAGTCAAATATACATACGTAAAAAATTAAATAACATCCATAGTCTATTAAATACAAAGCATTATTAGTAATATCATGGACTAATGGTCAAATATTCAATGGATAAATTAGAATTTTAATGAATATACAATATAAGTATATTAATTACCACTCTGGTCCTATTTATAAGTCCCATTTTGACTAAATCACACATACCAAGGAGGGGTAGTTAGCTCAATGATTATGAGGTGAATTAGGTGAATTTTCAATTTTACTTTCATTTATGATTGTACCTTCAACTTTTTCTTCTCTCTCTATTTTCATTGGTACAATTAATATGAATAAAATTGTCATAATCTCATTTATTTGATCAAAGGGGACTTATAAATAGGACCAAATTTTTTAAGTCAAAAGGGACTTATAAATAGGATCAGAATGGTATTATATAAAAAGTATTTATATCAAATATAATAATATATATACTTATTGGGCAGGGCTAAATGGGCATGGCGGCATACCTTGCCCGATGCCCAACCCAAACCCAAAAAATGGCCAACCTAATTGTGCCCAATTTTTTTGGGCTTTTTTTTTTTTTTCGGGTCAAGGCGGGCTTTTTTTTGTTGGGCTTGAGCGGCGACCGGGCTCTCGGGCTTCATGCTCACCCCTACTTTTTAATATAAGAATGATATACTCTTTCCTTCCAGTCTTAAATATAAGACATGGTTGACTTTTTTTTTTTTTTTTTGAGAGATTAAGAAAGCTAAATAATTTACTTAATTATATTATATTTATGTTTCATTAGATTATAGGGAAAATTATTGATCAGGTCCCAAGGACCATAAAAAATTACAAAAAAGTCCTAACGAAATTCACATACTTTTTTTATATTATTTGTATTGAAACAAAATCCAATTTTTTAAATTTTGTTGTAAATATAGCATTTCTTGTTGTTAATATGGTTTTTTACGTTGTAAATGGCTAGGTTTATAATTTTGTTGTGAATATAGCACTTCCTGTTGTAAATCTAGCATTTGTCTGTTTTAAATGACTTCTGTACGCTTAGAAACTTGAGTTAGAAACAAAATCCGGATGTTTAAATTTTGTTATGAATATGACGTTTCTTGTAGTAAATATAGTTTTTTTTTTTCTATTGTGAATTACCGTGGGTTTTTAAATTTTGTTATAAATATAGTACTTTCTGTTGGTAATAGAAATAATATAAAAAAGCCCCTAGAGATTTTAGTGTAATTTGGTGATTTTAAGGGACCTAATTGTGTTTATTTGTCTTGCTTGGGACCTGCACATGATTTTCCCTAGATTAGATATCATTTTATAAGTTAAACAAAATAATTTGGAAGAAAAAAACGATAAATATAAATATTTTAACGTAATTTAATTATTTTTTTAATATTTTTTAAAAATCAATTATATCTTATAATATTTTTATTTAAATTTTGGATGTGGGTGATGCGTCTAGGAATATATATAAAGAGCCCCACACCAAGCACTTAGCCAAAATGACGTATTCAAAATGATGATATAGATCTTGATTTGAGGATGAGTACTCGCCGTTTTAATTTCGGCTTGTTGGCTTCTTCTTTAAGCAAATACTACTATTTAATCAGATTAATTAATTGTGGGTTTTGATTGGCTACATTAAGTTGCACCCTTCATAATTCATATCCGAAAACCAACTAATTGTTGTTCTTTTGAAAATGAATGTGCCTTTTAGGTGTTTATGAGGAGGGTACATAGAATGTTGCTTCGGAAACGTTAAAAAGAGAGGAGAGAGCCTAATGTTGTACTAGTACTAATAACAAATCATCATCATCAGTTTCCTGTAATCATTAGCTTCCTATCTTTTTCTAATTGCCTTGTAAAGAAAGCTTAAACAATCACGACTCCCGCCGCGAGGAATCCACTTTATTCATTGTTTCCTTGAATTTAACCTTTTTTTTATTTTTTAAATTATTTATATATATATATATATATTGGACAAATGGCATTTATTAAAAGTGGCTTTCAAGTTTAACTATTTAGATGAAATAGAAGAATAAAAAAGGAAATGACAGAAGAAAGGGATGGCATAATGCACAGTTATTTATAATATATATGATGATATTGACAAGAGATGAGCTGATTGTGTCATCACCTGTAAACATACCTCATTTTTAATCATTTTGTTAAAATTACTAAATATTATTTTAAATTTAAAAAATAAATTTACTTATATTAAAACAAGCGAATTAAAAATTCAATTTGAATTACATTTTTTTTATGTCGTCACGCATTCGATTTAGGACTCGTTTGTAAGAGCGAATGTGGGTGATGGAAAGGGAATATAACAAGGTTCCCTTGCAAAAAATGTGTTTGGGGCGCTGCTTTCCCAAGAAGGTGACTTCCCACCTCTACCAATGTTCCCTCAAATAAGGGAACCTTTATTCCATCCGAAAATGGAGGGAAAGCTTAAATCTTTCGGGAGAGTGAATTATATGACAAAATTGGCCCTGAAATCTTCTTCTTCCAGCTTCTTCTTCATGGTCGCTTGTGTCGATGCTTCGATGGTAGGTATCACCAAAACCCGCCGACCCTCCTCAAAAAAACCAAGCGGCCTCCAATTCAACTATAAGTTGGCTACTCTCTGAAATTTTGCCGACCCTCTTGCTCTAATCGTGTCTCATTGCTCAGATTGAAGGTGGAATAGAGATAAATTCGGCGAGGGTTATTTATTTATTTAAAGCTAAGGACAAAAGGGTAATTTTATCCGAATTTGCATATCCCTCATAAGTCTTTGGTACCTCTTAGTCTTTTTATAAATTCGAGAGACTTCTGAGGGTTTTACAAATTTATATGGTATTTATTTATCATTTTCCAATTTTTTTAAAAAATAGGGCATCGTGTATGTTGGACAGGATCAAGTATTTAGGTTGGAACGACGTCGTAAGACGAAGGGGACGAAGGGAAGAAAGGCTGACGCGGGAAAGTGGGCCATACAAGTAATTGTCGTCAGTCACATCCCTTTCTTATATACGTGTACCGCGAATCCTGGGATTTTAACCTCCCTCCCTCACTCTCACTCAACCTTTCTTCTTTCCCTCCTTTCTTTTTCTATTTCCATCTTTCCATGATTCCATCCACTGCACATATATATTCATTTCAGTTTTTTAATGGTTTAATATAAAATATAAGATTCAATTCTTTCCTCTCCTATGTTAACTTTTTTTTTTTTTTTTTTTCTCAGTGAATACAAAGGATAGGCACATAGTTTGGAGTAGCAGAAATTAATACAACAATATCACATCATAAATTTTAGCCTAAATCAACTAAAATTTTTAAGGAACAAAATTGTAGGATTGTTAGCTCATTGTTCGCTTCTAAAGTCATTTTGGCCAACATATAAGCACACTTCAATGCCTCCCTACTGAGTAATATGAAGATCCCAATTCACAAATAGATACAACAAAGAGATTCTTTTAGCTTGGGGAAATTCACACGAGCACCTAACACAGTGATTAATCAATGCTTTGTTCCATTGCTGACAAACTTTCATTATATTCTTCTGCAATCGGCATGGAAGGATACACTTTCATGAGCTTCTTTAATTATTTCCTCCGATGGTTCTGGCATCTTCCACATTTGGTCCATTAAGCCTAATATATAACGGGTCGTCTTCCATGCTTGAGGTTCCATAGACCACACCACACCATTAAAGTCATCATCACCTTTGAAACCCATGAGCCAATCTTTGTATGATAACTGTTTTGCGGTTGCATCTTTCGTTTGTTCGTTCGTTTAATGGGCTGATTTTGAATCCTCCGCGTCAATCATCACATCGTACATAATGGCGTCTTCTTTCATCTCTCTCTTGAACTTCTTCTGATGAATGGTAACTAGGGAAAGGTCTTCCGATACCCCGTCCAGCGGAATCTTCTGGAGGTTTCTTCCATCGGAGAAAAACCCACAGGCATGAGTTTCACTAGAAAGAAGACACTGAGAGCGATAAAAGTTCTCACTGATAATCCCATTTATGTTGGTGATTGTTTGGATTAAGCGTTTGTTTGATTTATGGTACAGAAGATAAGTGTGTAAGTGTGTAAGATATTTCTTTTAGTTCTAATTATAAGATTTAGTTGACTTTTTTAGAAAGATTATGGAAGCTACTTTTTTTTTTTTTTTCAAACCAATTAGTTTGATTAATAAATTAATGGCTAAAGTACCCGTTTGGTCCTTTATGTTTGCTTCAAATATCCATTTAGTCCATTAAGTTTGTAAAGTCTTCGTTTGGTCTTTAAAGTTAACATCGTTTAAGCGGAAACTTAACGGAAAATATTAACTCAAGAATTTTAAATGATGATGTGCAAGATTTAAATGATGACAAAGCAAGCTTACATGTTACTTTTTTAATAAATTAATATTTTAAATTCTGTAAATTAAAATTTATTTAAGCAAACTTTGGGTATATGTTTTTCGTTTGGGCATTTAAGTATACGGTCATCGTTTAAAATTTCAATTTACGAGTGATTTAAAATATTAATTTATTAAAAAAGTAACATGTAAGCTTGCTTTGTATTAACATTTAAGTCAAGACAAATCATCGTTTAAAATTCTTTGAGTTAGTATTTTCCATTAAGTCCGCTTAACGGTGTTAACTTTAAAGGACTAAACCAAAGACTTTACAAACTTAAGAGACTAAATGGATACCTGAAGCAAACATGAAGGACCAAACGGATACTTTAGCCTAAACTAATATATAATCTAAAGATATACAATGTATGATATGATTAAGTAACTTATTTAACTTCCTTAATCTCTCTAAAAAAAGTCAACTACGTCTTATAATTAGGATCGGAGGTAATAAGTTTTATCTTGACTTTATTAAACATATTTTTCCAACACCAACTCAAATACATAGTTAAATAATTAGGCATTCCTTCGTCTACTTCAAATTAAAGGTGAGCATGGTGCCTAGATACCCGGTACGCCCGCTCAAGCCTAACAAAAAATTGCCCAACCCTGCCTTGAAAAAGTGGTCCGAAAAAAATTTGGGCAGTTTTGGGCTGGGCAGGGCTGGGCATCGAGCAGGGAGTCCTGCTCTGCCCATTTGGCTCTACCCTGAAAATTAAATATATTTAAATAAATATTGTTCTACATATATTATTTTATTTAAAATATATAATATTATTATGTCTAAATATATTATATTATACTTCAGTTATCTCTAAAGCTTTGAAATTCGGTGAACTGTAAACTAAAATCTTCAAAGAACAGGCCAAGACATTACAAGTTGAGCAAGGGAAGCCCACCCTGCCCTTGCCCAGCCTAAAAATGGTTAGGGCTTTTATCGGATAGGGCTGGGTATCGGGCTACAAAATGCATCCCATTCATTCTTCGGGCTGGGCATCAGGCTGGGTCTTGCCCTACCCGGCCCTGCCCATGCCCACCTCTACTTCAAATACTAACAGTACATGGTGGGGATATTATCATGGTTTGGGAAACCGGACCGGACCGACCGATTCAGATCGGAAACCGCCAACCGGCCGTGAAACCGTGAACCGGACAGTCATTGTGTCGACCTTTTTTTTTTTTTTAATTTTTTTATTTAAATTATTTCTCCCTCAATTTTTTTTTTTTTTTTTTTTTTTTTTTTTTTTTTTTTTTTTTTTAAGAATGCAATCGATTCATATAAGATTTGAAACAAACGTATGTGTGATTTCCGACTCTTCCCATCGTCAAACTCAACTTCCTCAAACTTTTTGGTGCTCTCTGCTCCTCTCGCCATTTTGTGGTTTCTCTCGTTTTTGGTTGGCTCGCTTGGTGGATGTCAAATGTAGGTCAGAAAAGAAAATTGTTAAGAATATTTGAATATGTCACAAGTATTGGAGTATATGATTATTTTGTCACTGATCCAAAGTATTGAAATGATATATAGTATGTAAAATTTAGGTTGGTGTGATGAGAAATTAATTATTTTCCAATTTTTTTATACCTCACCAGTCTAGGCTCGGGTTGACTCCGGACTGACTCCGGTCTGACCCACTAACCCTTAACCCAGTACTCCAACCGGTTCAGTGACCGGTCCGGGTTTCAGAACCTTAGATATTATATGACGAATTTTCAATACGTGTCAAATACAAATAATACTATCACCGTTGCTAATTATAAAATTGGGTTAACTTTTTTTTTTTTTTTTTGAGAGATTAAGAAAAATAAATAAGTTACTTAATCATATTACATATTATATATCATTAAATTATTAATAAAAATAATTAGTTTTAGAAAAAGAAAAATAAAAATACTCTAAGTTAATTAATTTAATTTCCTTAATTTCTTTAAAAAAATCAACTTAATCTTCTAATTGGAAGGAATATTTTTTCAATTCTTTTCTTTAACTATCTAAAGAAAGAGACAGGATAGCCAGTTTAGTTCTGCAGTTCGACTATTCCCAAATGCGTTATAGCTGGCATCCGCCATGACGTGGCCATCCCCATCCCTTATCTCTTTACCAACCGCCCCCCACACGAAAAAAAAAAAAAAAAAAAAGTAATCTTCCCTTTAGCCTTTAACTACTTCCCCTACCATCTCTTTTTCTCTTCCAACTGCATCCTCAAATTCCATTCTCTCCAATTAAGCTTCTCGCTCCCTTATTTTCTATACGTTTATGTTCATCCTACTTAACTATATATATTATCAATGTTTTCATTTTTTTTTCTAAAAAATAGTTTTATTTATGAAGAAATAAAACTAGGTACTTTTTTTTGTCCTTAATATAAAATATATTTACTTAATTTAATTATATCAAAGAAGTTTGTTAATGATATATGTATTTTCTAAAATATTTTAATCATATTTTACAATTCTTTCATTCGCTATACTCTTTTTGATTCTTATTATAAGACACCAACTACTAAATGTATTTAGTTTTTTTTAAGGCACTTGTTTGTGTACCAGGAGTATTGATTATTTTATTCTATGTATGCCCTTAATTAATAAGGGTAATGGGTGAGAGTCATAATTAATATAATATTGAAGTTTGAGTTTGGTATAATTAGTAGGGGTACTATTAGAAGTTCTTTAAATTGTAGAACAACTTTATTAACTTTAATTGTTTTTATTGGTTTGTGAGAATTGTTAGTTAGTGATTTATAATAAGGATTAGAGTAAGTAGTTCATAATTATCGTTGAGAGAGCATCAATAGAAATTAATTGTTATAAACATAACAACTATAAAAAATAGGCTTTATATTTAAGGCTAAAATCAACCTTAAAATATACTACCTCCAATTTTAAATATAAGACATATTTTATAATATAATCTACACAGACTATTTACAAAGGCATGATGGAGTAATAGGAATGCTTGGACCAATACCTTTTGGAAAACTTAGAAAATCTAGGTTTTGTATAAGGTGAGATAAAACTCTTCTCACATACTCCTCCTTTCTTTATTATAAGACCAACTAATAAGTTTATTTGGTTCTTTTTATAAGATACTTGCTTGTTCCCAATTAAGTATTAATTATTTGTTTTACGTCTGCCTATAATTAATGAGGGTAGTATGTGAGAGTAATAATTAATATAATATTAGAATTTAATGCGATTAGTAGGGATAATATTGGAAGTTACTTAAATGTAGAAAAGAACTTTATTGACTTTAACTGTTTTTATTGATTTGTGAGAAAAGTTAGTTGATCTTATAATAAAGATTAGAGTACTTAGTAATTACCACAAAACCTAAAGTAAGGGGACCATGGTGAAAATAAGTGCAATAATAAAAAATATTTTGTCGGCCGCACGTGAAGAATGGAAAAATAAGCGGTAAAAGGGCACTGAACAGTTGATCAATCAATCAGAGACGCTTGCCCAAAACACACAACCTTTCTTGTAAGTTTTGTCCATCACATGAAAGCTCCAAAACCCACACCATAATATAATATATATATATATATATATATATATATGAAAAAACAAAGGACAGCGACGCCCACGACGGCGTGGCCGGCGTATGAAATAAGCTCACGAACCGGAGGGAGCGAGACCACACTTGCAAGTTACAACAGTGACACCTATGACCTAACCATGGGGTTGCCGAAAAGAGTGAAGTTGGGAGTGCCACGTCAAGAAACACGACAAAACCCAATGACGTGGAGAACAGTGGGGCCACAAGAAGGGACCACCTGTGCTGTCTGTTGCTGAACTATCAAATCCTAGAACATACGTGGCATGGGTGAGTAGGCAACACGAGCCATCATAACAACTGTCGTCCTTGTCAGTTATTGATCGACGCACCGTCGTTTTTCACGTGCCCTTTTATATTTTCGTATCGTAGACGACGCTTTATTTAGCGTCGTTCGTTCATTGCTCTCCCTGGTCTCTCCACCGCCATTATCTTGGAAAGCGCGCAACCATTGAGCTTTGTTCCTCGCGCTTTACAGCTTATTCCCTCTACCTTAAATTCCGCCACTTTTCACTTTTTTTTTTTAAAATAAAAAATAAAAAAAATTACCGTCGGATTTTTATCAGGCATGCTTTCAATTTTTATTGGGGCCATACTTTCGGTTTCTCTATCCATCCTTAAGATAGGTAGGAAACATGCTTTCAATTTTGTTCTATCTAGAATCTAGATAGTTTAGATTTAATTTTTTAAAAAATAATTATTTTAATGGGTAGAAAATCTAAAATAAAGATAATTTTTCAACTAACATATTTTTTAAAAATAATTTTTTGATTTAAAAATTGACAGTAAAAAAAAAAAATCTTCTAGATCTAGAAAAACTCTCCTTACCTATCTTAAGATAGGTAGGGAAAGGGTTGAGCTTTCTCTCCTAATCTTTTTTCATTATCCCTCATCATCTCTAAATCATATTCATCAAATCAATCACAATACTACTTTAACATCTCTCTCCTCCTTCCAATCAATGGCCTAAATAAACTGATAAAAAAAAAATAAATAAAAAGATGAGGAGAACATCCTCTTTCTAAGAAAAGTGGTCCATACTTTCCATTTTGTATAGAATTGAACCTTACCCCTCCTTCAATAAAGTACGGCGTGTACTTAATGCAAGTTTTGTACGTATTTTTTATAGTATCTTGGAATCTTCAACTACTGGTATATTTTTGCGAAATACCAACGTTTCTTCAACTCTTCTTGTAAAAGCAAAATAATTAATACACCTATTTTTTTTTAATAAAAAAATAATATAGCCAAGTCAAAGTTCAAATTCTTCAACTACTAGCAGAGGCGGATCCAGAAATTTATGGAAGGGGGACATTATTAGTGGGTGGGGTGTGGGCTGCCCCGATTTTTTTTTTTTCCACTTGTCATCAAAAGCATAAAAAATAATATAGGATTCAGAAGGTTTTTATTTGTCATTGGTTGCAAGTTTGATTATCATCAATAAGAAAAAGAGCAAGTATTGGTCACAAAATGCCTATGGCAAAAAATTAGAACCTACATTTCCAAAGCAATTTTTTGTGTTGGGAATATCCACCTAAAATACAAAAAAAGGTAACAAAACGCTAGGAAAAGTATCTCAAAAAAGGAAGCAGATCTTTCCCAATTGAGGTCACAACGCTTTAAAATATGTCCTAAGAATTTTACGGGGAAAGAAGAGCAAGGAAAGAGAAGTGGCGAGGCGTGTTGATTGGAAGGAAGATAAAGAGGAAATAATAATAATAATAAATTAAAAAATTAAAAAAAAAAATCAAGGGGGCACGTGCCCCCCTTCTCACATATATGCCCCCTTCTCACAGGATCCGCCAATGACTACTAGTAATAGGTCATTGAGTCTTCAAAACTATATCTATATCCATACATTCTTTAAAAATTATTGGAATCAGAAGCACCTCATAAGCATCAAATTCTCCCGGGAAGAGATGGGTCAGTATTGTTGGCAAAGAAAAGGAAAAAAAGGACGGAAAGATAACTTGTTCGTGGATAAGAACAAAAGATTCAGTGAAGCTTTTAAGATGATAGTAGTTGGAGCAAATTAAATGAGAGTATAAAATTGAGTCTTTTGCTATTTCTAATGCCAGTCTTTCTCCAGTCACTGTGTAAAGAGCATGGTTATCAGAACCGGACGGACCGGCGGTTTGGACGGGAAACCGGCGAACCGGCCATAAGTCCGGCCCGGTCCGTCGTAGAAACCGGGGTTTTTTTTTTTTTTTTTTTTTTTTTTTTTTTTTTTTTTTTTTTTTTTTGTGTGAAAAACTGAAAATGCTTACAGAGGAAAAAAGAGAGAGAGATGGGAAGGAGGAACTGAGAGACTTGCTTTTTAGCCGGCTCCATGGCGTCAAAGACTTTGAGTTCGAAGATGGCTTGAGAGGACAGGAGGAGGAGGCGGTTGATGGCGGAGATGAAGCTTTCTTCGTCCTCTTGAACTTTCCCGTTTGAGCTTGTATGATTCGCCATGGTAAGGTCGAGTTGGACTTTAAAGCATCGCTATTGAGAAAGAGAAGAAAAAGAGAGGTTGAAAGAGAGGTTATGGAGTATTGTTCTTGGTCGTGGACGATGAAGATGAAGATAAGGAAGAGAGGTTACTTTAATGAAGGAGCAGGTGTATTAATTAGAAGCAGAGAAGGACCAATGGAAAAGACTGCGGCATCAAATCACTCACGTGCTCATCCTTCACGTCTCCTCAATTTTTTTGAAAAATTTGTATGGGTCAATTTCCATTAAATTTTTAAAGCACCAAGTCTCTGGGAGTGATTTTGGTATTTAATAATTAAATAAATATTATATAATATTACCGGTTTGACTCGGTTTATTTCCTGACTCGACCCACTCTTCTTTGACCAAAAAAAAAATGCCAGTCTTTCTCCGATCCTTGGTAAAGAGTGCGTCTGATATGAACAGAACATTTTTAAAAAAAAAAAAGCATTTTTTTGCCAACTGAAAAAAAAAAAACTAGTACAATATTATTATTATTATTATTTTTATATTAAAATTTTAGGAAAAGGGTTGGATTCACCGCAATTTAAGCGGCACGGCGAAAATCTTCTTCCTCCTGGGTGATACCGATGTTAGGCAAAAAGCCGCGTCTATTACCTTCAGACGTTAACTTAAAGATCTAGGAGTTAGGATGCTCTCCTCCGATATTTGACCAATTTCAGGTTCAAACCCTCTTTTTTTAATGAGTGTCGATTTTTTTTGTCGAGTTTGAAAGAACGATGAGTACAATATTATTATTAAAATTCAAAACTTGAAAGCTTTCTTTTTTACACAACTCTTTAAATGTGGGCCGTCCATGGTGATGAGTTTTTGTTTTGGAACAGTAGAAAACCGAAAGATGACTGGCGTTGAATCACTGCAACGAGGATAAAATGGGAACGGAGAATTCACGTGGGATTCACGTGACCGGAGGGTGACGATATTATTGAGCTCTTCCGTACCTTATGTTGTCCGGTTTTACATTCTTTTTGTTTTGTTTTCGGTTTTAACAAAAAAAAAAAAAAAAAAAAAAAAACCAAAATGAGGTTGAACTCGCGTCAACGTGATGATCTCTCAACCGATCCAAATATTTAATAGGGAAGGTCAATTTGGTAATTTAGGGTCGGTAGGTGTGTTGCCGCTTCTGGGGGAGCAAGAGCCGCGTGTGTCTGCTTTTGAAGCCGCTCAAGCACGTGACACAGCCCTTTCGCACGTGCCCAGTTTTAAATTAATACTCCGACCCTAAATAAAATACATAACTAACATTTTTTTATATATATAAAATATTTAAAAAATTATTTAATTAATCATATATTGATGTATTATTAAATCATATATTATTATCTCTAATTTTATAAGTTTAGAACAAAATATTTTATAAGAAAAACAATAAATATAAATAATTGAAAAAATTTAATTATTTTTCTTAATATTTTCAAAAAGTCAATTTTGTCTTACACTTTTTCTAATTTTTATTATGGCGAAGATCAAATTTAATATATGTATTTGGTCATTTTTATAAAGACTTGTTTGTTTATGAATAATATTATATATTTTTTTATGTATTTGCAATAATAAAACGATAGTATATGAGAGTAATAATTAATATAATATTAAATTTAGTATATTAATAAAAGTAATATAAAAAATTATTTAAATTTTAGGATAAATTTAATAACATTAACGATTTTATTAATTTAGGAGAATGGTTAATTTATGTTTTATGTTACAAAAAAGACTAGATGAAGAATTAACGAGAGGGAGTACCTGCAATTGTACTTCTTTTTAAAGAAAATATATTTATAAAGAAAAAAAGGAGAACCGTCCTTAATTACAGCTGTTGTCTGTCCCCATCTAACGGTTACAATGTCTGAGAAAGTACAATCCTCCGTATATGTTTTCCTTGTTCGCGAAGAATTCTATATTTTCTTGTCCATTAACATTATTTTAAAAATTCCCCTAAGTAAAAATATTATTTTTTATTTTTTTAATTTTAAAAAATTCCAAGTAAAATAAATTATGTAAAATAATTTTAAAATTTTTAATTTATTAATTTTTTTTTTTGCAAAAAAAGTAGATAAATAAGAGGTGGAAAATGTTTGAAATAATGAAGGCATAGTGGGGGAGGGGCAATAATAATTTAAGAGATCACTGTCAAATAGCTGTGAGTTACTGAATGAAGTAAGGTGGGGAGACTTGGGAGAATGAAAATTGAAAAGCGATCAACTTTATTTTGGGAATTTGGGTAATTGTATAGAGAAAGCAATGTATCATATGATACGATGAATCTGGCAGAGCAAAAAAAAAGGACAGGTTTTTTGGTAAATGTGTGATTGGGGGGAGCGGCATCTTAGGGACCAAATCAAAACATATTTATTTAAAAAAAACTAGTAAATATTATAATTTTCTACAGACACATTCCGTAAAATTACGGTTTTTATACTCTGGTGGCGTGGTTCGTACAATCCCCGTGCAGCTCCCCATACTGTTGACGAATTAAATAAAATAAAAATAGTGAAGAAAAAAGAATCTAAATCAGGGAGGTAGTTTGAAAAATAAGATTAATGTCGGGTTTATGTCTCAATTATTGGGGTTAGGAAACGAGTAAGATATCACCGACTGGGTCGGGTTGAGAGGATTAGGAAGAGGTTAACGTATTTAAGTATGAGGTACGACGTACGTGTAACAGAAATGGATCCGGATCTCTGTAATCATATCTCTTCCGTCCCTTTGTGAGCCGGGCCCACCTCCCCATCACTCCCTCTCTCGTCCTTTAAAAAAACAAAAAAACCAAAAAAAATAATTTCATAGATATTTCGATGGGGTTTAAAATTCTTATGTTGCATGAGAAGAAGAAGATTCTATACACATATAAAATGGTGGGACCCACATATATATAATGCTGATTGTGTATATATATGGGTCCCACCATTTCATGTGTGTTACATGAGAATACACTTCTCCTACAACATGAGAAGTGTTTTTTCCTATTTTTATTTAAGCTAAATATTTTTCCGTGTAGAAAAAGGTTTTATGCTTTGTTTGGTTTGAGAGAAAGGAAGAGAGATGAGTTTTCCTTCTTAGTGTGAAAAGTTAAATATGACAATAAATTAGCATCATTTTCCATATAAACGTTTCACATTATGATCATATATTCATATCTGACTCTTCATACCAAAAAGAGAAACTCTACTCACTGAGTCGTTCTTTGCTCTTCAAATCAAATACAGTATTGGTATTTTTACATCGCCTACCAGCTCTAACTCCCAAAAAACTTACAAGATTTTTACGTTATTAAGATTTGAACCCACACCATTACGATAATGGCTTAAATATTGATTGTATCAAGATTGTCGCCCCAATTGTTTATACAGAAATGGAAGATTAGGGTGTGAGAGATATAATTATAAAAGAAGTGAGTAAATAAAAGAAAAACAAGATTCTGAGGGAGATCGAGGTGTGATTAATTTAAGGAGGGAAGGGAAGTGAAGTCCAAAATGTGAGGTTAAGAGAATCAAATTGTCAGAGAAAGAGATCAAAGGAGTATTAATTAGTTAGTTGGGGGGGAGGAAGAGGAAGAGGAAGGAGGTAGGAAAGAGAGAGAGGGATGGGTTGGGCAGGTATTACAGCCTGGCCTGACACAAAAGCAGTAATGATTCGCCCTCCGATTCCGCGACCGATCTTGTCGTTTTCCTCCACCTCATCCTCCTTCTGGGCCCCACTCCGCTCCATTTGCACATCCTCCTGCCCAATTATTAATTCCATTTTTGTTTTTAAAAAAATCCTGATATGCTATACAGGCTGGAATCATCAGTCAAAGTCTGGTTCAGGCAGGCTCCAATCCTACCTTTTCCCAACCCAACCCAACCGTTATCATCGTTATCTCTTCACTCTCCCTTTTTCTCTTTCTTTTCTTTTTGAAATGAACCATTTTGTTATTACCTCAAAAATCCGTTTATTTTCTCCCCATTTGTCATTAACTTCCGTAACTGTTCCATTCCCACAGTCCCCTCCCTCCTAACGCGCGTGCATCTTCTTCCCTTTCACACCCAACTGCCATCTCAACTTGACGAAGCCTCTCCCAACAAAATTCAAAAATTAAACAAATTATTAAAAATTAATCAATTTTATTTTCAAAAATTAAGTCTCATCCAATTATTAAACCTTCAAATTTTGCACCAACTTATCTGAATGGATTTAAAGATTATTTTATATACAAACAAGCACTGTGGCCAAGGTTGGCTTTGATGCTCTGTGAAGAAATTCAAAATAAGTTGAACTCTATTTTTTTTTTTTGGTAAAAGCGAATGGATAAAATTGGGAGCGAGAGGGGATTAATAACATGAGGTGTGACTTGTATAAATCAGAGAAGCCACAGGGTGACGCGTGTGTTTCGACAGCTGTATCCCAAATGCCAATCCAACGGCTTTCCTGGAAGAAGCGGTACCGCATGTCCTTCCACTTCCTCCCCAACACCTATCTAACTAACTTGCCTAACCGGTCACCCCTCCCCCTCTCCCTCTCACATATAAGCACCCCCTAAGCTGGTTTTCTTTTCCCATCTGCTTCCCATTGCCTATTGGCCAGCTCCCGTTTTTAACCATTAGAACCAAACTCCCCAAAAGCCTCCTCCTCTTCCTCCTTAATCTTTGTTTTTTGTATGATCTTTGATTTCTGAAGGATATGAATATGGTCATTGATAGCAGGAAGGATATGGATCGGATCAAGGGTCCATGGAGCCCCGAAGAGGACGACGCCTTACAGAAGCTTGTAGAAAAGCACGGACCCAGGAACTGGTCTCTAATCAGCAAGTCCATTCCGGGTCGGTCTGGCAAGTCTTGTCGGCTCCGATGGTGTAATCAACTTTCTCCTCAGGTGGAGCATCGACCTTTCTCGCCGGAAGAGGATGAGACTATTATTCGGGCTCATGCCCGATTCGGCAACAAATGGGCAACCATATCCCGGCTTCTGTCGGGTCGGACCGATAACGCTATCAAGAACCACTGGAACTCCACCTTGAAGCGCAAGTGTTCGTCCATGATGATGGATGAAATCACCGCCACTGGCGCCGGCGGTGGAGGATTCGACGGCAGTTTCAGCCCCCAGCCACTGAAGAGATCGGTGAGTGCCGGAGCTGCTATGCCGGTTTCGACCGGTTTTTACGTAAACCAGCAGACTCCGAGTAGCCCGTCCGGATCCGACGTTAGCGATTCCAGTGTGCCGGTAGCTTCTTCTTCCCATGTTTACCGTCCGGTGGCGAGAACCGGTGGAGTTCTACCTCCCGTAGAAACGACTTCGTCTTCAAATGAACCTACTACCTCATTATCCCTATCACCTCCTGGTGTAGACTCTTTCGAAGTCTCAAATCGTGCTTCAGAGTCAACACATGCTATTCCGTTAGCGAATACTGTTCGTTTATTACCGGCAATGGTTTCAGCCGTGGCGTCGTCCGCAGCTCCACCGCTTCCTCCGGTGTCGGCGCAGCAGCAGGCTCATATAGGCCTAGGTGATCGGAGGAGCGGTGATGGCGTGTCACAGGCGGCGAACACAAACAGGGCAGCTCCATTCAATTTCAGTGCAGAGTTGTTAGCTGTGATGCAAGAGATGATAAAAACAGAGGTGAGGAGTTATATGGCGGGACTAGAAAAGAGGCAGCTCATGGATTTGCGAACGCTTCAGTGAAAGGCGTTTTGAGATTGTTAGCAAGTTCCTTTCGTAAATATGAGAGTTAGACGAGAGCGAATGGAGTTCGGAAGCGATAAAGTTTCATCCTTTTGTCTGTTTTAAATTCGTAGGCAAATAATTTTGCTTGATGTACAGAGACAGAACTTGTGCTCATGAGAGAGAGAGAGAGAGAGAGGCTCTTGATGATGACCAGATGTGAGAAAACGAAGGAGATGGAGAGAGTTGCAAAAAATGAAAATGTAAAATTTTATCAGGGCTTGTTCTGTTCTTCAGGCTTAAGGGAAAAAGAAGGAAGTAGTTTGAAAACTATCTTCAAAATCTAGATAAAAATGTTGATGTATTTTGGTATTTTCACAGCCAAATTAAATTAATCTATCATGAACAACTACTCTTAGTTAATGTTTTCGGTTACTGGTCATCATGTTTTATTAAGGAAAGTTATTCACTATTCGGCTACCTAAAGTTTAGGCTTATTGGATCTTCAAACGGCAAATCAAGCACCAAAAAGTAAATTACAATTCATGTTATGGAACTGATAATAAAAGAGATAAAATTGATCAGCCCAAGGGAAACTACAATTTTAAATTTTTTTACGGTGATGTTAATTTATGAAGTTTACACATGAGAGACCTAACAGATTTAACTATTTGAAATGTGGGGTTAATTGTTGGATACGAAACACGAAATGGTGAACAGAACAAGTCTGTGTCTTCATTGTTGTTGGGTCAAACAACTTGAGGATAAGATGGAAATCCCTGTAGACAGAGTGGTGCGTGTGATAGAGCTTGTTGTAGCTATAGTTGTTTGAAACAGGAATATGACGATTAAAGTACTTGTCGAGGAGTAACCAATAACAGGCCATATGGTCTGAAACCTCTGAAGACTAGAATCGAAGAAAATGAGTCAGATGTCACATAAGATTCTTGCCATGTAAAGGCCTCATTTCCTAATCTCAATAAATCTGCACTCAATGTTCATATCCACATTACTGACACTACAGCCTTTGAGACCACTGTAGCATTGGGAAATATTATTGGGCAAAAACAAAAGAATTAAATACCCCACTGTCACAAAAACTGGGGGTTGGGTCCTGGAAATTTCAGGGGAATTATATATTTTGGTTTGGCAATTTGCAATTTAATAATAAAAAAGTGTTGGATCTAGGTTCAGTGATGTTTCTTATGCAGATTTCTCCTTGCTTTTTCCTTCCAGTACTTTAGAGGTGTCATTAGCTGAAAGAGAGGAAAAAGGGGGAAAGAAAACAGAGGACTCTGTTTTTTCTACAACAACTTGTAATAAAACCAACAGCAAGTAAACCATGTCTTGCAACATAGTAGTATAGTACAGAGTTAAATAAAACCTAAACTAAGTGAACAAGTTGGAAAAAGTGAATGTTTATGGTAGGATCTTTTTTGACCAATTTCAAGTTAATGGATCTAAAAGTACATGAATTGCTGGGATGGTGGACGCATGATGCTTATGCTCCCCATTTGCTGAGGCCAACAAAAGCCAACAGTACACAGGAGTGATCTGAATCTGCCGCATCTTTGTCAATTGTCAATGACATTTTTCTTTTCTTTTTCTAATTTTCTACAGGATGGAATATCGTAATGGATCCTCATGCAATAAATGTAACCATTTATAAATATCCTTCCTGAGGAAAACTAGGAAAATATCTCAGGAAAATGGAAGCTCAATCACGAGTCTGATATACCAAAGCCTTTGAAGATGTGATGTATCAAACATATTGAATCAAACTCACAGAAGGAGTAGCAGTATCAGAACAATTGTAACAATAATGAACCTTAATTATTGAATCCGATATCTAATATTGAAAAACTAGATCCAACCAGTTAGCTTTCGGTTTTTAGTCGACAAGTCAACTAATTTCTGCAGCAAGTGGTATAAATCAATCCTCTTCCATCCCCACGTTTGACAAAATCTCCAGTTACGTAACTGCAAAGACAACAGAACAGAAAATTGTATTCCAGAACCAAAAAAAATTCTTTTAAAATGCACACACCATGACTCTTAAACCAGATTTCTTGATATATTCTATAATCATTCACTACAACCAGGCATGAATGCATGAATCAATCACTACCAAAAAAAGGCCAATAAAACTGTCACATCTAAATTCTATAGGCAGAGACAGTTTAAAAAGTATGACAAGTGGCATTTTTATAAATATTGATATAACTTAACATCGGTCGCACTTTTACATGGTCTAAATAATATTTTCTAAATCGATTGTAATATAATGCGGTATCGACAAGTTTTAAATATTAAGAAAATTTAAAAATTTAAAATCTTATTAGACTAGACACTTATACATCGAGAGTAAATATTCTTTTAGATACTGTCATTTTTTATATTCGATGTTAATTGTTTCAGAGTTTTTTCAGCTTCTAAGGTGAACTTTCCTACTACATGTCTCTTCGAAAATTTGAGGTAACTGCAATAAATATAATCTTCCTCTGCCTTGTCTATTTAAATTCGTCATTGCTTTTGTTTCTTTAGATTCAGCTCTTCTTCCTCTCCTCTCTAGAATATCAATATGATAAACATTATGACTAATTCTGTTCGACCTCCTTTTCCTTATATATCCTCCTCCTCTACATCCTCCACTGCCTCCTCTACCACCTTTAGTGAAGCAGCTTTTGTAGCACCTCCATGCGAGGGTGGATCTTAACGACATACACCACGGAAGACTCTTGGTGATTCTCTATAGCAAGCTCAACTTTGTATTAGACGCCAATAACGTCGAGCACAATTTGTTAGATGACCCTTCTTCCCCTTCCTCTTCCTCCTCCTTTGCCTTTGACGATGGTAGAGAAAAGAGAAAAATCAGAAAAAAAAATTAGCTTTTTCCAAAACCTAGTTTTTGGATCTAAAACCTAGGTTTTTATGTAGAATGGCCTTTGGACGAGAAATGGGGGGTGTTTGGATGACTTCTTGCAACAAAATAGCTTTTGCAAAAAAGAGGGGTGTTTGTCAAACCCTTGGTTTTGGATCCTTCCAAAGAGGCTTTAGTCTCGATGGTGCTTATTGGAGGCCTCAGTGTCATTTTCCTAGAGTGTAGACTACACTCATCATCATGACTTTTGATGGAGATCCACAAGCTTGGCACGTGAGAGCCTGTGCAGGCCATTTTCTGATGTCCACTTTCTCTTCCGGCGTAGGTTCAATGAGTTCGGCTTGCCCCTAGGGATTTTTTACTCGTATCCCATGGTGTCGTTATAGGTTTGTGAGTTTCAGCTTCTTGTAGTTGCGTTCTTTTGATTTTGGCTACTGATGAGGTCATTATAAGTTGTTTTGTTTGATTATTCGTTGTTAGTGAGAAGTTTGGAGTGTTATTTGATCCCTAGTGAGTCATTTGGTGTTCATCCCTAATGAGACCTTTGGAGTGTTGTTTTGGTCCCTAGTGAGACATGTTGTTCAGCTCTTGGTGCAGCTATTGTATGCGGTAACCTCAACCTTTGTTTCTAAGATATTGCGGTTTTGATTTGGTCAAGCTTTCTTGGATGTGCCTGAATTCTCTCCTTGATTTATCTTATGAAGAAGTAAATTATTGTGATTAGTTGATGTAACATCCTCCATTTTAAAGGACAATCTATTATTTATTTACTTGATTAAGCCATTTATTAAAATGTTTTATACACACAGTTAAGTTTTGGATTTTACCAGGCCCCTATTTTAAAACTAAACATTGCTTTAGAATTTTCCAGAGTATCCAAAATACTAGAATATGCTAAGTGAGCCCTAATGACGTGGCAATATACAATAATTCAACGTGTACCAAAAAGGTGGAAGCAATACGGTTAGCAAAAGTAACTTAAGCTTCTGAAGCCTTCCTTGATTGACCCACACGAGAACTATCACCTGAAAAATATTTGTAACCATTAATCCAGCTCATTATAAATGCTAATATGTGCTCGTGAGGTGCCAAATAGAACATTTTAAATAACCAGTACTAGATATCTAATTTACAATATTAAAGTACAATTTTCGTAACAAAATTGCTATATCCAATTTCATATCATGAATCACATATATAACATGCCAAGCGACATATTGATACCCTGACAATCTTATCACCCCCCATCCTTATTCCCGCTGATAGAACCCATGGGCTGTAACATAATAGGTGTAGTCTCTATGACAAGACAGCACCAAGCTCTATAATGAGGAGGTATAGTCCGGCCAAAGACTATAGAACTCATATCGGACCATGGGTTCCCTTTCCTTCAAATATGAAAAGGTGTCACTGTCCCAAGGGCTGACCCTTAACTCGGCCAAAGGAAAATGGTGATACCAAGGGCCCTGAAAATATCAAAGTCATCCACTGTGCACCGAGTGGTGGCAAACCACGTGGTATTATATACACAATAACTCTCATTATCGCTCCACAACCATCACTGCTCCACATCATCACAATCTTGGCATGTATATATAAGATTCCAAGCATGATTTATTAAATAATAATTGGTTTCAATAATCATTAAGATAACGATATTATTTCAGTTCAAGAAATCATAAAAACACATTATCCATAACATGTAATATTACTAATCATTCCAAAATAAATCCCACAAGTCAACTTCATTAACAACATAGTTCTTGAAAAGACCCTTTCTCACTAAACAACAATTAACCAGATTAATTTCATAAAACAAGATAGGTAATTATGGAAAACCATTTTTCTTTTCAAGACAACACACCTCGGTGTCTAGGGTACAAATTTTTCCCACAAACCCACCACAGGAAACCATAACTCTGGGCACAATTACCAAATAGGAATTTATACAGCCCATGAGTCTTACAACACTAACCCCACAACAAAGGGTCCACACAAAACAAATTTTTTTTTTTTTTTGTTGCACAAAATATGATTGTGGATCCACTATAATATGTTAGTGTATAAGATAAGACCTTCAGAAAATAAACAGCGATCCAAAAGTAGTTGATGTAGTATTTCAAAAATACGAGGGCCCTAGATGGCAATATATAAATCAATACAATACTAATACAAAAAGAGGCCTACAAATTCCACGACTTCTATGCCTCTGGCTGCTTCCCTTGTCCCCTAGTAAGGTTAGAGGTCTCGCCCGCAAAATTTAATAATGACGGGGTGAGACATAAAGTCCCCGAACCTTAGAAATTAATTTATCAAATATGCAAGAAAGGATTGCAAGTCGAGAAGCAGGCTTATTATCATAATTAAAATATCAATAATAATTAAATAATACATAATAATTAACACTATTTAAAACCATCCCCACTCATCCATCCTGCTCCTCCTTATATTTTCTGGACGTGGTACAGCCTTCAGTGCTAGTATACCCGGCTAAGGTTAGCTAGTCACTTCAAGAATACTGTCCCCTCCCATGTCACCACCAATATACCGTAATAGGGAGATGTCCGCCCAAAACACTCAACTCAAATTTCGGGCCAGGAATGAGAGAGCCGATGGACACAATTTCACCCTTAATCTATTCCACACAACCCAACATATCCTATAACAGACGAAATAATATAGTAATAAAATTCTCAACAACATTTTATTAAATTATTATTCCATATACATCATCTCACAACAAGTATTAAAACCATCACAACAATAACAACTAATTAAAAATATTCATTTAAATACACAGATTAGAAAATATCAAGGTTATTAAAACCGATTTGTCAAATAACCTAGATCGGGATGCTTTGAGTTGAGGGTCGTGGGTCATATCGGAGTCAAACGGAGCTAAACCAGAGTCAAACCGGTGAGAAAATAAAGATTTCAAGTTATTAATACAAAATTATAAAGATATTTTTTTTATAATAAAAATATTTCATTAACTAAGAAAAGTAATTATATATATATATATAATATTTATTTAATTATCTTTTAAGTTTTTAAGAGCACATTAAAATCTATCTTGCAAAAGGTTTGGTGGTGTTTATTATTAATGGAAATTTCTCCCACAAAATTTTCAAAAAGATTGAAGAGACGTGTGACAGTCCTTTAGTCCTTCTTTCGCTTCTCATTTAACATATCTCCTCCAATTCACGTCTTTTGATGAGGAGGCACGTGTTGTTGTGAAGTCCAACTCGATTTATGATTTACCTCCTTCACTACCCCTTCACGCCATTTATCTCCTTCATCTTCATCACCACCGAAACCCATCTCTATAACCACTTTCTCTTCTCTTTCCAATGGCTCCTTCCAACTCTAACCACACTAATGGCGAATCATACAAGCTCAAGCAACCACATATAGGGCAAGTGTAAGAGGACGAAGAAGCTTCATCTCTACAAGCCATCTTCAAGTTTGGACTCTTTGACGCCCCATCGGAGCCCACTACAAAAAAACGGTTTTTGCGACGGAAAAAATCCGTCGCAAAATGCTTTTGTGACGAGATTTTGCAAAAAATGAGTGGCAATTGCCACGAATTGAAATCCGTCGCAATTGGGACGGATTCTCCTCCGTCGCATTTGTGACGGATTTTAAATCCGTCACAAATTTCAAATTTTTTTTAAAATTTTTTTTTTTGAATTTTTTTATTTTTTGAAACTATGCTTTAATTTTTTGTTTTAAATTTGTTTTAAATGTTATATTCTTTTCTATTATTTTTTTAATAATATTTTTTGAAATTTATTTATTTTATTTTTTAATTTTGTTTTAAAAATTATATAATAAAAATATTTTAAAAAAAAGTTGTATAACATAAAAACTGATTTGTGATAACAATCATAAAGAGTCATAGAAAAGACAACATAAATAGTGTTCCAAAGAACATGTACTAAAAAAGTAGTCTAAACAATGCAAAGATTGTGATCATCATCATCAAGATCGGCAGGATCACCACCGGAGCCGGCCGGACCCTTGTTATTCATTAGGGACATGATTTGAAGCTGCATCTGCCTAACCATCTCGCGTGTCTCGTGGAGCTCATTTGCTGTCTGCATTTGTTGTTGCCTTGTCTGGCTCAGCTCATTTGCTGTCTCCATTTGTTGTTGCCTTGTCTGGCTCAGCTCAGCTGCTTGCTCCTCCACCAACGCCTTCATCTTCTTCAACTCATCTCGCAAAAACATTAAAGCAAAAATGATACAAGCATTGAAGAAAACATTCTTAATTTGGTGTTAATTACAACCGTAAAACACATACCATACAATTAATTGAACAATACTAATAAAGAGAAAGTTGTGGTGCTAAAACTACCTTGGTGAGCCTATCAACCGATATGCAGCTTAACAATGAGTAGTGTATCATCTTTAGAACACAAAATTAAATATCGTATGAACTAAGTATTGTAAATTAAAGCCCACAATAACAGTTATGTACACGAAAAAAACTACATATAATTTACAATCACCCAACATATACGGGATTTTCCATAACAATTTCCCCGTGGCCTTCACCAAATGAATTAGTACCCAAAATTGATTTGAAAAATCAAAATTAATCATCTATAAATTGCAATAATATTTATACTACTCCTCTAAATACGTAATAGACTTTAATTACTAACCAAATTATAACCTAAATAAAAAATAATGTTAAATTATAACCTATTTATTCATGAATAATAAATATGACTAATTTTTTCAATTTTTATCTATACTAATTTCTCATAATAAATAATGTGGTGAAAAAAAAAAAGAAAAAAAGAAAGGGAGCTTAGGAAGGGTAGGATAGCCCGGACGGAGAAGAGCACCGTGTGGGAGAACGACGACTTTGGAGAGGAAAAAAGCGACTAAATTATAACCTATTTCTTCAAGCTTAATAAATATGACTAATTTTTTCAATTTTTATCTATACTAATTTCTCATAATAAATAATGTGGTGAAAAAAAAAAAAAAGAAAGGGAGCTTACCGGAAGGGGAGGATAGCCGGACGGCGGAGAAGAGCACTAGTGGCGGAGAACGGTGATTGTGGAGAGGAAAAAGCGGTGATGGCGGGGAGTTCGGGGGGGCGTGGGGGGGGGGCGGCGGGAGCTTGGGGGTGGGACGGGAGCGGGGGGTGGGGACGTGGGGGGGAGCCTGGGGGAGGAGAGGGGGGAAACGAGCCGGGGGAGGCGGCGCGGAGCAGGGGGCGACGGGACGGAGCGAGGCGGTGAGGGGAGGAGTTGAAGCGCGGGTGGGAGAGCCGGGAGGGAGACGAGCCGGGGGGTCGGGTGCGAGTTGAGGGAAATTGAAAGATTTTAATCCGCTTTTTTGCGACGGAACTAATGTTCCGTCGCAAAAATCTCGACGCAATTTAGCGACAGATGGCCAATCCGTCGCTAGGTTTTTCGACGGATTTCCCATCCGTCATAAAAAAGCGACATGGCGGCCTAAAAGGCCGCCAATTAGCGACGGATGGTAAATCCGTCACTACACGTTGCGACGGAAATTCCATCCATCACAAAGGCCGCCAAGTTAGTGAAGGATGGACAATCCGTTGCTAATTTTGTGACAGATTGTCTATCCGTCGCAAAATTTTATCAACGGAATAAGTTTCCGTCGCTAATTTGCGACGGATTTTTATATCCGTCGCAATTTTCTTCTTTTTGCGACCGAGAAAATTTTCCGTCGCAAATTCCGTCATTTTTTTGTTTTTCTTGTAGTGGCCGGTGAAAAGCAAATTTGGTTTCTATGTCGCGCCTATCCTCATCTTCCCATCTCTCTCTCTCTTTATTTCTCTCGTGAGCGTTTTGAAAACGCCAAAAAAAAAAAACACGACCGGTTTCTATAAACACATTTTGACGGCTTCATGGCGGTTCGCGGTTCCGGTCGAATTGGCTAGTCCAGTCCAGGTTTAATTACCATGGAAAATACACTGCTTCATTGAATAATTTCATATTCAAACATACACATAATTTTTCAAAACACATATAAGTAGTATGTATGAAGATAAAGCTTAGTAAAACACCTTATACCCAAAACAAAGCATATAAAATAAATTAACCCTAAGGTTACCTCACTTCCAAGCTTAATCTTAGCTCGAGGAACACAACGCTTACAAAGAACCTCTACATTATCACAATTAAAGCTTATAATTTCCTATAACTAAAAAAAAAAATACAAATTCTAATAATATACTATAATAACAAAAATTGAAAATGACAATTTGGGGTTTAATTAATTAATTAATTTATTATTATTATTTTTTTAAATTAATTAATTAATTAATTAATTTTTTGAAAATAACATTTTGTCCTACAAATACAAAAACTAAACCAATAGAAATTCCTATATAGTGATAATATATGCATATTAATACCACCCATTTGAGTCCCTACGCAGTGGCCTATACATATCTGTGCAGCGTACTCACAGTAGTTAAACTTGGGTCTAATATATAGATGTATCAGTACAAGACAACAAAACTTTTCCTTTCTTTCAAGTGCAGCCACTTAAAGCAATGCTACATATATATTTACATACTTCCGAACAGTAAAATATTTCCGATTGTTTCTTATGCACAGTGATGTTGACACACACCTATATTTATATATATATTGAGTCTCCCCTTTTTCTTCATTTTACTAGTGCAGTTATATATATTTATTTATTTATACAATACAATGTTTCATTTTTGCTTTCAAAAACATATATATATATCGTAAGCAATGCAATGGTGTGTGTATATATATATATATTCTCACAAAACATATATATATAGACATGCACCCACTCAAGCTAAGTATATACCATATATATGTGTGTGTTATCTTAGTTTCATTTTCTTTCTTTCCTATGGTTTGTGTGGATATTTTAAATTTTCCAATGTGAGACATGCTAAACAAAACTCCTCTGTTTTGCATTAATTTATCATAGTGTTACTAGCTATAGGATATTAAAAACTTACGTTGGCAAAGATGAATGAGATGATCACCATTCGAATCTCTCTCCTTCCTCGACTCTTCTTGGCTCACTAACGTTCTCAGCTCTATTTCTCATTAAGGCGATGAGAATGGAGGAGAGTCAATAATCAGCATCTTATATAAGGACCTAATGGTCCGGGCTGAGGAGAAGAGAGGATGAACCGAAGGGTATGGACCTTTGGTTAAGCATCGTTGTGAGGCTCGAGAGGTATGGCTTGCTGATTGCGTGTGCAGTGTAAAGCCGAAAGTGAGTCTAGGAGTATGACACTATTCCTCTCTGTGATAACATGTTTGGGTTGAATGAATATTAGAGAAACAATGTGCTTCGGCTGCTACGTTTTATATAAGCTTAAGGGTGCAAAGAATGAGAATTGAAATTGCTTTTGGTCCAAATGGATAAATGGGTTTGACTTGGTTTGGGCTTTAGATGAGAAGGAATACGTTGGATAGGCATTTAGAGAAAGTATGAACTCTAAAACGATGAAGACCTCTAAGCTAGCTAATGCTCTGGCGCCTGTTTCCAGTGAAGAAGTTGACCAACTACAAAGGAGTTCCAAAAAGATCAAGAATGGGGGTATTAGCATCCAAAATGGGGAATGGCCGAAGTTAGGTAAGGAATCGCTGAATCAGTAGGTTCATGGTCAGTCGTTTGTAGACAAGCTTAAAGGTATCAACGAAGGTGAAGACTCAAGGGGTGAGGCTAAAAAGGACGCTATGCATGCAGATGATATATGGGCGTAACTTCCCCACGTTTAAGTTTTCGGACAAAATGAAGAGGAAGTTGTACAAAGCCTGGAAGAATGCTGTTATAGTAAAGCTTCTTGGCAAAGATATTGGCTACAAGCTTTTGTTGACTATTCTGCAAAAACTTTGGGCAAGACGTGGTGTTATTTCGCTGATTAATATTGGCAACAGTTTTTTTGTTGTGAAGCTTTCAAACAAAGAGGACTATCGTAACGCTCTCATGGGGGGGTCCTTGGATGATTTTCGATCACTATCTTACTGTTAGACCATGGGAGCCCCAATTCCATCCTTTGAGAGCTAAGATCAATAAGGTGGCTGTTTGGGTTAAACTGCCAAAGGTGTTCTTAGAGTATTATGATAGGGAAGCACTGTCCTGGATAGGTAATCGGATAGGGGAGATTATTAAAATCGATATGAACACCTCAGGTCATGTTAGAGGGCATTATGCTAGGATTTGCGTGCTAGTGGATCTAGGAAAGCAGCTGATGGAAGGTTTTTCGATGGATGGTGAGGATTGTTACCTGCAATACGAAGGACTCCATGGTTTGTGCACGCACTGTGGAGTCTTTGGTCAGAACATGGAGGAGTGTCCGTCTAAACCGAAAGCTCAAATTGCTGGAGAGGGTCCGGAGATGGAGAGGAAGTCTGAGAAGGTGGAGGAGGTTCGAAGGGAAGAGGTGAAAGGGTCTGATGTCGATGTCTGGTGAGTCGTTCAGAAGCCTAAGCGTCAAAAAAAGGTTTCTAAGGATAAACAGGGGATTAAGGCTCAGCAGGTTTCCGGTGGATCTCGCTATGAAATCCTTGCCGTGGAAGACGGTGTGAACGGCGGGACGGTGCAAGGGTTACCGTTGCCTGCTCAGAAAGAGCATTCTGAGGTCAGTAGTCAAATGAAAAGGGACGTCTCAGAGAAAAGTGGGAGTACGGTGAAAGCTCTAAAAGTGAAGAAAAATGGGGGGAAGAAGAAAGGTGACAGGAGGCAGAGAGTGATTAAGGAAGGCAATGAGCAGAGTGACGACAAATATTTTTTGAGAAAAGAGAAGAGAACAAGAGAGTTGTTGCATGGGGAGTCCAAAAGTGGGGAACAGACGAGGTTGACCTTGGAGAATTCGACAAACGAGGTGAATGAAATGAGTGGAAATCAGGCTTTAGTCAGCTGTGAGGTACAAAGAGAGGCTCGCATTGATGTGGACCCTTCTGTGGGGGAACAGGGGAATTCTGACATTGAAGTGGCGGTTCAATTTTCGTTTGATACGCTGGATCCGGAGAGCTGAGGGCTTCTTTGGGAATCCAAGGTAAGTTCTGGTCTGGGCCGGATGAAGATGGGCCGGACCAAAATTTGGATGAGGATGGGAGTGACAAAGCAGGCCTTTGCGCGGTAGTGCTTGAGACTCCTGAGAACAAGTATATTTAGTTGGGCCCATTTTATTTGATTAAGGCCAATAATGAATATTGTGTACTGGAACATACGTGGAGCCTGTAGTAAGGGGCTTTTGAATCAGTTCCGTTTGGTGTGTAAAAGCCCAAAACCCTGTTTAGTGATTTTAACTGAAACCAAATGTGAAATTGAATCAAAGCTTTTATGTATCAAGAAGTTGGGCTTTGATGGTTTTGTGCATGTCCTTAGCGTGGGCCGGTCGGGGGTCTGGTGGCGGTGTGGAAGATGGAACAAGTGGGAGTGGCGGTCCTCAGTCGGGAGCGTCAGTACCTCCATCTTCTTTGCTCGAGAGTGGGTATGCCCTCCTTTTTCCTGACGGCGGTATACTCTCTTCCCCTCCCTCATCTAAAGCAAGCGCTATGGCAGGAATTACATAAGCTATCGTTATTAATCGAGGATCCGTGGGTTGTAGCCGGGGATTTCAATGACATCGTCCATCCTTCTGAGAGAGTGGGTGGCTCGATTCCTAGTCCTCATCGTATGGGAAAATTTATGGATAATATTGCTGGGTGCAAGCTGAGTGATCTTGGCTTTTGTGGTGCTCGATTTACCTGGCGTGGCCGGTGTATGAATGGTTCGAATCGACTCTTTGAACGGCTTGATAGGGCACTTGCCAATACGTCTTTCCTTTCAATGTTCGATAATTTTAGTGTGCGGGTGCTAGCCCGAGTAAAGTTCTCGGATCACAATCCAATCAGCTTTTGCTTCGGTATGGAAGAGGAACAGCGTCCCACCCAACGCCCGTTCAGATTTGAGGCGATGTGGCTTCAACATAAAGAGTATAACTCTTTCCTTGCTGAGAAATGGGGGAGTTCAATGCTGCTTTAGATCGGTTCCAGGTTGACGTTAGTGACTGGAATAAAACGGTCTTTGGGATGGTGGAGCGTAGGAAGCACAGAATTTTGGCTCGTTTGAAGGGCATCCAGAATGCTTCGGCTTATCCTTTCTCATGGTACCTATGTTCTCTTGAACGTGAGCTTCAGGAGGAGCTTCATAGAATTCTAATCCTGGAGGAGGTCAAATGGTTCCAAAAATCTAGGGACCTTTGAATTAATAATGGGGATTGGAATACACGCTTCTATCATCTCAAAGCGAAAATGAGAACTAGAAGGAATCAAATTCTAGCTCTTAAGTCAGAAGCTGGAGTCTGGTTGGATAAAGATGAGGATTTGAGGCGGTTAGTGGTTAGTCATTTTAGCAAATTTTACTGTGATATTGAGGACGAGTATGTTCCTCTTGCTACAAGGTCCAATTTCCATCCTCTTGACAGTGGTATGGCTGATAGATTAGGTACTGTGCCTACAAATGAAGAGGTTCGAAGTGCTCTATTCTCTATGGGTAACTTCAAGGCCCCAGGTATTGATGGTTTCCCGGTGGTCTTTTACAAGAACAATTGGAGTATAGTGGGTCCTTCCCTTTGCCATTTTGTTAGCAAAGTGTTTAGTCGGGAGTTATCCCTTACCGAGGCAAACAGAACCCTTATCTCGTTGATCCCCAAGAGAGAGCATCCTGATCAGGTATAGCATTTTAGACCTATCTCATTGTGCACAGTGCATTATAAATGTGTAACAAAAGTGATTACTCTTAGGCTTAAAGAGGTTATGAATGATTTGATTTCTCCCTTCCAGTCTTGTTTTATTAAATGTAGACACATCCAGGATAATCTTATCATTGGTCAAGAAATTATGCATATTATGAGTAAGAACAGGAGTAAAAAGGGGTTGATGGCCTTGAAGATTGATTTAGAGAAAGCTTATGATAGAATTCGATGGGATTTTCTTCCTCAGGTTTTGAGAGATGTGGGATTTTCTTCGGACTTTATTAACCTGATTATTGATTGCATATTGTCCGTGTCTTATAATGTTCTCTGGAATGGGTCCAAGACTGAATTCTTTCACCCTAGGAGGGGGCTTAGGCAGGGGGACCCTATTTCTCCGCTTTTATTCGTTTTGTGTATGGATCGACTATCACATTTAATTTGTGATGAGGTTGCAGATGGCAGTTGGTATCCGATCAAAGTGGCTAATTTTGGTCCGGTGGTTTCGCACTTGATGTTTTCTGATAATTTGCTATTTTTTGGAGCGGCATTGGTGGATCAAGCGTCTTGTATGCTTAATTGTCTTGATATCTTTTCTAACGCGTCAGGAAGTAGGGTAAATAAGGCAAAGTCCACCATTTTCTTTTCCCTAAAAGTGCCTGCTCAGACAAAGCATAGGATAAGGGATATGGCTCAGATGAAGATCACTGGTGAGATCAGAAAGTATCTTGGTTTTCCCCTCTCATGTAGTAGGAAGTTGAAGGATGAGTTTAATTACATTGTTGAGAGGACTCAGTCAAAAGTGGCTAACTTGAAGGCAAATTGCCTATCTTTTGTGGGGAGAGTAACCTTAGCCACATCGGTTCTCAGTTCGATCCCCTTATATCCGATGCAGGTGGCAGCAATTCCTAAGAGTATATGCTATGAAGTGGAAAGGATCGAAAGAAACTTTATCTGGGGTCATGATGAGTCTATTAACCGCTATCATTCGATTGGGTGGGAGCAGATACTAAGACCTAAACAGTTTGGGGGGGCTTGGTTTTCGGCGCTTGGAATCAGTTAATAAAGCTTGCGGTGCCAAAGTGGCATGGAACCTCATTATGGGATCATCAGGTCTATGGGCTGAAATCCTTTAGAATAGATATATGAATAGGGAGGATGAGTCGTTACTATCGTTTCATTCTGGGGATTCGAAGTTGTGGAAATTGATTTGTTTGTGTAAGGAGCTGGTTGATAGGGGTACTAACTGGCAAGTCAGGAATGGTGAATTAGTTAATTTTTTCAATGATTGTTGGTTGATGGATGGGAGGCCGATAAGGGAATTCTGTCTAAGACAATTATCGGATGGGGAAGCTGATTCTTCGGTGGCTGATTGGACAGTGAATGGTTCATGGAATTTTGCTGCTCTTTCGGGGTTGGTTCCCTCGGAGATTCTTAGTAGGCTGATGGCACATCTTCCCCCTTGTGAAGAGGCGGGACTTGATTTTTTGGTATGGGGTCCTTCCAAGAATGGCCAGTTCTAGTTAGGAGCGCTTATTTTCTGATTGAGGATGGGTCGCAGTTCAGGAATTATGAAGGATTAAAGGAGATTTGGTCATGGAAAGGGGTTGAGAGGATCAAAATGTTTTTGTGGAAAGCTTACTTTGATCGTCTACCAACCAATGAACGTAGAAGTAGATGGGGTCAGTTTCTGATTTATGTGGGTATTGTGGTCTTGAGTCTGAAACTTTGCTACATATTCTTCGAGATTATAGCTATGCAAAGCACATGTGGGCTGCCCTGATAAAGCAGTCATCCTAGAGTGCCTTCTTTGGCTCTAGCCTGAGAGAATGGCTAGTGAGGAATCTTAAGGATAGGGGTAATATAGGTGCTTCCTCCTATTGGAGCAACATCTTTGGGGTGGCGATCTGGTTGTTATGGGGATGGAGGAACTCATCCCTGTTTGATTGTAATTTTGTGAGACCGATTAATCCTAGGGACAGCATCCTCCACTGCTGGAGGAAATTTGTGATGACATCTGATGATGGTGGCAATTTACCTTGTGCGTCGGTGTGGTCTGGTTCTGCGACGCATGGTATTTGGATGAAGCTAAATGTGGATGGGGCTGTGGTTCAATCTTCTTCTAGGGCTGGGTGTGGGGGCCTGTTAAGAGATGATGGAGGCTCCTGGTGTTGTGGATTTATGAAAGAGTTAGGAATCTGTGATGCTTTAGAGGCGGAGGAATGGGCCATGTTGGAAGGGCTGACTATTGCTTGGGAGCTGGCTGGGTGTTAAAAAACTGATCCTTGAGTCAGATGCTTTAGACCTTATACGCCTGGTGACTGAGGGACCTGTTTCTTCTTTGAGCAGCTTGCTGATACGCATTAAAGAACTGCTAAATAGAGAATGGCAAGTTCAGGTATGCCATATTTCAAGAGAGGCAAACGGTGTGGCTGATGGATTAGCAAAACTTGGAATCAATCAGTCCGCGATTGTTGATGAATGTCTTGGGGTGCTACGTCCTCTTGTGGCCCAGGAGAGTTTGGGAATCTTTTCCCCTAGTGCTTTAGTTTCTGTGTAATGTAATTTTCTGGCTTTCGGCCTTCCTTGATATCAAAAAAAAAAAAAAAAAAAAAAAAAGTCTTGCTACACTATTTAGTGAACTTGTATTGGGCGGGGGAAAATTGATTAACAATGAGATATGGATATATATATATATATATATATATATCCCACGTACATGTACATATATATTTGCCACATCTTGAGCTTTCATCAACATTTTACTTTTTTTATTTGCCACATCTTGAGCTTTCATCAACATTTTACTTTTTTTTTTTACTTATATATATATATATTTGGCCAATTTCCACCGTTTAATTCACATATATTATTTCTAATTTTTTTTTAGGCGTAATTTATTCCTTATTTGAATAATTCTTTTCCCAAAATAAATTAAGGGAAAAATAATCCGAAATCTCCAATAATTATTCTCATAATTATTTTAGACCAATATTTAAGTAATAAACACATTTAGCATATATACTTATTTCATAATTATACCTAAATCCTAAATTAAAAATTAGGATGTTACAATTCTCATATATTAAAAATTACTCACAATCACAAACATCATACAAGCAAGTATAATGAGTGGAAAGTGGTTACCTCAAGTTCTTGACACAAGAAATAAACTTGAGAGATATTAAGTCCACTTTAAAAGTAAATATATAATTACACATTAATAGAATTCAACAACAATACCAGCTAATATAATAATAAATAATTAATTAAACTATAATTGCCTTATTTTAAATTTTCTTAGAAAAAGTGAGAATTAATCTCTTCCTCAAATTATCGTTACAATCTCATTTCCTTCATTCATAAATTATTTCTCACTTATTATAATTATCAAGATATCACCATATCTTCAATTTTTCAACCTAACACGAAGTATAACCCAATTTATTAAATAATCTCCAAACCTCCATATACTCAAAATCATATTAACTCTAATTTAAAATCTCAAATCCCAATTCATAATTTCATATGGTTCAAGATTTAGCAAAATTAACCGATTAAACCTTTAATAATACCTTTAGTAATCCAATTAAATGCTTTAATTCCCATTTAATTGGTAAAAATATCCTACACGACATAAATCCTAAATTCTTTTAAATAGAAAATAACTTTAAATTCCCACAACAATCAACTAACAAATCTAAACCGGTTAAAGTTATTTATTAATCATGCTCTACATATATATAGTTTTATATTATCAAAACTCAAAACTTTGTTAGAATTCTAACCCCAAAATTTTCACTAACTAGTACTATATTACTTTTATTGTAAAGAGAAAAATGTGTAGAATGACTTTCATGAGGAAAGTTTATTGAAAAGAAATTAATTTAACTACTTAAATGATCTTATAAAATAAATAACGTACTTTAAAATATTCTCAGGCTCCTCTTTTCCTTTTCCTTCCTTCGCCCCTAACTCTTAGGATCCGTTTGGTAGAAAGAAGATTAGAAAAGGAAAGAGAAGATCCCAATCTTCCCATGAATTTTGGGTGTTTGGTAGAGAGAAGGTCATCAAGATCTTCCGGTGATAACTTATCTTCCCTTATTTAAGGGAAGATGCTTTCCATCGAGAAAATGGAGGAAAGCTACAATTTTCCTAGGAAAGTGTTTTTGGACAGATTTACCCCCGAAATTTAAACTTGGCGGGAAGTTCGAACTTGGCGATTTTTTTTCCACGAGTTCGAACTTAACAATAATATTTTTTTTAAAATATATTTTAGCAAAAAAATATTTTTTTCTTTTTTATTTTGAATTAATTTCTTTTAAGGGTAAAATAGACATTTCCTAATTCTTTACCAACTACCACCTCTTCATTTTCTTCCTACCAAACAACTCAAGCAATCTTCTCTCATTTTTCAAATCTTCCTTTCCCTCCTTAAAGTTCTTTTCCTCCCTACCAATTCTTTGTACCAAACAGTCCTCGACTCTCTCCACTTTGTCCGTCTCATATTAGAGAAACACACACACACACTAAACACACATATTTATAAGGCATTAGGGGGAGGGCGGTGGATTCATTTGCCAATTACTCCCTCCCCACGTATATGCTAATGCTGCCGCCAATTTATAGTTTTTTTTTTAAATATTAATTTATTCTTTATTATTATTTTTATTATCATTTTTTTTTCTTTTCTTCTCTTACACGTTTTTGCCCCTTTCAATGTATATATATATATATATATATATATATATATTTTAACAACAATAAAATATTATTATTAGTTATTCATTATCTTTACATCCTTATTCTATTAATTTCTTTTATTATCATAAATGACATTTTATATGAAAACCTTTATTTTGACAACTACATAATAAATTCATATATCATGATTAATTAATTTTTCTTATTGATAATTAAATCCTAATAAAAAATTAGGATATTACAATTGATTCTCACATCCAAGCCACTTTCAGCTTGAGAGGAGTGTTGAGAATAGAAAAATTAGAATTAAGATATTAATTAAGTAAAATTATTAGGATTGATTATTTAGTATTTATTAGGTTTTGATATGGATATTTTATTTGATTAGATAGATTCTAGGGTTAGAGTTATTTTATTAGTTTTCCTATATAAAGGTCTTTATATACTCTATTTTATTTTAAGACTTAATAATATCAGTATTTGTCTTGTACTTCAATAGTGATCTTTCAATCCGAACAAAAATCTTTTTATTGCCATTGCAATAAGTTTGAAATATTAAATCACTTGAAATAAAATAGATCAGATGGGAGTAGATGACAACATCAAGAATTTAGAAACAAGTTGATAGCTTCATTCAGCACTTCAGTTCATATGGAGAGGACAAACTCACAAGTAATTAAAGATATAAATTAGGAAAAAATTGATAAATATAAAAGCTCCTCGAATATGTCTTATTTTAAGCATTGGAGGAGTAAAAAGTTTCATTTCTAATGATCAATTATATTAAAGGCAGTTGCAAATCAAGAGAAAATTACGACTATTAATCTGAGTTAAACTACCAAAAGTTCCCTGAAATCTCTCTCTCTCTCTCTCTCTACCGGGCATAGAAATCCCACATGATTTTCTGCTATAAGTGAACAAGGGTGGTGTTAAATCACAAGATGTGGAGTACAGCAAACAGATATATCAGATAGGATTTTATTGGGATATGGATGATACATAATACCAAACTAAGTTCATGTCAGTATTTTTTTTTTTTTTTTTTTAACAGAATTTAAAACACACGCATGCACAAAAACATGTCAACGTCATACTTGAATTTGGACCTCATCCAAACATAATGGGTGACTCTACCATTGACATTCACAATTCATATAACTGTTTAGTATATATCAATAGGCAAGAGTAAAATATGAGAAGTTTGGAAGCTAGTTCTGGCAAAAAATGAAATTCACTGCTTAGAACGACACAGATCTATTAGGGAACATAAATCCAACATCTTCAAAACACCGCGGAAACATGATCATAATGAAAACAAATATATCGGTGAAAAAATGATAAACGAAAAGGAATTAATCTGTTTCATTGTATCTGTTATTTTTCGTTCTGCTTATACAAAATCCAAACCAAAAGTAAAAATACCAAGCAAATAAAATATCCTACGGTATTAAATATAAGGCGAGTTAACTTTTTAAGAAATATTAATTAAAAAAGTTAATTAAATTAACTTTTTTAGAAATATTAAAATATTTATATACTTAAAATGTTTATATATTTTTTTCTTCAAACTATTTTTTCTAACTTATAAACTGATATAGAATCTAATGATACACAATATATGATATGATTAAGTCACTTATTTAGTTTCCTTAATATCTCTAAAAAAGTCAACTTTATCTTATTTATATTTAGGACAGAAAAGAGTAAGAAGCATGTCCAAAAGTATAGGAAAAGGCAACAGAAAAGAATTTGGTACATGTTAGCTTGTGCACGTCTCCATGTATTTGCTGGAGAGTAATTCTCAAGAGGATCAAAGGAACTTCGGAACGTGGTTTTGGAGTTCACTGGCTGTCTAGGGTTTTTGATATTTGTCAATCCTAGTTTCTATTGAACCAGGCTTTCATAGTCTTATCCCTCAAACTCTTTCAAGCTTTGGTTTGCCTCTTTGTCTCAAAAAAAAGGAACTTCGGATCATATTGATAGGCAACCACGTCCATTCCTAGTATACACTAGGAAGAACCGTGGCCAGAAGGTCCAGAAGGATTAGTATTTAGTGTCCAAGTCCAATTAATTTTTTCGTGTCTTTTATCTGTTTTATATTTTATTATGTGGGTTAATCATGTTTTATGCATTGGATAGTGGTGTCTGTAGTGTGTGTCAGTTACAAAACGTGGTCAAGCAATTACTAGGAGTAGAAGCAGTATCTAAGTACCTTGCTGTATTGTATCATGCATGATTTGAATTCTGGAATGTTATTTTCTCCTCTCTCCAAGTCTAAGTTACAGATTCTGGCTTTACACTACCTTGTTTCTTTCTTCTTTATAATTTGTTGTCCCTTCAAGGCATTTTACCCACCGCAGCTTGCATCATTTACAATACATTCCTACCGACTCGAATGACATACTAAGCGTAACATTGAAGGTAAACCGAAAAAAAAAAAAAAAAGAAAAAAAAAAAACAGATTAAGCTAAAAGGTGTGACGCAGCAGAATTGAACAGGTTCAATAGAAATGGCCACTATCAAATCAAAGAGTGCACAATTGGCATTATCATTTTTCAGAATGTATTCAAGCAGAACATTGAAGGTAAAAGTCTCTCCATAATTCTGCCAAGTTACATCCACTTGAAACCGCTATATTCTATCAATCGCAATCCCCAATTTAGAAAGCCTCCAATTCATCAATCATGCAGTGTGCCTAAAATATCCTCTTCCCTGAACAAATGAAACCAAGCAATAGAAGAAGCCAGTTGAAATGTTTTAAGATATCGATTAACAACCTACATTATCATAATTCAAATAACTTGCAGTTATGACGTTCTTAGAATCTACAAATATCTTCTACCTTCAAGTCATATACTGAATTCCTCTACTCTAAATTTTCATAACCATTTCTTTTGCATTGGTTTGAGAACATAAAAGAGAAGTTCTATCTGGAGTGAGAATTGAAGTTCCAAAATATTTCAAGTAGTGAATATAATTATTTACTGAATCGAATGGAACAATGTTCAGGTAGCATACTCTTTGTCCTCGAGCTTAACTTGGGTGCCACCATACTCGGGCAATAGCAGAGTGTCGCGAGTTCCAGGTCCAACAGCTACAACCTTCCCTGAATGGAGTTGTTTTCGAACAAAAACCTACTTCAACCAAATAATCCAGAAATTCAAAACAGCATGGACTAAAACCAAGAGATGTATCAAGCAACTCCTAGAATAACTTAGATACCAAAAAATGCACGACTCAAACAAGACAGTTGAGCCATAGGGAAGAATCAAAAAATCAAGCAAACGCAATAGTGAAAAGCATCATATGGATAATGCGAAAAAACAATCCAGCTTACTTGTGCATGAGCGGGGTGCAAAATATATTATCTTAACAAAGTTCCAACAGGAAACATCAATAAGAAGCCAAAGTCACCTCTAAACAACTAATATAACAACATTCATTACTTGGTGGAAAGGTACCTGAAACTAGGGGTGACGTTTTACCTCCAAGTCTTGCAGCAAGCAAAATTTGAATATTCTGATTTATTTTCTCACTGATCTCCTTGTGATCATTATGCAGCTCTGCATGGAGAAGGAAGAGGAAAATGAGGGACAAAAATGAATGGACGATGAAGCAAAACCAATGCTGCACTAGCAGCTACCTTAAAGCCAATTTTTTCTTTTTTGGTTAAAACGAGGCCATCAGTCTATCTGTATTACTAAATCACAATGAACCGTGGGGTCGACTCACCCACCTCGTCTCTAGTCAGAGCATCAGTAATACACAGAGAAGGAGAATCTAAACAAACATATACAGCCTCCTGTGAAAAGCTAAAACTAGCAAGTACATCAGCACACACATTGCCTACTCTAAATGTGTGGACAAACCTGACTCGATCAAATCTACTCACAATCGCCTTGATCATTGCCAGCAACCGCATGTCCACCTCATCGTCCGCCTGCAATTTACACAACAAAGACACCACTGCAGAGCAATCACTCTCCCAATTACACTTCCATACTGCCTGCTCATGGCTAATTCTAACCCTGTCAACACCGCCCATTGTTGCGGAAGCGGGATATATAGAGCGCAATCAATTATACTAAAAAATTACAATACTAGAAAACGCGTCTAAGCTTCTAGATGTAATTTAATAATATAATAAATCACAACTACTATATCTAATTGTAGCTAATAAATAATAGACAGGACTACAATAAAAGGAACGAGACAACAATAAGAGAAATACCTGAATCTAATTTCACTCCAATAATCCTCATGTGAAATAATACATAAGAAGAAGTAATTCTAATGCCTTTATGAGAAGACAACTTTTGAGGATGGATTGATGAAGGGAGGGGGTATCTACTTATAACTAAAACACCAGCCCCCTTTCCAAGACATGACCGATGTAGGACTTTGCCACATCTAACAAATCTCCACTTTGGCAAAATCCCACATTCTCAATTTCTCCTAAATTACAAAGTTCTAATTATAACTCCTATTCAATATACAATGTTCAACAAATGTTGATCAGATCCAAACAATGTTGAAATTTGATAGGAGTCACCACCTTCATTAGTATATCAGCAGGATTATCATCTGCTCGTATCTTTCGTATTGCGACTCCACCTTCTTTCGAAATTCCTCTTATAAAGTGATAACGGACGTCAATGTGCTTCATCCTTGCATGGTAGACTTGGTTCTTTGCTAACTGAATAGCACTTTGGCTATCACAAAATACTATGATGCTCTTTTGACCAATACCAAGCTTTCCAAGCAATCCTTGAAGCCAAATCACCTCCTTAACAGCCTCTGTAATCGCCATGTACTCTGCCTCTGTTGTAGACAAAGCAATCGTTGGATTTGTAAAGTAGACTTCCAACTAAGCGTGCGTTTGCAAAAGTAAACACATAACCGGTAGTTGATCTTCATTTGTCCAAATGACGCAAAATCGAGTCACAATACCCAACTAGACATTGATCAACATCCCGCTTTCAAAGACCAATCCAACATCTATAGTATTACAAATATACCGTAGAATCCATTTCTGACTTGCCAATGTTCCTTTCCAGGATCATGCATATACCTACTCACAACTCCAATGACTGTGAAATATCCGGTCTTGTATAAACCATAGCATACATCAAGCTACCAACAGCGTTTGCATATGGTACTCTTGACATATATTCTCGTTCATCTTCATCCTTCGGCGACATATCAGCACTGAGTTTAAAATGCGGGGCAAGTGGAATACTAACTGACTTCGTTTCTTCATTCATACCAAAACGAATTAGCACATTCTTCAAATTCTCCTTTTGAGATAAAAAGGGTTTCTTTGATTGTCTGTCTCTTGTTATCTCCATGCCAAGTATCTTCTTTGCCTCGCCTAAATCCTTCATCTCAAACTCCTTTTTTGGTTGACCCTTTAGCTTTTCAATCTCTGCTTGATTTCTTGAAGCTATCAACATATCATCAACTATAAAAGAAGATATATAAAGGAACCATCTTCAAGCTTCCGCAAATACACACAATGATCGTATTTGCTTCTCCTGTACTTATGCTGCAACATAAACTTGTCAAATCGTTTATACCATTGTCTTGAAGACCGCTTCAACCCGTATAGCGATTTTTCAAGTTTACACACCATATTCTCCTTTCCAAAGCAACTTTATATCCTTCCATTTGAGTCATATAGATTTCCTCTTCCAAGTCTCCATTTAAAAATGCAGTTTTCACATCCATCTGAACTAGTTCCAAATCCAACTGTGCTACCAAAGCCAACAAAATTCTAATGGAGGAATGTTTCACAACTGGAGAAAATACCTCATTATAATCAATTCCATCCTTCTGAGCATAGCCTTTAGCTACCAATCTTGCTTTGTAGCGCACATCACCTTGGTTAGGAAATCCTTCTTTCTTCGCATACACCCATTTGCAACCAATTGCCTTCTTATCCTTCGGGAGTTTGGCCAATCTCCATGTACCATTCTGATGAAGGAACTGCATTTCTTCATTCATGGCATTCCTCCCTTATCCTTTTCTGAGCTCCGAACAGCACATTTATAAGTTGAAGGAATGTCATCAGTTGCAACTGAAGTTGCACAAGCCACCATATCCATGAAGCGAGTAGGCTTTCTAATTGTTCATTTTGGCTTGCTGGTTGCGATTGATTCATGTTGCTGTTGAGGTTCATGTGTTGAAACCTCCCTCTCAACTGGATCTTCTTCTATAGGAAAGTCTTCCTTTGTTTCCTCGTTCGTTCCCTGTACTGGGAAAATTAGCTTTCCTTCAAACTCCACCTGCTTTGAAACACTGTCAGTCTGTTTGGTATCTCTAGATGCTACCTTGTTCACCATAGCATATTCATCAAAAGTAACATCCCTGCTGAAAATAGCCTTCTTAGTCTCTAGACACCATAAACGATATCCTTTGATTACAGAAGTGATTCCCAAGAAAATAGCTTTCTTTGCTCTAGGATCCAATTTTGATTCTTTCACATGATAGTATGCAATCGAACCAGAAACATGCAAAAAATCATAATCAGTAGCATGCTTTCCATACCATTGTTCCAACGGTGTCTTACCACTAATAGTAGCAGATGGTAGACGATTGATAAGATGACTCGCATATGTTATTGCCCCAGCCCAAAATTCTTTGCCCAAGCCAGCATTGGACAACATAAACTAGAGTCTAGAGCTGGGAATCAGGGCCGGCCCGGCCTACAGGGCCTGAGATAAGGAAAACATGTGTTTTTCAAAGCCTGGTCCGATAGTACTACGGCCAGGGCCGCCCTACAGGGCCTGAAAATTACTATTCCAAATTTTAACTATTTTTTTCTGGGTTTTTCCAAAGAAATATAATTAGTAAATTACAACCATTAAAGTTCTAACCTATCAAATAAATAGTATCAACATTAATATCTAAACAATACAAATCATCTAACAAATAAACACATTCATTAATTCATAATAAAAAACAAACCATTGTCTACAATTGCCTCACATAAAACGTAAGAAGCATTAAACTAAGCAACATTAAATAACTCATAAAATATAAAAGCATACCACTATCATTGTCAATTATCACCTTCTTTATTACTATCATCAATTTCATAGATATTTTATTGTGTTTCACTTTGAGCAGAAGGCTGTGCTTCACTCTTTGACTATTTTTTTTAAAAAAATGAAAATGCTACAGTAACAGGGCCTAATAGGCCAGCCCGAGGCCCTGCAGGGCCAATTTCAAATTTCAGGCCTATTTTTCAAGTTCGAGCCCTACAGGGTCAGGGCTTAAATGGGCCGGCCCGCAATTTCCCGGCTTTAACATACATTGAACCTTCTCCAGCAAAGTCCAGTTCATGTGTTCTGCCACCCCATTCTGTTGTGGTGTATTTCTGACATTGAAGTGTCTGATGATGCCATTATCTTCACAAACCTTTTGGAAAGCATCACTCTTGTATTCTCCACCGTTATCTGTGCGAAGACATTTGATCCTTTTACATGTTTGTGTTTCTATCATCGCCTTCCATTTGAGAAAGATTCCCAACACTTTGTCTTTGGTCTTCATCGTATACACCCAAACTCTTCGGGAAAAATCATCAACAAAGGTTACAAAATAATGTTTTCCTCCCAATGAAGGAGTTTTGGAAGGACCCTAAACATCAGAGTGTACATAATCCAAAATACCTTCTGTATTATGGATAGCTGTACCGAACTTAACCCTTGTCTGTTTCCCTTTTACGCAACACTCACAAAAGTCCATGATGCAATGCTTCAATCCTTTTAACAATCCTTGATCTGATAGAGCCTTCAAGGATTTTCCTCCAGCATGTCCCAAGCGCATATGCCACAACGATTGCTTCGCATCCTTCTCACTCTTGGATGTCATTTCTTCTTTGTACCAATAACTGTACATGATAGTGATGCGTGTTATTGTTCTTCTGAATACCCTTCATTACCACCAGTGCACCAGAGAATGTCTTCATCACTCCATTTTTTGCAGTGATCTTGAACCCTTTTGAATCTAGAGTTCCCATAAAAATGAGATTCTTCTTCAAATCCGATACATATCGAACATCTTTCAATGTCCTAATCAATCCATCATGGTTCCTTAATTTGATTGAACCAATGCCATATGCGGTGAGTGAAGATTTATCTGCTGTGTGGACAATTCCACACTCTGCTTCTTCAAAGTTAGTGAACCGATCTTTGTTAGGACACATATGATGGCTACAGGCTGAGTCCAACAACCATACATCTGACGGTTTTGGTGACGTCATTGTAACTAGTGAGAAATTTGAATTCTCATCATCACAGTCAGCTACATTGGAGTTCATAACAGTCTTTCCATTGTTAGATTTCGCCTTGTTTTTCAGCTTCAAACAATGCTTCTTCCAGTGGCCTTTTTCTCGACAAAAGGCACATTTATCTTTGCTGAGTCTGAACCTCGATTTAGATCGCCCCTTCTTTGACCTTGTCCGGTCTTCTGCATGTCCTCTGACGACTAGTGCTTCTGCTTCTCCACCCTTTTGTTTCTCTTTCTTCTTTGTTCATAGCTGTATAAAGCAGAACAAACTTCTCTGAGAGAAACCTCCTCCTTGCCGTGAAGTAGCGTAGTCTCCAAGTGCTCGTACTCATCGGGAAGTGATCCCAACATCATTAGGGCTAGATCTTCATCTTCAAAGGTCACGTCCATATTTTGCAAATCTGTCACCAACTTATTAAAGCTAGTGATATGCTCATTTGTTGTGGTACCAGGAACATAAGTGAAACGAAACAGACTTTTCTTCATATGGAGTTTATTCTGACTGCTTTTCTTCAAGATTTGTCCTCCAGTGCCTTCCACAATTTATATGCAGAAGTTTCCTTTGTGTATGGATACTTCTGCTCTCTTGAAAGGTACGATCAAATAGTACTACAAACAACACGATTGATGAGCCTCCAATCTTCCTCCTCCACACTATATGGTTTCCTCTCTTCAATAGCAAAGTCTAGTCTTTTTGTAAAAGGACATCCAGAACCTCGCTCTGCCACATCCCAAAATGTCTAGATCCGTCAAAAATTTCAACTGCAAACTTTGCATTGGACACTACTCTTGTCAAAAATGAAGATGCCAACGACGAATTTGATGTGGATTCTCCAACCTTTTTGTCCACCATTTCTGAATCTAATATTATTTAATAGCTGCCAATACAAAAGCCCAAAAGTAATTCTTTTTTGATGTGGAAGTTCAAACTATGTTGCAACCACAGAGCATACTCAGACAGAACCTCAGCTCTGATACTAATTGTTGCGGAAGCGGGATATATAGAGCGCAATCGATTATACTAAAAAATCACAATACTAGAAAACACAGCTAAGCTTTTAGACGTAATTTAATAATATAATAAATCACAACTACTATATCTAATTGTAGCTAATAAATAATGGGTAGGACTACAATAAAAGGAACGAGACAACAATAAGAGAAATACCTGAATCTAATTTCATTCCAATAATCGTCATGTGAAATAATACATAAGAAGAAGTAATTCTAATGCCTTTATGAGAAGACAATTTTTGAGGATGGATTGATGAAGGGAGGGGGTATCTATTTATAATTAAAACACCACCCCCCCTTTTCGAGACATAACCGATGTAGGACTTTGCCACATCTAACACCCATAACTCAGAACTGAAGGCAGAGCAGCAACCCAGTTTTTTTGGTGAAACCACACAGCCATTTCCCATCAGGTCCTCGCAGAAAACCACCACATCCCACTAGTTGGCCTGCTCTCGATGCCTTATCAATATTAAGCTTCACCCCCCATCAGGCGTCACCCATCTGATTTCAATTTCAACTCGCCTTCTACAGATTCTCCTGAACTCCAACCTCGCCCTCCTTATCTCTTGCACATACCAAAGCACAATTGCACCACGGTTTTCAGGTAAAACAAACCCATCCTCAAACCTGGCCATATTCCTCCACTTCCACAGCAACCAACAAGCCACTCCAAACATGAGACACCATTCCTCACTCTACTTTTTTGAATTCCAGTAAAACCAATCAGCACCCTGATTCCTCATAAAACAAGGCTATGTATTACCATGACATAGCTCCAACCACAAGTCACGAGCTACACCACAATCTCTCATAACGTGCATTAAATTTTCACTTTGAGAAGGGCATCCATGACAGCAAATCTCCCCTCCCATAAGTCGGCCTTTCCTTATGCCCGTTAAAAGCCTATCGTGCATAACTAACCAAAGGAAAGTTTGTATTCACTTTGGCCCTCTCCATTTCCACAAGCTACCCCACATACTTTCCCCCAAATCCTACTCACCCCGAAGTCCATGGTATGCATCAGACACTCCATATTCTTTCTGCAGCCTCTGTCCCCATCTGAGGCAATCGTCCCCAAGTTGACTATTAGGAGGAGCGGCAGCGAGCAAATATTTTTTCCCTTCATCACCTAAACGCCCATTGACCCTCTCCATATCCCACATACCATCCTCACCCACCATTTCCGCCACTTTAAATTTTTTCTCTAGATCAGATAGCATCACAGAAGACAATTCACACAATTTCTCCCACCCTCCAACCAACGGTCACACCAAAAATTTACTCGTTCCCCATTTCCAATCTCCCAACTTACATTTTCCGCATTAGTTGGACTAATCCTGACTATGCTTTTCCATGCTTTTGAGTTTGTTTTCATGACCTTCCAATCCTTCATATCATCAGTTTGCCTGCCATACTTTCCCATGAGCACCCTAGAGCAAAGACAGCTTGGTTTAGAGATAACATTCCAATCTATCCTTCCCAACAGCGCCTTATTCATGACATCAAGCTTCCTAATACCTTGACCCCACCATTCTTTTTTTCCTTGCATATTGTCCCTCAATTCACTGCATGAACCCTCCTTTTGCTTTCATCGCTGCCCCACACAAAATCCCTTTGCAATTTCTCCATGCCATGGACCACCCCCATCGGCAAGCAATCATGTTGCATGGAATACACTACCATCTGGTTGGTGACAGATTGGACCAATGTAATTCTTCATCCAAAGGACATTGTGATATCTTAAATTTTTTTAGGATTTTATAATAATAATAGTAATCATTATTATAAAAATAAAAATAACAAAATAAAAAAAAATAGTGGGAGGCCATGCCTCCCACCGAACCAAACAGTGGGAGGCGTGGCCTCCAACTGCACAAATCAGTGGGAGGCCATGCCTCCCACCTAATCCATTTTTTAAAAAAATGTGTGTGTGTGTGTGTGTGTATAAATACCCCCCCAACACACACATACACGGCTGAGTAGAGGGAGAGAGCGAGAGTGAAGAGAAGGAGAGGAGTCTTGAGGTCCTTCAGTGTATTTTTAAGGTATGTTATTTATCTTATAAGATTATTTAGGTTGCTAAACTAGCTTCGTTTCAATAAACTTTCTACATGAAAGTTATTCTATATATTTTTCTCTTTCTAATGAAGGTATTATTATGTTGGTTAGTGAAAATTTTGGGGTTAAGATTTTGGGAAAGTTTTGAGTTTTGACAATAGAAGACTATATATATGTAGTATATGGTTAATAGTAAATTTTCATCGGTTTAGATTTATTGTTTGGTTGTTATAGGAATTTCAATGAATTTTTCTATTAAAGGAGTTTAGGATTTATGATGTATAAAATATTTTTACCGATTAAAGGTTATGTAAATAATTTATTTGGGTTAACGGAGATACTATGGGAATTTTAATTGGTTTAGTTTTGATATACGAAAGACCAAACTGTCATTTCGGAATTTTTGGGACTAAAATATCATTTTTGAAATTCGTGGGACTAAAATGTCATTTTTGAAATTTATGGGACTAAAAGGTCATTTTTTAAAATTCATGGGACTAAATTGTTATTTTTGAAATTCGTGGTGCTAAAATGAATTTTTCATTTTTTTAATTATATATATATATTATTATTAAAATTTGTATATTTTGAATTATATGAAATTATAAGTTATAATTTTGATTATGTAGAGTCTTGAAGAGATATTAATGGTTAGTAAATTGATTATGGTAGATTAATTTTTGGCGTGTGTTTGAGCTTTTGGATTAGAAGCCGTGGATAGTAGTTAGCTTCGGCGAGAGATAACCACTTTTCACTTGTTATGTGTATTAGTATGTTGTTTGTGAGTATTTTATGAAATGGTTATGAATATCTTATTAGACTTTGCCTTATGGAACCTTATGATTTGAATTGTGAAATATTTGCATATATTTATATATGTATAAGAAATTGGGATTTGAGCTATTATAACATGTATATGACATTTTTTTTATATGAACGTGAAAATCTTGGAAAATTCTTGTTGATGTATTTATTGTGATAATTATGATAATGGTTGAAATGGGAATAGATGGAGTAGTTATTCCACCACGTGGTGAGGCCTCCATTGGTGCACAATGGTTGGCTTTTTTGTTGTCCCACTTGTTCAATGAGGGACTGCCCACTAGTTCAATTAGGGCTTACGACACCCCACTAGTTCAATGAAGGGAAGAGACCCATGGTCTGGGACTTGTGCTCTGAGGATTTTGGCCGGTCCCCATCACATGACCAGTGAGCTTTTGAGTAATCAGTAACATGGATGTAACTTAGCCCATAGGTCTAGCCGGAGGAAATAAGGTAGTTCGGTTGGTTTGATGGGAGGTATCTTGGGAATTGTGTTGATGGAAATTTTGATACGTAATTTATTATATGAAATTTGTCATGTGGATATTGGTGAATTATATTTTTAATACTTTGTTATATAAATTGTTCCACATGGCACCTCACTAGCACATATTAGTATTCATGATGAGTTGAATTGATGGTTACAACATTTTTTAAGTGATAATTCCTATGCGGGTCTATCAAAGAAGACCTCGGAAGCTTAGACTACTTTTCCCGAAAGTAGTGTTTCTGTCTTTTTGGTTTATGTGGAATGATTGTATATTGTCATGTTAGGGCTCATTCTGGATACTCTGATTTACTTTTGTATATTTTGGTAAACAATGGGCATTAATTAGTTGTTAATGAACCGTTAATTAGTTATTATGTTAAGTAAATTTTGAGGATGTTACAGACATGATCTGTTTTTTCTAGCTACTAAGCTTTGTTTGCATCCTATCCAGTAAATGCTGTTTTTTTTTTTGCCTTCTACTCCTTCCCCCCGTCACATATGCCCCTAAATACCTCCCTAGGTCCTCCATCCTTTTGAAGCCCGAATAGGTACATATCTCATTCTAAATATCCCTATCTACATTCCAAGAAAAATAGATACAGGTTTTTTGGCAATTTACCTTTTGGCCCAAGGCATCCCCAAACTGGTCAAGGACCCCCATAACCGTACAGATATGATTCAAATCATCTTCACAGAGAAGCAGCAAGTCATCTGCGAATAAAAGATGTGACACCTCAGCCCCATTCCTCCCCAGCCTTATCTGTTTCCAGGTATTATTGTGAACACAGTCAGCAATCATGTGGGATAGCTTATCCATACCCAACACGAATAGGAAGGGCGATAGAGGATCACCCTGGCGAAGTCCCTTAGTAGGTACAAACCCACCCCTTTTGCACCCATTCCATAGTAGAGACATATTACCTGACATCATACACCCCCTTATTACTTCTCTCAAATGCTCCTCAAAGCCAATTTCAGACAAGACCTTTCCAATGAAGTCCCATTACATTCTATCATAAGCTTTCTCCAAGTCAATTTTAACCACCATATAGCCCTTCCTACCTTGCAATCTATTCATGGAATGAACCACCTCTTTTGCAATTATTATGTTATCGTGTATGCTTCGTCTAAGCACAAAACTTGTTTGAAACAGCGATACAAGTTTATCCATTAAAGGCTTCAATCTATTCACTATTATCTTCGACAAGCCTTTATAAAGAACATTGCATAATGCTATTGGTCTAAAGTGGTTTACCAATTCCAGTATTTCCACCTTCGGTATAAGCACAACAAGAGTTGTATTTATTTCACTAATCCTCGCTGGATTCCGCCACAAATCTTTCATAAGTGTCGTAACAGCTGGTCCCACTTCATTCCAACTTTGCTGATAGAAGATGGCTGGGAAGCCATCTTTTCCCGGTGTTTTGAAACCTCCCATCTAGAAGAATGCACATTTCACCTCCTCCTCATTAATGTCTCTTCCTGCACTCCTTAGCCTCTCCTCCTCCACCAGACCCCACCTCTGGCCTGTCGGACACCACCCCTATTCGGTTCTCTTCACTGAAAAGACCCTTATAGAAGTTTTGGAAGAGTTCCACAATTTCAGCTTCACCATCAATCCACTCCCTACTACTATTCTTCAGCATTTTTATTTGTTTCTCATCCTTCTAACTAAAGTCTTCGTATGGTAGTATCTCGAAGTCCAGTCACCCTCTTCCAACCATCTACCTCTGGACTTTTGAAACCACATCACCTCCTTTTGCCTTAGAGTTGTCTTCAACTCATTCTCTAGCACCTTTTCTAGATCCACGAGAAATGGGTTATACCTTCTATCAAGACTACATTGTATCCCATTTAACCTATTGAGCAAGTGCCTTTTCCGACCCTCAACTCTTCCAAAAACCTCCTTATTCTATCGTGAAAGCTTCTGTCTTAATGTCGCTAGTTTCACATGAGCATCATCATCACCCCTCCAACTATTCCTCATTACCTCACCAAATTGCTCATGCATTTGCCACATAGCTTCATACCTGAACTTTCTCACACAGTGTCCCCGTCTTTCAACGTTCAGATTTATAAGAATAGGGTGATGATCAGAGCAGAGTTGTGGTATAATGCGAACCTCAGCATTTTCAAATTTCTCCACCCATTCTATGTTACACAAACACCTATCCAACCTCTTATACACCCTGTCCAGCCCCTCCCACTTGGGCCCCTTCCACGTAAAGAAAGGCCTTTTTGCTTCCACATCATGAAGGCCATAACTTTGAATCCAATCATTAAATCTGTGACACCACGAATCATTTAATCTTCCACCCCTTTTTGCTCCAATGGTGATTTGATCGCATTAAAATCTCCAGATATAAGCCACGGCTCTCTGATATGCTCCACCAAGCCAAGAAGTGCATCCCAAAGTCTTGCCCATCACTATTCAGTAGGGATAGCGTAAACAGCCGTGAAAAGCATCACTTCTGTACCCAACCCGAGTTTGCAGTGAACAAACTGATCCTCCTTGACAAGAACATCTACTTTTAAGTCATCCCATTCCCACAAAGTCCAGATACCACCTGCAAACCCCTCAACCTCCATTGTGACCGAATTTCTACACCCCCAACTCCTGATTACCTTGCCGACTTGAACACCACTAATCCTTGGCTTTAGGATTACCAAAACATCCAACTTATACCTGCATTTCATATCCTTAACCATAGACGCCACCCCATTGCTAGCGGCACCACGACAATTCCAAACTAATAACTTTATCATGGTAAAAAGTTATTGGTAGGGAAAGAAACCTGACCAGCAACACTAATCAACTAAGGCAGGGGCACAACTCCCCTCCCCCATGCTCGTCTCCATATTAACCATTGGGACCTCCACCTCTAGTGCTTTAGTCCTACCCATAACCAAGTCCATAATCTCCGACTTTCCTTCCACACTCTCCCCAGGGTGCAAATTTTCCTTGCCCCTTGGATGGACACCCAGCCACACTTGTGTGCCCGAGCTACCATCAGACACACTCCCCTGCCTTTTCAACGCTGAGTTCTTATCGTAGCTACTCTTGCAAACGTTCCCCTGCTTGCTCAGTTCTAACACCTTACTATTTCTTACTCCTTTATCATTCCTTCCCTCTTGCACATCCCTCACCACACCCTGAACACCAGGACTATCCAAACTCTTTGCACTTTTGTTGTCAACCCTCTCCATTCTTTTTTGTTGACACACCAAGCCCTCTTTTATAATCTTCACTACAGCGTCATCAGTATGAACTTCCCCCTGCACCTTCTCAGCCCTCCGTACAACTACCTCCTCATTCAAAATAGCAAACCTGGAGCCCCCATGATGTTCTTGCACAGGTAATACATTTTTTCTTTGTCTTCTCACCCTCTGGACCGTCTTCCAGAGGCCACCTTCACCCTCATTCTCAGCCATCTCAACCTTAGTTTCCCCTGTGACTTCAATATCCATCCCTCCCTTATCCACTTTCTTGTGAAAAGCCTCACAGCTCCCCATAAGGTGTCCAAACCGTCCACATTTGCGATACAATAGGCCCATAATTTCATATTCAACCTTTAGAATTTGGCCATCTACCATGAACTCTGGGACCAGTGGTTTAGTTAGATCAAGTTCCACATACATGCGAGCGAATTTTCCCCTGGCCCTCTGCACAGTGTGTACATCTAAACGTATTGCTTTTCCAATAGAGTTCCCCAGGTTTAACAAAAATTTCTTGTCAAACAGGGGGGTCGGCAGTCCGACAACCTTACCCATGCTACAATCAAATCTATCCTTTCATTCTTAGGATTAAACTCTGGCCTCCACCTTGCCACACTCAAGTATGCATCAGCTATCACCCACGGGCCACCAATCAGTGCCTCCATATAATCCTCATTATGCAGGAAATTAACTAGAAAAAACTCATTCTCAAATCGAAAACCTCTATGTTACCTTTCCTCTCCCAGAGTTGGCGTAGTTTTTTCACCATGAAGCCATAAGAGAGTTGTCGTCCCATCAATTTCACTACCAATGTCCTCCTGAAGGGCTTCAGCAACCGCTCCATCTCCTTTTCTTCAAACTCAAATATCGGCCTCAACGGGTTGGACAGATCAACTCGAATTCCATCACTAGGATTTAGGACCCCAGCAAAATTGGTTCCGACACCATAGTCTTCTAGATCCTCATCCTCCTCGTTCTTAACCTACTCTCACCAACAGGACTTCGACTTAACATTGTGCAACAGGGATTCCCTATATGACTTAGGCGGAATATCATTTTCATCAGGCGACATCCATTTCTCTTCGCGGCTTCGAATCGACTCATTTCCAGAAAACTCTTCAGCACCACCACTAACCTTTCGCTTTCTTCGACTCATACTCTCCCGATCCTCTTCCATCGGTTCCTCACTTTCCCCTCCTCGTGAGACACAAGTAAAGGGGCCATTCATTTCCTTTGCCACAGTGGGTGACAGAGCCCTAGTCAACTTTGCCAGAAAAGCCCTAGCGGAGCTTTCGAGACTGTCCCTAACTGTGAGACAGTTTTAATTCCTAGTGTTCTGTATCTTTAATCAACCACCAACCTTCATTCAAAAGATAGTGGCTGATGAAGTAGATAGATGATTTTTTAAACCCAATTTTGTTATTACATCACGACATTGTGTTGTAGAATCATGCTAATCAATGTTATAACCAATATTAGGCGCAGTCGTAACTAGATATAACACTTCAATTTGTTTTGAAGTACCACATGTTTATACAATTGTTCATCAAAACAAATATTGAGAATGTGATTCATACCAGCAAGACGACATCGCTTGGCTCGAACAACTGGAATATCTATATCCGTCTGGGGAAGTCCCTAGAAAATTAACTATTTGAAACTCTTACATGCTAGGAATACTTCAAATTCAAAGCAATATATACAGAATCGCAGTTCAAATTCAAAGCAATATATACAGAATCGCAGTACTATCATTGGAAACCAAAATAGAATGCGCAAAAAATAAAGCATACAACAGGAATCAAAAGAGAACCTTAGAATCAACGAGATTGCTGGAAAGCCCGAGACCGCCAGGTTGATTAAGTCGCTCGATGATTGCATTCATCTCTGCCTCCATCGTAGCTCATTTGTCCATCAGAGAAAACGTTAGCCCCTACACGTTCGGTGCAACCTTTTTCTGGCAGAGTGTGTTTCACCAATCAACTTCTTCTTCTTCTTTTGCTCTTTTACCATCATAGAGTGGTGAAGTCAAGAGCTCGCTAAGTGAATTTCATCTTGCAATGGACCTTGAATTGGAGAAGCTCAATCTCGTAGTTTCCTTGGAGAAATCGCCCTTCGAAGGTTCAAAAAGGTGGAGATTTCGAAGGACGATTTTGAAGTCTAGGTGCACCGAAGGAAAATTTTTCGGGTGAGGGAAAAACTTTTCATCGCTGATAAACGAAGACAAAATTTTAGGGTTTTGTTAGTAACATAAATGTACCGATGGAATTACGCATGCAATTCTGTTGGTAATGTTTTATAATTTTTTTTTTTAAAAAAGCATTAACTATTTCAATGATGGAATTTAGTGACGAAATAATTCCGTTGGTAATTTCGACGACATTCGGTTAGAAAGTGCTTGTAGGAGTTTGTCCACTCAAATTCCATTGGAAATTGTTGAGGGAATATGTACGTCGGAGAATTCCGTCCGAAATGCAATATTGCCAAAGGAATTTTTGATGGAATTTGTCTATCGCTAATTACTGACGGATTTCCATCAGTATCATTGCCAATTGAATTTACGTTACCATTTCGTGAGAGATTACCGATGGATATTTTTCTGTCGGTAAGTCCGTGGGTAATCCGTTATTTTTTTGTAGTGCTAATTTACCTCTATCGATGCTCCCCTCAACAATAATGAAGGAGTAGAGAGAATGAAAGAAATAAGAAAGATGACTAAAGTGTTTGAGAAAACACATATCATATTAACTAACTAAACTAACATTCTTAATCTAATCAAATTAGATAAATATATACTAATATTAAGAAACGAAGGAGTAGTATGACACATTACATGCTGACGATGGGGATTGTCTCAAAACTTTGAATGTTATAGATGAAATAATGCAAAGAAAAACACTGAAACAGAGTCGCCCGGGTCCTTGATAGAATACCTATTTGGAAAGTTAATTTTGGTCTTATATATAATACATCATTTTCATATTTATCAATATTTTCTAATGTATCCTTATTAATGCTCCCCAATAATAATTAAAGAGGAGAGGGAATGAGTGAATTAAGGAAGATAAAAAAATGTTTTAGAAAATACATGTCATATTAACTAACTTAATTAACTTCCTTAATCTAATTAAGTTGGGTAATTAGGTCTCACATTGATAGCGACTTCGGCAAGTGCTTACGGTCGTTATAAGTAATAAAGTAGTGAGAAAAAGATCGTCCCATGAGGAATAGTATTCCAATCACTAATTTGCTATTTTCGCTTTAGTTGGATGAATGAGTAATATGGGGTGAGAGTTGTAACCAAATAGAATTTAAAGAATTAAATAAAGAATCCAAAATATGAATCTCAAGAACAACTGAGAGAAAATATGAGTAATCCAAAATTAAGACCTTCAATTAAGAAATATGCAGCTAGGGATGAGAATCCCCTATGTTCCTCTAATAATTTGAATTGAATCTCTAATTGATTATTATTCTCATGATTGACGATCAATTCTCTAAAGTTAGACTAAGTCCCAATGTCTTGATGCTACCTTAGTCCGTTATCTTTGAAAACAACCTAATGTCTTAGTATTGTTTGGAAAGATCATATTTTTAAACCGAATTATGAGATCGCATAAAATCGTAAGCCTATGTCTAGGTCATGCAACTCTACGATGAATTAACGGTTCTAGTTAAATGCACCAACATCTCTATTGTCATACACCAACCTAAGAACAATCTAAAAGGTGATCAATCTTTAAGAAAGCTTTAAGCAAAGATAATTCATTCAATCAAGAAAATAAAGATCAATAAAGAATCCAACTAAATATTTTAAATTCGCATAGGGTTCATCCTCGCCCTAACTACAAAAGAAAACTAGCCGAGCATGGCTATACTAAAACCCATGAAAAGATGAAAATCGATTCGAGAGAAGACGGGAAAAGAAAAGAGAAATAAAAACTCTTAAAAAATCCCTCGATCGATTGTGGTCTCAATCGAATTTCGATGATGCTCCCCTCCCGATTCTCGAATTGTTTGTGCGTCTTTTCTTGCTCCGTGCGTCCTTCTCCCTTTTCTTATTCGGGCTGTGCGTTTTTTTATATATTGTTTGGCCTCTATCCCTTTTCATCAGATATGATATATTGTTATACATATTATAACAATATATCATAATATCTTTCCAGCTCACGCATAATGCTTCCAAGGTCTTTTTCCTTTAATTAGCGTGGGGTCCACACCATATTCCAATTCCTTTTTTTCATTCTTTACGCAGGTAGTCTTTCACCCTTAGTCAATTTGATATATTATATCCTTTCATGATATAATATATTATATCTTTTCTTTAATTTAATTTGTTGCTCTTAAATCAAATAATATCTCTGCAAAATAAAATAGGATATCAATAGATTTTTGTTGTAATATTCTTTTATCCTATATTTAATTAAAAGATAGATAAATCTATAAAAGATAATTAAATAAGTATAATACTAATAAATTTAATCTAATATATCTCAAAAACTATACTTATTTAATTATAAAATATCTACTTATCAAACTCCCCCACACTTCAACATTTGCTTGTCCTCAAGCAGAAGAAAGATAATTCATTATTTGAAAAGAACATTGCTCATGAAACTCCTAAACAGAAAGCAATAAACCACCACACTTAGATCATATCATCAAATCTGTTTTAAGTTAATGTCTTATAGGGATAGATTACTAAACCAATAGTCTTAAACAATTGTAACAATCTTTTAACATCCTATAATCAAAAGTTGGTGACCTTAATAAGTTCAACTATAAGATTAGTAAAAGAATATCAAGCTACTCAATTTCTCCGGAAAAACTCAAATGACCCCACTAAACCAAGATTTTCATTTAATTTAATAAGGATCCTCAGGTAGGAAATAACTCAATTTTTTTTCAAATTTTTTTTTTGTTTTTTTTGTTTTTGTTTTTTTTTTCCTTGAGCCGTTGTAGGTCCCTTTTTTACGCGACCGCACATGGGTGATGCGACAGGTTACTCGGTTACTCCAACGGGCACCTCAAGAGGCTTTTAGCCTAACTCATAACCCTCTTTGACTTTACCGTTTGACGCGAGTGCCAACATTGGTGATGAAGTGCCCCGGTTACTAAGTAAGGTCTAGAGAAGTCATTGAGGTGTGTGCACGTGTGTTTGTGAATTTCTTTTTTTTTTTTTTAACACTACGAGTCATTTCCCCAAACAACAGTTTTTCTTAGCGGCAATGGTCATCATCTACTTTTATAAAGAAATCATGTAGCAAAATATTCATAAACTAATAATCATTGATCATATTACAAACTAATCTCTATTCTCATAGTTAATCTCAAGATTGTAAAAAAAATGTAAGACTTTATAGGCTTAATTAGAACTTTTTTTTTTTTTTTTTTTTTTTTTTTTTTTTTCAACTTGATAATATTTTTCTAAGATGGGGAAGGCTCAAAGTTAAGGTCAATCCTAAACAACGCAAAAATTTCAAAAAAAAATCTGTTCAATTGCATAAGGACAAGCATTAACCAAAGGAATGAAATTATATCCCTCCCCCACACTTAAATCAAACATTGTCCTCAATGTTGCAAAAATATAAAGAGGGAAAAGAACTAGTACTCCCCTGGTTTTAGATCTCTAACTCTGATGTGGAGTGCTTCATCTTGTACCATCCATGATGTTTCAAATTTTAAGAGAGAAAAGAGTGCCCTAGCAAGACTTGGCAGCCACAAGAGGAGTAATCATCTTTAAACCTAGAAAAATGAAAGAAAAAGAAAAAGAAAAAGAAAATACTAATAATTGCAAGAAAAACTTATTGGGTTGCCTCCCAATCGGCGCTTGTTTACCGTCCGAGCGACGGATGTCACCTTAATTCTCAACTTCCAATGCCACGAGGTTCTTCCTCGTCAATGTCTCCACCATGGTAAGGCTTTAATCTCGCCCATTCACCTTAAAAGCTTCATCGAACCAATTGGTGCAATGGCAATTGCACCAAAAGGTGTGACTTCTTTAACTACAAAAGGTCCTGACCATCTAGACTTCAATTTCCCTGGAAAAAGTTTCAAACGAGAATTATAAAGTAATACCTGCTGTCCCGGGTGAAACTCTCTAGGAATAATCCTCTGTCATGCCATCTCTTGGTTCTTTCCTTATAGAGGCTAGCACTCTCATATGCAAACATTCTGAATTCATCAAGCTCGTTCAACCGAAGTAACCTCTTTTCATTAGCGATTTAGCATCAAAATTCAGCATCTTAGTTGCCCACGGCGCCTTATGCTCAAGCTCCATTTTGGAAGGTGGCAAGACTTACCATATAGCAGCTGAAACGGTGACATGCCAATAGGAGTTTTGAATGCCGTTCGGTACGCCCATAAAGCATCATCAAGCTTCTTAGACCAATCCTTCCTTGACTTCCCAGCAGTCTTCTCCGAATTTGCTTCAATTCCTGTTAGACATCTCCACTTGCCCACTAGTTTGTGGGTGATATGGAGTAGTGACACGATGAGTGACACCATATTTGCTAAGCACCGATTGAAACCGGCGTCGGTTACAAAAGTGAGTTCCTCCATTTGATAATGGCCCTAGGTACCCCAAACTGTTGAATATATTCTTTTTGAGAAAAGATACCACCACCTTAGCTTCATTAGTGGGAAGAGCAATTGCCTCTACCCACTTTGAGACATAGTCCATGACTACAAGAATGTACTTGTTGTTAAAAGAACTTGGGAATGGCCCCATAAAATCAATCCCCCACACATCAAATATCTCAATAACAAGAATGTTGTTAAGGGGCATCTCATGTCTCCTAGAGATATTCCCAGTTCTTTGGCAACGATCACAACGCTCCACAAACTTCCTAGCATCTTTGTACGGTGTAGGCCAATAAAAACCACTTTGTAATACCTTAGCGGCCGTGCGTTCTCCAAAAAATGTCCACCGTAATCTGCGAGCTAGTGACAATGCGAGAGGACGATGAGTTTCCTCCTGCGGGATACGAGCGGAGCACTCCATCTCGCACACTTTGAAAAACAAGAAAGGCTCATCCCGGATATCGCCGAACATCATGCATGAACTTCTTCCTCTGCTGCCATGTTAGTCCCTACGGTATCATCCCAATTGCCTTATAATTAGCAATATCGCGAACCAAGGTACATTGCTGATTGCCAAGACATACTCATCGGGAATTCATCCCGAATCTCCATCTCTCGAATCATCTGCAACTCCTTAACCCGTATCCTAGATAAGTGATCGGCTACCACATTCTCCACCCCTTTCTTGTCTCGATTTTAATATCAAACTCTTGGAATAGCGGCATCCAACGGAGAAGCCTTGGCTTAGCGTCTTGCTTAGTCAAGAGGTATTTTAGAAGCAGCATGATCCGTAAAAATAATCACCTTGGAACCAATCAAATACTCGTCTAAACTTGTCTAATGCATAAATAATTGCAAGCATCTCCTTCTCGGTTGTTGCATAGTTCGGTTGTGCCTCATTCAGAACTTTACTCGCATAGTAAATAACATGCAACAACTTATTCTTCCTTTGCCCCAACACAGCCCCTATAGCATAGTCACTTTCGGCATCACACATCGGCTCAAACGGTAACTCCCAATCAGCGCCGTCGAGAATAGGTGCAGTGGTCAATCTCTCCTTCAACAAGTTAAATGCCACTAGGCAATTATTGTTAAAGTTAAAGTCTTCATCTTTGACCAACAACTGACTAAGTGGTTTGGCTATCTTGGAAAAATCCTTGATAAACCTCCGATAAAAACTGCGTGACCAAGAAAAGCTGCGAACGCTACGCACATTGGTGGGAGGAGGTAAGTCTTTGATGATTATAATCTTGGCTCTATCCACTTCTATCCCCTTATCAGATATTTTATGACCCAAGACTATCCCATCTTTCACCATAAAGTGGCACTTTTCCCAATTAAGCACCAAGTTACTCTCTTGACATCTTTGGAGCACACAAGACAAATTAGCCAAGCAAGTATCATACGAAGTGCCAAAAAAGAGAAATCATCCATAAATACCTCAATAAATCTCTCGGTCATGTCGAGAGAAGATAGACAACATGCACCTCTGAAAAGTAGCTGGGGCATTGCAAAGACCAAAGGGCATCCGTCTATAAGCAAAAATCCCAAAGGGACAAGTGAAAGCTGTCTTCTCTTGATCCTCTGGAGCCACTGCTATTTGATTGTAACCGGAATAGCCATCTAAGAAACTTGATAATAAGAGTGACCTGCAAGCCTCTCAAGCATCGATCCATGAATGGCAAGGAAAGTGGTCCTTGCGCGTGGCATCATTCAACCTCCTATAATCCACACACATTCTCCGGCCCGTAACGGTTCTAGTGGGTATCAATTCATTGTTCTCATTCGCGCTACGGTGATTCCACCTTTCTTCGGTACTACATGTCTTGGACTAACCCACTTTGAATCGAGATAGGATAAATCATACACGCATCTAACAGTTTCACCACCTCCTTTCTCACTACTTCCTTCATAGTCGGGTTAAGTCTCCTCGGGGGTGCCTTCTTGGTTTCACTTCATCCTCCATAAGAATTTTATGAGTGCAAAATGAAGGACTAATCCCCTTTAAATCAGATATAGACCACCCTATTGCGAGTCTTGTGGGTAGTCAAAACTTTCAAAGCAACTTCTCTTCGTCGGTAGGTGATAACTCAAAGACTAATAATAATGGGATAAGTGTCATCCGTCCCTAGAAAAGCATACTTTAGATTAGAAGGGAGCTCCTTTAGTTCCACCTTAGGAGGGACGGGTGGCGCATCATAATCCTTCTTCTTCGCTCCTCAACCCGTAAATCGAATTCTCATCTCTGCGAGAAACCTCTTTTTCTACTTTTAACAATTGCGCAAGATCATCCTCCATAGACTTACACGAACCTTCTTGAAAAAGTTTTTCATGAATGGCCTCATCAACTACATCAATTCCAAACGATCACTATTATCATCTGGGTATTTCATGGATTGAAACACATTGTAGATGACTTTCTCATCATTCATTTGGAACTCCATTTTTCCTGCAGCTACATCAATTACCGCTCTAGCAGTAGCCAAGAAAGGTCTTCCCAAAAGCAAAGGAAGTTCAGCATCTTCCTCCATGTTAAGAACCACAAAATCCACCGGGAAGATGAATTTGTCCACTTTCACAAGCACATCCTCAATGACACCTTCTGGCTTTTTAATGGATCTATCGCCAACCGTAAGCGACATCATAGTAGGATTCATCTCTTTAATGCGAGAGCTTTCGAAACAGGATAAGGGCATTAAATTTATACTAGCTCCCGAGATCACAAAGTGCTCGCCCGTATTGACGTTCCCTATTGCACAAGGAATGCTAAAGCGCCCGGATCTTTAAGCTTTGGTGGCAACTTTGTTTGAATAATGGCACTCTGTTTGTTGAGTCAATGCCCAGTTTCGGCCTCTTGCAACTTATGCTTCTTGGAAAGCAAATCTTTCATGAACTTTGCATAATTAGGCATATTTTCAAGAGCTTCGCAAAAGGAATGTTAATCGTAGTTTCTTAAAGATATCCAAGAACCTGGCATCTTGTTGCTTTGAATTTCTTTGCTTTAACCTTTGGGGGTAAGGAGGTTTTGCATAAGAAGGAGTGGGAGACTTCTTTGTAGCTATCTCCTTTGGAACTGCTGCACATCATCATTCTCGGCCTTTTTCTCCTCTTTTTCTAAAGCCTTTTCATGTTCTTCCAACCCTTTTTCAGATTTTTCCTTCACCGGAACAGATTTCTCAACTGGCTGAATCACTATACCACTCCTTGTAGATATGGCCTTACAATGCTCCTTTGGATTGACCACAGTATCACTAGGGAAGGAACCTTGGCTCCTCTCGCTATTTGCTTTGATAAACGACCAATCGATTCTCCAAGTTCCGGATTGAAGCTTCCGATTTTGAGAGAAGACTTTGTTTCATTTCGGAAAGCTTCGAACTTTGTATGTATTCGGTCTTTGGTATGGGTTAAGCGTGTCAAAGCCTTTTCCGGATCAAGTAATGGTGGTGGTGGTTTGGTGGAGCTGAGGTCTTGCTTGGGGTTTATAGGAAAAGTTTGGGTGAGATTTCCGCCGGGATTGTACGTGTTGCTATACGGATTAAAGCGATTCCTAGGAGGATTACTCATGTAATTAACCTCAGCTGTTTCTCCGTACTACCGGCTTCACAATCTCCATTAGCGTGTTCCCCTTTGCAAAAATCACAAAGCAAAGGAGGCCGAGAAGTTATGGATGCGACGAGAAGAGGCAATTTGTTTAGTGATGGCGGCTAACTGCTGTTGGATCGCCTTGTTTGTTGGGAAATGTTCTCATTGTGGGCCAAAATTGTATTGTAAGAGTCTAGATGAAGAACTCCCCTCTTTGGTTGTGGAGTAAGTTTCATTCTCAAGGGACCCCATAGCCTCAAACAACTCCAATGCTTTCTTCGGAGTTTTGTTTTTCAACTTACCACTTTCTTTGCGGCGTTAATCATCATCCTAGAAGACGGAAGCATCCCATTGAAGAATATTCTCGCTTTGTTCATAGTCTTGCAGTTCATGTTGTGGACACTTCCTAAGCAACTCCTTAAACCTTTCCCAAGCTTCACGAGAATGATTCCCATTGCCTTGAGTAAAGCAACTAATATCGACATCGGCTTTGTATACTTAGAAGAAGGGAAAAATTTTTCAAGGAACTTTGTAGTGATAATGTCCCAAGTGGAGAGACTTCGGTAGGACAAGAACGAAGCCAAGCTCTTGCTTTCCCGTCGAGAGAAAGGAAACAGTCTCACACGAAGAGCATCTTCGGGAACCCCATTCATCTTGATGGTATCACAAATCTGAGAAAAATCTCAATATCTTGATTAGGATCTTCTAAGTCACTCCCACTAAAAGAACTTTGTTGAACCAAGCTTATGAGGGATGGCTTGATTTCAAAATTATTCGCATTCACGCAAGTTTGACAATGCTAGTTGCATTCTTGGCGGGATTAAGTGTCATGTAGTCGCCCATGGTCCTCTTTGGAGGAGGACGGGGAGGATCTTCACCATCTTACGCCATTATAACGGAGTTCGATCGCGATACTAGAGCTAAAAACCTTTCCTTTTCTGTTTAGCAAGTTTCCGGTTTCTCCTTCTTTGTCTTTTCGATTTGGGATCAAGCTGCGGCAATTTACGTCGGTGGTACCTCGCATAAACGAGTAAAATATCAAAAGAAAAATCCAATCTAGAGTTTCAATAACTAATCTTAGTGTTGAAATAAAACTATTCCAAGAACAGACGCGCCAAAAACTTGATAGCGACTTCGGCAAGTGCCGGTCGTTATAAGTAATAAAGTAGTGAGAAAAAGATCGTCCCACGAGGAATAGTATTCCAATCACTAATTTGCTATTTTCGCTTTAGTTGGATGAATGAGTAATATGGGGTGAGAGTTGTAACCAAATAGAATTTAAAGAATTAAATAAAGAATCCAAAATATGAATCTCAAGAACAAGCGAGAGAAAATATGAGTAATCCAAAATTAAGACCTTCAATTAAGAAATATGCAGCTAGGGATGAGAATCCCCACATGTTCCTCTAATAATTTGAATTGAATCTCTAATTGATTATTATTCTCATGATTGACGATCAATTCTCTAAAGTTAGACTAAGTCCCAATGTCTTGATGCTACCTTAGTTAGTTATCTTTGAAAACAACCTAATGTCTTAGTATTGTTTGGAAAGATCATATTTTTAAACCGAATTATGAGATCGCATAAAATCGTAAGCCTATGTCTAGGTCATGCAACTCTACGATGAATTAACGGTTCTAGTTAAATGCACCAACATCTCTATTGTCATACACCAACCTAAGAACAATCTAAAAGGTGATCAATCTTTAAGAAAGCTTTAAGCAAAGATAATTCATTCAATCAAGAAAATAAAGATCAATAAAGAATCCAACTAAATATTTTAAATTCGCATAGGGTTCATCCTCGCCCTAACTACAAAAGAAAACTAGCCGAGCATGGCTATACTAAAACCCATGAAAAGATGAAAATCAGATTCGAGAAGACGGGGAAAAGAAAAGAGAAATAAAAACTCTTAAAAAATCCCTCGATCGATTGTGGTCTCAATCGAATTTCGATGATGCTCCCCTCCCGATTCTCGAATTCTTTGTGCGTCTTTCTTGCTCCGTGCGTCCTTCTCCCTTTTCTTATTCGGCTGTGCGTTTTTTTATATATTGTTTGGCCTCTATCCCTTTTCATCAGATATGATATATTGTTATACATATTATAACAATATATCATAATATCTTTCCAGCTCACGCATAATGCTTCCAAGGTCTTTTCCTTTAATTAGCGTGGGGTCCACACCATATTCCAATTCCTTTTTTTCATTCTTTACGCAGGTAGTCTTTCACCCTTAGTCAATTTGATATATTATATATCCTTTCATGATATAATATATTATATCTTTTCTCTAATTTAATTTGTTGCTCTTAAATCAAATAATATCTCCTGTAAAATAAAATAGGATATCAATAGATTTTGTTGTAATATTCTTTTATCCTATATTTAATTAAAAGATAGATAAATCTATAAAAGATAATTAAATAAGTATAATACTAATAAATTTAATCTAATATATCTCAAAAACTATACTTATTTAATTATAAAATATCTACTTATCACACATTAAGAACTAGATGGATCCAAGAGAAAAGAAAATGATGACTTCCTAATCGAGTGTGAAATGAGTTTGAGATTAGTGGAGTTGGAAGGTGGTCTTTTTCTTTGGGCGAAGGGAAGCTGGTGTGATTTAATAGCTATATAGACACACACACGCACACAAAATAAGTTGGACTAGATGTAAGAATTGGTTTAAAATTTCAGCAAATGAAATGAAAAGAAAGGGACTATACAATATACATGCATCATTATAGCAAGCGTGGTCCAAGTTATGTAATTAAAAATAGTAATAGCCGTGTAATGTACATGTAGTGTAATGAATGATCAGTTGAAATATTTTCAGTCTAACCAGTCAGGAAGGAATGACGTAACTGTTCCTTTGGAGGTCATGTCTTAATTAATGAAAATAGGAATGATATAAAGAGAACTAGAAATTAATGTTGGCACTAATTATTACGGATATTTCTCACGTTTAATTAATGGATATGAAAGTCAACTGTTAACATGTGTCCGATATTTATCACACGCACTACTTCAAAAAACTTTACACACATATAATATACCACTCTAATCCTATTTATATTTTTTTTTTAAAAAAAGGTCCTATTTATAAGTCCAATTTTAGGTAATAAATGAGATTGTGACAATTTTGTCCATATTAATTGTACCAATAAAAATATAGAGAAAAGAAAGAGTTGAAAAATACACATTCATAAACGAAGACAAAATAAAAAATTTATCTTATAATCATTGAATTAATTAGGTCTTCTTAGTATATGTTATTTAGTTAAAAATGACTTATAAATAAGACAGAATGGTACTTCTATAATTCTTGTTATAATTAAGGAACATTTTATATTTAAATGAGTTAAATGAAATACACACACATACATATAGACAAAGATAATGACTTTTATACATCTCTTTTAAGTCCGACAAAATAGTAGTAGCCTTATAATATGGATCGGGTAGAGTATATATGCCTACTTCTCTTCTCTATGAAAATAAACGTTGAAAAAGGCTGACTGAGTGTTGAGGTGGGTGAGTTGATGATGCCGAAAATTGGGAAAAAAAGGGATTGAATTCAAAGGAAGGAATGTATAGGGAATAATAATAGAAGAAGACGTCTCAAAGATGGCTTATGTTGTTGTCTTGTTGACCTCATCTCACATATATATGTCCACGTGGACTTCATGTCTAGTTGTCATAATGCTCTAACTCACTACTCTACTCCATCACTTTGCCCTCTCACACGTCACTCCCACGAATTTTCCTATGGAATTTTTGATTAATTTATGACAGCTATAGAATTAGTCAAGGTAAAAAAATTAATTATGTGGCCAATTCCATTTTAAATTTCCTATATGTTTCTCTCTAAGATACCCACAATCTTATTGTTGTAGTGTTGAGACTCTAAATAAAGGTATAAATATGCTAGGTAAGACTCGACTTAGTAAAATAAGTTTAACCTTGTAACAGAGATATCAAATCAGAGTTTGTATATCTCCATTATTTCGACTCAGGTCTGAGCTTTTAAAATATTTGACAAAGGTTACAAACCTTTTTTAAGGTCTTTGTAGGAGTCCTAGCTAGTAGTTTTTATTTATTATGAAAATGCTTTCTCTCTAGAGTCAATTCAAAAATCTAGATATTGCCGAACATATTGGAAATTGTAATATATACTTTTTTTGGTCTTTATTATAAGGCACCAACTAGCAAGTTTATTTGGTCCTTTTATAAGACATTTGTTTGTTCCCAATGAGCATTAATTATTTGTTTCCATACCTGCCCATAATTAATTAGGGTAGTGTGTGAGAGTAATAATTAATATAATATTAAAATTTAGTGTAATTAGTAGGGGTAATATTGGAATTTACTTAAATTGTAGGGCAACTTTATTGATTTTAATTGTTTTTATTGGTTTGTGAAAAAAGTTAGTTGGTGTCTTATACAAGTAATAAGGACCCGAGGAGGATATATATATATATATATATATATATATATATTAAATTTTAAAATGAACCATATATTTAGTTAATTTATATGTCCATGTCAATATTCATTCCGCTGAATATAAATTTGATATATCCTACATTCCTACTCCCGCAATATTCTTCCTTGATTTCGTAACAAAAATGAGTAGATATATGGATGCGTACACATTACATTAATTTGATCGTTTCAACGACTACAATTTTAATCTTCATTAAAATATTGCCATACACTTGAAATCAATATAGTTTTGGTAGAAAATTCGATCACTCAACATTAACTTTCAATTTCCTTGCGATATTTATATTATCATCATTCTTTCTTGTTAAGTAATAGAGACATATATATATATATATATATATATATATATATATATAAACCAATATATCATTAATAAACTAAAATCCAACTTTATATTTAAATGGGAAATTGATGTGAATTTCTTAATTCTTTTTATACATGGGAAGGAAGATGTGAATTTCTTTATATTGAGAGATGGTTTTTTTAATGGAAAAATAGTATTTTTTTTTTCAAAATAACATTTCATAAAAAATAGCAAACAATGTGTTTATTAATATAAAATCATTTGCGCAAAATTGTTTGTGTATATTACGTTATGTTTGGAAGATCATTTAAAAGTATTCTACATTATATTATTGTCAAATTGCTCAAAAAATATATATACTACCAATCAGAACAGACATAATCTTTTGAATTTTGGACCAATAAATAAAAACAAGGGTTTCAATAAAAGCTCAAGAGGTTGACCAGTGACCACGTGCTTCGATGTGGTTGACAAATAGTATGGCACGTTACTCTAATCGATACGCTTTGGGTCGGTAGCTTTAACAATTTTCCTGTAAATTATTTGAACTTTTCAAAACATTTAAGCCTTTTCAAGTCCCACGGGAACCAAAAAAAAAAAAAAAAAAAAAAAAAAAGTTAATATTACTCGCAGGACGTCACTTCACACCCGTTCGACCCTATTTTGTGCTACCCAACTAGTTTCCCAAGCTTGTCCTATCGATGACCAGGGAGTGCTCGTCTTTTGGGGATCTCATTTAAAAGATCTAAATCTATTTTTTTTTTATTATATATATATATATTAATATCAGTTAATATTTTAAAGTATCTTTTTTAATACTGGTTAGTACTCTGAAATATTCTTAATTTTTTTTAAGATCATGAAGTATTTTTCAATATCTTAAAATATTTTTTTAGAATCTTAAAAAATTATTTGAGTCTTATCAAGCTATTGTAAAATACTTTATGATTTGATCTTAAAAATTATTTTGTGACTTTAAAAAATTATTTCAACATACTTGACTGATAATAAAAAGATACTTTAGGATATTGATACTAAAAAATTTTAATTAAAAAAAAAAAAAAAAAAAGAGATCTAAACAACCATATCTCTTCCCCAAAGGACGAGTGTTCAGACGAGTAGGAAAACCCATTCCTTTGTTTTACCTACTTTTTGCAAGTTCATAATATATTTGAATTCAGATCAGTGAATAAAAAACTAATAAGAAATATTTAAAAAATAAAATTGAGGCAATCCAAAACTGACATGTGCTCGCGTATTAGAATCGTACACAACTAGCTAGATTAATATGCTAACAACTAATATCGTAGTGGTTAAGCACGATACATATATAATACGAGTATATTTGTGTATGACATCGAATTTAAATTTTGCACGGTTCAACTTTCTACGAGCAAAGAACTCTCACATACGCACTTCTAAACACACCTAAGAGAATTTAAAAAACAGAAAAGTGGTATATATATATAGAAGGAATTAACTAGAAATTAATTAACATCATAATATCTTTCTGCAAGTGCTTCATGGATTTGGTTGGCGAACGAATGGGAAGTGTGAGAGAAAAGGACGAGTATGCCCTTAAATTGTGGGACTAGTGTCCGCTGCCAGAGCCACTTGGACCTGAGTTCTTCATTCCTCCAAGTGTGTTACTGTTGGTGAACTGGTGACCCGCTCCTCCATCACTTGGCCCCGAGCTCTTGATTCCTCCCAAGCCCAACCAATCAAAAAAGTCCACGTTGTCACCGTCCGCCGCGACCGTGTTTACAGTCCCTGCCATGCATAACGGACGGCCTTGTATCCCCGTGAAAACTGAATTCAGCAACATGAACACCACAAACATGGCCTTAATACTTTTGAGGAACATGGTTTCCATCGAAGAAATTAAGCTAAGCGGGCGTTTCTTTAACTAGGTTTGGAAACTGTATAAGAGAGAGAGATGGGAATGTTTGATATGTGTTGAAAGAGGAAGAGAGTTAGGGTTTATATAGGAAGCGAAGAGAAGGAATGTGTAAGAGATGTTTAATTTGAGGAAACAACGTAGGTGGGTTCTGAGAATAACGCTGTGTGAATATTGAAGGGGGCACTGTAAAATGAAGGGAAGTGTGGAAGAAGTCACAAAGAAGAGAGAGAGAGAAAGAGTGTGAGAGAGAGAGATTACGTGTCCAAGTTGGGAGGGTTGAAAAAGAGGGGTTGTCTTGGGGGCTACGTCATTGGTGGAGTCATGAGGTAAAAAGTCCACTTGTAAATTCAATAACTTCATACCAGTATTCTTTTAATTTGCTTCCTCCTTCTACACTTGCATCTCATATATCATCTTTCTCAACACTTGCATTTAAAATCTCTTAAGGAGTGGACGCAATATTCAATATCTATATATAACTCCTTCTTATTCTTATATTCTTAATATAAGACGTAATTATCTAATTTAAATAACTTAACAAGATAATTATTATGTTTTAAACATCCTATTCATTTTCCTTTCTTCCCTTTTATCTTTTCCTTCTCGATTTTTGTTGATGAGTATCAAAAGACATAAATTAGGAAAAGACTAACATATACACACATATATATATATATAATGTCTTATATTTTATATCAACACCAACTCTCCAAATAGATTAAAGACTGGAGGTAGTAATTAAATTGAGTTTTACCGACTAATTTTATTTATCACCTTAAAATTGATGTCAATGACTTATCTTATATTTACATCCCATTTCGTTCAATTTCAAACTAGCTAGTGGTTGATAGTTTCATTGATCTATTTAGTATTTAACTTTGACTTAGTACAATACAATATTTATAGTTTATTGAGTTAAAAATTATAGGAATATAATTGAGTTTGTATTCAAATCAGAAAATTATTATAAGTTTCTCCACCGAACTTAATAATTGACAGGCACTTAGTTTTATTGTGTTAAAGTTTAAAGATTAAATGAATCTTCGTGGAAAAAAATTTAAGGACCAAAAGTTATTTTTTTGCCAATTTGTTTTTAATGGGACGACCTGATTTCAATATATACACGTTTTGTTGGTCAATGTCAATAGTGATTCGTTGACTTCTATTTCTAGTTTTCTACCCTCAATTATACTCATTACTATAACTTGGAGACGACTTATACCAAATCAGTAAAAAAATTCCCCTGCTGGTACTAAAATTTCAAATCGCGTGAATATTTTTGGGACCTGAAAATCTTGCGAATAACGTGAACAATTAAACAACCTCTTAACTAAATTTGTTCCGTGGAAAAAAAATGTTGAACAACTTATTTAAGAAATGAGAATTCTCCTTTATTAAAATGTTTTTAAAGAACATCATGAACATATATAATATGCAAAATCATCTGGGATCTAAAAAGTAAATCTTAACTAGTTTATCAGCAAACACTTTCTAATTTCTTACCGACGTGAATTTAGACTTTTGAAGCTGTGTGTTGACTTCTGCTTTAATTTCCTCACCGGACTGCGCAGTGTGCTTATTTTAGCATTTAATTCTGTTTTAGCTAAGGTGGAGGGTTGATTTTTGTCATAAACATGCAGTACATATTTATCATATTTGTTAATTTTTTTTAATTTACCTCTAGCTATTAATGTCATTTTATCAATAATGAAGTAAGAGAGGGAGAGATGAAAGAAATTAAAAAGGATGATTAGGGTATTTTTTTTTTTATAAAAAAAAAAATGTTATATTAGCTAACTTAACTAATATCCTAATTAGTTAAATATGTCTTACATCAAGGACATGAGAGAGTATCTTTTTTCCTCTCACCCTGGTTCCAAATGTTAGATGCTATTTTAGTCCTTAATATATAAAATATATACTTCTTCCGGTCCTAATTATAGAAACACTTTTGTAGTGTAAATTGTACTATAAAAATATTTTTATAATTAGGACCGGAGGTAATACTTTATAAGAAATTTGAGGTATAAAATAATTAATCTTATATTAAGGATTGGATTCAATGGAGTAACCGAGGAAGAATAAGACTAGTTTGTTTTTAATTCTCGTATATTTGTGGACTACTAAAACTGTAGAAGCGAAACCAGCTAATAAGGAGTCAATATTTTATTATTTTTGGCCGAAATACCAGGAGTTGATTTCGTCATCGCCACCGACGAGTTAATTAAATACCTTTGATTTTTTTTTTTTTTTTTTTTTTTTTTTTTTTTTTTTAAAAAAAATAGTAATATCTAGTTTAACTAAAAAATTAAATTGCCCACACAAGTTTTGAGATTTTGCAAAGACATTGAGATTTAGCAAAGACATTAGAGCTATGTGTCCTTGATATCGTGTACATAGAAAGGGACAGGGAGAGGAAGAGGAGACAAACATGTATTTATTGTCGTCAATTAATTTTGTTCTCCATTTTTATGAAAATGTTTCATTTCTTAAAACAAAATTATTTATGTTATTATCAATCTAAACATAAATTATATTATACTATTTGACTTTTATCCTATTTAAGCATGGAAAAGTATATAAAAAAGCCACTTCTACCATTACAAATCTAAACACACTCGTAATGGTTATATTTGTTTTATTTTTTATATTTTTTTGGCAGCTTCTTCAATATATTCATATAAAATGTAAATTTGTTATTAGTGATCATAATTGTCAAGTTATCCTTAAATACATAATCTCAAATTAAAACGGGGTTATTAATTTAAATTAAATAACTCGATCTTACTTAACAGAGAATTTTTAATGATAAAATTTGAAATGTGGAGCGTATTAGAAAAATGATAAAAATTAAATATTTTAACATTTTATTTGGAATAATTTTACATTAATATAAATTTTTCCTATCTGAAAAATATAAAATACAACCTATTTATTTCAGGAGTAATTCGTGATTAAAATATTTAAAATTATGTTATTTACAAGTCATAAATAAAAGGAAAAAACTTATATATTTAGTCTGATCTCCTAAGTTACTGGTTTCCAATAAAATTAAGACATGTTAATTTCTTATACAGTATTTATTTTATAACAACCTTACATTGTTAATATTATTAACCCTTTAAAATTCGTTTTGTTTTGATTTGATTAAACAAAAATATATTTATTAAGCATATAAAGTTTAATATATAAGTCTCATGACTCTTGCCCATATTCTCGTACAATATGGTTTGGAGGGTTATCAATTAGACTTCCTATTTCTGACTTTCAAAGTTTCCAACTTTGGCTTAAAGAGACCCTTTTAAAATTTGCATAGGGATGGTTTAACGCAGCTACTTCATTCCATAATTTTACTCATTAGTGTTCTACGGAGAAGAAGGAATATGGCTACCACAATGGCTCTATCACTCCCCCGCAACAGGTTATCCAAGAAATTCAGCAGTCATTATCTTTTGCCTCATTAGCTTTTCCATCTTGCTCATCACTATGTTTCAATGCGACTTCATCGATTGGGGCTTTGGGAGGTGTAGATCATTATTAATCTCCTTCGTCAAGGATGGTCCATTGTTTTGCACAAGTACAAATCTACAAGGAAGCAACATTGTAAATCTTGGATTTGTATTCATCGACAAGCAATCCAACAGTCCCATTGGCGAAGAGATTCTAATCATACTCTTCATTGTGGTCTCATATGTTTTAGAGCTTGCTTATATTGGATTAAAAATTCGGTCTTCTTCTCATACAATAGAAAGGACCATTTGAAAGTGTTCTGTCTTAAAAATCGGTTTCTTCCACCAAATGGAGCGGTCAAGGATGCGACAAATGCTCTCCATTAAGATGAACTTCATCTTTTGGATGATTTTCATTTTTCTAACATTCAAGTAGTACTATACTTTAGATCCTAGGACTTTCATGTTTTAACTTCATGTCCTTCTTCTTTTTTCATTTTGTAAAAGTTTATTATTGTAATGGTCTTTTTTAATTAATGCATTTTGCTCTTTCATAAAAATAAAATATATATATATATATACAAGTCTCATGATTGATAGCCTTATAGGATAAAGGTTGGTAAACAATATGAAAGAGGAATATCTCCATTGAACTCTCTCATTTAATGTATTATTCCCTAGCAAATGAGAAATCATGACTCGTGAGTTTAATCCCAATTATAACATTAGAGCTTAGGCCATTAATACCCGGCCTTTTATATAAAAAAATAAAAATAAAATAAAATAAAAATGTATAATTAGCCATGCATGATGTTCTATATGTATATATGTGTAGAAAATAAGTATATAATATCTAGCCATTTGAAAATTAACGAAAAAAAAGGAAAATTTAATTTGTTTGGCCTACAAAATGTAAATGGGAACTAAAAGCAAATAATTAATATATGGGAAATACACTTCTCATGTTATAGGAGAAGTGTATCCTCATGTCATAGATATAAAAAGAAGTGGGTCCCACCATTTCCATGCTTAAGTTTATATATATATATATATATATAAAATATGTGGGTCCCACTATTTCATGTGTGTGTAGGAATCTTCTTCTTTTCATGCAACATGAGAAGCCTAAACCCCTTACTATATATATATATATATATATATATAATTCCTTAAGAAAATAAAAGTAGGGAAAATTTTCTCCATATTCAAATTTTTTTTTTGGCCAAAATATTAAAGAAAATTCTTTCATTCAGAATTTTAATTTAAAATTACCAAATCTTATGCATAAATAATGTCTTACAACATTCTGCAGGTTCATAGAGAGCAATAATTTAAGTTATAAATGCAGAAACATACATTAGCGCGCGGCTATATACAGCCACACAGTCATGCATATTGCAAAGTCATTAAAAGTTAAAACATCTAATTGTATATATTATGCTTTCTCCAAATGAGGATTATGTATTGTTCAAAAAAAAAAAAAAAAAAAAAAGAGGATTATGTATCATGTTCTTTTAATAAAACGAAAAACTATGTTTTGAATGAAAGTTACCACTTACTTGTTTAACTAGCAAGAAGAGTATACATTGGTACTCAAGTACTCGTGTCATTAAGAGAAAAATTGTGATTTAATTGGGGAATCTAATTAATAGTATACATATTTAAAATATTACATAAATATTTATTCCAAAAGAAAAAAACTTAGGTTAAGTTCTTCAGAACCATTAGATCCATATTTTTCCCAACTGATTCTGCCATGTGTCCTATTTTTTTCAAATGAAATGTAACTTTTGGGTTAAATACCTATGGAAAAATAATAATAATACCAGAATTTGATTGATACAACGGATGTATTATTGATGAACCTAATAAATTTGCTTTAAGTTTTGTCCTTGTTAGGAAAAATATGAAAATCGATCCACGATTGGACATAAGAGTGTGTGTGTGTGTGTCTTGTTTTTCTTTCTAAGGCAATAATAAATAATACAAGAATTTAATTGATACAACGGATGTATTGATGAATCTAATAAATTTGGTTTTATCCTTGTTAAGAAAAATATGAAAATCGATCCACAATTGGACATAAGTGTGTGTGTCTATATATATATATATATATATATATATATTATCTCTTTCTAAGGCAATAATCTGGTATGATCACAGATTTCCCATATACATTGCATGTTATAGCATACAAATAATACACCCAACTCCCTCCTCAATGCAACTCTCTTAAACACCATAACCCCAAATTACAATTACATTGTCTGCTATTATGGCTCCACCAGTTGAAGAGAAAGTAAATGTTCTTATGGTATCAATGGCCTTCCAAGGCCACTTGAACCCAATGCTCAAGCTAGCCAATCTCCTCATTACAAAGGATCTCCATGTCACTCTTGCCAGCACTCACACAAACAGATCAAACCCTATCTCTTCCCATAATAATTCTCAAATCAAGATCCAGTTTTTCTCTGATGGTCTTTCTCTTGACTTTGACCGAGTCAACTATTCTGATGTCTTCTTCGATTCTCTCAAAACAAACGGCCCCAAAAACTTATCAACTCTCATCTCTAATTCCTCTCACCAGTTTTCTTGTTTGATCATCAATCCCTTCATGCCTTGGGCTATCAATGTAGCTAACGAACTTGGCATCCCTTGTGCGATTCTTTGGATTCAGGCGTCTTCTGTGTTTTCCATTTACTATCGTTACTATAAAAATATAAACTTTTTCCCAAATCTTGAAGACCCCAATGAGATTTTGCACTTGCCTGGACTTCCAACTTTAGAGGTTAGAGATCTTCCTACTTTAATGCTTCCTTCTAGTTCTGGTTCTTTCAAGAACCTTCTTCAAGATCTTTTTCAATCTCTTGATAAAGTTCAATGGGTTCTCTCCACTTCGTTTGATGACATTGAGGAAGAGACTGTGAAGTCCATGAATTGTGTTTTCATGATTCGATCCGTTGGACCATTGGTTTCGCCGTTTCTTCTGGGACAAAAAGAATCCGATGATCTCAATGTTAACCTGTGGAAGCCCGAAGAGTCCTGCATGAAGTGGCTCGACGAGAAGCCAGATTGCTCAGTGATATATATCTCATTTGGAAGTGTCATTGTCTTGACGCAAAAGCAAATGGATAATATAGTTATGGCTTTGAGAAATACCAAAAAATCGTTTCTTTGGGTGGTTAAGCCGGCTCGGAAAGATTGCGAAGAAGACGATTCTGCAAATTTGTTGCCAAGTGAGTTTCTGGAAGAAGCGACAACGAAAGAGAGAGGCTTGGTGGTTAGTTGGTGTCCACAAGAGAAGGTATTAATGCACCGTTCTGTGGGTTGCTTTATGACTCACTGTGGGTGGAACTCGACGGTGGAGACGGTAGTTGCAGGCGTGCCGGTGATTGCGTATCCGAAATGGTCGGATCAGCCGACAAATGCAAAGCTTTGTGAAAGTGTTTTTGGGAATGGGTTGAAAGTGAAATTTGAGGAAGATGGAAATGTGAGCGCAGAAGAGTTAGAGAGATGTATCAGAAAAGTGATGGATGATCCAGAAGGTGAGAAGATGAAGAAGAAGGCACTTGAAATGAAAGTGGCAGCAAGGAAAGCGTTGGAGGAAGGTGGTTCATCTCATAATAATGTTAATCACTTCATTGCTGAATTGGTTCATGCAAATAATGGACAAAAGAGAGGTTGAAGGATAAGACCTTTTGAACCCTCTGATATATCTTCCATGTCTTCATTTTATTTTGGAAATGAAATAACTCTAGATCTACCATGTCTCCGGCCGCATAAGCACACAAATATTATATTGTTTATGATACAAGGAGATATTTAGGAATCTTAATGCATCATCAAATAATTATACATGGGAGTAATGATACTCGATCAGGTGGAAAATTAAAAACACAAGGAATGTTGTATGCAAAGAAAATTTAGGAATCTTAATGCATGGGAATATTGAATCTTTCATTTTCTAACAATTTTTTTTTCCTTTGTAAGTTTTTCTTCAGAATTGGGGATACCCTTCCCTATATGTTGATCCAATTTGTTGTTTTCAGAATCGATTGTTGTTTTGAATTTCATTTTTGTTGATCGATAGTCACTGCATATATTACTTCCCTTCCAGATTTTATTTTTACGTGAGTTGGAATACTTCTTCTGATAAAGCCAAGAAAATTTTTTAGAAGTCCTCTCTCTCCCGGAGTAGCAACTTATTTGATTTAGTTGTAAAAGGGTTGAGATAGAAAAATAAATTATAAATATATTAATTAAAAAATAGTTACATGTGTATCATTATATTTATATTTCACATCTTGTTTACCTTTGCTTATGTATTTAGTGGTTAAAATACTATTGTTGAAAATAAAGTTGATTGTATTTAGAGAGAAGAGTGTTTATACAAAGGGCGATTGGAAAGAGAAAATATGAGATAAGACCATTATAGGTAGAGCTAGGAATCGGGGTCAAGCCGATTCAAAAAGTTTGGCCCTTGAAAGGTTAGGGTCTAAAATGGTCGGCCCTTTTAGGTCCGAATTAAGAAAAACATCGGTTTTTAGGGCTAACCCAAGAGCATATGGGCCATGGCCGCCTATAGTCGAAGGCTATTTTTCTAAATTTTAACTATTTTTTTACATTTTTTTCTAAAGAAATATAATTAGTAAATTAAAACAATTAAAGTTCTAATTTATCAAATAAATGTTGTCAAGATCAAAGTCTAAACAACACGCATCATACAACAAATAAACACAATTATTAATTAATAATTAGGGAAGCACTGATGGTCTGATGCCGTGAATCCATGATGCACTCATGCGTAATTGAGTGTGTGAGAGGTGGAGACAATGAGACTGGGGTGAGAGGCGTGAAATGAATGACAGAAATGAATGAGACTACGAGAGTGACTGAGTGAGTGAGTACTAGGACACAAGACAGACAAATAGCTTCCTTTACGATCAAATTCAATTAGCAGGGCAAATGGGCAACTACCAATTGAGTAAGTTTTTTTTTTTTAAAAAAATAATAATAATAATAATGGGCCTAACAAGGCTGTCCTTTTTAAGTCATCAGCCCTACAAAGGTGACCATTTTAGTCTCAATTTCATTTTGAGGCTCTATTTTATTAGTCTAATCCTTGAAAAGTCAGGACTTAAACGGGCTTAAATCGATTTTCCCGCTCTAATCACAGGCGAGTACATGCTTCACACCTTTTATTTTAGAGAGAAGATTGGGAAAATATGTGTGCTTATCTTAATTAAAAGATCTCTTTTTTTGTGAGTTGGAATCTTTCTTCTAATAGTAGCTAAGAAGTTGTTTTTGAAAACCTGCTGTCTTCCCGTGCAACAGCTGAGAATACCTTCTCGTTTTGGAGAAACTAGTATCACAACGAGAGTTGAGCAATACGGGAATAAGAAGTTTTAAGGTAGGAAATGACAATAGCATCTCATAATAATATTAATCACTTGTTGTGAGATTTTTCAGTAATTATATTCTTATTTTAGAACCTCATAATGATTTTTTCTTAAATCTTCTCTCTATTAATTGCAGAAAATTTTCAATATCATGTGGTAAAGGAATTGTTTTAAATTTAGGTGATTGCATTCTTTATTTAGAACTCATGGTAATTTTCTCTCTCTATTTTTATTATTTTATTTTTATAAGTAATTTTATCTCTATTAAGTATACCAACGTCTGATCAATTGCAAATGCACCGCTCACGGACGGGATCTTATTACTTGGCCCAGATAGATCCTTGCTGGCCCAACATACTTCATACAAAGTTTCACAAAATTCCGTTCGGAAATCGCTCCATATTATTTACAGTCTATGAATAATGCGACTTATTATAAATTTTATTCTAACACTGCTTTTGTTATTAATAAATTTTTTTTTATAAAAAATAATGTCATGAAGTTAGATTTAGCAGTTGGGTTTTTTTTTTTCCCAATCAAAGTCTTATATTAGAGTATTAGGGGATCGTGAAAAATCAAATTTTGTAGAGTTACTTTTACATGTTATTAAATTTCAACAATTAAAATTTGATCTAATGGTAATGGGGAGGTAGTACAAAGAAAGATCAATTGAAACATTCCTCTCCCAACTCAGATCTTAATGGCAACGGTTTAAAATGGTCAAATGAAGTTAAAGAGAAGAAAACGATAGTTGGTCTGCTAAAAAGAATCCCTGGTCTTGAAAAGCAGCCACCCCCCTAAACACTTGAGAGCCATACATGTTTCCTTCTCTTTCACTCACTCTTTTCCTGTAAAAAATGGGAGAGAGAAATTCAACCGACTTTAATACAGTTTATTCATTCTAGTACATATGTTTTTCCACTTTTCCATGCAATGAATTTTAAGAAAAAGGAAGAAACTTTTTAATTTGGGTGAACGTAAGAAAAGTTGCTGAGATTCCTTCTTTTTTTAAAATAAAAAATAAAAAATTAAAGGAGTAGACATTGTCGGTATAAAATTATAAATGAGATTGAACTTGCAATTTCTTATTTATAAGAAAGTTTTGATATCACTAAATTACAATATCATTCATAAGATTGCCGATATTCTACAAACCTCTCAAGCTAATAAAAAAAGCACCGGAATTAGGAAACCACAAACGTAGGGAGATTCTTGTTCTTTCTTTTGTTTGTTTGTTTTTTTTAAGCTTAAATGAATGAGCCATTATGTCCATCAATTATCAAAAGGGAAAAAAAAGGAATAAGGTTTCTTACACCTACACCTACCATTTCCCTCCATTTCTTTTGACCACTTCCAAAGGCAAAATGGACTTTTTTTGGTTAAAACTCTCTTGATACCTTCCTTACCAAATTTATTCTTCATCCTTAATAATATTGTTTATTCTCATCACTAATTTTGACCGTCCCTATTTTATTCACACATTTAGTCTCATTACCACAGAAAGATTTGTAATACTTTAAAAAAAAAAAAAAAAAACAGAGAATCTTACAATCCTTTTGGAATGAGAATGTAAAACAGGTCACTTTTGCATCTTCTATACTCAAGTCTCCATTCAAATATTTGCACCAGAAGCTTGGAGTGCTTGGATCCACTGAGTTTGCCAAGTCAGCAATCATATTGTAAAGTCAAATTTTGGAGTTTTCTAATGGGAACACCACAACATGGTGGCCATTGCTGCGCCTGATTTTAACCCATTATCAAAAGTTTCAGTCAACCACTCCCTTCTAAGGTCCCACTGATCTTTGAATTCAAAATTCCTTGTTATCATGTTCTCTTGTTGAATCTGCTGCTCGGCTGATAAGAAGCTGTATTTGTTTAACTAGCAATCTTATTGTTAAGTAGTTGTGTTGCGAATTTGTGGGATAATTTTGCCTCTCTATTGTTTTATGTAATTTTGAACCAATTGATTGGAATCAAATGTCATTTCTAGATATCGGGTGGTTTGATTTTAAAAAATTATTATTATTATTGGAAAAGGAAGTTAAGTTACATTTAGTATCTTAAAGTACTTCTTCCGTCTTTAACATAAAAGTTAGTTGACTTTTTAAAGAGATTAAAAAACTAAATAAATTATATCAAAGCATTTATATTTATCATTTTTCTTCAAACTAATTTGTTTAATTTATAAATTGATATATAATTTATTGATACACAACATTTGTTATGATTAATTAATTTATTTATTTTCTTTAATTTCTTTCAAAAAAAAAATCAAACAAATCTTATTTTAAAGACCAATTGAATGTTTTTTTAATAGGACTTACTATCTTGAAATAATTTTCGGTGCATTAATTACTCTGAAATGTTTTTCTAATGCCATTTGGTACACTAAAGTAATTTTTGATGTATTCAATATTTTAAATTATTTTTTTAAATGCACCATATATTCTAAAGTTTATAGTGCTTATTGTTGTTGAGAAAATACTTTAAAAGTAAAACTACTCAAAAGTCACTTTACAGAATGTTATTAAAAAAAAAAAGACTTTATGGTATTGAATTTACCAAATAAAAAAACTCAATGGAACTTAACTTCAAAGAATAAGAGAGATTATGGGGGAAAATCTCTAAGCACATGATGACCTCTACACCGTCCAATTTTCCCCTCCGACCTACTCCGTTTACAAGAATGTGAAATTACTATTTGCTTTGCATGCTCTTCGGAGATTCTGAACCATCCTTTTCAGTCTCCACTAACACCTCTCTTTTTTTCTCTGCGTATAAATCATTTCCATCAGTATTATTTCATCACCGTTAAGAATTGTGTGAAAGAATAACAATGAAGCACTCTGTTATACTTGTGGTGCTTCTCACACTGCTTCTTGTGACAAGGCCAGGTTTTGCAGAAAGCAGAGCACCTCCATCATCAGAGGCAGAGCCTAAGTTTCTGAACAGAGCTCTCTTGAAAGAGAAGAAGTCCAACAACGCTAGAGATGATTTGAGTAGTCGTCGTCTTCTGATTCAAAACAAATTCTTCACTTTGTCTTCAGGACCTAGCACAAAAGGTCCTGGTCACTAGCCACAACTTAGAAGGCATTATCTCAAGTTTAAGAATATTTCTGCTCTCTCTCTCTCTCACAGCTTTCTCTATCCGTAGTATCTTATGGGTATGTCATATATATACATTTTGCTTCATAACATATACAGCTGCCTTGTACATGAACTTTATATATAGATAGTGTGATGGTTATCTACCAGAGGTTTTTCTTTTCAGGTTTGTTATTATGTTTTCTCATAGTTTCAAAGTTTGCAGGGTGTATGACGGTTTGCAAGTTTAATTAAATTAAAAGCACGTTAACAGAAACTAGAAGGTGATTTTTAAATACTAAAGTTGGTATTGAGGTTATCATGAAGATGAATGATAAAACAATCATACAAAACCCCTGAAAAAACAAAAGAGAAAAAGGTGTAGTAGACGAAGATAAGTTTTTTGGAACTTGAGGGTGGAGATCTTCATCAGTACGTACATGCAGTTCAGAAAATGGTATTTTTATCTTTTTTTATTGTTTAATTTTCTTACTTTTTTTAATGTATAATGAATTAGTGAAGAGTTGTCTCCAAATCTTCTCCTTATCGGCTCTCTCTTCCATCCCTCATCATCTTTGATCTCGACCATTGAAATCTTGATCCAAGGATCCAAAATTTTTTTAAAAAACGGGACCCTTAGACCAAAATTTCAACAATCATGATCAAATATGTGAGAGGATGAAACTGATGAGCAAAGTATTCCCTAAAGAGTCAAGTGTGTGACAGTGTTTGTAGGGTCTATTTCCTTGTTTGTTATATGAAAGGAAATATAAAGCACTTATATATATATATATATTTTCCTTTACTTTCCCTTCTTTCCCTTATGTTTCGGGGTTGTTGACCAACAAAACAAGTGGTAGCTGCAAATTTGCAGTGAGATCCAATTGTTTTCTAGTGACGAAGTCTGAAATGTCTGCAACTGTGGACATAAGTCAACCAAATATCTCTCAAATAAAGACTTATTTAAGTTGAAAACAGTAATTTGATTTCGGAAAAAAGTTAATCTAATAATAATTGTGTGTGTGTATGTACTTGCCATGCCTCAATACAAATATTTTTTTTAAAATCAAATTATTATTAATATCTATATATAAATTTGCATAATTTATGAAGTTGATTATTTTATAAAATTGTCTCTATACATAATTAGGCGAACTTTTGTTTCATAAAGTTTAGAAAAATGTAATATACCTTGCTTTGAATTTATATATTTTATAATATTAGTTAATATGGATCCATGAATAATTAATATATACAATGTTTCATCAAAATAAGTGTGATCACTATATTATTTTTTTGGGCCAAAGTGATCACTATTAATTAAAGTTAGCTTTTGGTAATAACACTAGAGGAGAGTATAAACAAAAGTTAAAGTTCAATTCCAACAAATGTACGTCGAGTCTCTCGTTTGATTTTAAAGAAAGTGGGGGTATAGTGTATGCAGCTGTGCATTCAAAACTGAAATAAAAATTATATAATTTGCAGTTTAACTTATCCTATCATTTATTTTTATACGTTTCAATCATTACTTTATAAATAAACTATAAATACTTTTAGAGAAAATTCAATACCCCAATGTCAAACTTGACCTAAAAGTAAAACTTCCTTTCCCATCACAACTTTAATTATTGAAGAGTTGAACATTGCATAACAGTACTTTTGGTTTTTAATATAGGTACAAACAAGTCAACTTTTTTCTTTAATTAGTAAAATTAAATAAATTATTTAATTATAACATATATTATGTATCATTAAATTATATATAATTTAAATTTAATAAATTTTTTTAAAAAAATAATAAATATAAGAATAAAATAAACAACACCCTCTTAAACTTTGAGCTACTTGCGTATAACACATAACCTTAAAAAGTTTAAATTTAAGATCCTTAGGTTTCATATTTCACCATAAACTCCCATACCAATAAAATTGGAGTTAAAAATAACGGAATGTCGTAATTTTTGTAACTGTTTATTATATTCCACTTCATTTATTAAAAAAAAAAATTTGGCATCTCGTATTTATGTTTTTTATTTTTATTTAAAAAGTGCATGGACGATTTTATCATTTTTCATTTTTTTAAAAAAAGATTAAGGTGCAAAAATATACATATAATTATTTTTAAGGTGCATCCAACAACAAATATTTTTTAAAGGGGCAAAAGTCACCCTCAAAAATAGTGCAAAAGTTACATATATCCGTTAATGATAGATAAATGCCGCTACTTTTGAAAAATGTTGCAGCTAGTGGCCATTTGTCATTCTTCCATTGCAATTGACGGGGACTTGGCAGTTCGGAGTGGAGATGTATAACATCCCAATTTTTCTAATAGTAATTAAGTACTATTAGGATATGATTTATTAAATAATATGTATTTAGAGAAAATCTAGAAGTATAAAATTAAGAGTTGAAAAAATAATAATAAATAAATAAATAAATTATCAATTTTTTTAAGTTGATTAATTACCCATGATAAATGATATTGATGAAAATAATAGGGAAAATACAATATGTACAAAAAATATCTCATGAAATAATGTGATCTATATCTAAATAAAAAGAAAGGGATAAAAGAGAAAATAATTATATATTATTATAACTTTTAAAATAATAATTTTTAAAATAAATAAATCATATTTTAATATCAGAAACTGCTTTAAACCTTTCATTTACTGTCTGGATCTAAGTGGTTAACTTAAAGCTTAAATGTTTGAGTTTGCGATAATAATTTACTATTCCCTTTTTTGCCATTTCATATGACCGTAATGTAAATTCACTGCAATGAATAACTGTCTTATCAAACTTTACTTCTTCCTTCTCTTCCATTTGTCTTGTCTTATCTTGTCCTTTGCTCCATCAAACTAGCAGGGCCCTATTTCTCCCCTAAATCTCAATGCAACGTCCATGTGGGTTGGTATTTAATTAATCCCCCTGACCCACATCTTGTCCATTTTGCTGTGAGGGTAATTTCTTTCGTAGTTATTTTTTAGTAGTCTCTGCAACCTATATTGGCAATGGGTAATATACATTCTTCATTATCAAGTTTTGAGAAATGCTTTCTGAAAGAGTATATATATATATATATATATACACACATATCTATTTCATTTAAAAGTCAAATCCTCCCCTTCCATTAATGCTTTGTGGTCGCAGATCATGGTCAGGCACGTATATTTTATTAATTTGTTCTTTCCTTCACTCTCTTATGTGCATGAACACACATGTAAATTATGGCTCCTATAATCCTGTTTACTCTTTTCAGCCTATCAAACCCGCAGCTATATACATATATATGTTGCCCGTGTGACGTGTCAATGTGTTGTTTAATTCATTAAAAAAAAAGCATCTCATTTACAACAATTTTTTTACTTGTTTACAACTAAATCGGTCTCATTTTTTTAAGATGGTCAGATTTTTTAGGTCTTTTTTGGATTTTTTTTTACCAAAATGGTCCCTCAAAAGGATTTTCCCTATATATGTTGCCCGTGTGACGTGTCAATGTGTTGTTTGATAAGGATAAAGAAGATATATGAAGTGTCAAAAATTTCCACTCACAATTAACATTTTGCTGATAACTGATATATGTGACTTTTACACACATTTTTGAAGTTTAAGGTGAATCTTGCCCTTAAAAAAATATTATTGCATGTTAACTCTTAAAAAAAATTGCCTCCTTCTTCATCCAATCATACCGTAGTAGTGCACTCTGCAATCGCAAAACACCACTCTCCTAGGTACACTTTTTAAATATACAAAAAGATAAATACCAGATGCAAGTGTGTTTTTTAAAAGGAAAATGATAAATAAAACTATGAGGGATATGAATTTGAAATTAAACCCTTAGTTTTAAATAAATTAAAAAGGGCCCATCGAATTTGTAAAGACGATTAAAAAAAGACAACAAAGATGTGACAAGACAAAAACAAAATGAAGGATATGTAAATTCGGGACAACAAAATTATGTCCACGGGACAAGGAGCGACACAACAAACTATTAGCACAACAAACTATTTTAGTTTTAAATAAATTAAAAAAATAAAAAATCATCACTTAATAGCCGGAGGACGCTCCCGAGCCAATAGTTTATTCTCGGGACGGGGTGGCTAGGGGTGGGGTTTTTTTTTTAAAAAAAAAAAAAAAAATATATTCATTGAAAGTATGGGAAGTGGGTTCGAAACTCCCAACCCCCACATCCATGGGGCCAAGTGGCCCAACTACTGGGCCATTTGGTTCTTTTAATACACACACACATACTAACAAATATATATATATTCTTCTTAACATTTTTTCAACGGTAGTTACAAAACTTTCAACGACATCTACAAATCTTCCAATACTACTTACAAAATTTTCATCGGCATTTACGACATTTTTTTGAGGTTTTCCTTTTTTGTCTTTGAGGAAAAAACAAAAAAATAATGCTTATTACAAATCTTAATCTTTTAAAGCTATTTACAAAATTTTCATCGGTATTTATGACGTGTTTTTTTTAGGTTTCCTTTTTTTTTTTTTTTTTTCCTCGAGGCAAGAAAGGGAAACCTCAAAAAAAGTCGTAAATGCCGATAAAAATTCTATAAATAGCGTTAGAAGATTTATAAATACCATTAAAAGATTTGTAATAATGCAATATTTTTTTGTTTTTTCCTCGAGACAAGAAAGGGTAACCTAAAAAAAAAAACTGTTTAAATGCCGATGAAAATTTTGTAAATAGCGTTGGAAGATTTACAAATATCGTTGGAAGATTTATAATAGTGGATTATTCTTTTGTTTTTTCCTCAAAGGCAAGAAAGGGAAACCTAAAAAAAAACGTTGTAAATACTTATAGCGTTGGAAAAGTTTTGTAAATACCGTCAAAAGATTTGTAATAATGCATTATTTTTTTGTTTTTTTCCTCGAGAGGTAAGAAAGAAAACCTCAAAAAAAGTCGTAAATGCCAATGAAAATTTTGTAAATAGCGTTGGAAGATTTGTAAATGTCGTTGAAATTTTTGTAACTACCGTTGAAAAAATGTTAAGAAGAATATATATATTTATTAATGTGTGTGTATATATATATATATTAAAGGAACATTAGGCCACTTGGCCCCATAGAATTGTTGGGGGTTCGAACCCCACCTCCACACTTTCAATGGATATATATATATATTATTTTTTTTTTAAAAAAAAAAAAAAAACCCACCCCTCTCGCCGGTGGTCCTCCGACAAGGATATTTTTATTTTTTAAAATTTATTTAAAATTAAGGGTAAAATGGTAATTTCACCCGTATTTACTTATCTTTCATGGTCGTTGTCACCTCTCGTCTTTTTACAAATTCGGTGGGCTTCTAGAGATTTTTCAAATTCATATAGTATTTATTTGTCATTTTCCCTTTTTAAAATGATGTGAAATATGATTAAAAAATGACAAAAATTATGGCATGGCATATTCCGTTATTTTAACTCCCATTTTAACGGTAGAAGAGCTCATGGTCAAAATATGAAACGTTAGAGTCCTAAATTTAAATATATACAACTAGCTCAAAAACTCTTGCACATTTTAGCCTAAATATAACTACTTTTAACCTAATTTATTTAGTTTTTATAATCTCTCTAAATAAAGTCAGCTAGTAGCTGGTATATTAAAGTCATAAAATAGTAACTCTAATTGAATGATGCTCGGTCAAACTTAAAAAAATAGACAAACGCGTTTAAGCAAAGCCAGAGTTAATTGATTTACCACCAACTAGGTGCGCAAGCTTGAAAAATCAATTTGGATAAAGCAGTCCATGAATTACAATATTGGCAATACAATAATCATTAATCTTACAATTTCGTCCGCCCCTTGAACCTTGATACAATAATAATATTAACAACTCCAAAAAGAAACTCGCAAGCAAGCAAAAGAAATTAAGTGAAACCAAACGATGGTGGTTGAAACTAAAGAGGCTCAGGATTAATTATCTGGTACGTTGAGGAAAATTGGACATGGAGAAAACAGTGTGTGCTGCACTATCATCACTCAAAATAGACATCACTTCTGAATCAACTTGTGTCGACAGTGAAGGAAGACGTCTTACGTTGGACAGTTCAATTGATGCTTCTGTTCCTGTATTATTACTATCCTCTCCTGATAAGTTCCTCTTTCTCGCTCCTCTCTGAAGTTGCAGTGAATATTCCAAATCCCACAGCACATCACCCATCGTTGGTCTCTCACTCCCTTCTTCTTCCAGACATTTCTCCACTGTCTCATTGAACTTCCTCAGCGAGTTCGGATCAATCTGGTCCTTTATCCTCGGATCTATCAGTTCTTCTAATGTCCCTCTTCGCTTGCAGAACATTCCCCACTCAGCTAAGTTCACTTGGTTCCATGGAAGTGTAGGATCAAGGGCGGGTCTTGCACATAGCACTTCAAGAAGAACCACCCCAAATGAGTAAACATCAGATTTTTCTGTTAATTGTTGAGTTCTGAAATATTCAGGATCAAGATACCCAAAAGTGCCCTTAACACCTGTGGTCACTGATGGTTGTTGATGATCAAGAGGACCTGTTTTTGACAGGCCAAAGTCGGCAACCTTAGCAACATGGTTTTCGTCGAGCAATATGTTTGTTGACTTCACGTCACGGTGGATGATTCCGCCGGCTGCTCCTTTATGAAGATAGTTCAGACCTCGTGCTGCTCCAATGCAGATTTCGATCCTCTGTTTCCAGCTTAAGCTTGGTAGATCTGAATGGTACAGGTGATCTCTGAGTGTTCCTTTTTCCATGTACTCATAAACGAGAATCATCTCTGACCTCTCGTCGCAGTACCCAATTAACGAAACAAGATGACGGTGGCGAATTCGAGACAAGACCATGATCTCCGTCTGGAATTCTGGGAATCCTTGTCCTGAACCTGGTTCACTTCTCTTCACTGCTATTTTCACACCATTCTTGAGAATTCCCTTGTACACATTTCCAAATCCACCCTTGCCAATTATCCGTTTTGTGTGGAAATTATTTGTTGCTGATTGAATCTCGTTAAAAGACATCTTCAGTCCAAGTTTTAAGTTGCCAAGAGATGAACCATGGCTGCTTCCTCTTTTGCCATGTGAACTTCCTCCTCCTTGAACAGAAAGTGGGACCCAATCCAGATTTCTAATAATCTTTGATTTTCTATATTTCCAGATCAAACAGAACACAACCACCATAATGCAAATCAGAGCAAATGATCCAAGCACCGACTCTAGAACATGATGAATGTGATTTTCATTCTTACATTGATAATCGGCTACTTGTGCAGGTTGACCTTGAGTTTTAATGATTTCCATCACTTCAAGACCATTCAAGAAAGCATTTCTAACAGTAGATGATTCTTCAGGGCCAACACTTATCCTCAAATTCCCAGAGTCATCAGAATCCACAACAAAATCACGATAAATAGGGACAGAAGACCCCAACAAATCGGTACGGACCGACCAATTGAAGTGGTCGTAGATGTAAAAATTGAAGTATGTAAGACCAATGCTCATACTGATAATGTCACAAAAGTGAGCTCGAATGAAATAACTATAATTCTTCTTCACCTGAAGTGACCATGATATGTTAAAAAATTTATCAACAGTGCCTGAATCGCTAGTCATCACTCTGGCTGTCTGGTAAACAACTTCTGGGGCTGTAACATTAGTGGAAGCCACACCACTTTCATATTCTCCTCGGGCGTCGTAATTAATAGCAACAGAGCTAGAAATCGCTGTTCCATTTTTAGCGTATTGACCATCTTGTTCCCATCTTCTCCGCAAGGTATCGTACGTTTCCTCGGAACTACCAGAATTACCAACATCGAGCCTGTACCTCGTACTTAACACCCTGGAGTGAATGCTCTTGTAATCACTGGTATCTCCTTTGCTAGTAACGTGTGATGCCATATTGGGGATAAAGTTATCAGGGATTCGAAACAGTTCTATGGCGTTTACAAATGCGAATTTTGATTCCACTGGGAAAAAATCGATTTGCAGGTTCGTTTTGCTATTGATGTTGAGATAAAACTCCTTTACAAAAAGAGAGTTTGTTTGAATTTCAGCACCGAAATTCTCCAACAACAAGAATCCGGCACTGGAAACATTGAATCGAGCACTAGATAGCGTTTCTCCAGACGAAAAAGCATAGAAATGGAGACGTACCAGATAATATCCGCCTTCATTTTTGCCGATTCTGAACTTGTAACCAAATGGAACATGAAAGATTCTCGCGGTTTGATAAAGGGGAGGTGTGGTTGACGAATTATTACGTTCCTTCACGGCGGAGCTCTGCTTCGGAAAGCAGACGGAAGCAGAAGTAAAGTCTTCACCAACGAAAACCCGACCACCGTCGTCTTTTACGCTGAGATTGGACCCGCAATTGATGAAATACTTATCGGGAACAGTGTAGGCTGAAGCCATGGAGGAGGAGAATTGAAGAAGAAGAAGAAGAAGAGGAAGGAAAGAAAACATGGAGATGATACGAGGAGGTTTCATGGAAGAGAAAATTAAAGTTGGGTACTTGTTGATGAATGCTGCAACAAATGAAGTTGAGTTTTAACTGGAAGGTGGTGAAGATGAAGATGGTGTAGATAAATGAAGGAACGTATAGAAACTGCGTAAAAAGGAAGACTTGAGAGTAGTCAACGGAGTACAAATTACAATCTATCAATTAATAAATGAGTGTGTGGAAATTTTGGAAGACGACCGAGAAATTTCAATCGCTCATTTGTCACTTGGAGGGGGATTTGATGGAGCATTGTCCAAGTTTTGGCCCCATGAAAGGAAACGTTACATTGTTTTCACTTGCCTGAACTAGACAAAGAATTTATTAATATTGTTAAATGCTACTTTTATTATAGAGTAGTAGAATTATTCAATGTATCCTTAAAAAGTTTTATTCAAAGATTTGAAACCTGGTCTATACGTTATTTGGTTTGAGGTCTTGCGGGGAAGTTTTCTTCTGAGATTTTTTTAGATGTCCTTCTTGTCCTTTTCCCACTTTTTTCTTACTCATTTCTCAGCTTCATAATTCTCTTTTCATTCTTCTCTCACACAAGAGTGTAGTTTAATTTGAGTTAATCTCGTGTTTTACTGAAGGTGGTTTTATGCTTGTATAGAAGACGTACACACGTGCCGGACTCACTCTTTATAGAAAACCAGAGCTCATAATGGCCTAACCAGAAAATATTTTTAGCCTAAACTAAAAAATAAACATATTAAACTATTTACTAAATAGTATCACATAATATGAAAAATATAAATAAATAATAGCTGAAAATTATTAATCAAAATAAGATATAAGATGATATTAACATTTTCGTAGGTATTTCAAATAAGAATTTTACTTTCAAACCCGAATGAATAATGAACCAAACATTGTCTTTATAGAGAAGATAAAAAATTAGTTAAAGCCAAATTATTAGACAAAATAAAATATTATATAATAAATACATTTATAGACTAACAAATTTTTGACGGCCGCAAGTGCTTCTGCCTATAGCTGTAAAAAAAGTGAAAATAAAAATGTGGAAATGATGAACCTTATATGACGACCCCCCCCCCAAAAAAAAAAAAAAAAAAAAAAAAAGAAGATTAGATAATGATTTCAAAAGTTTAGAAGTTATTAAAACTTATAGCACTTGATAAATAGAATTGATAGCAATTTGCATTTATCAATGAGAAAAGTATAAGTCCTTCCTATATTGCATGCATTTTAAGACTATTCATTCACACACTTCTCCTCGAATTTTCTCAATCACGTCCTTATGGTGATTCATGATCCTGATGTGTTTGATCATTCCAGTTTTCTTTTTGTTTTTGTTTTTCATGTGGCACCAATGGCGGAGCCAGGATTTAGAGTTTATGGGTACACAATTTTAAAAGGAAAGTTTTGAATGCATTAAGATTGTATCGTTGACATTTTCGGAAGGAAAAAAGTTTGACAAGATTAAAGAACATGTTGCAACCTATAAGAAATCAAAGAATGAAGAATTATAATAACTAGAAGGTGGGCAAGCAAACCAAAATGCTGGCTTCGTCTTCAATTCATCATAAATGAAAATCACAAGGTGGGGTATTACCTTCAGATATTCATTTATGCCTTCATCTGCTTAGCTTTGAGTGCTGCATCAACCTCCAAAAAGATTCGAGGGGATAAAGTTATTTCTTGAAGCAAATTAATCTGCAAAAGAAAGCAGAATTTTTTTTTTTATAGCAAATGTGCAAGATTCAGGAAAAAAATCACAGCACCAGTGCAGCAGACAATGAAGTGTATGAAATAATTGTTTGAAATTGTACCCCCTAACTCAAGACCAGTGCAAACTCATGAAAACAATATTCAACAAGCCACCACTTATAATGGATGTTATTGCTTTACCTGACCAAAATTCAACTAAATGCAACAAAATTCGAGTCAAGTGCACAAGTGATGTGAATCAGACACTGAACAGAGCAAAATTAAACCGGAAATGTGCAGAAGTTCCAGAATAGTTCAGTAAGATGAGGTAGAATTCAATGAAACAAAAGATCAACTCTGCAATCAATGATTTATCTCCATAATAGCCAAGTGCGCTGCAAGTATATATGAATATGGCATCTGAACATGTACTAGAAATCATAGATATTTAGTTCAAGATTATATTTTAAGAACAAGTCCAACAAGAAGCAATAGATGTTCATCACACAACCAACTCAGGGATAATTTGACCAAAGTAAACTTAGTCAATGCACCAATAACATTATCAAAATGCCAAGCTTGAAATTCTAGCCTCAAGTACAATACAATGCAACTAAAATGCCCAAACCACTCCGACTAAATCACAATTGAATCAGAATCAGAATCGAATTGAATTAGAATGCAAGCAACTCAAGAGGTAGCTTGGTGAGTGAGAACTGAGAACAATGACGCCTAAGACAAAATCAAAATTACCTCGGAGGAGCTAGAAGACGCCGACGACGGAGGTTTGGAAGCCGAGAGCACCGTGAGAACAATGAAATTGAAAAGAGGGGGGTCAATGAGTGAGAACTGAGAACAATGAAATTTCAAAAATTACCTCGGAGGAGCTGGAAGACGCCGACGACGGAGGTTTGGGAGCCGAGAGCACTGTCGGTGAGAACTGAGAACGGTGAGTGAGAACCGAGAACGGTCTCAAATTGAAAAAACAAAAAACAAAAGGATAAATGTGCCGCTTCGAACCGGGACCTTGTACATGGATGTGGAAGGTTTTAACCAATTACTCCAATCAGCTAAGTTGCAACAAAAGTCCTTCACAAAATATATATTTTTTAAATTTTTTATGGGTTCACTTGCCCACATAGGCACTAGTGTGTCTCCGCCGCTGATGGTGTGGATAAATGAAGGAACATAGAAACTGCGTAAAAAGGAAGACTTGAGAGTAGTCAACTGAGTCCAAAGAATTTATTAATATTGCTAAATACTTCTTTTATTGTAGAGTATTAGAATTTTTCAATGTAACTTTAAAAAGTTTAATTCAAAGATTTGAAACCTGGTCTATACTTTATTGGCTTCGAGGTTTTGCGGGGAAGTTTTCTTCTAAGATTTTTTGAGATGTCCTTCTTGTCCTTTTCCCACTTTTTTCTTACTCCTTTCTCAGCTTCATAATCATCTTTTCTTTTTTCTCACACAAGAGTGTAGTTTAATTTGAGTTAATCTCGTTTATTTTAATTCATTTTTCGTGTTTTACGGAACAAGATTTTATGCTTGCATAGGAGATGTACACACGTACCGAAATCTTTGCAGAAAATCAGAGCTCATAGCTATAAAAAATTGAAAATAAAAATGTAGAATATTATATGACGATTCTTTAACCCCAAAAAAACAAGATAATGATTTCAGAAGTTTAAAAGTTATAGCACTTGATGAATAGAATTGAGAGCAATTTGCATTTATAAATGAGAAAAAGTATAAGTCTTTTCATACATTGCATGCATTTTAAGACTTTTCATTCACACGTGCTCCTCCGAATTTTCTCAATCACGTCCTTGTGGTGATTCATGATCCTGATGTGTTTCATCCTTCTATTTTTCTTTTTCTTTTTCATGTGGCACAAGTATTTTCTTATTTGAAGACTTGAAGTAATCTTATTCAAAACACTTTCAGTTACTAAATGCATACATTTTCTTTATATGGAATTCAAACCTTGATTTATCAAATTACAAGAGATTAATATCTTCCACTGTACTACACTTATGTGGTGCTCCTGTACATTCATGTTTCTACATAACGTATCTAAAAGACATCAAAACTTGTCATTACATAATGATCTAAACTTGAAAGTATTTACTTCCACCAAACTATTTGAACAAAAGTAAATTTAAATTGTAATAATTGACCTTTAGGATCAAGCTTCTTCAAAGTGGATGTTGAAAGAATTTACTTCCACCAAACCTTGTGATCGAACCCAAGTGACGTCTAAGAATGGCAAAAATCTTGTGTTTATCAGAAATGACATTGATCAAATGTAGACCAACTTGTTCATCATACTCACTTTATTTGTATATATATGCTTCTCAAAAGAACAAAGGACAATTTCGTTCCTCCAAATATTGTAAAGACCATCTCTCCTTTGATGAACCTATATATATATATATATATGCTCCTCTAGCACCCACAAATCAATCAAATAATGTAGATGGTATGAAAAGTCACTAATACTACTTGAGAGAAATTATGGCTAGCTTGTCCTCATACACAATCAACTTAGAACCCAAATCATCGGATAAAGGAGTCCATGGAATCAATGTAAACACCTCTGTAGCTATGTCAAATGAAACTATTACATCAATATAATCTTTGCATTGATATGGAAGTGTAGTGGTACACTATGGATAGTCTTCAAACCATAGTTTACCACTACACTTCCATATTAATGTAAAAATGCGTACTAACAGACAACACAAGTTAAGTGAGTGTTTGACTTTGAGGCATGTAGGGCCATAAAAGCAGAGAGCTTTAGGGATCTGCAGCTAGCTAGCTAGCAGGTTCAGCAGAAGAAAAAGAAGTCAGGTAGAGTAAAACACAGAAAATATATATGACCTGTTAACAAGTTAGTAAATGTTTGTTTGTTTTAACTTTTCAGAAATATTTTGATTTATGAGATAAATATATAAAAAGAATTTTATATTTACTTATGAAACTTTTTTTTTTTTTTTTTTTTTTTTCTAAAACCATGGTTTGAGGGCTTTCCCAAATAGAATTAGTTAGGTTAATATTGATCCATGAATAATTAATATATACAATGTTTCATCAAAATAAATGCGATCACTACTATTTTTTTTTTTTTTGGGCCAAAGTTATCACTATTAATTAAAGTTAGCTTTTGGTAATAAGAGTAGAGAAGAGTATAAACAAAAATTAAAGTTCAATTCCAACAAATGTACTTGAGGAGGCAGATTACCTTGGTAAAAAGAAGTATAGCTATATTATTTATTTATTTTAAAAAAAGAGGAAGTCGAGTCTCTCATTTTTTCTGAACACTTCTAGGAATATTCATTACTGAGATAAAGACTTACAAGGACGCTAAGGCATTTATGCCAGAGAAATTTAAACCAGAGGCAGCAACCGAAAGACATGGAATGAAAAACACCAAGACTCACAGGGGACCAAACAGAAAAACATCTACAGACAAAAGCATAATCCTATAGTCCTCACAAAGGAGGTTGGTCAACCGGGATCTACAAGCCTGGGCTGTGTCGCAATATGGGTCCATTGATTCTTGGGGCTATTTGCATCTTTGTCCAGAATTGATAATAAAGGGGGTAAGGGTATTTCTACCCACCCAGTTGGGCACACCCCCTTACAGATAGTCGTAGCAAGCAGGTCTGCTGCTTTGTTCCCTAGTCGAGGGATGAACTGAACTGAGAAGCTGGATTCAAACTCTAGCGTTCCAAGGATATAATCAAGAATACCACAAGACTGCCACTCACCGAGGTCTGGCTAGTGTTTTTCCAAGCAGCGCACCAGCGTTTGACAATCAGTCTCAAAAATAACATTCTTATTTTCTAAATCTTGGGCGATCGTTAAGCCTCTTTTCAGTGCTAATGCCTCAGTCATAAACGCCAAGATAGATTTAACCTTGTCGACGAACGCCCCTTTCATGGCTCCCTAGTGATCTTGGCTTATTATTCCTATAATAGCCGACTTTGTATTGTCATGGAATGCCCCATCAATATTTACTTTCAGCATGTGCTCGGGTGGCGATTCCCTGAAAGCAACTGGTTTAGTGAATTCACTGTATTTACTGATGTTGTTATCGAGATGGCACATTTTCCAAAAGTCAGGTAAAGAGCGTTTCGCACGTTTGATAGCCATGATAGGATTCAGTTCTACGCCACAAAATAGTTTCTCATTCCGGATTTTCCAGATATACCACAGCAACCAACTGATATGGGTTATGTCATAGTCAGGAAAACTGCCTTGGGGTTCATAATATCCAGCCACCACTGTTTGAAACTTTAGATATTAACCAAATCACTTTTAATAGACATGCTGCATCCAAACCATATGCATCTGCCCCAGGGGCATTGGAAAAAAAGATGCTTGATGGTCTATGTTGAAGTCTGACAGACTGGACATACATCCAAACTCCCTTGTCTTCAGTTGACTAATGCAGCGTTGGTGGCTATTGCTTGAGACAGGATCCACCACATAAAGTTAATAATTTTGGGGAGCGTCTTTATTTTCCATTTTTTTTAGGTGTTGCTGGGTATTTGAGTCGAAGTCCCTGCAGGCTGGCCTTGCACAATTGTTCCCATAAGATAATAGCCTAGTTTAACGAAATAACATCCATTTTTTGATAGGACCCACCTTAGTCGATCTTCATTAGGAGCCCGAGGGATTTGAATGGCGCAAATAACCTCATAAATCTGGTCATTAATGTGGGGCCTGATCATGGTGAGATCCCAACCCCCTACTTCACAAGGAGTAGTGATGCTACTCTTTGATTGGACTCTTTTAACTTTGCATTCTCCATACTTAGGCCATAAGTGGGTATGGTGGGAATGCACTTATCCTACCATATACGCACTGATTTCCCATTCCCAATTTACCAACATAAGTCCTCTTTTATGAAGTCCCTCCCTTCCAAAATACTTGACCAACACCATAAGGCTCTATGGCCTTTTTGGCATCAAGAAGGGAGCCATTAGGAAATTAGAGCCCTTTGAGAACTTCAGCCCATAAGTCATTTGGGTGTTCTGCAAGATGCCAGGCTATTTTATCTAGGAGGGCATTGTTGAATTTTGTGAAGCCTCGAAAGCCCATACCTCCTTCAATCTTGGGCCTTGCTAGCTTGTTCCATGCAACCTAATGCGTTTTGTTTTGGCCTTCCCTCCAAAAGTTTGCTACCATGCTATTGAGTTCTCTGCAAGTTTTGCTAGGGAATTTGAAGCATGTCATGGGAAAAATTGGGATGGCGTTGATAACGGCCTTTATAATGACTTCTCTCCTGCAAAAGATAAGTGTTTTGAACTCCAGCCTAGGACCTTCTTGGTCACTTTTTCATGGATGTAGGTGAGGGTTTCAAGGCTTGAAGCTTTGTTTTCCCCTAAACACTCGGGTCCCCAAATATTGGCCTTGATCTAAGCTTTCTCCAATGCGATGTTGCAGATATCTTGCTGTAGTGGAAGCAGAGTATTAATGGAGAACACGATACTGGATTTTTCCAAGTTTGCTAACTATTCTGATGCTCCACAGTAGCTTTGAATAATTCTAGACAATGTGTGACAATTTTGGATATCTGCATTCATAAAAAATAGAACATCATCTGCGAAAAAGCTGTGAGATAATTCTAGGTAGAAGTGGGTCAACTTAATCCCCGTACGTTGACCTTGTGATAGTGAAAAGACCTTTCCTTATACTAAACAATAATTAACCATAATATAATCATTAAACCAGATTAACAAGAGATTAAGGAAAACTCTTTTCTTACAAAAGTAAGCACAACGGAGTCCAGGGCACAAATTTCGCCCTCAAACTCATCATAGCAAAATCCAAAACTCTGGGCACAATTGTTGAGCAGAAAAATACACAGTCCATGAGTTTTACAACACCAAATTCACATCAAAGGGGTGTGTACCAGAACATTCCCGCACAAGCTTTAATTGTGTATCCACTAAAATATTATAGCGAACACTAAAATATTATAACGTATAAAATTAAACCTTTGGTTCAACAGTAAATAAACAGTCATCCCAAAACGATTACGATAGTATTCTCAAAACATGTGGGCCCTAGAATGACAATATAGAAATCATTACAACACCAATACCAAAAGAGGCCTACAAAGTTCACAACTATTATGCCTCTGGTTGCTTCCCTTTGCTACTAGTGGAATTAGAGACCTCGCCTGAAAAACATGGATAATGACGGGGTGAGACATAACGTCCTAGTAACCAAAATTAATTTATCAAATATGCAGAAAAGGATTGCAAGTCAGAGAAGCAGGCTTATTACCGTAATCAAAATATCAATAATAATTAAATAAATCATAATAATTAACCATATTTAAAACCATCCCCACTCGTCCATCCTGCTCCTCCTTATATCTTCTGGACGTGGTACAGCCTATCAATGCTAGTATACCCGGCCAAGGTTAGCTAGTCACTTTAAGAATACTGTCCCCTCCCATGTCACCACCAATATACCGTAATAGGGAGGTGTCCGCCCAAAACACTCAACTCAAATTATGGGCGGATCGAGAGAGCCAATGGGCACAATTTCACCCTAAATCTCTTCCACACAAGCCGACATATTTCAAAATAGATTAACAGTATGATACTATAATTTTCAAAACCATAGTACAACATATTACTCCATATACAACAACTCACAACAATTGTCACAATAGTCACCACAACAACAATTTCAATATCAAGACCTACTCATACATACATGTAAAATAGAAAATACACTGCTTCAATGAAGTAACTACATATTCAAATATACACATAATTCTCAAAACACATGTCAATAGTATATATGAAAATAAGGTTTAGTAAACACCTTACAGTCCAAAACAAGCATATGAAATAAATTAACCCCGGTTACCTCAATTCCAAGCTAAACCTTATCTTGAGGAGTAAAACGCGATTAATCACCAGTCACAGGTAAACTCTACATTATCACAAATATAACTTATGTAACTCAAAATACACAAATTATAATAATAATATATTATTGTAGTAAAATCTGAAAATAACAGTTTTATTCTTCAAATTTCAAAACTAAACCGATTAAAACTTCAATAATATCTTCATTAACCCAAAATAAATTATTTATACAACTTTTAATTAATAGAAATATAAGGTAATATGTAAATCCTAAAGTCCTTAAATAGAAAAATTAATTTAAATTCCTACATCAACAATTCAATAGAACTAAACCGATGAAAACTGATTATTAATTGCTCTTTACATATATACAGTCTTCTATGGTCAAAACTCAAATTTTTTCCAAGATCATAATCTCAAAATTTTCACTAATCAACATGATATTACCTTTATTGAAAAGAGAAAAATATTTGAAACAACTTTCATGAAGGAAGTTTATTAAAAAGAAGTTAATTTAGTTACTAAAATTATCTTATAAAATAAACAACATACCTCAAAAGACCCAAATATTAGCTCAACCTTCTTCTCTTTCTCTTTTCCCCACTATCTCACACACTCACTCTCGGTCTCCACTGCCTGACACGCACACACTCACCAAATCTCACCAACACACACACACCACAACACACTCATTTATATATATAGAAGAAGGGGGAGGGGGTAATAATTACCCTTCCCCAAAAATCCAACGGATTGGGCTGCACGTAACGTGCTGCGCACTCCAATTTAAATTTTTTTTTATTGTTTTTTTTCCTTTTCTTCTTCCCCACGTAGCTTCATCTATTTTTTCTTTTTTTGAAATGGCAAAATTACCACAAAAAGCCCAAACCTTATTTCAATATTATCATTTATTAGTTTTTTTCCTCTCTCTCTCACAATTGCAATTTAATAACAATACATATGATATTTTTATAATTAAAATTAAATCCTAAAAATAAAATTAGGATGTTACAATAGTGAATTATTGATCATACAAGAAAGGGCTTCCAGGGACAAGATAAATAGATAGGGTGATAACGGGTCCCCTTGACGGAGTCCTCTACCCGGGCTAATCGAGGCTATTTTTTCACCTGTAATGTAAAGGTTAAGATGCATAGTTTCCACACAATTTATTAGAAGTCTCACCCATTTTTGTGAGAAGCCAAATCTTAACAAGACATTTCTACATTTATTAAGTGTAAGAGCAAAACAATTAATAGCACTATTGTGCTGATGAGCACCCATGTTCCAGCTTTCGTGAACAACCTACAAAAAGTCATTATGAGCAGTCCAATAATCCTCATACCTGAAAGGTCTTTTTTTATTAGAAGAAACATGATTAGGATTAACAAACAGCAGATGATGGTCAGACCCTAGCAGGTCAAAATGAAATACTTGGACAAAGGGAAATTGGTGACAGAAGATTTCATTCCCCAAAACCCTGTTACTCCTTTCTCTGATAGTTGCTTCATCCTGCCTGCAGTTGCACCAAGTGAACCATGATCCATTGAAGCCCAGGTCAATGAGAGAGTAGTAGGAAATAAATTTTTGGAAATTAAGTATTTTTTGGATGGCTCTCGGGTTCCCTCCCTGCTTTTCCTGAAGAGATACGATGTCATTAAAATCCCCCAAGTAAATCCAACTCTCTGATCTTCTTTGAGCAAACGTGATGATGCTCTCGTATATAGTAAGCCTATCGTTTTTTGTTGGGGGCCATAGATAAAAGAGATGAAGTGAGAGAAATCAACAGACGGGTCAAAGACTAAGGTATGAATGACATTGTTGGATGAGGAAAGGATGTTAACAATATTATCCTTCACCCAGAACAATGCGAGGCCACCACTTGTCCCTTGTGGATCAAAAATCCATTCTTCATCAAAACCGCATCACTGCTGAATTTTTCTAACGTAAGGACGTTTCTTCTTGGTCTCCATTAAGAAGACAATATGAGGTTTTTGTTTATTGCAGACCTCTTTAAGGTGTTTGACTGTCAAGGGAACCCCTAACCACTGGCAGTTCCAAGCTAACAGGCTCATGGCAAACCGATGGCTGCTTGATAGCAACCATCGGCGGTTTGTGGTATATCTGACATCTTGGATAGGAGACTTGTATCTTCAGTCTGGGTTGGTGCAAGGGACCTTGGGTGAATTGCATCAGCAATAGGAGAGAGCTTGAGAGCTTTACTTGGTCGTCTATTCTTGTCTCCACGTATGGATTTCTTTAGTTTATGGACATTCATACGTTGTGCTCCAATTGTAGCTAGCTGGGGAGGGTGGTTTGGTTGCTTGCTATCATCAGCTAGTTCCAGAAATAATAGTCTCTTCTTTGTGGGGTTCAGGATCTCACCATCGTCCAGGAGTTCAAGGTTACATTTCAAATGACTCCTATTAAGACCAGAGGTGACGGCTAATATCGGAGACAACCCCATGAGACAAGCAGGCATGGTTTGAACATCACTCTCAGCTTGTGGGAACTCGACCCAATAGCTAGGGTTCGATATCCGAGTGGCTAGTTCAAGGTTGTCAGGTACTATTGGGGTTGAGTTTGACGGGTTATGATTGTTGAGAGTTAAGGATCCGCTCGTTGGAGTTTGTTGACACAACACTGAAAGTTGCAATGAATTTGGGCTTTCTAAAAATTGCTCCATAATTATAGGAATTTCAGTGACTTTAATTGCTTGTTGCATGTACGCATTAAAAGTGCCATCAATGTGGATTTGCTCGTTGTTGGAGTCTACGCCACGCATTAATGCAATTGCAGGATCCTTGCTCCGATTAGTAGAGTTTCCTTTTTTGTACAAGTTGCCTGCCACCCTTCTACTGACAGAGTGCTCCGCCGTCGAAGGTTGTTTGGTCTTCAGCCCCGCCTTCTGATCCCAAGTCTGATCAAGGACCACCACCACTTCATCAATGGTTTTAACGTGGGGGGGTCCCTTGCCTGACTGCCTGTTGCCAAGGTATTCCTCCATCTCCTCTTCATCACAGTTATCAAGTGGAAATTTGCAGTTCCTCGCCTCATGTCCAATTTGACCATAGTCATAGCAATAATTCTGGAGTCGCTCGTACTTCACTGTGACCCATATCAAATCCCATGGGGCCGAGGAACCCAAAATCCAGAGGTGAGTGGTTCTCGGATGTTGACTAAAATTCTGGCTCTGATAAAAGACCGAGAGAGCTTGTTCTACATTTTAGGGGACTCAAACATCATTACTCTCCCTACAGCATTCCCCAATTTTATAGCATTTCCATGGTCAAATGCAACATGAGGGAGTCCGTGAAATTGAATCCAAAATGGGCACCAGTCGAACTCTACTTTATGAAAAATTGTATACTCATCCCAATACTGTAGGTTTAGTAGAGCACCCTAGACCAACCAGGGTTGACCTTTCAGCACCCTGAGGTAGTCGTCCTGCTGTTGAAAACTGAATAGGAACACATTATTGTTAGCTAATTCATGTATCTCCATGTCTTTGTCTAGTCCCCTCCCTTTTTTGATCATGGGAATCACTATGCCTTTGTTTAGATTTTTGTTGGTCTCCAGTCGTCCAACGAGAGTACTTCTTGTTTTAGCGTTGACTTGCTGGCTCATGTTCAATTGCATAGCCTTGGAGCTTTTCCTCCCGCTACTACTATTTCCTTTCTCGATTGGTTGAAGGTTGTCGGGGGTAAAAAGAATGATTAAGGAGGGCGAGCACACCACGAGGGTCTTTATAGAAAAACACACCGGCTGATAAGTTACTAAAAAGAGGCCTGCACCGAATTGAGTATCGCCTCTCACAGTGGGATCATCTCTCACAAAGGAGAGGGAAGGTTCTCTCACAGGAGGAGAGGGATAACTTATAAAGGTTCCACAGTCGAATCTCTCATTTGATTTTAAAGAAAGTAGGGGCATAGTGTAGCAGCTGGGCATTCAAAACTGAAATAAAAATTATATAATCTGAAGTTTAACTTATCCTGTCATTTATTTTTATACGTTTCAAACATGACTTTATAAATAAACTATAAATACTTTTAGAGAAAATTCAATACCTAAATGTCAAACTTGACCTAAGAGTAAAACTTCCTTTCACCTCACAGCTTTAATTATTAAAGAGTTGAACCTGGCATAACAAACTTTTGATTTTTAATATAAGTGCAAGTCAACTTTTTTTTTTTAATTAAGAAAGTTAAATAAATTAATATGTTGTGTATCGTTAAATTATATATTAGTTTATAACTTAGATAAATTAGTTTGTAGAGAAATGATGAATATAAGGCTAAAATAAACAAGGCCCACCTAAACTTTAAGATAATTGTGTATAACCCCTAACCTTAGAAAGTTTAAATTTAAGATCCTGAGGTTTCATATTTTGGCCATAAACTCCTATACCATTAAAATTGGAGTTAAAAATAACGAAATATTCCATGTTGTAATTTTTTTAACTTTTTATTATATTCCACTTCGTTTGAAAAAAAAAATAATTGGCATCCGTTTTATTATTATTATTATTATTTAAAAAGTGCATGGACTATTTTGTCCTTTTCCACTTTGAAAAAGGATTAAGGTGCAAAAATACACATATAGTTATCTCTAAATTAATGCACTGCTTTTGTCGCTAAAGCAATCAATTAAACTAGGTCCTAACTTATTATGTAGTTTAGGGTCATCTTAGGTCATTCTTCTAAGGAGCAAGCTGTGGGTTTTCTTTTGGTTGAATTTAGGTGATAAAAATGTAATGGAATGGAATTGGACCTAAACTAGAATGCAAGATACTACTAACTATATGCAATTAATTAACTAAATGCAAGATGAAAATTGGGTCTAAAACCTAAATGAGAATGAAACTAATATATATGAATTTGAATGCAGTTTTTGGGGGTTTTGATATGAGAGAATAATTAAAATCCTAAGAAAAGAAAATTGAATAAAAGCAAATCAGACAACGAAAATCTAGTTCAGTTATGATGATAAAGGGGACAACTTAAGATTCACATGGAGTTAACTTTCTTAGCCTAAATCAATTAATTAGACCAAAGGGATTAATGAAAGATTGGAATTAATGAATTTAATTAACTAATTGAAACATGGGAAACCTTCAAGTTCAATAACGCCTAATCCACTAGAAAACTCATAATGGAATGAGCGTTAGTTAATTAAACCCATTAAAACCAGTTAAAATAGTTCCAAGATAGTTTTGGGAATTATGTTCACAATTGCCTAATTAAACAACTAGACAATTAACCAACCTAATTAAACAACCAAGAGGATAATCTAAATTGACAATTAAATCAATAATGAAAACTCAATTATTAATATAATTGACAACCAAACGGTTTGCAAACAAAAATCCCAGCAAATATCTTAGCACAATTCAAATCCAAAGTATCAATTAAATCCGAAAGAAATGATATGTCTACAATCTAAAACTAGATTGTTCTTAAGAAAACAACTCAAAATTATCTAAAACTAAATAATTTCAAAGTCTTCAAATAAATCGATAAAAGGAGAAAAAACACTCCCATGTGGTCTTCAAGTGCAAGCTCCTAGGCTTTAGCTTCTTCCATGCTCCTCCCAAGTTGCCTCCTAAAGATCTCAAGCTGCCATGGAAATCATTCCTCCTCCAAGCATTAGACAAGTCACGGCGATAAAGAAATTCTTGAGAGAAATGGATCAATTAAATTCCCTTGGTCCCCACACATACATCCACTGGAGAAGCTAATATGAGGTGAAGTACTTGATGGCTTGATATATAGAGGTGGGCCTGTGAGTGGAAGAAAGAATGGATGACTGAATCAAATCAATACTATCCTCCTGTGGCTGCGTCTGTGTGTCTCTCCAGTGTGCATGAGTCGTGTGCGTGAATGTGGCGGCTAGGTCAATTAATGGGAGGAAGATAGCGTTTTTTGGGTACCAATTTAAACCCATTAAAATATAAGAAGCCTAATAAAATTCTACCATTGGATTTCCTTTTAGCTTCCTTGAAAAATTATGCATCATAGGATCTCATATATGATAAAATCATGATCTATCATATATTAGAAATATTATTTAATCACAAGATATTAATCAGAATATTAATAATTTAAACCCAATAATCTCATAATTAATTTAGATTTATATTATTTCCTAAAATTGGCTAACAATCTAAATATTATCTAATAATTCCAAATTAGCCTAAAATAATCCCCAAAATAAATGAATAAGGCAAGATAAAATATATGAAAATTGGGATTTAACAACCTATCTCCTTGGTTTAGAGATTATGAATCTTTTCTTTCAATTCATGCCTCCTATAGTCCTAGTATTCTACTTTAACATGTTTGTGCACACTCTGTTGGACAAAAATAACAATGTTGCTAAGGAGAAAATCCTTACTTTTGTAAGAGGAAAGAGAATTGCCATTACTGCTAATTATTTAAATGATTTACTTCAAATTGTGAACCCTCCTCCCATTCCTGAAATTCATTATGATAATGAACAAATTTTCAAAATTCTCCGACCAGATGAACAATTAAGTGAACCAGCAAGGTCACTTCATTTCCCTCCTATTGCCATGCCACCTATACACAGAGCCTTGTGGTACATCTACTCAAGGAACTTTGTACAGAAGGGTAAAAATTTCACACATTTCACTCAACGTGATTATTCTCTGTTTGCATCCTTTGTGGCCAAAGTTCCTCATAACCTTGGTTACTGGATATTCAATGAGATGAAAAGGTATTGCATGCATTCTAAGAAAAATCTTATGTCCATTATCCTTTTCAATGAAAAGATTTGGTATCTTGAGAAAGATGGGGTAGCCAAGAAGCCTGAGGCATTTGGTAGCATATTCTGAATTTGATGAAGCTATCTTTCCAAAAGGATCTAGTCAATCTAGGGCTCCAAGACCTTCTAGATCAAGGGTCTCCACGTCAAGAGCTTAAGAGCAACCTGAGCTTGGTCCTTAGTTGTCTTTGCAGCCTACTCCTTTCTCTCTTGGGGCAAATATAAAGGCCATAGTTGAAAAGGCTATCACTAATTGTTTGGGGCCTCTTCAAGTTTCTCTGGTTGCTCAACATCATCTCTCTGAAAAATTGGAGACAGACATTGGGAAATTGGTCGAAGAGGTAACCAAGGTGCAAGTTGATCAAGAGGAGATAAAGGAATTAGTTGGGAACCTGAGTAGGCACATTGAAGACCATAGAGCTAGTATCACCAATATGCACAATACTCTCTGAACTTTGAGCAACAAAGTTGACAAGCTTCTTCAGTCTCAGTCTGGTCTTGGTATTGGCACTTCCTCTCCTGCTCCCAAACCCTCACCTTCCTCATCACCATCACTATCTTTTGGTTTCACTACTCCTATCCTTGCTACTCCTATTCTATCTTCTCCACCAGCAACTGCCCCATCCATTGTCCCTGTTCCTCCATCACATACCTCTACTGTGAAGATCACCTACTCTGATTCTTCTACAGCAGAGTTGTTTGATGAGGATGACCCTGATACTTCCATCACTCAGCCTATTCCGCTCACCCTTATTCCATATTCCCCTCTGCCTTTCCCTCACTCCACCCATCCATTCTCTTCTCTCTACTAGCGACCACCTCTTGATTCCTTCTTTTTGATCGATGCCAAAGGGGGAGAGGAATTGAGAAGAAAGAAGTCGAAGCAAGATTTTGTGTTTTCAAGCTTTTTTATTTTGATATGATATGATGTATTTCTTTTGCTTGAAGATGTATTTGCTTGCTGCTATGGATTTCTGGTTTAGTTTATAGTCTTCTGACATTTGGCTTTTTGTTGCTATAATTAACTTTTGACTAGTTACTTGTGGTTAACACTATTGGTGGTTATTTATGGTTTGTCTATTTTAAGCATTACTATTTTTAGCATTACATTTTGCCTATTTCCTGTAGCCAAAGTTTCTGTTGTTTTTCATCTATTTCACTTTTTATTTTTACAACTCCTTTTGGCTTTTTGTTTACAAAAGTTGTCATCATCAAAAAGGGTGAGAATGTTAGTTCCCTATATGTATTTTGATGATGATTAACCTTTGGAAACAATGACTTATGATCTAGGAAAAATGCTTAAACTTGGTCGAAAATTTGAGTCATATCAGTTGATCATTTTTGCTGTCAGAATGACTCAAGCTAGGGCATAGTACCTCGAGTCTATCTGCTTGTTATATTTTTCTAAAATGATACATTGACTCGAGCCACCAAAAGTCTGCCTCGATTTTGGGACTAAACTAGAGCCAACATATTCTGTGACTCGAGCCAATTGTCTTCGAACTTAAAAAGATTTCAAAATTATGGTTCACTTGACTCGAGCCAGTGTGTATTGACTCTAGCCAGAATCCTGATCGTTATGTTTGAAAATTGTTATGTTTGAAAATTGAGTTTGACTCGAGTCTTCCTTCTCCACTTGATTACTCAAGGGCGAATGTCTCGAGTCACGTTAATCTGCCTCAAGTTAAATATCTTTAGTACTTTCGAAGTTTCAATTGATTCTTGCTCGAGCCATGGTTCTTGTAACTCAAGCCTAATCCAAGACTCGGGCCAAGGGCTTTGCTGCCTCAAGTCAGTCTGTGTTGTGTTAATCTTCTCTACGCTTTGAACGATGGATTGACTCGAGCCAATGTTCATTTGACTTGAGCCAATATGGATGTCTCTGTTTTTGAAATACTATAACGACATTCTTTGAAATCTCTAAGTATGTTTCACATTCTTCATATCATCTATCAGTATTGTTCTTAACTACATTTAATCAGTTTGTTAATAAGTTTCAGATGATTAGAAAGTGGATCAACGTTGTTTTGGATAAAGCAATCCAACATGTCAGAGAGCATTGTTACCTATTTGAGACACTAAACTAACAAACATACCTCTGATTCGAAAAATGTTTTAGGTAAGAATACTTTATTCATTTTTCTGTACACTTCAACGGTCATTATCGCAGGAATAAAAGAATATTTATGACAGTGATTATTCAGACCTTTCGCGCTTCATCTCCAACGGACTTCTGAAGAGTCTCAACGGAATTATTTCAAGCTTCAACGGTCATAAATGCCAACAACTATAAATACCTGAAGCATTGAATTTGCAACGCACCAAAACGCTGCACAATAAATTCAACTCAACTACATTTTATTGTTTCATTAACTGAGCTAATATCTTCAGATATTTTCATTGTACTTCAATGTTCATCATTTTATCTAATCGTGAGAGAGTCAAAAACTTATCAATTTATTGTTCATTAGTGAAATCTTAAGGTTGTGGAACCTTAAGTGTGGGTATTCAATTACAACTTGTAAGGGGGAATGGTTCCTAGTGTGAGAGGATCATCCGAGTACGAAGTGTGTAATTGTAACATCATTTTGAGTTAGTGAAAAATCCCAAGGTGCTTGAGGACTGGACGTATGTTGTGGAATTAGACCGAACCAGTATAATCTTGCTGTGTTGGTTTACTCGCTTTATCTTTGTGTCTTTGTGTTCTTAAGGCTCCAGTGAAAAGTTTTTATAATCACCTATTCACCCCCTTTATGTGATATTCCACCTTCAAATAGAATAAGGGAATTTTAAGAAGAAATTGACAAAAATTAAAATTGTGTCTTATAGTTAGGACCAAAACCAACTCTTAAATGTTGTCCTATAATAAGAACCGGATGGAGTATTATGTTAAGGAAAGTGGAGGTTGTTACAATATATGTGACTTTTGCACACATTTTACAAGTTCAAGGTGATTTTTGCCCCTCAAAAAAGTATTTGGTGTTAGGTATATTTTAGAAATAATCACATATATATTTTTACACTTTATCCGTTAAAAAAAATGCCTCCTTTTTAATCCAATCACACCGTAGTACTGCACTATGCAATCGCAACACAACACGCTCAAAGGGACACTTTTTTAATATAAAAAATATATATAAATACCTTTTTTGGTCCTAATTATAAGACAATATTTAAGGATTCATTTTGGTTTTTTAATTATAGGACAACATTCTTTTCTTTCTTTTTTGGTTAATTTCTTCCTAAAATACTTCTATTAATATAAATCGATTAAATATAAGGTAATTAAGTGTAAAATTTATATAAGGGCATTTTAGAAAAATGAATAATTAGGATCAACCTTTATCCTTAATCCCTCCAAAATCGATTAAATATATTATATAATTAGAATCAGAGTACAATAATAATATTAACAACCCCAAAAAGAAACTCGTAAGCATGCAAAAGAAATTAAGTGAAACCAAACGATGGTGATTGTAACTAAAGAGGCTCAAGATTAATTATCTGGTACCGTGAGGAAAATTGGACATGGAGAAAACAGTGTGTGCTGCACTATCATTGCTCAAAGTAGAAATCACTTCTGAATCAAATTGCGTCGACAGTGAAGGAAGGCGTCTTACGTTGGACAGTTCAATTGATGCTCCTGTTCCTGTATTATTACTATCCTCTCCTGATAAGTTCCTCTCTCTCGCTCCTCTCTGAAGTTGCAGTGAATATTCCAAATCCCACAGCACATCACCCATCTTTGGTCTCTCACTCCCTTCTTCTTCCAGACATTTCTCCACTGTCTCATTGAACTTCCTCAGCGAGTTCGGATCAATCTGGTCCTTTATCCTCGGATCTATCAGTTCTTCTAATGTCCCTCTTCGCTTGCAGAACATTCCCCACTCAGCTAAGTTCACTTGTTTCCACGGAAGTGTAGGATCAAGGGCTGGTCTTGCACATAACACTTCAAGAAGAACCACCCCAAATGAGAAAACATCAGATTTTTCTGTTAATTGTTGAGTTCTGAAATATTCAGGATCAAGATACCCAAAAGTGCCCTTAACACCTGTGGTCACTGATGGTTGTTGATGATCAAGAGGACCTGTTTTTGACAGGCCAAAGTCGGCAACCTTAGCAACATGGTTTTCGTCGAGCAATATGTTTGTTGACTTCACGTCACGGTGGATGATTCCGCCGGCTGCTCCTTTATGAAGATAGCTCAGACCTCGTGCTGCTCCAATGCAGATTTCGATCCTCTGTTTCCAGCTTAAGCTTGGTAGATCTGAATGGTACAAGTGATCTCTGAGTGTTCCGTTTTCCATGTACTCATAAACCAGAATCATCTCTGACCTCTCGTCGCAGTACCCAATTAACGAAACAAGATGACGGTGGCGAATTCGGGACAAGACCATGATCTCTGTCTGGAATTCTGGGAATCCTTGTCCTGAACCTGGTTCACTTCTCTTCACTGCTATTTTCACACCATTCTTGAGAATTCCCTTGTACACATTTCCAAATCCACCCTTGCCAATTATCCGTTTTATGTCGAAATTGTTTGTTGCAGATTGAATCTCGGCAAAAGACATCTTCAGTCCAAGTTTTAAGTTGCCAAGAGATGAGCCATGGCTGCTCCCTCTTTTGCCATGTGAACTTCCTCCTCCTCGAACAGAAAGTGAGGCCCAATCCAGATTTCTAATCATCTTTGATTTTCTATATTTCCAGATCAAACAGAACACAACCAGCATAATGCAAATCAGAGCAAATGATCCAAGCACCGACTCTACAACAAGATGAATGTGATTTTCCTTCTTACATTGATAATCGGTTACTTTTGCAGGTTGACCTTGAGTTTTAATGATTTCCATCACTTCAAGACCATTCAAGAAAGCATTTCTAACAGTAGATGGTTCGGGGCCAACACTTATTCTCAAATTCTCAGAGTCATCAGAATCCACAACAAAATCACGATAAATAGGGACAGAAGACCCCAACAAATCGGTACGGACCGACCAATTGAAGTGGTCGTAGATGTAAAAATTGAAGTATGTAAGACCAATGCTCATACTGATAATGTCACAAAAGTGAGCTCGAATGAAATAACTATAATTCTTCTTCACCTGAAGTGACCATGATATGTTAAAAAATTTATCAACATTGCCTGAATCTGAAGTCATCACTCTGGCTGTCCGGTAAACAGCTTCTGGGGCTGTAACATTAGTGGAAGCCACACCACTTTCTTCCGAACCATTATTATTATCTTCTCCTCGGGCGTCGTAATTAATAGAAACAGAGCTAGAAATCGCTGTTCCATTTTTAGCGTATTGACCATCTTGTTCCCATCTTCTCCTCAAGGTATCGTACGTTTCCTCGGAATTACCAGAATTACCAACATCGAGCCTGTACCTCGTACTTAACACCCTGGAGTGAATGCTCTTGTAATCACTGATATCTCCTTTGCTAGTAACGTGTGATGCCATATTGGGGATAAAGTTATCAGGGATTCGAAACAGTTCTATGGCGTTTACAAATGCGAATTTTGATTCCACTGGGAAAAAATCGATTTGCAGGTTCGTTTTGCTATTGATGTTGAGATAAAACTCCTTTACAGAAAGAGAGTTTGTTTGAATTTCAGCACCGAAATTCTCCAACAACAAGAATCCGGCACTGGAAACATTGAATCGAGCACTAGATAGCGTTTCTCCATACGAAAAGGCATAGAAATGGAGACGTACCAGATAATAGCCGCCTTCATTTTCGCCCATTCTGAACTTGTAACCAGATGGAACATGAAAGATTCTCGCGGTTCGATACAGGGGAGGTGTGGTTGATGAATCATTACGTTCCTTCACGGCGGACCTCTGCTTCGGAATGCAGACGGAAGTAGAGTTGTCACCAACGAAAACCCGACCGCCTTCGTCTTCTACGTTGAGATTGGACCCGCAATTGATAAAATACTTATCGGGAACAGTGTAGTCTGAAGCCATGGAGGAGGAGAATTGAAGAAGAAGAAGAAGAAGAAGGACAGAAAACATGGAGATGATACGAGGAGGTTTCATGGAAGAGAAAATTAAAGTTGGGTAATTGATGATGAATGCTACAATAAATAAAATTGAGTTTTAATAGGAAGGTGGTAAAGATGAAGATGATGGTGTGGATAAATGAAGGAACACATAAACTGCGTAAAAAGGAAGACTTGAGAGTAGTCAGTCAACTGAGTACAAATTACAATCTATCAATTAATAAATGAGTGTGTGGAAATTTTGGAATACGACCGAGAAATTTCAATCTCTCATTTGTCACTTGGAGGGGGATTTGATGGAGCATTGTCCAAGTTTTGGCCCCATGAAAGGAAACGTTACCTTGTTTTCACTTGCCTGAACTGGACAAAGAATTTTTTAATATTGCTAAATGCTACTTTTATTATAGAGTATTAGAATTATTCAATGTATCCTTAAAAGTTTTATTCAAAGATTTGAAACCTGGTCTATACGTTATTGGGTTTGAGGTCTTGCGGGGAAGTTTTTTCTTGAGATTTTTTTAGATGTCCTTCTTGTCCTTTTCCCACTTTTTTCTTACTCATTTCTCAGCTTCATAATTCTCTTTTCATTCTACTCTCACACAAAAGTGTAGTTTAATTTGAGTTAATCTCGTTTATTTTAATTCATTTTTCGTGTTTAACTGAAGAAGATTTTATGCTTGCATAGGAGACGTACACACGTACCGAAATCTTTGCAAAAAATCAGAGCTCATAGCTATAAAAAAAATTGAAAATAAAAATGTAGAATATTATATGACGATTCTTTAACCCCAAAAAAACAAGATTAGATAATGATTTCAGAAGTTTAAAAGTTATAGTTATAGCACTTGATGAATAGAATTGAGAGCAACATTTATAAATGAGAAAAAGTATAAGTCTTTTCATATATTGCATGCATTTTAAGACTTCTCAATCACGTCCTTATGGAGATTCATGATGATCCTGATGTGTTTTCCATTTTTCTTTTTTCTTTTTCTTTTTTCCTATTTAGTATAACTATTTTTCTATTAGAGTTAATCTTATTTAAAATACTTTCAGCCACCAAATGCGGACATGTTATCTATATGAAATTCAATTTTTTTTTTTTATATCAAAAAGTTTTGGAGGGTTGACATCGGTCACTAAGAACACGGCCATGGCTCTATGAGCACTTACCGGAGACTTACGAGATCGCCTACCAAAGGATATCCCAACGACGGCAGAGCAGGATCGAACCCACTTGACCATTTAGGTGCTGTCGATCCCTTACCATCTATGCCAACTCTCCTTACCATATGAAATTCAATTCTTGATCCACCGATTAATATATTCCGCTACACTTAATAAAAGGCCACCAGGATGGCTACTCAATAGAAGGGCTGGGGGATTCTTTTTGGGCAACAAACATTGGGCCTATTATATATCAAGGCCCATAAATGAAGCCCATATTATTCTGACCCAAATCAGCTGGCGCGGCGAAGCGGTTTCACGAAGCCCCTTGTTTTACTTTCCATTGTGCCAGCCCCTTCTCTTCTCTCTCCATGTATATATTTATTTGTAAGTTGCTTTCTTCAGGTTCGGTAGGGAAGAGAGAGACATTGATTTGAAGGAACAATGGTGGGACAGTGGTCGGCGACGAAGCCAAGCAGGAGCGACGAGGTGTTGGACGCCGATGAACAAGAGAGAATCGCCGATCAGATCAGACAGCAGTTCGATTCCGTGGCCCCCAAGCGACCCGCCAAACCCAATCGGAGCGAACCCGACCCTGATGCTTCTCTCGATCAGTCCTCCACCGTCGTCTCTGACAACATCCCCGAGCTTCTCAAGTTTCAGTCCTTTCAATCTCAGCCTCACGTCTGCCACAATACCTCTCTGTTTCTTTCCTTTTTGTTTTTCCGAATTTCTCAAACTGTCTCTCACGGTTGTTTCATCTCCCCAGGCTGTGATCTCCGATGAGCCACCCAAGGATGCGGCGGACGAGTTCGTGGAGACTCAGTACTACAAAGAGCTTTCCTCTATTGATAAACAACATCACATGGTTCGTCATCTTTCTAGTTTCAGATCTGATCAAGTTTTTTTTTTAAAAACCTATTGAATGAATTCTGGGTTTTGTTCTGTTTTTTTCTGGAACAGACAGGAAGTGGGTTTATAAGGGTTGAGAGTGTGGGAGGTGATGGTCTTAATTTTCAGAACTCCCAGATTATTAATGGCGGTGGAACGAAGATTCCAGAATATAAAAGTAACCCTGCCACAAACGACTGGATTCCGAACACTGATGAGCACAAGGTATTATTCACCTATTGCAAGGTTTGAATTTTGAGTAGAATGGAATGAAATGAAATGTTAGTGAACGATGTGGTGATGGTTAGGTATTTGTGTCAACGAAGCCAAATCGGAGCGACAGTTCATAGAAGGGATTCAGGTTTTCAGAGGCCCCGATGATGTGTGTGAGGTTTGATTTGAGTCAGTGGTGAAGCTGTAAAATAAAAACTTTGTATTAGGTATTTGTGTTTCGAATATTAGGGAAGAATAAACAGAATAAAGAAATGTCTTGAAGGGTACCTTGTTCTTATCCATTGTTGGGTGATTGATTATTATTAGTATTATTATATTTGAGTAAATTAAACAATTAACAATGTCATCATGCACTCTTTGACCTGACCTACTCCAATTAGTGGAATCCCACAAGGAGAAGCATCTAGAGATAACTCAGAAATTTAACTGACAACCCTTCTAATTCGTTCGAAGAACGTAATCCTAACGACCACTGTAATTATATTTAAGGAGATTTAAAAATATTTGATATTGTATGTTTTGATATATTTTTTTAAAAAAAAAATCATGAGTTATTGGTGTTCTTTATTATTATTGTACGTGGCAGATAAAGGGTTTGAATACTGCTAATTGTTGTTGCTGGCCCCCAAAAAAAAAAAAATGACACTTGTTAAATTATTCGCGGGTTTTGCATTAAAGTCATCCATCAATGGCTTCCTTGGAGAGAGTTTCAACTAGCTTAAACTATAAAAAAAAAAGCTTTCAACTAGCTTAAACTATAAAAAAAGCTAGAATGAGAGTGTTTAGGGTAAGTTTTAAGTTTATTGTACTTTTTTTTTTAAGGGGAAAAAAATCTTTTTAAAAGTCAGTTGAAGAAAATGCTTTAGAGTAGTTTTTTCTAAAAGCTTTTTAGTTTTTTGACATGGGTTTTGTCACTTCTATCACCATCAATCCAGCTATAAATCATATTTAAAACTTGACTTTTTTTCTATCTAGGCTTTTAAAAAAATCGTCGCATAGAAAATAAGTCACCACTTCTAATATTAGCCCAAACAAACAAGCCCATTGAATAAGACTTTTGGTGTAATGTAGGTGACCATATTCAAGTTAATTCATCAACTTGTTTCAAATTATCAAAGCGGCCAATTATTAATGGAATTTCTTGTTAGCTCTATGTAAAATACTCAATGGAATTTCTTGTCAGCTCCATGTAAAATACTCATTGAGATGAGGGCTTATAAATACATGGTAAGTTAAACTCATGGTGATGATTGAGTGAGTATACTGATGCTATGAATAACCCAATGTTACATACATGTAATAATATGTTGAACTCCTCCACATACTCTTGTTTAGTCAAAGGTTGATTGATTCCATAAAAGGTGAGATCCGTAACTAGACATCTACTGAAATCTCTATTTATTGATATTCAATCTTTATTAGATCGTCAATATTGTATCAATGGATGCCTAAATTAAGCACACACTTGTTAGTGTATTAAGATTATGAATCTCTACTCACATTGTGCAGGAAGATATGTATAAATTGGAATTGAAGACTATAAGCATTCACTATACAGTATAAACTTAAATCCACTACAACCTTTTTTCCTTCCAAGAAAGAGAATGGAGACCAAAAGTTAAATTATTCCCGAGTACTCTCTTCTATCTTAAATATAAGATAGAGTTGACTTTTTTAGAAATATTAAGGTAGCTAAATGAGTTATTTAATCATATCATATGTTATGTATTATTAGATTACATATTAGTTTATATGTTAGGCAAAATAGTTTTGAGAAAAACGATAAATATAAATATTTTACAATAATTTAATTAACTTTCTTAATATTTCTAAAAAATCAACTTTATTTTATATTTAAGAGAGGATATTATTTTATCCATTACACACAAGCAATAGAGTATTGCAAGAACCACGCAAATAGTAGACCTTAATCTGAAATTCTAACTATTACTACATTTTATAAGATATACAATTTTTTGCAAAATATAACATAGTTTGTGTTTAGTGATATAATTTATTAAGGAATTAATATGTATATGGAAAAGTGGAGAGTTTATTGGTATATAATTATATATTAAAAATTCCACAAGCCATGAATGGTACGAGACTGATGGCTCTCGTGTTGGAAAATTTACGGGCAGAGGGGAATTTTGGTTTTTTCAAACTCTCATTTTAGGATCTAAACATGACATTAACATATAATCCAAACCTTAGGTCTATGTCACATGTGATTAATGAGAAGAAAAATAATTTTTTAAAATTAAGTAAATTAAATATTTATATTAACAAATACTCTATCTAATGCTTAATATAAAACATATTTGAAAAGTTGTCTTGTCTTAAATATGAGACATAGTTTCCATATCGGATCGTCTTTTTTTAATTTACTCATATTGATGCTCCTCTACAATAATCAAGGAGGGAATTATAGGATTCAGAAAGATGACTCAAGTATATTTTAACCTCAACTAACTTCCTTAATCTAATCAAATTAAGTAAATACTCATCTTAGTCCTATATATAGGGCATTTTCAACATTTTTTTACATAAATCAAGGAAACCTTAAATCTCATTAATTCTACCATAAAATTCAACAACTTTCCAACTCTACCGTATTTAATATACATAATACCAAATGAAAACAAAGTTATCACAATTGAAAGGTTAAATTGTACATTCACCTAAAAATTTTATGATTTTCCATGTAAATAAAGAGAGATATATATATATATATATATATAAAAGCTTCTCTCTCTATCTTATATATATAGGACAAGAGGAGTAATTTTTTTTTTTTTTTGCTAAAATAATTTTAGAAAAGGGGTTGAGCTCACCCACAATCTAAGGGCAGGGCGCTTGAGTCCATTAGGTATCTTGCCGTAAGAAAGTACACATGTACACGTATGCCTACCTTCACCCAAGTGTTTCCATCGCTTATGTAACCTTAGGATCTTCCTCCCGCGCTCGACAACTTAGGATCGAACTCCTTCCCTTTGGGTGAGAAAATTTGACCCATTCATCAGTTAAACCTAAGAATAAGGGATAAGAGGAGTATGTTTTATATTAAAGATACTAGGGAGTAATTTCTAATAGACATGAGGCTAGCTGTAAGCAAACTGCAATGCAGATATTTGGTGGGTTTCAGCTTTAAAATTCAAAGCATCACCAAAGCCCAACATCTCAAAGAGTTAGGCTTTATTCAAAGGCCCACTTGCTGAAACCGAATCGAAGTGAACCCAATAACACAGAAAGTTGACAAATTAGCAACACACCGTTCATGATCTTTCTGTTTTTAGATCTGACAAGTCTTTCAAACCTCTGGGATCAATTTTTCGTATAGCAACGATGAGGCCTAGCATTATTGGTCTTTAGTTGGGTGCCTAATCAAAAACAAAATTATGAGTTTGGCTCTTTTTTTATTGGATGAAGGGTTTTTCTTTCACGGTTTAGAAGGTAAAAGGTATTTATATCTCCAATTAAATACGTTTTTTTGGATTATAATTTGTATCAACTTCTTTACGAAAGTAAAACCTCTTACCACCTCAATCAAAAACTTGCTAGTCCGTGTAGCTCTTTTTAAGTAATGTTACTTCTTGGAAGTTGGAACAAATAGGAAATGTGTTTAAACTTGATGCAATTATTTGAAGTTGCAGAAAACCCAACTTCCCAAGGACTAAATGATTTTTAAAAAAATAAAAATAAAAGTGTAGCCTTCAAATTATAAAATATCTGAATCTCGTGTTCAGGAATCAGGATCACTTAAAACTGCATGGAGTAAATGTTCCATTTCCCCATATCCTTTTCATTTTATTAGGTCAAATTTTTCTTACAAATAAGTACTAGTTCTTTCGTGTCCAAATGACCAAGCAACAAGAAAAACTAGAAAATTGATATAAATGGACTTGGACCAACTAATTTAAAATGTAATAATATTACGGTATATGAAGTTTCATTAATATCATTTTATATTTTTAAGAAAATTTTGCTTGATTTAAATATAAATTGAGTTATTACACTTTATTGTAACTTGGGTTTCTTTTTTTCATTGTTTTATGAGAAATTTGTAATATCCTTTTTATTAATGGGCATGAAGTCATTGTTTTTTACAACTTTTAATTTTAAAAAAATGATAGGAAGCTACTCAGTAATATACTTAATATAAGACATATTTTAATTTAATACTTAAAGTTATGATTCAAACATTCAAATTTCAGGACCCGCATTGCTGGCGGAAAAAAATTCTAGGTCCAAATTTTTATTAATTTCATTGAAATTTATTTTCCTTAATTTTTATTTTTAACTCAGTTTCATCATATTCATAAAAATTAATAAATATTTTAAATATTTTGATTGTGTGAAAAAATAAAATAAATTCACTAAAATAGCTCGAAGGTACCTTCAGTCAAATAAGAGGAAAACAAATTCTACTACATCCATATTAAACATATATTTGAAAAGTTTGCAGCTTTGATTAATTTTTTTAAAAAAAAAAACAAGAAGAATTGAAAATATTTATAATAAATAATTAATATAATACCTTATAATTATCAAAACTCTTCCTCCAAATGTCATGGAGTAACATATTAATCTAAATACTATAAATTTCTCTTCTCATAAGATAATTGATGTGTGGAACAGATTTTAACAAATACAAAGATTTAATATTTTTAATTCGGAGGACTCCCAACAAAATAGAAGTATTGATAGATTCCCCATCAATTTTAAAATAATTTATTAAAATAATAAAGCTGTTATGTTACTGCTAAATTTTTAAAATTCAAAGTGTAAGTATAACTAGCTAGTTATTATAAAAAAGAAGGGAGAATTCCAAATTTAAAATATATAAACATTTTGTAACTATAAAATCATAATTTTTTCTTTAGCTATAATCATGAGTATGTATTTTAAAATTTAATTTCTATGGAAGAAAGATTGTTTTATTATTATTTTAAAGGTTTAATGTTTTTGCTTTTCTTCTATTGACTTTGAAATATTTTTTTTAATTCCGCTAAATTGTTAAATTTCAAAGTGTAAGTATAACATAAAATTTTGTAACTATAAAATCATAATTTTTGTAATTAAAATTTTCTTTGCTATAATCCTATTTATTTTAAAATATTTCTATGAAAAAAAGAGATTTTTTTCTTTTTGTTACGTAAATATTTTTTTCTTCTCTTTACAATAGGACCACTTACTTTTATGTGAGTGCAGTAGGAAAAAAATTCTGCATTAAAAATAGAAACATTAAACTGTATTTTAAATTAATAGCATTAAAATCATTTTTCCCATAGCATCATTTTTTTCATCCCACCCAACATAAATTTTATCTTTTTTCATTTCCACTATCATTGGATACTAAGCAGGTAAGGGCAAAATTTTTTTTTCCTTCCTTTCCTTTTCATCGAAGCTAATCTTTCATCGGTTCTAGATATAAGATAAAATTAATTTTTATGGAAATATTAAGGAATCTAATTAAATTATTTTAAAATATTTATATTTATCATTTTTTTCCCAAAATATTTTTCCTAAATTATAAAATGACACATAATATATGATATGATTAAATAACTTATTTGATATAATATCCTTAAACTAAAGTATATAAAAAATGCAAAAAAAAAAAAAATCATTATTAACATAATATGGTGGCAGCACTATTTCTAGGGGAAGTGGGAATTTGCATGGGAAAGGGGAAATAATCCTTTCCCACTGCCTCTCCCCTCCCTTATATATATATATGTGTGTGTGTGGTGTTGTGTGTGCGTGTCTTGTGAGCGAGAGAGTGGGCTGGGACGAGCTGAGTGAGAGTGAGACGGTAGAGAGAGCTAGAGAGTGAAGAGATTAATAGAAAAGGAGAAAGTTATTTGAGTTTTTGAGGTAATTTATTTATTTTATAATTATTTAGATAATTAAATAAAAGTTGTTTTACGTATTAAACTCTTTTTAATGAAAATAATATAATATTGGTTAGTGAAAATTTTATTCTTAGAATTTTGGAAAAAGTTTCAAGTTTTGATAATAGATTACTATATATATGTAGAGCATGATTAATAGATAATTTTAATTAGTTCAAATTATTAATTGGTTGTTGAAGGAATTTTGATTTTAATTTTCTATTTAAAAGAATTTAGGATTTGTGCCTTATAGAATATGTTTACCGATTAAATGGGGTTTAAGATATTTACTTGGATTATTAGAGATATTAATAGCGGCACAATTTGCTAAATCTTAAACTTTGAGTTGGGATTTGTGATTTAAATTAGAGTTGGATATGATTTGATTATGTAGAGGTTTGGAGATTTGTTTAATAAATTAGATTATGCTTATATAGGCTAGGTTAGAAAAATTAAGATTTGTGATAGTAGATCTCTTATATCCGAATTTATAATTTTAAATTATTGGAGGTTATATTGAGGATTAGATGAACTGAAAGTGAGATTTATAAATGAAGATGAATATTTAAAAATTTTAGGTGAAACTTTATTTTAGGAAATTGGGTATTTTGGTTAAATGGGAAGATCTGATCATATTTTGATAATCGTAATTAGTGAGAAATAATTTATGAAGAAATAAAATGAAATTGTAATAATGATTTGAGAAATAGATAAATTTTCATTTTTCCAAGAAACCTAAAGTGAGATAATTATAGTTTAATTAATTAATTATTATTGTATTAGTTGGTATTTTTGTTAATTCTTTAATGTATAATTATATATTTTTTATTTTTTTTTAGGGTTGATTTGATTTCCTCACGCTTAGTTCTTATGTAAAAAACTTGAGGTAACCACTTTCCAATTTATTTTGTATACTTGTTGAGGTGATTATAAGCAAATATTCATATTTGCAAATGATATGAATATGTTATAATATTTTACCTATGAAAAATGTATATATATGAAATATATGTTTGATAGTAAACTTTTTAGTTAAGTGGGCATAAATTGTTTATATTGTTATGATTAAATTGTAATTATGATAGATTATGCATGATATTGAATACAAGTATAAATGGTTGATCTTGAAATTGTAATATTGCATTGCATATTGAGGTGTGCTGGATTGTGATGAGATGTGATGGTAGGAGATTGATTTTATACCATATGGTATAGCCACCAATGAGTGCACACTGGATAACTGTGACATTTTCAGGGCCCTTGGTATCACCCTTTCTTTTGACCGAGATAAAAATCAACCCAAGGGACAGTGACAACCCTCTCTATTCAAAAGAAAGGGAAGCATGGTCTGATACGAATTCTGTAGCAACATCTCATCATTGGAGGGTTTGACGTAATCTTGTCAAAGAGATTAAGCCTATTATGTTATAGCTCATGGGTTCTGTCAACGGTTATAAAGATGGTTGAGTGAGTTATATGCATATTAAATAATTTTGAACTATTAAATGGTTTGGAAAGCTACTTAGACTTATTGTTATACGAGGGTATATTTGGCCGACTTAACTATCTTGAAATCATTCTTTATATACTTATTAAATTTGATATGTGGTTACGGGGTCCCTGTGACTCACCTTGTCACTATTTTTCTTTTCAAGCGTGAGTTCGGGCGGTGTTACCAAGATAAGACATCCGAGACTTGATCTAAGTTATCAATCTTATATGTCTTATTTTTATATGAGTATAGTCTAACATATATTGCCAAACTTTAAAGCTTTTTGTATAATGCATATTTTGATTAATTCTGCTGTATACTGGAATCTGTACTATGATGGAGTCCTTTAATTTGATACTTATTGTGGGTTAATATATTTTGGCTGGCCCTAAATATGTTTGGATATAAAATGATTAATTATACAAAAGGTTGTTACATTTAACTTCTTTAATATGTAAAAAAAAAATTAACTTTACCTTATATTGAAGATTGAGGAGTATTAAATAATTGAATAATTCAAATTTTAGTAGTGGGACTAAAATTAACCGGAAATTCACTTAACAAACCAAAGCGTAGATTGACCAAAATAAGAAAAAAATAAATAAATACGGGATTGATGCACTTCCAAAACTATTTTCCAAACGAATACTAACGCCACAAGTCACATGATGGGGGCCACGCCTAATCAGTGGCGTGAGACTTTCTCACGCTTCGGGTGGCGTGAGACGATTAATAGAATATAATTAATTAATTAAAATACTTTAATTAAATATATAATTAATTATAAATAATAAAAAATTAATAATAATTTTAATTAATAATTAAGAAAATTAAAAATCTAAAATTTATTATAAACTTTAGGAACAAGATTAATTAGTAAATTAATTAATTAATTATTATAAACCTCAAGATAGATGACTAATTATTTAATATTTTGTACATTAACAATTTGATATATAAAGTATCCGACTTAGATAAGATAAGTTTAAATAGAGAATAATAATTAGTCAAATAATTAATTCACTAATTAAAAATTTACAATAACACAATGGATGATCCACGCTTTCGCTTTGTTATAACTGAATTTAGTTATAACAAATAACAAAAGATTAGCGGTATAATTTAGTTATAACAAATAACAAAAGATTATGCGGTATAATTTAGTTATAACAAAGCTGAAAGCGTGATCATCCAGTGTGTTATTGTAAATTTTTAATTAGTGAATTAATTATTTGACTAATTATTATTCTCTATTTAAACTTATCTTATCTAAGATGGATACTTTATATATCAAATTTTTAATATACAAAATATTAAATAATTAGTCATCTATCTTGAGGTTTATAATAATTAATTAATTAATTTACTAATTAATCTTGTTCTTATAGTTTATAATAAATTTCAGATATTTTAATTTTCTTAATTATTAATTAAAATTATTATTAATTTTTTATTATTTATAATTAATTATATATTTAATTAAAGTATTTTAATTAATTAATTGATTTTTTATTAATCGGTGAGGCATTTCACGCCACCGAGCGTGAGACAGTCTCACGCCACTACCGGTGGCGTGGGCCCCCCTCACGTGACTAGTGGCGTTAGTATTAGTTTGGAAAATAGTTTTGGAAGTGCATCAATCCGATATTTATTTATTTATTCTTATTTTGGTCAATCTGCCAACCCAACTTCATAGGATTTGGCTTATATCCTTTTCACATACCGTCCGCTGCTATCCGCTGCACTTGAAACGCCACCGTTTTTTTGCTTTTTCCCTCAAAACACACAACCTGGTTCCTTTAAAAAAAAATCAGAACATTGCTAGGTAGTAAAAAGATAATTTTGAATACTGAATAGTCTTGAAAAAATTCTTTATGAGCTTGAAAAATTATTTGAGGTTCTTGAAAAAATATTTAGAAGTCTTGTTTGCGGGTACTAAAAGGATACCATTAACTGCGAATGCTTGAAAAAATAATTCATGATCTTAAAAAATTATTTTAGGATCTTGAAAAAATATACTAAACTATATTAGCATTCTGTACCTAAAATACTTTTTCAAGATCCTAAAATAATTTTTTAAGATCATGAATTATTTTTTCAAGGTTCAGGTTGGTATCCTTTTAGTACCAAATAAGTACCCTGAAATATTTTTTCAAGATCCTGAAATAATTTTTCAAACTCATGAAGAATTTTTTCACTGCTATTTAGTATCCTAAATTATCTTTTTACTATTTGTTCTGATTTTTTTTTTTTTTAAGGAACCAGGTTGTGTGTTTTGAGGGAAAAAGCAAAAAAACCGTGGCGTTTTAAGTGTAGCGGACGGTATATGAAAAGGATATTAGCCAAATCCAACTTCATAAGCTTGCTTTTCGGGCCTGGCTTTCCTCCGATACTCTCCGCTGCCCTCCAATTCCACTAAACTGCGCCGTTTTGGCGCAAATAAGTGGAGCTTCAGCTTTTTTTTTTTTCTAGATGCTGAATGGTAGTCTTAAAAAGATCTTTAGGATATTGACGATCTTAAAAAAATATTTCAGATCTTAAAAAAATATTTTAATTACTGACTTGTATAAAAAACACACTATCTTAAAAAATTATTTTAAGATCTTGAAAAAATATTTTAATTACTGACTCGTATTAAAAACACACTTTAATTTTTTTTTTTGAAGATTATGAAGTATTTTTTTCAGTACCAGTCTGTAACCTGAAATATCTTTTTAGTTCCATCCAGTACCCTAAAATAGTTTTTCAAGATCCTAAAATATTTTAGAGTACTAAATGCTACTAAAAGAATATTTCATGATACTGACTAATATTGAAAAAATACTTCATAATCTAAAAAAATTATTTTATGATCTTGAAAAAATATTTCAGGGTACTTACTCGTACTAAAAATATATTTTAAAATAATTTTTTAAGAGCATGAAGTATTTTTTTCAGTACTAGCCAGTATTCTAAAGTATCTTTTTAATATTATTCCGCACTCAGGAATATTTTTTCAAAAAAAAAAAAAAAACAAAACAAAAAAGCTGAAGCTCCACTGATTTGTGACAAAACGGTGAAGTTTGGAGGAATTGGAGGGCAGCGGACAGTAATAATATTGGAGGAAAGCCAGGTCCTTGCTTTTAGCTGTTGCATTTAACTTGTACGACTGGGCAAGCCGTCAACGCCACCTTAATCCATGGCGGCCGCCTCGCTTCTGTAACATTTAAGAACTCACACTTTGACTTTTCTTCACTCTGCTTCTTCTTGACCACAGAACTCTTATTTTACTTGGGTACGATGATATTTTCTCGGATATCACGAAGGAATCTCAAAGGTAGCTTCGACGCATGTCGATGGTTTCTCTGTAATCGACACCAGAACCATCAATTTCTTTTCTCTCATTACTATCACTCACCTGGAGGCTCTGTGGACAAGGTAGAATCTCTTCTAGCTCTCTATGTTGTTTATCTATGTTTGAGCTGCTTATCTTCTGTAAGGTTATGGATATGTTCTTGGAGTTCCCATTAGTTTAATTCGTCGTTATCAGATCCCAAGCCCCAAATTTTATTCCTTTTGATTTCACGCCTCTGCTTCCAATAATTTGAGCAGTATGTCATGTGGGATCATTGCTTTCTCATTTCTATCAACTGATTTGGTTCCATGATGAATGAGGTGTCATAATGCAGTGCTTGGGAAATGCTTGAACTTACAGCTTCAATGTTATCTCGCGGTTTTAGTTTATTGGTTAATTAGGTTGGCAAATTCCTTAATGACTCATTTGTAAATATTTGATTGTGTTGTTACTTGTTGCATACTCTGGAAGTTGTATAAAGTATGAATCTGAATAGTGCCGGATCCTGAATAGTGGCATAGTTAATGTTACCAATGAAACTATGCTCAGTGGTTCAGTCTTCAATTGTGAAGTCAGTAGAGACAATCTTGATGAGAACAATGACGAATAATAATTCACTTGTGACACTTTTGGTGAATTTCAGGTTCAGAGAAGTTTAATTTCTTCAAATGGTCCTCCAAAATTGGATAATACTATTACTAGTCATCAAATTCATTATCAGACCAGCCCTATTGTTGAGGTTAGTCTTTTATGTTCTTTGCCCCTCTTCTTTATTTTGGTTTGAATCTTCACTTTTGAAAGATGATTTTGCTGCTAGATTATTAGGGTGATAGCATATAATATTTCATTTTGTGCCCAAGCTATAGCTGTGGAACAACATATTTACCGACGACCTAGAGATGCCAAAAGTAGAAAATTTTTCCCTAATTCTACGACCCCACTGCTTTTATATTTCTTTATATGTCAATTAAAAGAAAATGAGTAATATACTACTGGGATATTTTAATCTGCAATTTTTAATTAGATATCGATAAACTGTTCTATGGAGTCTCAACTGGTACACAAAGTTCTATCCCCAAACATTTGTGCATCATTTTGTATTCAGAAGTAGCCATATTTTATTTCAATGTCTGGCAGCTAGATGATCATGGTTAACGTCATTGGTATTTTGGCAAGTGTGTTGAGCCTGTTCAAGGACTTTATAGAACATTCACATTTTATTTCAGAGGTTTAGGAGCTAAGCAACTTGAAATGCCATCGACAAGCACAAATAGATTAATTCAAAATAAAAATTCTATGAATTTACTTGATAGATTCTCTATCAATCTTGTACATTCATCTATTGAGATAAATATACTGTTTTCAGGATCAACTAGACCCATTTTCTCTGGTTGCCGATGAACTATCACTTGTTTCTAAAAGGCTGCGAGCAATGGTAGTTGCTGAGGTATTAAAGTGTTCTTTCGTTTGTTTTAACACATTCTGCATAGAAGTCAAATATAATGAAGAGTGAAAATTGGGAATCGTGCCACAGGTTCCTCAGCTTTCTTCAGCTGCTGAACACTTCTTCAAAATGGGGGTGGAAGGAAAAAGATTTCGCCCTACGGTAAGATCCAAGTATCCAGTTATGTAAAACATTCACTCCTACAGACATATTAGCTCGATCCTATGAGATCACATGCTCATCTCATGTATCTAACATTGTGTGAAATTTGCTGGGGAACACAAGTCAGGTCAGGTGACCACGTCTAAAAAATGGAATTGCAAGGTGATCATAGTAGTTCACAAAATCTGGTTTTTTTCCTACTCATCCTAAAATTCAGGATCTGACAAAGATACGTTGGCACATGATTCAATGCACATACTACTTGACAGTATATTTTCCACCACGCTCAACGTGTTGGTGTCATTTTGCTCATTTTTCGGATTTTGAAACCACAATTTTCCTTTGAAATGAAGAGTGTATGTATCTTGCACACATGCATCTTCTCATGTCTGTCATGATTTCCTGAACTTGAAATGTAGCTCAAGGCAAATGTATATACAATGGTTGCCAGATTTTCTGAAAAACCGAATATTTGTGAGATAAAATTCACATATGGTTATTTTCTTTTCTTTTCCCTTGTTTGAATACCTTTATGTGCTCCTTTATCATTTAATTGTTGTTTATCATCTATTCTTAATTCTTCACAACATGATGCCAATCAACTACTCCCTCCGGTCCTAATTATAAGATATATTTATCAGATTTTGGAGAGATTAAGGATAGTAGTTAAATTAGTTAATTATATTTATTTTCCCAAAATGCCCTTATTCAAAAAAATGCCCCATAAGTAGTTAGAAGTTGAAACACGAAACTTGAAAGTCTTCAAATGGTTAACTCTGTGAGGTTAATTATACAAGTGAGATTTGATTCTTGAAAATGTTGGCTTAAAATATAGCTTCAAATTCTGGAATATATGATTATCTTTCACCTCTCATGAAAATAAAAGCATCCAGACGCTATTTACATCCCTGAGGAAGTTTAAGAGCCCAATGTAATTTCCACAGAGAGAGAGAGAGAGAGCCATGTGTAAGAATATATATATATATAGATAGAATATATAAGTGGATTATTAAATTATCATTGTGTTTAATTATTAATGAGAAAGTATCAATAGGGATATTTTAGGAAGAAATTGACAAAAATTAGAACTTTGTCCTATAATTAGGATTAAGATAAACTCTCAAATGTTATCTTATAATTAGGACCGGAGGTAGTATAACTTTAACTCGAGCTATTTATCTGTTTGAGAGAGTGTATAATTTATCTGTTTATGATTTTACTTGTATGCACTACTCATGATTTTTCCTGGCATACGCATTTCATAACAGGATATGGTTTAATATATGGGTGTTCATTCAGGTTTTATTGTTGATGTCAGCAGCATTAAATCTGCCGCTTCCTCCTAACGACCTGTCAGGCACTTTGACAACAGAACTAAATTCAAGACAGCAAAGATTAGCTGAAATAACAGAGATGATCCATGTCAGTGCCTCAAAATTCTTACTCTATTAAGCAAATAATGATTGCATAATGCTCCTGATAAAAACATTTATAGGACAAAATGTGTACAAGAGAGTTTTTATATGACACCTAATTAGGTTGTGGCTTCAGTTTGTGCTTTGGTTGATCATATCATTGCTAGTATCTCCGTGCAATAAAGTACTGGGTCATATATGTGCAAAGAAATTTTGACAATACTGTTCTACATTTTACTAATAAAAAAGGCCTTGTGTATATACTGCATTTTATCTTTTCTCATGTAGTTTGATGAGGATGAATTTCCTACACTGGGGAGCACAATTATTCTTGTGGCTTTGGCATGTTTCTTTCTCCATATAAGCTGATCTCTAAGGGTGGATTCACCATGCTTACTTAGGTTTCCATCAGAAAGATTTCATGTTTTAATGTGGTCTTGCGAGAAAGAATTATTGATAGATAACTGTGGTAGCTGGTAAGCACATGTGGGAAAATAATTCATGGATGAAACTACTCAGGTTATATACTCGAGACATTTTCAACTATGCAGTTCCTAATCTAGTTTTGCATTGTCCTATGATGGAAAAATGACTTTTTTTTTCTTCTTCTAAATTTTGCTTTTCCTAATGTTGCCACTGTGTGGCTAATCGTATCCTTTTCTCAGGCAGAGTAACTTGACATGACATTGAAAATTGTCATTTTTGGAGGCTTCTTTTGTGTTAGAATATTTAATTGAACCCTTGTCACTCTCCTTCTTAAGAATTGGTGGTTTTTTCGATCAATGCATTCTAGGAAACTTCCGATGACATTACTGAACCACCCCTTTCTTCGTGCATACCTAGTATTTATGTTTTCATTTTTATGGCTGCCCAATTGTGGGGGTAAGGCTGTGTACATTTATCCCTCCCCAGACCCCATCTAGTGGGAGCTTTATGTTCTGAGCCGCCTCTTTTTTTATGGCCGCCCCTCCCAGGAAAAAGGAAACTTAACATTTCTGTAATCTGTATTGTCACAGGTGGCTAGCCTTCTTCATGATGATGTACTGGATGATGCAGATACAAGACGTGGTATTGGTTCAGTAAATTTTTTAATGGGCAATAAGGTATGCGCATAATGTGTGAGATCTATTGGTTGCACATCATTTGCTTTGTTCATTAGCGATCCATGATATATTCTACATGTAACTTGTTATGAGCTGATTATTTGGTTATATTCTTGTTGCTTTCTGATGCAGATGGCAGTGTTAGCTGGAAATTTTTTGCTTTCCCGAGCTTGTGTTACTCTGGCTTCATTGAAACACGATGAGGTAGGCCGATATCTTTTTCAAGTACAGATGTATCCTAGTGATGTTCAAGATGTTGACATCAAGACATAATCTTGAAGATCAAATCAATTCAATAAGTTCATCTAGTTCCATTGAGAATGCATATTATTGTATCACTCCTGCTTAAAAATTCTAATCTGCCCAAGGATTGTGTACGTGCAGGTTGTATTTTTGATGGCAAAAGCTGTAGAGAATCTTGTAACAGGGGAGACCAAGCAGATGACGACCACATCTGATGAACGGTGTAGGTATGCTCCAAAGTCATGTTTCTACTGTTAGGAAATATATCAGTGTAAATATATTATAATTAATTAATATTGCATATAATCAAGGATTATAGGAATTATGGCGATTAGGGAATCAGTTATCATAATGAGTCATTACTTTCTTGTCTTCTCTCTTTTGTATAAATACCCTAATGAGCATATGAATAAACACATTCATTTGAGAGTATATTTTCTCTATCTTTCTCTCTATTATTTCACTACATGGTATCAAAGCTTGGTTAGTTCTTGGCCAATTTGAGTTTTCCAGTGGCCGCTGTCATTGTAGCGTGAACCATATTCTCACGTGAACAATGACAGTGGCCAAACAGAATGTGTGTGTCGGTGAGGTTGCTTTTCTGTGAGGTTCTCACTTCCTGCAAGATTTTCAGTTTCTGGCGCACATTTCCAGATTCCGGCAAACTTAGGAATTTCCAGTTTGTGTGTTCGTGTCATCTCTATTTCTGGTTTGGCTCCTTAGCCGGTGTTGGATCTTCTTTTCCGGTAAGACTAGGCCGGTTTCGTGTTTAGAAGACTGCGTTTGGCGATTGATTTTTGTTGTTTTGCTGGGTTTTGGTGTTTTGCACTTCCTCATTTTATGTCAATTTGCTGTTTTTTGGTTCTATCCGTGTTGCTGGTTCGTGAACAGTGACGTTACTCGTCACTGTTCACAGGGGGAGAGAGAAAGTGTTTGTCGATTCCTCTGTTGTTTGGTTGCTGCATTTTCTAGTGTTCTCCGATGTTGAGCCTTCATTTCCGGGGTGTATAAGCCAGTTCTTTGCTTTGAAGGTTTTGTTGTGAGACTCAGTTCAGTTGTTTTAGCACAGATGGCATTTTGTTTCATGCATGTTCACTTGTTTCTAGTGGCTGGATTCTTCGTTTGTTATGTTTTCCAGTACGTTCGTGAAGTGCTCTTTTGTCTTGAATGCCATGCTTGTGGTTGGGTAATTTTATTGGCATTTGCTGTACTTTGCGTCTTCTGGTGAGGAGTTTGGTGGTCCTTGTGTGATACATTTCATTGTTTTGCCTCTGGTGAGGTGTTTGGTCTCTGGTGAGACATTTTGGAGTATTATTTGGTCCTTGGTGAAACCGTTTGCTATTTGCTTCAAGATCTCATGAAGATGCAAGCTATTGGTGATTAGTTTCTGCTCACATTCAAGCTGCTTTCAACTTGAGAGGGAGTATGTGAAAATTGGGTGAAGAGGTTCTTAGGAAGAAAATTATTTTGTTTGGATTTATGTTTTCTTGTAACAAGTTGAACATGATTAACATCTATGCTCCAACTTGAGGAGGAGTGTTAGGAAAGATATCAATGTAAATATATTATAATTAATTAATATCGCATATAATCAGGGATTATAGGAATTATGGCGATTAGAGAATCAATCATCATAATGAGTCATTACTCTCTTATGTATAAATACCCTAATGAGCATATGAATAAACACATTCATTTGAGAGTATATTTTCTCTATCTTTCTCTCTATTATTCCACTACATCTACCATGTACAAGTCTACCTTTTCTGTACATTGTATCTAGTTCTATAATAAAAGAAGGCAGCCTTAAATTTGGATTTGTATCAATGGTTATGATTTGTTATATCAATTCTCATTGATTCTGTTAATGGATAAATATTTACTCAAATGAACTTCACGGGAACACATAATAGAAAAATCTTAAGATTGCATTGAATCTTTTGGGCTGAAAGAGACAAATGCATTGAATTGAAGAGAATATATAGGGATTTGTCTTTTCTTCTTTAACAATTGTTAATATACGCAGCATGGAATATTATATGCAGAAGACATACTACAAGACTGCATCATTAATTTCAAATAGCTGCAAGTCAATTGCACTGCTTGCAGGACAAACAACAGAGGTTGCAACGGTGGCTTTTGAGTTTGGGAAAAATCTGGTTTGTATATTCTTAGTTCTGTTAAATTATGATATCAAACTTATTAGTGGCCAAGGAGAATAAATTACAATGTAAAGGGTACCTAAGTGGAATGGGGAACTGATGCCCCAGCGATTGCACGACACTTCACTTGGCTTCTTGTCGATCAGAACCCTCTATGGGTAGCCCTCTCCGGAACCACCACCATCGTGGCTCTAGTACCAATTAATGAGTATCTAAGATAGGGAATGCTGTCCATAAAACTAGTTGTCGAGGTGGGATAGCCAACCCACTTAAATACCCTATTGAGCATCCCATACTACTCAACGTGGAACTTAGTATCTCATACTACCAAGTCTCAATCTCAATGTTAAATTTGTGTAGTTGTGTTCTAATATCTTATTACGCACTAGTTCTAAATGTCGCCCATCTCTTATTGCCCAGTCCTTAATTCTGTGTCATCTGATTAAGTGGCAAAGATATGTCTATATTCTTTGAATGACATAATCGAATACAGTCCGGTATTTTGCAGGGATTGGCATATCAATTGATAGATGATGTGCTTGATTTCACAGGAACATCTGCTTCTCTTGGGAAGGGCTCTTTATCAGACATTCACCATGTAATTTCATAATTTTTCTTTTCCTGATTTGTTGTTTTATCCATCCTGATTGAGTTACGGTTATAATCAAGACTATCAAACCTGGATTGGACCAGCCAGGTAGGTCCCTAACCCAGATTTTCGTGCACCTTGGGGTGACTTGGTCCTGACTTGGGTAGTCCCGACTCAACTCGGTCAACTTGGCTGGTTTGATGGGTAGACCCAATTGCCTTTTATTTTTATTTTTTTTAAAAAAAAATATTTTTTATGGGCTAGATGGCAATATTAGTCAAAGTTAATGATAATTTTTGTGCTAATGACTATTAGTTTAATGATTAAAATTTAAAAGATTGTAGGTATGAATATTTTGTTGTCATCTATCTATTTTGATAATTTGCTAGGATCAATATTTATGATTATTGATTTTTGTGTCATTGGATGGTTGATTGATAATAAATGTCAATATGTTAAAGAAATTGTAAAGGACGTTGGATAAGTATATGATTATTTTATAGTGATTCAAGGTATTAAATTAATTTTGGAGAGTATAATACTATGATGAAAATTTAAATTATTTTTTAATTTTTTATTCCCACCTGTCTGGCCCTTGGTTGACTCCGAGCTGATTCATTGACCCTTGACTCATTACCTCAACCGGTTCACAGGCCGGTCCAGGTTTGATAACTTTGGTTATAATTACTGTGTTAGGCATTGGTGAAAGATTTCTAAACCAGGTTTGCTTATTGTTGTGAAAATGCAGTGTCTGAGAATGTTTGATAGTACTCAATTTATCTTTTCCTTATAACAGTGTTTAATTGTTCCAACTTCTAACAGTTCAGTGTTTAAAAAATTATTGCAGGGCATTGTAACAGCTCCACTATTGTTTGCAATGGAGGAATTACCTCAGTTGCGTCCAGTTATCGAAGACGGCTTTGACAACCCTGCGAATATTGATCTCGTAAGTTTATTCGATGCAGTTTAAATCTAACTAAACAAAGGTGGAAACTTTTCTTGAGGGATTATAGGCATTAGTTAATGCTGTAAGGATGACATTTAGATTTGATCATCCACAGGCACCACAATGACCACATACACTAGCACACTAACAATAACAGCACATAAAGGACAAAAAAAGGTTCTGTAAAATAACTGGAATATAGTTTAAAAAGCCAATGAACTAGTGTCTAGTAGTTAAAATCAAAACATACCTGGATTTTTAAAGAGAAAATTAGTGAAAAGTCCCTGTTTGGAAATTTTTTGCCAAAAGGATCTGATATGTTTTCATTTACTGAAAGTACCAGTACTTTGAAGGATTTCATGTACATAAAATATCAGTATTCGAATTTAGGTTGTTCAAACTTATGAGATTGGCTTTTTTATGTGTAATGCATGTTTGGAAATGCAGGCTCTGGATTATCTTGGAAAGAGCCGAGGTATACAGAGGACAAGGGAGTTAGCCTTGAAGCATGCGAAGCTCGCAGAATCAGCTATCAATTTGCTGCCTGCGAGTGAAGACGATGAAGTCAGAAAATCAAGGAGAGCTTTGGTTGATCTTACTCACAGAGTCATAACAAGAAACAAATGAAAAGGAACACTCTTACTGTTTAATGCGTAAGTAATAATCATTTTGCTACCGTTCTTCAATTAGGTGAGTGGAAAAAATCCACTGTTAGCAGGATTTATTTTGGTAATTAGATTGTGAGCTCATGCTTTTGGCTTCCAAAAGAATAATCTGAAGATTTTGTGTCATCGTTGAAATCCGCTTTCTTATATTCATGCCCTTGTCAATCAATTAATGCATCCATTTATTTATCAATCTGTATTGATCCAATCATGAGGGAAGCATTAGATGTAATTTTTCGAATTATCAGTTAATTACGACTAAATTCATAAACTCTTTTTTTCCCCATGGATCAGAAACTAATTCAGGAACCTTGGAAGATCTTATTTGGTCAAATACCTAGCCACAAACTCCTATGTTCCTTTCATTACAGTATTTCTGAACAAGTTCTTGGATAACAAGCCAAGGGTTCTCTTATTGATGATAGTGATGATGACGATATTGATGATACTGACAATATCCACTGTGACTTTGATAAATGATTACTATGAGTCAGACTCAATAAAATTTTATCAATCCTTTTTTCTGTTGTTAAGGTAGAGAATTGAACCAAGAATTTTCTTTCTTTATCATCAATCCAATAACTGTTTGAGAACCTTTACATTTGACCCTCAACTATTTTACAAAATAAAAATATTACATGACAATTGAAACTAAGATATTTTTTTTGCCAAAAAAAAGAAACTAATATTTTTTTTTACTTGAAATTGATGGTAAAGCTAAACCATATATAATTTGATTATTATAAAATAATACTTTTTTTATTATATGATTAGAAGCATTTTTTTTCATGTATTTTATGAACCCTGAGATGAATTATATTATTGGGTTAAGTAGCATTTTTGCCTTGAAAGTATATGGCTAAGAGCAATTTTGCCCTGGAAGTTTTTTTGGAGCAATATTGCCCGGAATTCTAAAATTGGAGCAATTTTGTCTCCTCCGTTAACAATCCTAACGGTCTAAATTAACCATTAGGGTTGAATAAGCAAAATGCTCCAGAGGGGAAAAATTGCTACTTAACTCAAAAAAATGTTAAAAGCGCTATTTATAATATCATATATTTTTAATTTTTATTTATATAATATCTACGGGTGGAAAGTCAGACTAGTCCAGGCTTCACCTTTAACAGGCCAAGCCTGTTCGACAACAAATTGACCTATTAGAGGCCATTTTTTCAACCTAAGCTTGGCCTGTGCCCTATTAAGGAGACCTATATTTTTAAAAATTTTATAATTAGGCTAACAGACCACAGGCCTTACTACAAAACAAGTCTACTTCAAACAGGCCAAAAATATGCCTATTTCAAACGGACCGAATTACATCAATTAGCAAAGGCGAGAGATAAAAAAGGGTTACATTTTTATTAATGAGTCATTATTGTAAAATTAAATATTAAATATAAAAAAGGTTAAGTAGCATTTTTTACCCTAAAAGTCGGAACAATTTTACCCTAAATTTTTTTTTTTTAGAGTAACTTTTCCCAGAAGTTTTTTTTAGAGCAATTTTAATTAACGTTTTCGTTGTGGATAAAGTTGATTTGACGAGCATATGAGAAAATTCGGATTATGCTACTACTTCGTATGGTCGTCAAATCAACTTTATTCCATGAAATCTGTTCAGTGTTTGGCTTCTAATCTCGCGCAATCATTTATTCACCCTGTAGATGATATTTCATGGATAAATAATATTCCACAGGCATATATCTTCGGATTCATAAGAGAAAATTCAAGGTTTTTTTTTTTTTTTTTTTTTTTTAAAAAAGTAAAGTTTAGGTGAGTTTGGTCTTAAGGGTTTACATAGGATATATCTCCGGGATCAAAGAGCGCTTATATAAGTGTCTTTATAAATTACCTATCAACAAAGCCTCACATCTAGGGACGGAACTTCCCTATGACAAGGGGGGCCAAAAAAGAAATTATTTAAAAAAATTTAGTGGAACTTTTTTTTTTTAGTGTAAAATACAATTTTGGCCCCCAAAGTAATGAATATAACTTTGGCCCTCCAACTTCTTCTTCTTCTTTTTTTTTTTTTTTAAAATACATTTTTCCCTCTTTTTATATTTTAGGCCTATAATTCAATCTTTGTTCCATGTGGGGTTTTGTATGATTTATGTTAATCTTATCATTCTTTTCTATGTTTCATTCTAATTACGCGAAATTTTAGCTTATCGCAAAATTTACTTTTGTGGTGTATCCCTTACTATCTTTTACCCATTCTACACTACACTTGTAGATGAAGTTAATTAACTTGATTTCATGAATATTTTTTTCATTCTTTTCATTTTTAATGAATTTAAAACTTTCCTAAAAAAAAAAATTCGGGCAGTAGAATCCCCAAATTCTCCCACCACTATTTGACCCCCAAACTTTTCCTCCAAGCTCCGCCACTGCTTACATCAGTAAAACTTGAATTATAACCTTATGATTATGAATCAACTCCTTTATTAACTGAACCGACCTTTGTTGGAAATATTCAACATCTTTTTTATGCTTTTTTTAGTGGTGTGCTGTGGCAGTTAGTTACTTTTTCAGCTCTATATAAACAGTAAATGCGCGTGATTTACTCCCTATTGTTAATAATATAGTGTTACTTAACTAATTTAAGTATGTTTTAAATTATATATTAGTTTATAAGTTACACATATAAGTTTGGGGAGAAATGATAAAAGGAAAATTAATTTATTGCCTATATAATTTTAACTCGGTTGTAACTTATTCCATACACTAAATTGAATACTTGATGCATCCCAATGATATGATAGATATAGAAGATAAAATTGGTGGAAAATCGGCTCTTATATAAATAGACAATGTTATGTGGGGATGACTTGAATTGAGCAAAAAATAGAAAAAAGGGGGGAGGCAAAATTGGACAGGACATGACATGATTTGTTCTTTTCATTCTTTATTCCCCTTCAACTTACTCACTCCACAATTACTACGAGTATTATTTATTTGATTATAATGCTTTCGTTTAGACTAAATTAGAGTTGGGAATAAGGGTCGGTCCGGCCTGTGAAGGACCAGGGCTTAATAAGGCCGGCCTTTTAGGGTTTGGGGTAAGAAAAACATCTATTTTTCAAAGTCGGCTTGAGAGTACCAGGGCTAGGCGGGCTCTTGGTCCGGAAGTTACTATTCCAAATTTTGATTATGTTTCCTTCCATTTTTTCCAAAGAAATATAATTAATAAATTACAAAAATTAAAGTTCTAATTTATCAAATAAATGTTGTCAACATTAATATCAAAACAACACGAATCATCCAACAAATAAGCACAATCACTTATTCATAATCAAAAGCAAACTATGTTCACAAATAACTCACATAAAACATAAAAAGCATACCACTAAGCGATATTAGTATGATGACTATTATTGTCGTCATCTTTGCTACTATCATCAATTTCAACGACATTTGATTGTGTTTCATTTTGAGTAGGCTCTGGTTCATGAGTAAGAATATCATGAATTTCTTCTCTCACATCATGAACACATCCATAATCTTTATCTACAACAAATAATAAACCAAATCATAAAATTAGAGTATAGTTATTATATATTTGTGCTTAAATAAATAAATCACTCTAACAAATAGAAAATATATATAAATTAGTAAATTACCATCATATGTAAATCCATGCATCCAGAAAATAATAATAAATTAAAAGGGCCTGCAGTGTCGGCTCGAGGCCCTTCAAGGCTTATTTCATTAAGCTCCTCTAATTTTCAAACCCGACCCTTGAAAGGCCAGGGTTTAAAAGGCTGAACCCATCTCCCATCTTCTCGGCTCTAGACTAAACCATACACTTACTTGTCCTTTCAACGAACTCTGGAATTTATTTTTAAATTAAGGACGATACTTAGATTACGTTTCATATATCATCCAGTCTAGCATAACAGTGAGGAAGGAAAAAATTCCAACGCATAGTGATTTAAGCCCAATAGAAAAAATGGACCGTTTGGGATAGTGGTTGCGGTAGTGTCAGATGAGCTTATTTAAAAAAAAATTTTCAACTTCTGGAGAAAAATGTTAAAGATAAGTAACCCAATAATCAATGTACTATTAAATATACACTTGTATGTATTCTAATTTATCTATTAGAATATATTTAATTAAGTACTTTAGAGTTTTTTAATTTTTTAATAATTTTTTAATTTTTTTTTTTATCAAATTTAATTTTAATTTTTTATCTTCAATTATCACAATATTTACAACTACTATATGTGTGTGTGTGGGGTATTCAATAAGATTCATGTTATTTTTAATCATTTTCCATCTCAACTGACTTTTCAAATAATCACCCAAATAAAAACCTATTTGGAAAAAGGGGAGGGATATTATAGTAGTATTATGATTGATTGGACAAATGTGATTTAAAAATGATGAGGGATAATGAGAAAAAGGATTAGGACAGAAACCCAACCTCCTTCCCTCCTATCTCTATATATATATATGCCTATTTGCAGTGGCGGAACTAAAAAATATTTTTATCGCAGGCTAAAAAATAAACATATTGAAGTATTACTATTTACTAAATAATATCGCATAACATTAAAAATACAAATAAATAATAATAGACAATTATAAATTAAAACACGATATAAGATGATAATATTTTCGGTAGGCATCTCAAAAAAGAATTTTACTTTCCTCTGACAGCACCAAACGTTATCCTAAAGATATCACAAACACAATCATAATAATAATATGTATAATAAAATTTAATAAAATTAACACTTAAATCCGTATTTCACCTTCCTTAAAACAAAATAATTGGAGAAAATAAAAGAAAAGGAAATATAATATGACCCCAAAAAATATTTTTAAAGAACATAAAGATTTAATTCAATTTTAGCTAAGCAAATAAATTATTATAATATATTTTTTAAAAGAGAAATTCATTATAAAATCATAAGATAACTAAATAATAAATCCAAACCGATTAAAATTAGCCATCAATCATCCTCTACATATATATAGTTATCTATTATTAAAACTCAAGACTCTCCCAAAATCATAACCCTAAAAATTCCACTAATCAACACAATATTACCCTCATTAAAAAGAATAAAATACGTATAATAAAATACTTATTTGGGGGACATTATTGGTCAAAATAAAATATTATATGATATATATATATATATATATATATATATAATATAAGATAAGAGAAGGTCAATTAGGGCCTGGACCATAACCTGATTCCGCCATTGCCTAGTTGGGTGTTTTATGTTTGGTAATATCATCATTCGTGTGAAAATTTTGCAATTAGTTATATATTTATTCAATTGAATTGTGCATATGTCAATTTTTCTATCCCCTGGGAGTATCATGTATTCGTACAAGACTCATCTCTACCACAATATGGACATGGATATTTTTTGTCAATTTATTTGTACGAAAATTAGATATATATTAAATTTTAATTATATAGATTAAGATAAAGATAAAGAAAACTGGCTTTATTTTGAGATTCCTCTTGTATTGGAATCTAAGATAGACCAAAAATACACCAATTTTTCCTTTTTATTTGAGATGACTTGTTCAAATGATTTAAAAGTTTATTATTATATTATTATATAGATTTATGATAAAAATTGACAATGATCAAAGAGTAATAAAAATTAATTAAAAACTTTTAACATTAATTTTTCTAATTTTTGTTTAAATCCAACTCATAAAAAGTATTTCTATCGTCTCCAAATCCTTCATGGCAATTAGACTTTTAGTCTATAAGGTGTATTCTTAATCTTTAATTTTAATACCGCTACTCTTATTCAACAAAAATGATGACTCAACATATTTAAATGGTGACTCCACAATTAAATGCTAACAAACATGTCTCACTGCATAATCACAATTTACTTTTATTGAGTCAATGTTTTCCATTATATGAAACTGCAAATGTTGATATTAAGATACTAAAAATACATTTTAGAGTCCCTTTGTTGGGCAAGGAAGACACGCACAGAGAAAAAAAAAACTGAAACTTGGTATAAATTTAAAGCACTAAATATATACTTTAATCTAAAATTAATTATACGTACCCCCCCCCCCCTCGGGGCCCCCAATATTTAGGTTATCATATTTTGCAATTAAATATCAAATTAAAAATCTTCAACCGCAAAAATTTAGTACACGCGATCATCAATCAAATAATCACCCTCTATTACAAAGATATAAAGTTTATTAGGTACGAAAATAGGTTTGACAAAATATAAGTAATACAGTCCAATTATTAGAACACTTTTATATTGTAAAATTGTACTAAAAAATGTTTCTATAATTAAGACTAAAGGTAGTATTAGATTGGGTCAAAATTTAAATATTGATGATGATAGAGTATATAAACTAATGATATAAAATATACTCCCTCTAGTCCTAATTATAGGAACATTTTTGTAGTATAAATTGCATTATAAAAGTGTTCTTATAATTAGGGACGAGGAGGTAAGTACTCTTTTAGAATAATGACTTTTAGGTCCCAACCAAGGAAATAATATCGAGAAAAATCTCCATTCACAAGTGAACGGGGGGAATTAACAAATGAATCGGTTATCATTAATAACTTATGACATTTGTCAATTTAATTGGAGGGGAGGTAGATGAGCTTCCCTCCTTAGTATGAAAAGTTAGATATGATAATAAATTCACATAGTTTTTCACACAAATATTTCACATCATGGTCATATTTGACTTTTCACGCTAAAGAGAGAAGCTCCCCTCCCTTCAAACTAAACACAACCTTAGTTGGGACTTGGATGTCATTCTCTCTAAATAATTTATTTGATTTATTTAATCATAAAAAAATTAGTTAGTTTTTATATTAAAGACGGTAAAAAGTAGTAAAACAAAATCAAATATTTCTTATAAAAAAGAAAATATTTGAAAATAAGTTAATATTGTGTTTTTTATTGGGAAATATCAAACTATAGCTTTAGAAGCTTTTTTTAGCAATGGCAAAAAAGAAGGAGTTCTTTTCTATAAGTTAAGATAAAATTCATCTCACGTACTTACTTTAAAAATCAGTACTTTAGAAAATTAAAACAAAATCGTAAAAACACTTTAAAAAGTTAAAACAAACGGAGAACAAAAGCTAGGCATCGATTTTAGGATGGAACAATTGTTGTGTTACGAGTAACAACGAATGAGCAATAAATGAAAGGGTTAAGGTAATGTTCCAAAATTTTTTACTAGCACCGCGAATTTTTTGAGGGTACCTATAAGCAGTGGCGGAGCCAGGATTTTATATTTATGGGTGCATAATTAGTGGTGGGATTCAGGGGTTCGAGGGCAGCGCCCCCGAAAATTTTTTTTAAAAGGAAAGTTTTAACTTGTTAAGGAGAGTATGGTATCTCCTGGATACATAGGATGTTTAACTAGGAAGTATAAGCAAAATGTATTGTTGATTTCACTAGAGTGAAACAAAAATGACTAACCCCATGGTGGTATGTTTAGAAACTTGATGGGCAGTATATTCCCATATGCTGCAGTAATGCATTAGTCTAGTTGCAAACTCTCAAATTTGACAAGAAATTGTCCTGCATGAAGAGGAAACATGAACATCAATTTTTAATTATATTTCCATAGGCTGTTGTAACAAAGCTTTTGCAGTCACTACAACATACTCTAGAACTTACATGCTCTTGATTGAGGCTGTCATGTGCTAGGATTAAAAAGCTTAAAGTTAGATTAACAAATGCAAATGTCTGTAAATACTAGACCTTACCATTTGGAAAAGTATTAGATTCATTTTCCAAATTAAAAACTTGGAAGAAACCCGGGAAGATAAAAAGATCACGGTGTATCTCAATTTGAGCAACCAGTAATTATCCCCTTAATTTGTTCAATAAACCTCAAGCCCTCGTTGAATTTTTTTGAACTTACCTTTTGGTTGATATGTGGTTTATATGAAATTTAGGATTTTGGTCAATATGCTACTGTAAATTCTTTTCTGACCTTCATGTATCAGCCAAAAGAAAAAAAATCAAAAATCAAAAAACGTTACTGTCACAAGCAATGCAAAGGAACTATATGGTTCTTTTTCCAGCCTACAACGCCCAAAACTCTGCTCATACACATATTAAAAAATAATCATAACCAATTCCCATGATTACATTCAGGCCCGCATTCAATTTATCCGACAACAAAACGACACTAACCTCATTTCACCAATTATATCTCAAATAAAAAACTTAAAGTTGATAGTTACCTCTCCTCGTTTAGGTATGAATATAAGATCGGAGGAGAAACCTCTATCAAGAGCAAATTTTGCCAATGTCCCCGGGTAGAGCTTTTCCCCTATCCCTTCTAGCGGTGGTGGGTAACAATAGCGCAACCTAAACACTACCAAATTAGTGATTGATGCCTCAATTTTAGTCTCTATCTAAATCTAAAGATTATGTTTCTAAAACAGTCAAATTGACCATTTGGAATATAAAATCTAAATTTCGCCTAAATTCAGCCCTTATTCACATCAAGAATTTCGCCTTCATCAACCCTCACCATAATCTCAAGTCCAATTTAACTAACCCCAACAGGGAACAACAAAGAGAAACAAGAGATAAATGAAAATTACCTCGAAAGCACCCAACTTGGTGAGAATCGAGAAGGAAAAGTTGGAAGATAGAATCAAGAAGCAAGACCGAGACGTTGGAAGACTGAACGACGGAGCAGGGGAAGATAAGACAGCTGATTTGGAGAGTAGCGAGGGTTGAGAGAACAAACGGAGAACGACAGCGGCAGCGGCGAACGGGGATGAGGGTGACGCGATTTGGGGCGCAGCGAGGGTTAAGAGAAAATGAAAATTAAAAACAAAGGGGCGATGCAATTTGGAGAGCCGAGGAAGAGCGAAGGGGAAGAGAACAGGGAAGAGGGGAGAAAATGAAACGGGGAAGAGCGAACGAGGAAGAGGGGGAGAAAATGAAACGGGGAAGAGCGAACGGGGAAGAGGGGAGGACACGATTTGGAGACGGTCAGGCGGGGAAAATGAAAATAAAAAACACTGGTAAAAGGTAGAGAGGACGTTCGAACAGGGGACCTCTAGGTGCACATAACGTATAACCAACCACACCACCCAACCAAGTTGTCACAAGATTCCTTCAAAATTTATTTATTCTCAAATTTTTGTGGGTGCACTTGCACCCACATGCCCCAGTGTGGCTCCGCCACTGCCTATAAGTTTGAAAAAGGGCAATGACACCTCTTCATTAAAGAACACAAATGGTCAATGTTTATTGACTAAATTATGTAGAGGTGGCATGTCCACGTGTGTAATCACCTCACTTTTTTCCATGTCATATTTTTTGAAGGGGGAAAAGTTCTCAGACTCAACTTCCTCCAGCTCCTGCAAATCTTGGGGCTCCGGCGTTTGCTGCTCTCCATAGATTGAGAAAGTGAGTGAGTGAGAGGCAATGGTCGGTTGCCGTATCAGTGATTATGCAGCTCACCGCCAACAATACAGGGCAATCCAGAAAAGTGAAAGCCAACATTTTCTTCTTTCTCTCTTTCTATCTCTGCTCCCCCATCCTTAGTTTACTTACAGAACTCCACAATTAGTTCCACAAAAGGCAGTCTTTTAACTGCTAGGCACGTTTTATTTGAGATTTGCTTCAGATTTTGAATAAAGAAATTGATGAAAAGAAGAACAGAAATTATTGATCCAGGATCCTTCTTTGAGGAAATGATAAGCAGCAGCAATATAGGCTTTTGCCTCCATTCTGACATTAGATTATTTTATGCGCTTTCATAGACAATCAAGGGAATTTCATCCATTGCTTTCCATCAGAAGGAAGATAAGAAAGGCATCATAAGAATGTATTAGAGTTGCTCATCGCAAGCCAACTTTTTTTCTCAGATGTAACTCTCACTGATCAAAATTTTATGAACATAATGAAAGTTCAGAAAGTGAATTGTTAGAATCATCCGCACACATTGCTTTGCTCTACACAGAATTTACAATGAATATCAGTTTTTTTTACACTATTTAGCCAGTTATGTGGGTATTCTCATGTGAATTTGTTAAAGTTCATCTCCTGAAAACCAAAGTTTTCTTCCGTTTTCCGAGCAAAATCACCAAAAAAATTCAAAACTCTTTCCCTTTGCATGCCTTTGTCCATATTTCTCCATCACTAATAACCCTCTTCACTCTTCAAAACCTTTCATGAACTAAAACTCTAACGGCAATTTTCTCTCTGGACAGAAATCCCAAAATGCGTTGGATCAAAACACCTTCCTCTCTCTCCACTCCGTGTTTCTCTTCGATGTTCTTGGCGCTTCTTCTTCCCAGTATTTCAGCGGATCTCCACTGAGGTTTTTAGTATTTTTTCCTTAAAAAAAACCAGACATGGAATGAAGGGTGAGGTGGATGCCACCAGCTTGTCCCCTCTACATAATCTGAACCGTTTGTGTTTTTTAATAAGGGGTGATATTGCCCTATTTTTAAATTTTCACCAGGATATTGCCTCTTCAAAAACTTTCGGGTGCTAGTAGCTCTTCAGCGGAAACTTCAATGACTATTTTTGTCCTTTAACCTAAATAAAATCAGGAGGAAAGAAATGGAAGAGACAAAGCAATTAGGGCCCAGATCAAAGAAGAGGTAGGAATGACAAGGAACATAAAATATTTTACCTCTGACGCATTTAGTTCGCATTAAAAAAGAAAATGGGTTGATAAGAAATTTTTGTTAACTAAAATATACATTTGGTCTTTTATGTTTATACGATATCATTTTAGTTCCTTAAATTAAGTAAAGTGCATGTTTGGTCCTTTAATGTTAACAGTTGTTGTGACTTAACGAAAAATATCGACTCAGCGGTTTTAAGCGATGATTATGCAATTAAATGCGACAAAGCATGCTTATATGTTAGTATTTTAATAAATTAATATTTTAAATCCTATTAATTGAAAAAAATTAATCTTTACAGATTGTTTTGTGGTTTTTCACAATTTGTAAAGATTAAATATATTTTTTTTGTCGAAGAAAATTAAATATTTTTCAATTAATAGGATTTAAAATATTAATTTATTAAGATACTAACATATAAAGATACTTAGTCAGCATTTTAATTGCATAGTCATCACTTAAAATTGTTAAGTCAGTATTTTCCGTTAAGTCAAACTAACGGTGTTAGCATTAAGGGACCAAACGTGTGCTTTACAAACTTAAGGGACTAAAATGATACCAAAAAGCAAAACATAAAGACCAAACGTATACTTTAGTCTTTTTTGTTTTATCGAAAGAAAATGAGGCAAAATACCATTTTGCCCTTGTATTAATAATAGGGGAATCAAAAAGATGTGCAAGCCGGATAATTTGCAATCGTCCGATCCCACCCTTCCAAATTTTTCAACTGTTTGATGGTTCACACCATCACCACCGTCAACTTCTTCTTCCACCGCCTCACCCTCTCCGCATCATCACCACGGTCGACTTCTTCTTCCTTTGTCAATGACAAATCAACTGTGACGGTGGCAAAGAGGCCACCGTTGGCTTCCTCTACCATCAACTACTACAATACTTTCCGGTGCCACTCCCTTCCTCTTCCTCTGCATTGAAGAGGGATAAGTTGATATTCTTTTATTTTTTTTAGCACACCGGAAAATGGGTTTCTATGAAAATAGGCGTGAACTGATTTTCCCATCATAAGGGAAAATGTCCAGCCCGGGAAAATATTTTATTGAGACAATGTGAACCAAAAAGCCATCGTCAGATGGAAAATGCCTATTTTCCATTTTCCTCCTCTAATTCGCACTAAACCAAACAGGGCCTTAGTACGTTAATCAAAAGGGGAAAACGGAACCCACCCGATTCTCGTGACGAGCGTTTTTTTTTTGCTAAAATCCCTCTGTTGTTTAAGCTGCCACCATTAACGACGGTTTTCCTCTTCTTCCCCCTCCCTCCCAAAAGCTGCCCGTTCTTTCTGCCCCTGCCCCCTCCCTGACCGTCGCTTCTACTCTACTGTCTCCCTCTCCCTCCATTCTCCGCTCTGTGGCTCAGACGCATGGTTTCTTTAGCCTTCTAGAAGGCCATTGTAGCCGCTTGCTCCGAGAACATGACCTCCATCACATCTGTGGAGCTCAATTACCTCGTCTTCCGCTACCTTCAAGAATCAGGTCTGTTTGTTTTCTTGCTGCGCTCCATATTTTATGCCTTTCCTTCAGAATTCGTCCGAATGTTTTGTGGCCTTTTTTTTTTTTTTTTTTTTTTTTTTGTTTCGCGCTCATTCTTAACTTCCTCCTGGGGTCCATTCGATGTTAAGAGTTCTAGGGTTTGAATACGGATTATGTTTTGGATGGTTGAGGCGTTCGAGCAGGGGAGTTTAAGTTTTATTCAACCATGTTAGGGTTAGTCTGGTGCTGAGAAATTATGTGCTTGTTTTCTTTGGAAATTTGGAATTCTTGGCCTAAAGATGGGCCTTTTTGGTTTTGGTTAGGGATAGGAGGAGGGAAAGTTGCCAGATCTGTTATATCGGGTTGATACTTTAATCTCCAGTTTCTGTAACTCGTTTTCCTTGCTAGTTTTGCTTCAAGTATACTACTATTGCTTCAAGATTTCTTAATTCGTTTCATTGTTGAAGCGATTAGTGTTAAATTCTTGTTATCGGACTTCCTATAACAAAAAAACGTGAACTTGGACAATTTCTGTTTCGGTCCTTCCTACCTCCCCACTAACCACCCACCTCCACCCGCCCAAGAAACACATAATACCACAAACAAAGAAATTCGATAATTTTAATGTATAAAGACGTTACTTTTGTGAGTTTGATGTCATCTGATCCGTTTTATGAGTTTGTACTTCAAAGACGAGATAATTTGAAAGGAACGGTAGAAAATGGAAGCAGGCATTTGGGGATGTTGTTGGAATACTGGTTTTATCTTTTTGCCTCCCTCATCATCAAAGCGTACCTATTTGTAAAAGTGTATCATCTTTAATATGCTCCGTTTTTAATGTAGTAAAATGTTTGTAAGTTGATGGGGCAAAGTTAGTGTCCAAACTCCAAAGCCATAGTAGAATAAGCATTCATCGTTCAGAAGATTTACCATCTTCTGAGCTGTCTATTGTAAATATTGATCATTCTTTTATATCACACAAAAAAAAAACTTGCATTTTTCTGGTTTTGTTGTGCGTTAGAGAAGCTTAGCACTGTAGTTAATGTGACAATAAGACGGTAAGGGTTTTCGAACTTCTTTTAAGTTGCATAGCTATATGATAGATCATGAAGCTGCATATGATAAGTTTAGCATAACTAATTCCCTTGAGAAACTGTAAATAGGTCTTGAAAGATGACACATATTGATAGAAGGGAACTAGACTATAGGCTCGTTTGGCTACAAGAAGTGGGCCCTTAGGGAATCAAAACAAGAAGGATTCGATAACATAGTCAGGTTTTGTTTGCAGATTATTCTCTCTCTCTCATAGAAAGCTTATTTTGTGTGGGACCTCTTAATCAACAATTTATCCTGAGATTTGGTTGTTGATAGAACACAATGACATCATGTGATTCATGTAGCTGACCTCACTTAGTGGGATAAGGCTTGTTATTGCTAAGACCAATTTTTCATCTAATGGCTTGAGTATATGAAATGATTTTGTGTAATGATCATTTCTGTAATAGTCTTAGAGTAATCATATTGACTAAGAAGCAGTGTGTAATGATAAAGAACAATATTTATCATGCTTGTTCATTGGGATTTTCTATTATTTTACTCTACAACTGCAGGTTTCACGCATTCTGCTTTTGCTTTTGGATATGAGGCGGGGATAAACAAATGCCCGATCGATGGAAATTTGGTGCCACCAGGTGCCCTTATTACATTTGTTCAGAAAGGACTTCAATACTTGGAAATGGAAGCGAACTTGAGTAATGTTAGCATTCTTCATTTATTATTATTGAATTTCAATAAAGGGAAATGCATCCTATTTTTCTTTCTTTTTTTGGCTGTTAGGATGAGGTTCAATTTATGTGGGTATGACATTTCTTAAAGCTTTCGTTCCTGAGGTTTCATGTTGATCAGTGTTTGTTTTAAGCCTGCCAGTGTGATGCAGACCTGGATGAAGATTTCTCATTCCTACAACCTTTGGATCTTATCACAAAAGATGTGCATGAACTAAGGCAAATGATAATTGAAAGAAGAAAAAAACTACAGAAGGACAAAAATAAGGACCCCGAGAAGGAAAGTGAAGTTGAACGTGGACGAGTGAGAGAAAAGGAAAGACATGAAAAAGAGAAAGTGTGTGAAAAGGATCGAGAGAAGGTTGAAAATGACAAAGAAATAGAATTACATCATGAACATCAGACTGATAGAGAAATGGTTACAGATCAAGAAGATAAACCTACTGTTAAACATGAAGAAAATGGTACTTTTGGAGGTAATTATCAGTTTAATGAAATTACTTTTCACTGATGCAGATCAAATTTTTGTGTCAGGGTGCCATCCTGCTTAATTCTGGTCAAGTATTGCTAGCCCCTTTTGTGCAATTAAAATTAGAAATGACCTCTTTTAATAAATATAGTATACTAATAATTTATACCAGTAAATATAGTATATGTATAATTTTTTTATCCTTTATAACCCCTTTTTCTTCTCCCTTCTCGACTCTGATGGGGAAATGACCAATGGTAGTTGCAAGGGTTTGTTGTGCCAATTGAACCTCCTCTGGAGCCCTTTCTATGAGGCAGTGTTTGTCACTGTGTGGCACACAAGCATGCTGTAGCATATTAGTTAATATTTTAATAGAGTTCCTTCCTTTGAATATCTTTGAAGGAAGTTCATTTGTTTCCACAGGACCAGAACCAATGGACATCTCTACAACTTCAACATCTCAACCAAGTGAAATCATGAGTTCTGATGTGACTATTTTGGAGGGGCACACATCAGAGGTTAAGTTTATTTTGTAAATAAAGTTCTGGGATTTGCTTCTTGTGTAACCTTCTATTATTTTTTATTTTTTATTTTATTTTTTTTACGATGGGATTTTCTTGTTTGTAAACTTCTTTTGTGAAACTCTATATTGATAGCTTGCCTTTCATTTATTTAGGTTTGTGCTTGTGCATGGAGTCCTGCAGGATCGCTTCTTGCATCAGGGTTTGTACCTCCTTCACAAATACCATATATTTGCAGTGTTCATTTAAATGCAGTGGATTTCTGGAAAGAACTGGAATGAAACTATGGAAAAACATAATTGCTCTTCTAGAGATATTCTGTGAAGGATCTCTCTAAAGTTTTTTTTTTTTTTTTTTTTGCAATGTCTCTTCTCCTGGTATCTTTTTTGACCCATTTATCCCTTTAAAGGCTCAGATATGAAAACGGACTCAAACTTTCTGTTTTAATACGCTGATTTAAATGTAAAATGTGTTTTATGTATGTCCCTCCCCATCATTTGCGGTTGGACGGGTTATCTATGGTCTGTGATTTATGTGATAAATAGGCTGATCTAAATAAAACATATATGAGTATTGTTAATAATATGAATAATATGATTTATTCCTCTGCATGGAAATGACAGAAATTTGTGTTCTTCCAGCCATTTTTTAACAATAACGTGAAAACTAGTTTTATTGAACCCAAAAAGCAACAACTTGCTCAAACAGATATTTAATTGTAAGAAATAGGTTCAGGAGATGCATATCAATGTAGGTGCATTTGATAGCTATCTTTATGTTATTTAGTTCTGATTATGCACTTAATAGCTACCTAATTTAACACGTGGAATGTTGGATTGCGTTTCCTTGCTAAGATTTTTCTATTGTATTTTCCCTTAATTTTCTGTTTGGATGGCTATGCTTGATTTTAAAATGCATTTCTAAAGAACTTACTGGAAGCACAAGAGTAAATATGGGGAAACTAATGTATCACAAAAACTCTCTACAAAACTGGTTAATTATCTTCAACCCTGAAATAAAGTCTTAATGGATAATTTTTTTATCTTTTGTAACAGTTCTGTACTTTTGGAAAGAGAATCCTTGTGAAAAAGATTGATAGAGGGGCCAGATAATTGGCTTTTAATAATATATTCACTTTATTGTCATCCTTTTGACTTTTAGGTCAGGGGACTCAACGGCTCGCATTTGGACAATAGCAGAAGGCAGAAGCAAATCTGGTTCGCAGAATGGCCCTTTGAATGTGTTGGTGTTGAAGCATGTAAGAGGTAGAACAAATGAAAAGAGTAAAGATGTTACTACGCTCGATTGGAATGTGAGTTTTAGTGCTGATTCTGATTTAAATCCAAGATAACTGCTACTGTCTGCTTGTTTGAACTTTGGATCAATAGCTGTTATTTGTCTTGGTCCAAGCAGCCTGAATAGTTCTCATCTGTAATTCACTGCTATCTTCTAGCAAGTCTCGCTACATTACCATGTATATAGAGCATGAAAGTTATCCCTGCTTTGAAATTGTTTATGATTCAAATCTGACCTTGTAAATCAAATTCTGCAATGCCATGGATGCTTGTTGTATACACGTTCTGTATTCTTTTTCTTAACATTATTTACATAGAATTGTGTCGTCTTACTTATGCATTTGATCATTGGACCATATATTTCTCACATGATTTTTTTTTTTCCCCTTTTTGTTTGATACACCGTTCATTGAATTGTATTCATCTTTGGTGTTTGTTTACAGAAGATAAATCAATTCAGTATTTATTTTTGTAAGTTTTTAGACTATGCTGACGTTGACCCTAGCTGGACGTTTTACAGGGAGAGGGGACACTGCTTGCAACTGGTTCTTATGATGGGCAAGCAAGAATTTGGACTACTAATGGTAGGGCATCATTTCTTTAGTTATTGAGTGATCAATCATTATACCTTTGAAAAGTTATATTGGGGGAGATGAGAATGTGAAGTGTTCAAATTGCTGTGATTTTACTTTTTATTGTGTATTTTGGCTGCTATTAACTTATTTTGGTGCTAGTAAAAAAAATATAAAAATATGGGTGGAAGATAAGGTTAGTAACTTTGAATACAAACCAATGCCACAGTACTGTGATCCTTCTTATTATCAAACTGTTAAAGACTATTGTACTTCTGTTGTTGTCATGTTGTAAGAAATCCTTAGCCTGCATTTGCATTGTAAATGGCGATATTTTGTGTCTGATTTTTGTAGTTGCATTCATCATATAGGTTATACATCAAATTTCTATATTGATCTTTTCTTTTTACACAGGTAATTTTCTCTAGGTGAATATTTCTAATTTGCTCTTAGGACTGTTCAAAATAGACCCGTTTTGATCAAATGAAGGTGTCTTGGACCAGGTGAACTGAGGAGTACATTAAGCAAACATAAGGGACCCATATTCTCTTTGAAGTGGAACAAGAAAGGCGATTATCTTCTTACTGGAAGCTGTGATAAAACTGCAATTGTGTGGGATGTCAAGGCAGAGGAATGGAAACAGCAATTTGAATTTCATTCAGGTGAAGATTTTGATATGTTAATTCAATTACGTTTACGAATGAGGAATTTATTTTCTTTTTGATACGTCGTTTAGGTCCAACTCTTGATGTTGACTGGCGTAACAATGTGTCATTTGCAACAAGCTCCACTGACAATATGATATATGTCTGCAAGATCGGTGAAAACCGGCCCATAAAAACTTTTGCTGGCCACCAGGTTTGTACTCATGATCTCATTTTTGCAGTACATTGTAGAATAATTGTTTTAAGACTGTAACTTCTTGGAATTGGGAAAGAGAGGTGGGTTAATCTTAAACTTGAATTTGTTATTGATAAAAAGTTGAAATGGTTGGCATGGTTGACAAACTTAACAGGCTGGTGGGCCAGAGGGGTCCTGCTGGCTTTCCTATTGTCTTATGTTTATTAGTTACAGTCCCATCATAGCCTGGCATTTTTGCAATTTATGACCATGGTCAGCTAAGATTGATTTGATACAAATGTCCTGTTGATTTTCAAAACACAAGTATTTATATTTAATTTGTTTAGGTGCAATGTAGAGCTTGGGAAAGATTTTATGCCTGTTAATGAACTTCTGCAATTACAGGGTGAAGTTAATTGTGTCAAATGGGACCCCACAGGTCAATTGCTGGCCTCCTGTTCTGATGATATTACTGCAAAGGTAAGTTTTGGCTACTTATTTGAGGGAATGATCTATTTATTGTGTCACGACTCATGAGTTGTGTTTCTGTTTTGGGGCCTACAGACTGGCATTTTCAATGAAGTGTTCATTTCTTGTAATTTTATTTTTGAAAAGCGAAACCTGCCATTTTGCATGAACATTTGAAATTTTGTTTGTTTTAGTTTGGTGTTCATTTTGTTGGTAATTGATAATAATCATTGATCCATGATTGTTATGTAGATATGGAGTATGAAGCAGGACACATATCTCTATGATTTAAGGGAGCATACCAAGGTACTCTGGGCTTTTGATTTTGTTTATTTTCTAATGATATTTCTTATATATGTGATATTTGATTTCCTTTCGCATCATGTTAGTTTTTATTGGATAACTCTTGTAACATTTTTTCAGGAGATATACACAATCAGATGGAGCCCAACTGGTCCTGGTACAAGTAACCCTAACCAAAAATTGGTGCTGGCTAGGTAAGTCTTTTGCTTGTTTATGTTATTTATGTTCAGTCCTTCAAAATATAATTTATTTAGAATGTGTAATTCTTTGTTGATAAATGACCGTGGCAATTCTTTGTGAACTTGTTGTTAGTGCTGTAAAATGATATCCTATATGGCGGGTGTGTTTGGGTGTGCTTGATTCCATCTAATTACTATAATTTGGTTTACAATATTCTGTTGTTGAACTTCTAAGTTGGCCTCTACAGCATGTTAATTTTTTAGAGTCAAAATCCATTTGAACGTTATGCACTATTTTTAGTACAGTGGGGTTTCTGTATAGCTGCTTCTGTTTAGTGATGATCTCAATGCAATGCTTTCAACAATTAATTTGTGGTTTTTTTTTTTTTTTTTTTTTTGGAAGTATGCGCTTGATGTTGAAGTAATGTGTGGTTGCCTTTTCATGCAGTGCATCATTTGACTCAACCGTAAAGCTGTGGGATGTTGAAGTTGGAAAACTTATCTGTAGCTTGAATGGACACAGGTATTGTTTTGCAACGTGTGAAGCAGTCCTCTCTCTTTCGCTCTCCTTTCATACTTAAATTCTTGTATGCTTTATTTGTGCTACAGGGATCCCGTGTATTCATTGGCATTCAGCCCCAATGGTGAGTATATAGCTAGTGGATCTCTTGACAAATCCATGCACGTTTGGTCATTGAAGGAGAGGAAGATTGTGAAAACATACACCGGTGATGGAGGCATTTTCGAGGTCTGCTGGAACAAGGAGGGTGACAAAATCGCGGCATGTTTTGCAAATAATACAGTTTGTGTTTTGGATTTCAGAATGTAAGCCCTGAGCCCCCATCTGTAACAGCCCCAGTTAGCTATATTGCCTATGAAATTAAATTCTTTCTTCCTTCTCCCCCTCCCCCTGTAGGATTAGATTGGTGCAAGTGTATTATTATGTGGGTAGGTTTTCATTTTAATGGTAATTGTTAGCACAACTCGTTTGGATCCTTGCTGTAACATTGCTCTAAGTTATAGTGAAATAACTTGGTGCCAGTAGTCACATCTTGATTGATGTGCATCTCCTTTTTCTGAATATTTTGGATGACAATCCTTATCTCAGCTTTTCAATTTTGATGGGAAATCCGTGAGTGCTTTAACGTGTTATTTATTTGTGGAAGCAGAACCCTCAATTGTGTTTAGGTTGAGTTTGGGTACCCTCAAAATTTTCCAACTATTTATTTTATGCTTTTGATCATTAGATTGTAGATTGTACGCTAAATGAGTGACATCATTTTAATATAATAACGCTTGAAAAGATTTTATTTTCGTTTAACATATTCAATTTCAAAAATGATACTCCTCTAGCCATTAATATAATATATATTTACCTATTTTGATTATATTAAGGAAGTTAGTTGAGTTAGTTAATATATGATATATTTTTTAAAACACTATAATTATTATTATTAATTCTCTTTTTTCTTCTCCTTATTGATTATTGTTGAGGGAGCATCAATAGAAGTAAATTAGAAAAAAATTGATAAAAATGAAAATTATGTTTTATATTTAATTTTAAGATTAATTTTCTAAATGTCTTATATTATATTTTTTTTGGTCAAATAAATGTCTTATATTATATTGAGGATTGGAAAGAGTAGTAGGTTACCTCCAAATGGGAAAGGAGTAGGGGGAGATAGTATTACCAATCAAGTTAAAATATTTTTATTTTTTAGTATGAGTTTGAATGACTCCTCTGCAGATGGTTTGAATTATTTAATTGTTGCAATAATTATTATTAGCAACGTTATAAAAATGAAGAAAACATGAGATTCAATACGAGAAACAAAATAAATGAATTGTCGAGAGAAGTATAAGATTGGAGGGACGAGAAAACATTTCTAACTCAATTTTAAAGTTTTAAGCACGTCTATAGCAAAAAAAAAAAAAAAAAAAAGTTTTAATAAGCACGTGCTTACTATTTATATGCACAAAATTTGCAACTAAAAGAGTTACATGCCTTTAACGGATAGAAGGTGACATGATATTTTCCTTTGATAAAAAAAGAAAATTTATTAAAAATAAAATAAAATGATATACAAATTATGACGTCCCTTTATTTGATGTACATATATACAGACTCACTATATGAGAATATCCACAAATATTGTATTGATATTTGATAAGCCAAAAAAGAAAAAAACTAATAGTGCATGATAAATTTTGATAAGAAACACAACGAAAAAAATCATTCTTCCACACAAAAATACCTGTCGTTTAATATTTAAGAGAAAATTATCAAATACCTTTACGCGGCAGTCTGAAATCATGGTTTTAAAAGCATTTTTTTTTTTTTGTGAGGGGAGACAAAACTTCTCTCACACGTTTATCTCGTGAATCGTAAAAGTTATTCTTTAAAAGCTAGTCCAAATACACACATGTTTATCTCGTGAATCGTAAAAGTTATTCTTTAAAAGCTAGTCCAAATACACACGGTCGGATACTAAACCAGGACATTTCTTTCATCAAGAATTCGAATATTGATTGTTATGTTGTAAGGGTTTAGTGACCGTGGGTAATAATAAGCTTTTATTATCATTTATCATGCTTGTTTGAAATATCAACCTTTAAAAATAGATGTATGTAAATAAACACTTTTTTTTTTTGCCCACCCTGATTCACTGTGAGCCACACAACTAATCCGATCCGGATCGCGTCACAAGACCTAGCATTATGGTGGGAGAGTCTCCCAACGGATGTTTTTTGCATTCACAAGGCTCGAACTCGAGACATTACTTAAGCGATACAAGCCACTTACCACTTGTGCCAACCCATTGGTAAATAAACACTTTTTTATCCGAGTGACTCCAAACAAGTTTATTTATCATCTTCCTCATGCCACGTAGGCCTCCAAAGTCCGGTTTAATTTAATGGCCCAATTTTGTACGCTGGAGTAGGTTTGCCGTTTACCTTCTTGACCAGAACCCCTGCTTCGTTGCTCTGATTCCTCCCGTTGGCCTGTGTAGAGTGACTGAGCAACCTAGAAATGGCTCTGCGCGGCGGATCTCTTTCAAAGTCTCTAATCGCCACCGCCAGAACCTTCTCAAGTCGGCCGTCTATTTCTCCCATTCGCCGCCCTACATCTCCACTTCAATCTTACCTTCCCGACTCTCGCCGCCCCCTCTTTACGGTTACTAGGTATAATGTGAAAACCATTGTCTCTGAATTTATTTCTTTATTTTTTTATTCTAAATTTATCTTCTCGTTTTTTCAAGTATTAGGGGGCTGTTGGGTTGCACAGAGTCGCTTCTGCCACTTCACAGTGCTATTGCTGACACTCATCTTACTTCTCGCATTTCTGTCGAATCTCGTGCTTTTTGCCACTTGTCTCAGGGTAAGCAGATCACTTTATGAATGATATATCATATATAACCAACGTTGATATTTTTGTTAGATCCTTAGTGGGATCCAAACTTAATTAGAGCTCAGTTTGTTCTAAGTTTTCTAGTAAAAACATAACATGTGCACTAACTTTTTAAGGAATTACTTAAGTGATATTAAGTTGTAAATTTTGTTCTAATGTCAATTTTTATGGAATGCTACTAATTATGCCATACTGATACAGGATAGTGCATAGGAGGTGAGACTAACTCTTCCCTTTGCCCTGATGAGCAACCAAGTTATTCTAAAGTCTTTCTCTGTCGTCTTTTGTCTCCCAAAAAATAATACTATTTCTTTATTTTTCTTTTCGGGCCAACTAATGTCAATCATTTTATGTTGTGGTTCTGATTATCAAAACTAGTTTACAAAACTTGCCTCTTCGGGTTGGCTGAAAATTTTCCAGTAGAGCATTGGTTTTTTAATCAGTTTAAGGGAACCTCAATTATCAGTTCTCCACAACCTATCTTGCTGGAATTGGCTACTTGTTATGTTATTATCTTCCTCTTGATATACTTTCTTTGATTCAATTTAGGAGAAACTGTTGGAAAGGCTTTATTTAATACGAGTAATAATATTTCAATATTAATCAGCATATGTTTGATCAAATGCCTTTAAGCCTTTAACTGAATTGCACTTGTGAGCATATTTATCTTATCAATTCTCTAGCTAACTGACGTTTGCCTTTGTCTGTACAGGTACTTGAATAGATTACACAATTGGATAGAGATGCAATGTTGCATACATTTTTTATAGCCAGAAAAAGAATTTATGGCTAATGCCGTGAAACAGGGAGCTTTTTGATTCTTTCTAAATCGTTTGGTTTGTTGCAATTTTCCTTCTTCCTGATATAATTGGAGGTTTAGGACTTTAGGCAATACATTTGAGAAATATTTTGAGCATATGTATTCTTCTGCAGAGAAGCCTTTCAAATTTGGTTGAAGGGCATAGACTTGTTTTTCATAAGAAAATTATGCCAAAAAAATAAAAATTCGCTAGCATGGATACTTGTAAGGTAATAATAAGATGCTTATCTCGAATATTGATTTCATGTACTCCCTCCTGTCCTTAATCAACACTGTTAAGACTGTGATAGACTGATAGCTATCTAAGTGGGATAGGAAAATGATATGAAATCATACTTAGGGTCTGTTATAAGCTTTAATCAGTTGTTAGTGGGCCCAGTCATATTTAATTGGGCCAATTTAATAGCCGTTGGGAAGGATTAGGCGGTTAGGAGGCTTAGGCACTAAGTCATTAAGGGACATATGATTATAAAAAGGGTCCCCTGCCTCTTATTTCAAACTGATCAGATGTGAATGATTCTCTGTTTTTGAGACAACCCCAGAATACTCAGTTCTCTCTCTCTTCTCTCTTCTTCTTCTACTTCTATTCTCCTAACACTACCCTAACAGAAATCCTTCCCCAAAAACTATCTGTCGAAGCAGGAGAACCAACTCACTTGAATACTTTATCGAGTATCTCATACACCCAATGTAATATTTGATATCCCATATTATCAAGTCTTCATCAGATTGTTTAACAAGGTAGGAAAAAAAAAAGAACATATTGCTGTGTTTAACATATAACTAGTTACAACTAGATCCATGTGCTCAATCAAACTCGCTTTGTGCAGTAAATGAAGGATAATTGAACTTGTAGCCTGCATGGTCACAGGATGCATAAAAGCTTTCAATAGATGCTTGATCTCTGCATCCAAGAGACTTGCGTGATTTCATGAATTTGTTACCTTAAGAATTGGCGTACACACCATTGAATAACCTTGGTTATGGATGTTTAGTGGTTTAATTATGACTCATTGAATTGAGATTATTCATTGAACTCAACGCAACGATTGTTAACATTTGAAATTGCAATATTGTTTTCAAGTGCCACATGGAAAGATTATTTCTACCCGGCATTTAATATAAGATTTTGTTCATAGTTCAATTAGTATTATGACTGTAATGCAGATTGTATTTAAATATGACTCATCTTGAATTGCTACTGTGTTTAACACATCACATGCAGGTGTTAAAACTTGGCTCGGCATTCTGACCCACCTCAGGATAGCCTTCACGGAGTCCTGTCTCCCTCTCTGTTTCCTCTTTATGGTTTCTGCATAAAATTGATTGTGGGATTTGTCTGACTTTGTATACCAAAAAAAAAAAAAAAAAAAAAAAAAAAAAAAAAATCCTTTGGTTCTAGTATTATTGGACATTAGAATAATATTTGTCTTTTTTATAAAAAAAAGAATAATATTTACCTATATGGTACTTCTAGAAGATGAACATTAATTCAGCCTTGTTATGTGAATGGTGGTTTGTCGGTCAGTTTTTTCCCCCACTTCCATGCTTGATCCCACCTCTGTTACCTTATAGGCCAACATCAACATGTTACTAGATAGGGTGTCCTGAAGAAGGGCTCGGGAAGGGAAGTGAGGCTTGGTCCCGATCCTGATCCCAAAAGTTTCCCGTCCTGATCAGGATCGTGATTTCCCAGAATAGGATCAAGATTTCCTGAAAATTTTGGCTGTTTTTTTTTTCTTGTAATTGACAGATATATAAAATGCTTCGTTTGAGCAAGTAATGCAACAAGAGGTTAAATCTCTATGGAATCAATGACTACACACTCTCTACTCCATGAAGTTCTCTATGGAATCTCTATGCAGCGAGAAATTATTGCAATGAAGTTCTCAAAATTGAAACATGAAACACCTGAAATTGCATGTGAACACTTTAAAATTATATGTTGGTGTGCGTGAACGCTTCTGACTTGTATCTACTCATAAACTACTTACATAGAAAACCATTTGATGATTTACTTTCAATACCTTGAGAAGACGTTTCGGCCAAAAAAGAAAATACATATAATATTGTGACAACAGGAAACATATATACTTTTGTAGTTCTTAGAAAATAGGTTTATTCAGAACGACGTGATCTTTGTTGATGGATGGCCTTTCTAAAACTTAAGGGGTGAAAGACTTTGTTTCTAATAATTTTTTTTTTTTTTTTGGAATCAAATTCGAAATTTTATTGATATAATGTATGAAACTTGAACAATAATATTTTGCGCATTCAATAAAAGACAGTTTCTGCTTATTTATTACCGTTGGTATCAAATCCCAGCAGCCATTTAACACACACACGTATAGATGTGTGTGCACGGGACGGGATTAGTAAGTCTCATTCCCAATTTGATCCTGAATATAATTTTTCTCGATCCGAATTTTTCCTTTCCCAATTTTCCGGGAGGGGGAAGAGAATATATTGAACACCCAACAGTATTACAAAATTAAATAAATATTTTTATTGTCCAATAATTTTATACTACACCCTTGGCCAAAAAGTTTCTATAGTGTACTCATTTATTTGGAAAAAAAATAGAAAAAAAAAATTTAAGCATAACATAAATACGTGTGTTCAACTTCAGAGAAAAATTGGGAAAAGTTTTGTCTTTGAAAATTTTATTGGTGTGAAGAATCTGTAAAATTTTTATTCCTCTTCAAATTTGTATACACAGGATATCTATACTCTAATTTAAGTTCTTCCTACCAGAAAATTTTTGGAAAAATATCAATGAGGTCTTAAGGAAGAGAAAAAATATAAAAAAAAGTCACAACCCCAAATCCCATTTCTTTAGGGACTTTTTTGATATTAATTACGGAATTTCAATATAAAAAAAGTCCCGTTGTTAAAATGCTTTTCTTGTTGTAAAGTTTCCTTATGAAAATATTGTTGTCAAAATGGCTTTTTTTGTTGCTAAAATTTTTTTAGGTTTCTAAAATTCTACACGTCGGAGGAAAAATTCGGAAAAAATTTTGACAACGGGAAAAACCATTTTGACAACAATATATTCATAAGGAAATTTTAACAATAAGAAAAACCATTTTGACAAGAAGACTTTTTTGATATTGGAATTCTGTAATGAATATAAAAAAATCCCTATGGACTTTTTTGAAAGAGGATTTGGGGTTAAGACTTTTTTTATATTTTTTCTGTTCCTTGAAGCTTCACTAACATTTTCCCTAAATTTTTTTAAGAGGATTTCCCCCCTATTTTTCCAACTTTGTCCATTACTTATAGTATTAAATAAGGGATAGAGAAATAATCATAAAACTAACAGAATCCTCTGATAGCATGGTTTGTGAAACCGGATCGGTCGATTTATACCGGGAACCGGTGAACCGGTCGGAAAACCGGTTCGGTTCAATGAAAAAACGGCCTGACCCGATTCAATTAAGAATATATGAATATGTGACATGTATTTGAGTATATGATTATTTTGCTACAAATCCAAAGTATTGAAATGATATATAGTATGTCAAATTTTTGGTTGGTGTGATGAGAAATTAATTATTTTCCAATTTTTTATTCCTCAACGGTCTAGGCCCGAGTTGACTCCAGACTGACTCGGTTTGATCCACTAACCCTTAATTCAATACCCCGACCGGTTCAGTGACCGATTTGAGTTTCAAAATCTTGTCTGATAGAGATAGCTCATGTCTTATAAAAGAAAAGATTGAGCGTCTAGTTGAATTAGCAATATAAAAACACGCTCATAAAAGTTGAGATAAAATTCATATTACATATTTACCTCGTAATAGCATTAGACAAACAACCTCTACCTTGAATCCACCCTAAAATAATCTGTGACCAAGTTGATTGATGTTGGAGCTTCATTGACTTTATATGTTGCTTTCACAGTACACATCTTTTGAAATTCCCAAGAAGAAAAAACAAAACAAAACAAAAACTTCTTGCTGGGACCTCACCTTATTAGCATCTGCCACATGGCTAGAAATTCAGGTTCCATGGGCGCACAAAAAAAAGGGGGCTAAAAATAGTAGTACTGAGGCTTATGTTAGCCTTGGTACACATTAAGAACTACGAAGTCCATATATTCCTTCAGATCCAAACTAACAACCCTAAAGAATATGTCAGAATAAGCCAATCCAAAGTTAACTTGGTAGATTCTACCAAACGAATTTGGAGCCAATAATCGTTTCTTGCTTGTTGAATCCTTATCAGAAAATGCCTCAAGCTTGCTAGTTGATCCCACAATAAGATTCCAACAAGATATGAACATTGCTTCGTCACCCCATTACCTGCTAAATCATCAACTTTTGCTAAGGAAAATTCTGATTTTTTCCCCTTAGAACAACCACAAGTTGCTCTATCTATCTATATACCTTTATCCGGTGCCGACTTTCAATAAGATAAGCTCAAGACCATTATCACTTTTAGAGAAAGAAACTCTGATTAGGTGGCCATCCCAATAGCTTATTTTAGATGTCCAATATGGTTAATTTTGGATTTTTGTTTGTTAAGACTTTTTTCAATTGAGTTTTTTTTTTTTTTTTTTTTTTTGGGGAAAAAAACACCTTAAGCCATAAGCTAAAATTTATTGTTCTTGGTTTTTTTCGACATGGAGAGAGAAAAGTAGCTTATCAAAGAAAAATATTGGGTTCCACTTTTTTTGAATTGAAATATTTCATCGGGTCCTAAATATAAGACATAATTAACTTTTTTTTTGGAGAGATTAAGGAAGGTAAATAAGTTACTTAATCATATTATATATTGTGTATCCTTAGATTATATTTTGATTTATTAGTCAAATTAATTAGTTTGGGAAAAATAAAAATAAAAATACTCTAAAGTAATTTAATTAACTTCCTTAATCTTTCTAAAAAATTCAATTTTATCTTATATTTAGGACGGACGGAGTACTATTATGGTCCTTATTATAAATCTTTATAGATGAAATTTTTTGTCATAAATATAAATTCACTTAAAAGTTAATAATCATGATAGTATTCTCGTTTTTAGGTCCATGAAAAATTTAATTGGTGAGAATTACTTGATAATTTTTTATATCAAAATCATGACAATTAACTCTGATTTAGATCATTCTCACTAATTAAATTTTCAATGGATTTTTCCTAAAAAATTTAAGTAGCTTAGTATTGTAAATTTTTTCCAAATAATACATTACCGATGTTTATTTTTATAAAATTTATGCATTTTTCATTCTTTAACCTTTAAACTTGATTTTCCATTAAACATCCGAACAATTTTCTGTATATTTCACAACACACACAACATAATATAATTTAGATTTTAATTTTTCTCTTATAATTATCTCAAAAGCCACTTATGTTAATCATTCCAAACAAATTTTTAGTTTACAAAAATTACTTATACGCTTAATCAAACATAAATCATATTACATAATTTAATTTTTACAAAATTCAGATTGCAAATGAGACACTTTTTCCACCGCTATCCCAAACACAAATATAAATGTTAGTGAACTTGGTTATTTCCTGATTTGGAGCATTGAAATGCTTCTTCTCTGTTTCACTGATCTCTTTCTGTTGCCTGCCATGCCTTATCTTGCCCTAACCAACATAAACAACAATATATCATTCACCTTACCATGTTTGAACTTTTAAAACATTATCTTTTTCATATCAAACTTGTGGCTCCTAAGAAACCAAGACCAATTGTTACAGTAATCTTAGCTAACAAGTGTCAAGTGGTCCGGAATTCTCAGAGTCCCAGCATGGGAGCCTATAACTTCAGAATGGGATTTATAGGAACAAAGTATAATACCCATGTGGAACTTCTCTCATCCTTTAATAAAAGCATGGACACAGCCATTATTTCTTGGTTTTTCTTTTCTTGTTGACGCGTGTGGTATAAAAGTGTAATCTTGATCTAAACAGAACAAGACACTTCCAATAGTGGAAGGGTCTCTTTTTTTTTTTTTCAAAAAAAAAAAAAAAAAAAAAAGAAAAAGAAAAAAAAAAAATCCATCAAAGGAACAAACTTGCATTTAGATGCTACAAGAGAAGTGTAAAGCTTAAGAGAAGCAAGAATCTGAAGACATTAATAAATTGCCAACACCATAAAATGACAGAACAGAGAAGCATTGTCTTCTTCTAAAGTACTTGCACCACTAAGTGGGAACACAGGATATAGAAGAGAGATAATGCAAGATAACATTTTTTATCCATCAAATGAATAATATTCATTTCCCATTCTAAGAATTTCGGGCATACTTGAAATCCGATTAACTTTTGGAAGTAACCGCATGAAATTGAAGCACTGATGCGTACTCGTACAAAACAAATACACCAAAGAGGAAGGAAATATAACATTCTTATAAGAGAATCCTTCCAGAGGAGGATTGTGAGTGTTATTATTTAGATCATTTATTCCCTCAACCCCATATTTTATATATAGTGTCACATAAGGATAAATGTAAAGGTATGGTTACCAAAGAATAAACATAATGACAGCTCCTTTTAAATAGGCTTGGGCCTAATCCACTAAGGATGAACAGATATATTTCAACAACCTACGGAACCTCTTTTTTATTTGAGAGATAGCAAGAGCAAGAGAAAGCACCCTCAGATTGTTATATCTTAAACTGTTCTGATCTGAAAGAAGCTAAGAAAGAAGCTGTGACTTTCTTCAAGGAGGAGGAAGAAGAAGAAGCGGTTGTGAAAAAGGTATCTGTTGCAGTATCAGTATCAATGAACAAAGAAGAAGAAGAAGTTGAATCAGAGGGAATAGGAGAATGGTTGAGTTTAGGACTCAACATATCTGAGAAACCTCAGAACATAGAGGAGGACTCTGAAATGTCAAAATCATTGCAGAATAACAATAATAATAAGGTATTCTCATGCAATTTCTGCATGAGAAAGTTTTACAGTTCACAAGCCTTAGGAGGTCACCAGAATGCACACAAGAGGGAAAGAGGAGAAGCAAGAAGGAACCAATCTCAGAGAACTATGATGAAGGAGGCGGCGGCAAGGTCACTGGGTGTGCAGCCACACTCACTAGTGCACAAGCCAAACAGAGAAGGGTCAAGCATGGTGGCTCGATTCAGTCATGGGTTTCAAATGCCATATTGGATGCCGTTTCTGGTACAACAAGGTGTGAATTTGTGTTGGCCAGGAAGTTTTCGTGTGGATTTGCCAAAACAAGAATCCCATGTAAATAATAATAAGCTTGACTTAGATCTTCGCCTCTGATATTACACTTCACTTGCTTTCTTTGATATATTTGGTCTTCATATGTATTATGTTTACACATATGCTAGGAAGAATATCAGATAAAAACTCCAATTCACGTACTTTTAATGTCTCCTTGTTTCTCTATTCATGATGATTAAGTTTTTTGCCTTTTGAGTTTAGTTTTCCTTTCCATGTACTTCTATTAGTTGTAAACAAGTTTTGGGAGAAGCTGAAGATTTGTTCGTTTTCTTACAAGACTGAGTTGAACCCTAGTTCCTTGTGAGAGACATGTTTTGACAAGTCAGACTCATACCCCCACCAAATTATGCATTTCAGGCAAAAAAGACCATTTGGTCTAGTGGTACAAGATGTTTCCTTGGTGACATCAGATCTGGGGGGTTAATTTTCAACTTTTCATCAAGCTCTATGCCTACTGTCCAAATCCTCAAAGAAAAAATATGCATTTCATCGTCAGAGAAACTTGAAGCAGGGTTTCTCTATATCCATTTTTAAACTCAAGAGACTGCCTTCCTTCATAAGGGTATGTACAAACACACACAAATGGACAAGTTCTGAGCTTTTCACTTCATACTCACCTAAATTATGCCAAGTCACTTTAGTTTTACACTTTGATGGTTGACAAGTTTAATCTTTTTTTGGTACCAACAAGTTTGGGCTTATTTTTGGATCACTGTATTGCAAGCTTAGGCTGGTCGTGTAAATTAAGAATGGTCCACTGGTCCATCCGCAGCCCATTTTCTTCTTAGTTGGCCACGATTTTCCACTACTATTCAAGTTAGGCAATTCATACCCAAAAAAAAAAAAAAAAAAAGTTGGGCCATTAATTAATTAATCACCTAACTTGAATTACACGCTGCAAGATTCTCTCATACACAGACACATATAGGGCCCGTTTGGTTAAAAGAATTTGGGGGGAGGGAAAGGAATTTTGAGGAGGGAAAGGAACTTAAAGGAAGGGAAAGGAAGATTTGAAAGATGAGGGAAAATAGCTTGAGTTGTTTGGTAGGAAGAAAATGAAGGGTGGGTAGTTGGTAAAGAATTAGGAAATGTCTATTTTACCCTCAAAAGAAATTAATTCAAAATAAAAAAGAAAAATGCTTTTTTTTGCTAAAATATATTTTTTTAAAAAAATTTCTTGTTAAGTTCAAACTTTTAGAAATTTTTTTTCGCCAAATTCAAACTTTTCCGCCAAATTTGAACTTTTCCGCCACGTTCGAACTTTTCGCCAAAATTTGAATTTCAAGTGGGTAAATCATCTGTCCAAAAAAGTGAATAGTGACGGGAACTTGAGATCCCATTTTTGGGATCCCAAGTTCCCACATATGAGGGAAGAGTGGTGGGCCCGGTGTGGGCCCAGGAACTTGGGTTTTGGGAACTTGACGCACCAAACACGTTTTTGCGAGGGAGTTGTTAAGTTTCCCCATTCTCTCTCCCAAGTTCTCTGAACCAAACGGGCCCATAGGGTTTTGTTCACCGTAGTTTATATATTCAGCATCTCACCATACTTATTAAGTAGCAAATAATATAGTAAGAAAGGATTTTTTTTTTTAAATTTCTTTTTTTGAAATTTAGTTTCAACACATATGCAATAAGAATCGTCCTACCTTCAAAACTTGACTGTGGACTCGGGGACAAGGGCGGATCCACTATTAGATAAGGGGGCACGTGCCCCCCTTGATTAAAAAAAAAAAAAAAAAAAAAAAAAAAAAAAAAAAACTTTAAATCTTTAACTAATTTATTGTTTTTCCCCCTCTCTTATGCCTTCCTCAACACGCCTACTCACTTCGCTTCTTGCTCTTATTTCCCCTGTAAAAATACTTATAGACATATTTTAGCATTGTGACCTCAACTAGTAAAGAACGCTTTCCTTTTTAAGATACTTTCTTAACATTTTGTTGCTTTTTCTCGTATTTTAGGTGGATATTCCCAACACAAAAAATTGCTTGGAGCATGTAGGTTCCTAATTTTCTACCATGGGCATTTTATGGCTAACACTTGCTCTTTTTCTTATTGATGATGATTAAACTTGCAATCGATGATGATAAGTGAAAACCTTCGAATCTTGTATTATTTCTTGTGCTTTTGATGACAAGTAGAAAAAAAAATTTTCGGGCGCGCCTCGAACCCCCACACCTCCTCAACCAACGGTCCCCCTTTCATAAATTTTCGGATCCGCCTCGGGGACAATCTATCGGCAAGTTTGAAAAAAAAAAAAAAAAATCTATCGGCAAGTTTATTAAATAAATAAACTTAGCCAAACGCACACGTACCTTCTATGTTATTGTCCGATGCAAAAACAAGAATCAATGAATAAATTATATTCCAGTATATATAATGTTTATCAAGTGAAACATCTATCTTGTTCTCGCGGTCTGAAAGCTTTGTAAACATGTATACATCAGTTATAACGAAAGATTTCTTTTTCTATGATTAATGAATAATCTAATAGAGATAAAAGAGAAGCTCAAGTTTTAATCTAATCGTATTGTCAGGAAAGGAAAGCAGGTAAGAATGTTGTGGAGAATTATTTTTATAGTATAATATCAAGTTCTTAGTATAAGAGTCAGTTGACTTTTGTTAGAAAGATTAAAGTTACTTAATTATAAACAGGTAAGAATGTTGTGAAGAATTATTTTTATAGTATAATATAGTTCTTAATTATAACTTTTGTGTATCATTTAAAATTAAATGTGTGTGTGTGTGTCATACAAATTGAAGTTATAAGTCATACAAATTAGATTTGGAGAAAAACGATAAATATAAATACTTTATTGTAACTTATTTAATTTTCTTAATCTCTACAAAAAAAAAAAGTCAACTAACTCTAATAGCCTGAAGTCCGAAGGTTAATGTATAAGGAAAAGGATATTGGTATTGAATGTAGGGAAAATTGGGGATAACTCCCTGTTTAAGAATTAATTAGAAAATAGGACCCGAAGCATTTAGATTTTTGAGGGTCAATTAGTGTGAGAGGTAAACAACCAAATCATCCTTAGTGGAAGCTTATTTGCAAATCATGGATTTTCATATGCAATTAGTGGATCCTCATTTACAAATTCTAGTTGCTTATTTACAATTAGTTGATGCTCTTTTGCAAATCGTGAATGCTCATTTGCAAATCGTGGATGCTCATTTGCCAATTTTGGTAGTTTTTACTAAGTGAGATCTCCACACTCATAGCTAACAACCTTCTTCTCCCATTGTTGGCAACTTTTTAACCCACATTCTCACGCCCTCCCTCCTTCCCATCTCATCATATATCTGCCAACCTTCAAATTTCACGTCACCCCATCACTATGATCTTATCTTCATTTTCTTCTTTGTTAATTCTATTGTTGGGAACAAACTACCTTGTTCTTATAGATCTATCACTCACTGAGCCACCTTGTTCTTATAGATCTATCACTCACTGAGCCATTTAGGGTGAAGTGTCATCAAAATTGAAGTCATTGGCCTTAGTTAATTTGAAGAAGATGAAGAGAGTAAGCCCTGTTGCCATTTATTGAAGACCCATCGTTATTGTCCTTGCTCTCCATCGTTTATGAAGGATAAGAAGCTTGATAATGACGAAGGGGAAACCCATCACCGTTCAACGAAGACCCGTCGTTGTTCTGTGATTTTTGGATATTGATTTTAGAAAGTTGTATTTTTGGTTTCATTTGTGCTTTTGTGGATTCAATAGTGTAAAGGAGATTTGATTGCTTGGCCTTTGTGTGGACGGGAATCGATCTTTTTTGCCTTTAATTTGTGGGTTCAGCTCTACTGGTTCAATTTCACAATGTTACAGGCTGGAGTTGGAGAAGGTATTATTTTAATTTTTTTAATAAGGCTATTTTTTGTTGTTGCCATTTTTAAAATGGGCAATTTGGTCTTCCCCCCTCATTAAATAACACTCAAAAACTTAAATGTTTCAGGTCCCATTCCCTAATTAGCTTATCAAATAGGGATTTATCCCAAGTTTTCCCTTGAATTTATCAAAGATGACAAAACTGAAACAAAACATAATAGGCTTGGGGAAGCATAGGAGACAAGAAATCAAGAGTTTGGTATAGCCCAGAGCAGAACTGGGCTTTTATTTCCGGAAGACATGGAGTGGGAACAGACAAACACAGATAATTAAGTAAATATTAACCTAGGAAAAAAACATGCATACCCTACAAATTCAGGCATGTGTCACATGAATGACTTTACTAATAAATGTACTTCTATATATATATATATATATATATAGCTATTGCCCTACAATATCATCAGTCAGCCATGTGATTTTTGACGTTAATACATCAAAGGGTGTGTCGAAATTTCAAAAGGTGGGCCTTTAGAGTTTAGAGCTCTTCTGGGGTTCAAAGGACCTTACCCATAAAACAATCGCTCTTATTATTCCTGCCTTGACTATTTCATTTCAACACTGCCATGAAAGCTCCTTTATATATATACATATATTTCCCTTTTATCGATCTCTATATATATCTTTTTGGATACTTATTAGAGTCCAAATTTATTCTGCAGAATATCTGCTCTTAGTCTTGGCTGCATCATAATTAAGTACTGCCACCTGCCTGTAACCACATGATCAAGCAAATGATACAATGCCTTTGATTTTTTAGGGTAGATTCTGTCCCTTCGTCAACTTCTTCACTAGATTAGGATCCTGACTTTAAAGGCTCTTAAATTATGCTGTTGGCCATGGCTAACACGGCTTTAATTATTATTGATCTATCTGTTCTTCATTGAATTCATTACGTCTTTGAATTTTACTCTTAAACGGTTTGTTTTTGTACGTATAGATCCTAGGCTGATATGCTTTTCTTTTCTTTTTTTCCTTTTTCCGTTAATAAAAATTTTGGTGAGTTGCGTTCTAAGGGCTCATCAAGGCCCCAAGACATGCCTTCTGGTTTAAAGAGTGTTTATATAGGTACTTATATATCGCCCACTAATTAGGCCTTCATATAGATATGATTTGAACTCACAACCTTATGATTTTAAACCAAAATGTTTATCAACTGGACCAATCTTTGTATTGGCTTTTATTTTCATTAATTATATAAACATTTTTAGTAACACTTTGATTCCATTCTGGGTTAGGTGTTAATTTTTGAGCCTGAATATAATAAGTTTGAACAGATTGCTTGCATGTTGAACGTTATCTTAACATTATTTAGCTAAGCAGAGGTTGATTTTGTATGCAAGATTAAATTATCTCCTAATTAATTAATTAACTCCAATGATACAAGAATTATAATGGATGTTTGGATGATGCGTGAGCAGGCGGATATATTTGTGTAATTATAGTATCCCATTGGCCTAGATGCCAAAAAAAAAAGATAAATCATTGACATAAAATAAATAATGTTTATATACGTACGTAATAAAATATAAATGAAAATGACATCTACGGTCGTAATATAAAAAATTAAAGCTCACACTTTTTTCATTAATTTAATAAAATATAAATGAAAAATTTATTTTTGAATGAAGTCTTATATATATATATTTGTCATGTTTGTAATTGATTATATGTTTTAATGCATTGTCGTTTCGTTCTATGTGAACACACCTAATTAGTTGTTGCTTAATATGCCGTGAGATGTATTCCATTACAATTTTTATATAATTTATATGAAAGACACATAATATATTATACTTTATCTATGTATGAGACCTACAAATATTTTATCCTTACAATTGGAGGTGTCGTCCTGTTTTAAAAATCCTTTTGGGTGTCAAGGATATCTTGTTATTTGTATACATATTCAATTCATAGGACTGAATATAAATATCAATGGATAAAGTAAGTCAAAATTTGAATTATAGGGGCTACATCAATTCATCATAAATAATTAACAACAATCTGGAATTACCTATCTTTTTAAGACCAATAATTCTTGAAGAATAATTGTTTACAAATTATGCAATGGAATCTTAACTAAAGAAATTACCAAATTTAAATATATAAGAATACAGTTATTATATATGGAAGTCATTGTCAATAGGCCGGTAGGAAAACTATTAAATGCTACGCGCACTATAGGAATGTATGATTTTTTACTCCTCCCATCTAGTATTCTAGTGTATAGATGTTTGCTTTGACGTTAAATATAAAATATTGTTATGAAACTAAGTAAAATACAAGAGAGATTAAGATAAGGAGATGAAGAAATGCAAGAGAAAAATGGAGAGCAAGGAGGGAGTGATTCTTCTTTCTATTGTTCTCTCTTTTAACCTTTGATACATGCCTACTCTATATAGGCAATGAATCCATTACAAGAGTTACAAAAGTATAAATCTACATAATGGTATATTATGAGGTTTTGTAAGTTATTTACATTAGTCATAGAAAACTCCCATGCCATTCATGTCATAGGTTACATGGTTTTAGAAACTCCAAAAGACTCTTCTTGAAAAGGTTGTTGACATTCACACCAATATTGGAATATTCATAACACTCCCCTTTAAATGTCCATTATGAATGTGCCTCATTAAAAACTTTAACTAGGAAAAACACAGTTGGATAAAAATCTAGCCAAAGAAAAGAGTACAAATCCATTGATACATTGTCCAATGCTGCCTCATTAAAAACCTTTCTAGAAAAACCCAGTGGGACAAAACCTAAATAAGGGAAAAAGAGTACGGCGTGTATCGAATCCCTCTTTTGACAACATCAAGTATTACTCCCCCGATGACTACACACTACTAGAAAATGCTAAAATAGCGACGGAAAAAAATCCGTCGCAAATTGCGACGGAATTGAAATCCGTCGCAAAATTTTGCGATGGAATCTAAAATGCCGCAATTTGCGACGGATTTCAGTGCGTCGCAACTCAAAAAAAAAAAAAAAAAAGATTTTCTAGCGAGAAAAAACCCGCCAATTTGCGACGGAATTTAAATCCGTCACAAATTTTTGCGCGGATTTTAAAACTCCGTCGCAAAACTCCAAAAAAAAATTGATTTTCTAGCGGGAAAAAGCCCGCCAATTTGCGACGAAAAGAAATTCCATCACAAATTTTTTTTTTTTTTTAAAAAATCCCCATTTGCGACGGAAAACGAATTCCGTGGCAAAAATTTTAAAAAATCCTCATTTGCGACGGAATATTTTCCATCGCCAAAAAAAAAAAATCGCCAAAAATTTGCGTGATAGCTTTTTATTTCTCACGGTCTGCGACCTCTTTTCTCATTTTCCCAGCCGGCAACGTTGGTAGAAAAAGGTTGAGGGTCGCCGAAGTAGCCACCGTCGCCATGCTCGTATATCTCGCGTCTTGTGTCTTCGTCGGCTATCGGAGTAGCCCGGAAAATCTTCCGGCTTGACGCCATCATTCGAATCTCCGGATCTGCATTGGCCTCGATTTTTGAGAATCTTCTTTCTCTTTTTCTCTCGCATTCAATCTGGTTTTTAGGGCTTTCATCTGCGCACCTATTGCTTTCGATCTTTGGGTCAAAAAGCAAAAAATAGAAGATATCTTGATAGTCGGTTGTGTGAGGATGAATTTGTGGCGGCAAGGGAATTGAATCCCTTCTTTCTGCGTGAAGCCAGTGCTTGCTTGGCCTTTGCTCAAGATCGACAGAACATTTTGCGGTTGGTTTCTTTTCAATCCATTGCGCCTACGGTGCTTTTTTTTCTTTTTTTGCTCAGAGCCGTTGTGCTTATTGAAGTTTCACGAGAATTAAGCATTGCCCCAATAATTTTCCTGTATAATATTGAATTGTTGTCCAGTATTTTCTCTTGATGTTTTTGTCTATGTTTATAATCGTTAATCGTCATAGGCTGCTTTCGAGGAGAGACATAGAGGTGGTCATTGAACACGGCACGCCATTTCTGTTCCAAGACGCTGAGGATTTCAGTGAGAAGGATGAGATCTTTTATATCCAATAGTACAATCAGTGTAAGTGCCGAGTTTCCCTTTTTTTTTTTTTGAATGGAAGTTTGGTGTTCATGTTTTAAAAGCTTTTTGACCCAAAGATCTGAAACTGCGTTCATATATAGCCCTAGCCTAGGAGGCTTGATCATCGACACGAACCGCAGCTTGCAAAAGCTTAATTGCCCATTCATAGTTTCAAGTATTTCATCTCATTTGATAGGTCAGCATGTATGAATTATGTTCTTATGGTGATTGGGAATTACATTTTAATGTGGGATCAGGGAATTCAAAGCAGTCAAGTGAAGTTGGACATTGTGTAGAGTTAGATGCAGTATCTTATTTTTTTCCTCTTTAATGTCTCAAGTTTATGTTTATTTTCAGCCTTGAGGAGCTCCAGGTTTTGGCTATCAAATTTCTATACGGCTGTCCAAAACCTATGATTGTGGTTCTTTATCAGGTTTGGACTCAACTATTTTGGGCATATCGCATATAATTCCTTTGTGATCTTTGTTCAACTGTTTTGATTGTTCTTTACTTTTACTTTACTTTGCCTTTTTTTTTTAGGGAAATCAAAAGTCTAGCTATTGTGTACTAAGTGATTCACAATTTTGCTACAGTGGAGACTTTCCTACTTCTCTTCCTGTAGATTATATTCTTATAATATGGTTGTGGTCGTTATATGAATGTTATTATGCATTTGCCCCTTTCACGTATAGTTTTATTAGAAAGTTGAAATATATTTGTGAGAGAAAAAGATTTTGTTGAGGCCCGTGGTCCCAAAACAACCTTGATAATGGGTTAAAATATTGATACCAGTTCCTCCACCTCTTTGTGGTGTCCTTATTATTGGAGAAGAAACCATAGTATATCTTGTAGTGAAAATGCTTTCAAAGCTATTCCAATCAAAGAAGTATGTTATTGACTTTGTTATTTCCCTTAATATCTTTGTCAGTGGATTTCACATGTCTTGGAATTTATATCTGAATGATGCATGTTTTTAGACTTTTGTTAATCACTTTACATACTCTGTGTGGAAGTTTTGGAAAGGTATGTGAATTTGGGGCCAATTGTTGACCTCTGTGTGGTAGACCTAGAAAGGAAAGGGCAAGGGCAGGTTGTAACCTGCTCTGGAGCTTTCAAGGATGGTTCTCTTTGTATTGTTCGGAATGGAATAGGAATGAATGAACAGGTGAGTTCTAGCTTGACTTTCTTTTTTTCTTTTTGTAAAAGTCCCAATAGAAATAGATATTTTTAATCAATAAAATAAAAAAGGTCGTTTGAAAATAAAAATAATTGATTTCAAAATACTAATTTTCATTAATGTGATGAGGCGCAGATCCTCCAGGAACGGGAGATGATGATGCAGCGGATGAGTCAACAAACGGAGATGATGAAGCATATGCGGCTTCAACTTAAATCCCTAATGAAAGACAAGGGTACGGAGCGCTCGATTGTGGTGATGGTGATGACGATGATGATGATCTTCTTCTTTGTTTAGACTATACTTTAGTAAATTTTTGTTTTAAACAATATTATTTATATTTTATTTTATCTATGTAAACTATTTCGATTGTTATTTTAATCATATACGAGTTTTTACTATTATATTTTTAAATTTTAAATGCCATTTTTAAATGTTTTTAATTATTTTTTCAAAAAAAATATTAAAACCAAAATTTGCAATGGGAATAAACATTTTTTAAAAAATAAAAAAATATTTTTTAAAAAAATAAAAAAAAAAAAAAAATTTTTTTAAAAAATGAAAATTAGCGACGGAATTAAAAATCCGTCGCTAATATAAAAAAAAAACTGAAAATATAAAATAATAATAATAATAATGATTTGCGACGGAAAGTTATCCGTCAAAAATATCGCAAATATGAGTTGCGACGGAAAAATATTCCGTCGCAAATTTCGATATTTTTCCGTTGCAATTTGTGACGGAATATTATCTGTCGCAAATTGCGACGGAAAAATATCGTCGCAAATTTCAAATTTGCGACGGAATGTTATTTCCGTCGCAAATTGCGATGGAATTTCATTTTCCGTCGCAATTGTGACGACATTTTTTATGACGGACTAATTCCATCGCAAATACGTTTTTTGCGACGGAAATACCCTTTTTTTGCGACGGATTTTTTCCGTCGCAAAAACTGATTTTTTTGTAGTGACATTACTTCCAATGTCTTTTGAGCATATCTTCTTTTTGGTCATCAAACATTCTATTGCGTACTGCAAGAACTAAATATTTCAAAGCAAAATCATAATAATACTAACATAATTTCTAGGCATTCTTATAAGATATATCTAGATGCATATCAATGAGATATTCATTAAAACGATTATATCATACATGCTCTAATAATTTTAAGTCTTACAAAACTTTTTAAGTATTGTTCTCGAGAACTTTGAATTAGATGCTTCTGGCATCTTGAGTCCTTCAGGGACATGTGCTACTAGCACTCTTGGATCCTTTGAAGATTCTTATTCAATCTTCATAATTTAATAAGCAATATGCATATGCTATATAACAATATCTAATAGACGATAATTTATTATTCATAAATTGCAGATTTATCGTATCCACCACAAAATCATATATTCCAATTTGGACTTGGTCTTTAACTATTATAATATGATTATATTTGCGTCACTCTCAATTTTACTTATCCTCTTGGCCAATAATCTTTATATAATATCCTCATTTGATCACGTGATATCATCATCAAAATTGTTGTCGACAACTTTATCTTTTCGGTTCTATTTTTTCAATTCGACATAACAATATCAATATTACTCGTGTACGAACCTCTCTTGAGGTTTTCCAATAAGTTATGTCTTAGTACTCTTCGGAGTACTTGCCTCCTTAATATGATCATCTTAATCATATGCTCCAATTTATCCATAATATTTATATTTGGAACCGAATACTTACTCATGCTTCGGGCATGTTACTAATTGGAGCATTTTTATTTGGAATATGAGATTTAATAAATCTCATTTAGGTCGAGTAATTCTATTTGGAAATATATCATGAATGCATAACCTAATGAACTTGGTTCATACTTCTTTATTCGAGGATATATACTTTGCGATAATGCATTCCATGTATTCTCTTATCCAGCTATTCAATTTCTCCCCCTTATGTTGAGAAAATAATGTCAAATATCAATTGACTAATCATACAGTATAAGTTTCCTTAATCCATTTGTTTCCTTTAGAAACATTATTTTGTTTCATATAGAGACAAACAAGAAGAAGAAGGTCCTTATACAACATTTATCTCAACTTTCTTTCCATATCCATCTTTGTGCATTGTGGTGGATTAATAATCATCGCACATACAAACTTTATAAGATGGAATTTGTCCGGTTCGACCTAAAACCAATTATATGGGGAGAATTTTGTTGGCTTATAAGTGCTTTGCAATATGTAAGATCAAATATACCAACATAAAAATTTTGTTCTCATAAGAATTGATCTAACTATTTATGGATGCTTTACATGATCAATGATATTTTCATGGACAATTTGTTTTGAGAACAAACAGCACATAATTCATAAATAATATGTTGGTTATTCTTGAAGAATCTTCTGGTTCTTCGATGGATGTCAAAATGTAATTTTATTTGTATTATATGACTTGGATGATCAAACAAGTCATACCAACAATAAATTTCTTTGGATTAGTAAACTTTTGATTTATTGTGACATATGTCTCAATCAATCATAAGCTTTTGAATCATAATCGACATCCATTTTGGGAGATCTATTAGGCTTTATGTGAGAAGTATATAACTTTTCAAAAATTAGCTCATACTTGTATTTGAACTCACACTTGTTTTCTAACTATCTCCCCCTCAAGTGTGAGTCATATAATCATACTTCCTTTATATTTGTATTTCAAAGACAAATCAATATATGATGGGCCAGTTAACCTATATGTCACTTTAAAGCTCAAGTATTTTAAAAAGAAAAATTGTATTAAAACAAATTCAAAATACATGATGAGCAACCATGATCTTATTGCATATGAAAGCGGAAATGAAAGTAAAGCAAAAACTAAGACAGAAACTAAATTAAAAAAAAAACCATTAAAAAAAACAAAATATTGTTTTTCCAACCAAACTCATCTAATCATAAAAATCAACCACCTCCAAATGTGCCATAGCATTACGCCATTAATACCATCATCATTCTTGTGTGTCTCAACATTGTCATCTTGAAAAATTAAGTTTGCTTCCACATTAGTCGCACTCTTTTCAATGGAGGCTTGATAAAGTTTTGCTAGATGCTCGGGCATACGACAGTGCGTGCCCAATGCCCTTTCATACCACACCGATAACATTTATTCTCAATAACTTTTGAAGGACCACCATCGTCATTGTTTACGCCCTTCATCATATTTCCTCTTCGGTGGGTATTAGAGTTATAATCATTACTTCTACCACCATGATAACGGTAATTACTATGTCCTCTACCACGACCATGTCCACGTATGTGGCCACCTTTACGCCACGTGCTCGGCCACTAAAATATTCATTAGTGACTATATTCACTTCGGGAATGGAGTCGAACACGTTGGACGTGATTCATGGTTTTTCAACAAAAGCTCATTATTTTGTTCGGCCACGAGGAGACAAGAAATTAATTCAGCATATTTCTTGAATCTTTTTCACGATCTTCTAGCTTTGCGAGGAGCAAATTGGTTGCATGAAATGTGGAGAATGTTTTTTCTAACATATCTTCATCATTAACTTTTTCTCCACATAATTTTAAGCGAGAAGTAATTCGAACATTCTTGAGTTATACTCGCTCATAGTTTTGAAATCTTGTAGACGCGAGATGCATCCGGTCATAACGAGCTTTTGGGAGGATGACCATCTTCGGGTGATCATACCTTTCTTTTATATTGTTCCAAAGAACCAGTGGGTCTTTCCTTTGTCAAATATTCAATCTTTAAACTTTCATGTAAATGGTGGCGAAGGAAAATAATAGATTTGGCTTTATCTTGATTAGATGCTTGATTTCCTTCTTTAATTGTGTCTTCTAGACCATGGGCATTTAGATGGATTTCCGCATCCAGTATCCAAGATAAATAATTATTTCAAAGCAATGTCAAGAGCCACAAATTCAAGTTTTACAAGGTTTGGATTTGTTGTGTTTGTCATGGTTTAGACTAATAAAAGAAATAAACAAGAATTATTAACATAGAAATACTAATGATAATAATATGAAATTTAGAAAGACAACAAGTAAAGTATAATAATAAGAATTAAAACTTTATGGCTTCAGGCCATATAGTTCTAAATAACGAGAAATTAAATTTATATAGCTTTTGGCTATAAATTAAGAAATTAAAATGATAGGACTTGGTCATATAATTTTAGAATAGGAAAACAAAGGTGTATGGCTTACGGCCATAATAATATTAATAAAATAAAAGAGATTGCATTAAATATAAAATAACATAACATTAAAAGTTAGCAACAATAACATAACAATAAAAGTAAAATGTTATGTTAGCAACAATAAAAATAAAATGCTTAATTTAAATGTTATGTTAGTAACATAAAAGTAAAAGCTTAATTTAAATGTTATGTTAGTAACATAAAAATAAAAGCTTAATTTAAATGTTATGTTAGTAACAATAAAAGTAAAAGCTTAATTTAAATGTTATGTTAGTAACAATAATATAAATGTTATGATAAAGTTAGTAATAATAATAAAATCTCAAATTAAATTAAAACAATAAAAAGGAAAGATTAAATCTAGACTTCCATGTAGGAGGTAGAACCTTCCATGTAGGAGTTAAATTACCACAATAAAAAGCGAAAAATTAAATCTAGCGCCATGTAGGAGGTACAACCTTCCATGTAGGAGTCAAATTACCACAATAATAATAAAATTTCAAATTAAAACAATAATAAAATGTTAGCAAGAAAAATAAATGTTAAAGTTAGCAATAATATAAGTAACAATATATAATATATTGTGCAATCATTAAAAATACTCTACATGAATAAAAATGAATAGTGATGGATAGTAAAAATAGTAAATGATCTCAAATATTAACCATGGAACCCGATGTATAAAAACAATAGGTAAAATAATATTTTTAATTCCATATAGTGGTTTAGATTATCCCAGATATATAAATAAACATATAATAAAATCATTAAAGAAAGTAGATGAAATCGTTAAAGAAATTATACCTTCGTTATAGCAATCGTGTTGATAACGTGTTATGAAACTAAGTAAAATACAAGAGAGATTAAGATAAGGGAGATGAAGAAATGCAAGAGAGAAATGGAGAGCAAGGAGGAGTGATTCTTCTTTCTATTGTTCTCTCTTTTAACCTTTGATACATGCCTACTCTATATAGGCAATGAATCCATTACAAGAGTTACAAAAGTATAAATCTACATAATGGTATATTATGAGATTTTGTAAGTTATTTACATTAGTCATAGAAAACTCCCATGCCATTCATGTCATAGGTTACATGGTTTTAGAAACTCCAAAAGACTCTTCTTGAAAAGGTTGTGGACATTCACACCAATATTGGAATATTCATAACAAATATTGATTTTTCTTTATTTCTTAAATTTATAATTGTCTTTTCAAACTCTCCATAATTAATTATGCATGTTAAGAGAGGACTTTTTATCAATGGAAAGTTTCTAATGCAAATGACTAAAAGGATACTTTCGAAAAGTATTTACAAATAACTAACTTAATTATTTATTTAATATTTACCAATTAGTTATATTTAATTTCGATATTTAGTTTTAGAGGGGCTATAATTATGATGTTCCATTGATGGAGCAATGTACATCCTCAATTACGAGTTAATCATATGTGCATATATAAAAAAATTAATAAATTATTGGTTGAGGTAATAAGTAGCTTCACCTTCTTAAGAAGGTGAATATAAGTTCAAATTCTAAAAAATATATTTGTCAAACAAAAATTCCTTGCGCTCTAAACCGCACAAAATGAAATTTTTGATTTAATAAAAAATATAAATGCATAAATCAAAGTTTTATTGAATTGAAATATTTTTTTATCCTTGAAATATACAGATTCTCCTGAGCAAAAAAAAAAAAAAAAAAAGAAGGTCTAATTTTAAATTAAAATCATGCTTTTCAGACCAAATTTTGAAATTATAGTACATATATACTTCAAAAAAGAAAAGAATGTTTGCATACGTTACTCGTAAATTATCCAAAAATTTATATTTGGTTTGTTAACTTAAGGTAAAATATAAATATAATGCTGGCAATATTTTAATTATTGAAAATTCAGAAACAAAATATGTGATATGAGATTCTGATAACTGCTTAGTGCCTGTTTGGAAGGATAAAAAACCTAGGTTTTAGTAAAAGTTTGACAAACACTTTTTTTTTTTTTTTTTTTTTTTTTTTTTTTTTTTCAAAAGTTATTTTACATCGAACCTAAGTTTTGCAGAAGTCATTCAAACATCTCCATTTTTATCTAGAAGCTATTCGCATCAAAACCTAGGTTTTGGAAAAAGCTAATAATTTTTTTTCCTGATTTTTCTCTCTCCTCAACCATCATTAGTATTTTTTCCAGTACTATTCAATATCCTTACGTATTTTTTTAGTACCTTGAAATATTTTTTAAAAATTAGTCATTATACCTTAAAATATTTTTTCAATATCCTAATTTTTTTTCAATATCATGAAATGTTTTTTTAGTATCCTTAAGTATCTTTTTAGTACTGTTAGTATCTTAGTTAGTACCCTTAAATATTTTTTCAAAATCCTAAAATAAATTTTGATAACCATGAGAAGTATTTTTTTAGTACCGGTTAGTATTAAGTATCTTTTTAGTATTTGCAAGTACTTTGAATTATTTTTTCAAGATTAGTCATTATTTTGAAATATTTTTTTCAATTAAAATAAATTTTCAAGATTATGAAGTATTTTACATTGCCAGTTAGTACCATTAAGTATTTTAATTTTATACACAAATTTATGTAAGTTTGGATATTTATTATGAAATATATAATGTTTATATATATGCAATTATACCAAAAGCTAATATCATTTTTGAAAAATTTGACATTAAAAAAACTATTATGATAACAATATCCAAACACTATCATTTTTATCCAAAAACTATTTTTTAAAAATCATTTTTATCCCGTAAACCTTAAAAGTTATTTTCTAAAAACCATTTTTATCTCATAAATCTCAAAAAATTATTCTTCAAGTACTACATCCAGACGGACACAAAAGAAACATGCGCCTAAAGTGGACATCTTTGTTCAAATCCTTCATTTTCTCTTGTTTTCAACGTTATGATGTCCTTTTGTCCTTTTTTTAAGTACTTGATAAGCTTTTATATCCAATCCGAACGAGGCACTTCCATCGAAGTTTGATTTCTCACGGGATTTCTTTAAGATACATGGTCCGATTCAAAGGATATTACGAAAATCACGTTTGAAAGTGACGAATCATTAGAATGTTGTGCTTTTACTTTTCCCTTTCACACACACACACACACATTATTGATAAAATAAAATGACGGTGTTTTTCATGAGTTATGAAAAATATTTACACTTATTTTTTTTTCAAACTTTTTTCAACAGGCAAGCGCTTTGTTAAGTTTGTTATTAATTAATTATCACTAAATTTTATATACAAAAACTACCCTAAATTTTAAATCATGTATACTTTTGGCCCTTAATATAAGACTTAGTTAACTTTTTTAAGAGATTAAAAAAACTAAATATTTTTTTGTCCATAGGAAATTAAATAAATTACTTTAAAATATTTATATTTAATTTTTCCTTTTTATACCAAACTAATTTTCCAAACTTATAAACTGATATATAATGTAATAATATACGACACATGTTATAATTAATTAACTTCCTTAATCTCTTAAAAAAAGAGTTAACTATATCTTATATTAAGGATTATAAATACTACCTCCGGTCCTAATTATAAAAGCTAGTTGACTTTTTTAAAGAGATTAAAGAAACTAATTAAATTACGGTTGAAACTTCGTAATAAACTTTAATCTTATGTGAGCTTGTAAATCTATGTGGATGACCCTAGCTGCAAATTATACATCTTCTCAAACTTTTTATATTTTTGCCCATTTTTCTATTGCAAGTATACGGGTGGAAAATAGTCTAAAAAGTTTCCGTTCCCATGAAAACTATAGTAAAAATTGGCTAATCCAATTTGTGCTTTTAATCAAGTTGGGGGCAGAGTCATTTTGAATATTTCAATTTATGAAAACAAATTTTAATTCGGAATAAGGTAACTTGAACCAAGCAAGATAAAATTTGATTCTAACTTCAAAGAATTGAGGCTTTCGGATCACTTTTTTCCTCAGTATTTCATGAGATCAATTTATTTCTTCTTAACTAGCTTTAATAAAAATTAAGTGTCTATCGAAGATTCATAAGTATTGGAAAAGCTTATTCAAGTAAAAAATGACATATATTTTCGAATGACTAATTCAATTTCTTGCAACAAGCTAGTGAAAATAGTCATTAAGATTTAATCTTGTAATAAAAATACTAGATTAATAAGTAAATCTTTTCCCTACTAACAAACCATCCATTCATACAAGAATTTCAAGACTAACATGACTTTATCCAAGTTCTATAAATAAGATAATCTCTCTTAAGCATAATCTCATTCAAAAAAGTGGTGGCCAAACACTAAGAAGTATGAAGCAACGAATAAAATCAACACATAATACTTCATTATAACTGCTAGAAAGGAGCGAATACATAGTCTCAATCCATAGAGGTTTAAAATAATCCTAGAAGAAGAATGCTTAGCTACTCATATCTAAAGTTGCAGAAAAACTAAGCATAACAACTGAATACATTATAGAAAAAGATAAAAGAGAAGAAAAGCAATGAAACCAAGGTAGAAGCCACAAAATTTCTATTGAAACCATCATCCAAGCTCCAAAACTCTCCAAAAGCTCCTCTCCAAGGTGTCTCCTTGTGTACCTTAGCTTCCCCAAGTGTAAAATGAGATCTTTGGGCGCTTTTCCCTTGGTTTTATGACCTTCTGATGTGTTAGTTTTTTAAAACACACAATTTTTTTTTTTTTTGGGTGCATTCTCCTCGGTGACCATGTTAATTAGTTGCCAAGGCAACTGATATAGCAACTCTTTTTTTGCTCTGTCGCCTTGACAACCGTGTTAGTCGCCGAGGCATGTGCCACATAAACTTTGATTTTCCTCAGTCGTCTTGGTGATCATATTAGATATTGAGGCAAATGCCCATAAACTCTAACTTCCTTTAGTTTCCTTGTTTGCCTCACAACCATGTTAGTTGCTGAGGCAAATGCCATTGAAACTTGGGTTAAGGTGCAAATTTGCTAACGAACTATTACCCGAGGAGCATCTGGCACAAAAAACAATTGAGGGTACCAAATTGACCAACGGACTATTAAAAAGTGAAAAAAAAAACACAATTTGGTGCAGATTCGCCAATGAACTATTATCCTGTCACTGTCTTGATGTCTCCGTCTTCCATTGACTGTCACAGTATCTACGACGTCGGCGTCTCTAAAGCTTCCATTGTTGCTGGGTGTTCCACTCACTCTCTTGAACTCATCCAGCAGTCCACAGCTTTCGACTGGCACGTGCCTTGCACCCTGGTTGCATCCTTCCGATGCCACAAGCAGCAACTGTCGCTGCCACAGCGCCTGCTCACATGGGTCTCATCTCTGTTGGTGTTTGCCTTATCCAACAAGAAGGCTTAACCACTCTTTTCTCTAGCGTCTCCGCCACCGTCCTACGCCAGTATCTCATATTTTAACGTAATTATGATAGTTATTTTTTTTAATACTTATTTGGTACCTTTTTTTTTTTTTTTTTTTTTTTTTTTTCCACTTTTTAATAGTTCGTTGGCCAATTTAGTACCCTCAATTGTTTTTTGTTCCAAATGCTCCTCGGTAATAGTTCGTTGGCAAATCTGTACCTTAACTCTTGAAACTTTGATCCTCGTTTGTTTCGGCAATCATGTTAGTTGCTGAGGCATCTTACATAGTTGTTCTCTTTTCAATTTAGTTGGTTCGTTGTCATTTCCTTAACTTCAATGACCCTTTCCTAGCTCCAGTACTATCTTTACATCCTCCTACAAGAGAAAGAGAATTTATAAGTTCTTCATTTATTTTGATGAGGCACAAATCATATGATTATATGCAAGAATTTCTTTAAATTTTGTTTAATATTTTGATGTTCATATTTTCTTCTATAAACTCTTTCTATGCTCAATTTAAATCAAAAAATGATTAAAAAGAGAAGAAAATGTGTTGAAATATTATCAATTTCTAAGAGTTAACATATATTTATACACACACATTCAAACTTTGATTGATATGTAGAAACTTTATAAACATTAAATTCTGCATAAATATAAGAATTTAGGGCGTTCACCGTAAACTTCAAATGTTAAAGAGGTTATCTTAACACAGTTAAAAATTTAAGGGATTTGTGTACAATTTAACCTTAAAATATTATATTCATTTTGGTTGAGCCTTTTCCTTGGGCTTGGTAATGTGCATTTCCTAGTTGGATAAGGGGAAGGGGAAAAATATAAAAATCATTTTTTTTTTTATTTTCAACTTTTCTCTCAAGGGCTCTTGGGGATAAAATCACCTCTCTCCTCACTTTTTTCCATTTTCCATTTTCTCTCCACATTATTTCTCCTTCTTATTTTCCCTATCAACCGATTAAAGATTTGTGCATACATATATGACATAATTAAAAATTAAAAAGCCATATGGTATTCATAAATCATGAATAACTAGGTATTCTTCCCCCTACGTTGCATGAATGGATGTGCATTGTTTAATAATATATCTAGAGGTAGCAAATGATTGAACATGTTCTTCGTGACAATTTTGTAACTAAAATTTGTATGGATTCTAATATAGTCACATGAATGTCTAATGGGTGTTAAATGTTTTCTTTTAATTTCATTTGTTCCTTTTTAATTTCTTGTTGCATACATTATTACTTGCATTTGACTATTCATATTTAGAGATTGCAAAGAGGTAATTGGCTGATTAATAATATGAATGAATAATCTCTTTATATTCCTCACAAGTAAATGCTCAGTGACTATTAAATGTTGTCTTTAAATGGTTTTCCTTATAATGTTGGTTACATTTTGCCTACATACGGCGGTTCATATTCTCATATTTCCAGCTAAATAATTCATTAAAGTGAATTAGCACCTTTAATCAAAAGATACAATCACACCGCAGGAATGACATGTAATAAAAATAAATGAAAATATTATACAAATATTTGGTGTATACAAACACCTGGTACACTTTTTTATACAGATCCCAAAATCAATACTGTTGTTATACAAATATTTGGTGTATAACAAATATATAGATCCTCCTGTTTTGGGATCTGTTGTTATAACCAAATTGTACAGCGTAATATTTTAAAGGGCGTTGTTAGTGAGTTATTTCAGTTTTATACTTTCTTTCTTTGGACTCCAAATTAAATGAAGTAGAGCTTTAAATTATTCTAATTTTTAGCATTCATTATTATTATTTTTAATTTTAATTTTTTTTAATGTAATTGGAGACGCCACTCATCACAATTAGAGACGCTACTCAGTGGTGTCTCTAATTGTGATGCCACTGACCCTTTCCTGTCAGTGGCGCCCCTCTACACCACTAGTGGTGTCGCCTGACGCGACGCTACTAATTGCCTTATTTCGGTAAAATGTTTTCCATCGGTTTTAATTAGGTATAATTTTTAGTAAAAGTTGCTACATTGGTGCTTTTCCCATTTGTTACATTCAGTTTTGTTTTTTACTCCCTCCAGTCCTAATTATAGGACATATTTAACCAATTTTGTGGAGATTAAGGAAAGAAGTTAAATTAGTTAACTTTACTCATTTTCCTAAAGTGCCCTTATATAAATTTAAAATGACATAAGGAAAAGTGAATCAATAGCTCTTGCCACATATTTTTCCAATATAAAATTTTCCTTCCCACACACTACCTAATTGAAATAATGATCTTGCTATATATATGTGTGTGTATGAATACATACATACGTATATATATATATATATATATATAATTATGTGTGTGTACATAAATCCACACACACAGTGACACAGATATATATATATGTATGTATGTATGTATGTGTGTGTGTGTGTGTGTTTATATATACACACATATTTATTGACAGACACACACATATTTATACATATATTTGTACACACACATATGTGTGTGTCTATATATATTTGTGTGTAGACACAGAAACACACACACACACACACACACATATGTATACACACTATATGTGTGTGTAGACACACACATATATAGAAACGCGCACGCACACACACACACATACATATATATATATATATATATATATCTTTAAATGCTTCATTGATTGAAAAAGTCTACGCATCTACATACATATATTTACTAAAAACCAAACACACTTGAGAGAATAAAATAGGGGTATTTCAGAAAGAAATTGATAAAATCAGAATGTTGTCTTATAATTAGGACCAAAATCAACCCCCAAATGTTGTCTTATAATTAGGACCGGATGGAGTATTATTATTAGTGGTCATCAATTGTTGTTTAGTTTTGTTTGAGGAAAAACGTAAATTAATACCGCTAATGCTAATTTCTTTAGTAACAATGTTTCGATGGATGCTGTTAGTATTAAAGTTTCTACAAGTTTTCTATAGATATGATAAATAAATATGATTCATTTATTAAATCCCATGTAATGTACAGACAGTATTAATTAGTTAGTGACACAAATAAGTTTTTGAAATAATAAATTTATTCTAGATTAATAATTTTTTATTACTTGATCCATAAAGTAATGATAAAAATATTCAATTTTTATAAATTTGACAATCTTTCAAAAGTTAAAAAACTTGCATTTCTTATTATTTAAATCCATATACTTATTATAATACAATAAAAAAAATATGATAATAAAAAAAAAATCCCTCCAATCTTAAATATAAGGTAAAGTTTGTAGTGTAAATTGCACTATAAACTTTGTCTTATATTTAGAACCAAAAATAGTTTAAAAGTGGTATATATATCATCTATAACTTGCACGCCCATCATACATTTTACAGAGTATTCGAGCTCATAATCTCTCACATAAAATTTTAGTTAAGGAAAGTACTTAGTGTAATTTGGATGATAATCAATAATGCAAAGTGCATCATTATCACGCTTCAGCTTAAAAGAATGAAAGAGACATTATCGTTACACGTAAATCCACCCCATTGATTGAAGAATGGAAGTTACCCTATGTCAACATCTTGTGTTCAATTTTATATAGAAAATTTTCGTATAAACATTTGTTTTTGAAAATAAAAGAAAGAAAAATTAAAATGCATGCATATATATATATATTTTATTTTATATCTGTATTACTTTTTCGTTGAATCATATACAACTGTGATAATTAAAAACTCTAAAAGAAAGCTTAGACAAAAATATACCCTGTCATCCACGTGCATTATGGATGAGTAAACAAATAAGCTCAACTCAAATCCAAAATATGAACAAGTCAAAGCGAAGGTTATAAGCCAACTCTGTAGACTTTTTATCCATTATATATATATATGTTTGATAGCACAATTAAAATTATATTTATATATATCAACCATACATACATCATGTTTCTTATATCCTTTATGTCAGTTCTTCAATCATACTGATCATGTGTCTTTTTTTTGTTTTGTTTTGTGTGGGTTTATAGTTAAATAATAATGTTTCATAAAAAGGATATACATATGAGTGGGCCCGTTTGGAATAACGGTGATAGCACAATTAAAATTATATTTATATATATCAACCATACATACATCATGTTTCTTATTCCTTTATGTCAGTTCTCCAATCATATTGATCATGTGTCTTTTTGGTTTTTTTTTTTTTTTCATGTGGGTTTATAGTTAAATAATAATGTTTCATAAAAAGGATATACATATGAGTGGGCCTGTTTGGGATAATGGTGATAGCACAATTAAAATTATATTTATATATATCAACCATACATACATCATGTTTCTTATATCCTTTATGTCAGTTCTCCAATCATACTGATCATGTGTCTTTTTTTTTTTTTTTTTTTTTTTTTTTTTGCATGTGGGTTTATAGTTAAATAATAATGTTTCATAAAAAGGATATACATATGAGTGGGCCCGTTTGGGGATAACGGTGATAAAAATGACTTATTCTCAATATGACTTTTGCAAACATAAGATAAGATAAAAGTTAGATTATAAATGTGATTTGTGTTTGGAATAACGGTGGCAAAAGTGACTTATTCTCAATCTGACTTTTGTAAATGTAAAATAAGATAATAAAATCAGATTGTAAATGTGATTTTTGTTTGGAATGATGATAACAAAAATAGCTTTCTTTCTAGATGGCCTCTTATTTGAATTATTATTTAAAAATTCAGTTGGGATAGAAAGTGACATAAATTTTATTGAATACCACACACATATATTAGTTGTGTATATTATGATAATTGAAGATAAAAATTTAAATTTAAATTTCATAAAAAAATTTAAATTATTATTAAGAAAACACTAAAGTCTTTAATTAAATATATTTTCTGGATAAAATTGTATATAAAGTAGCTGTGAGAATTAATCTCGCATTTACTTCAAGACAATCGAAACTCTAGAAGCTGCAATTTTGGGCTTCTTGTAAAAGCTGCCTTTTTCATGAGTCCATTTAACTTTGATGCTATCCCCAAAAAGGGTAAAATGAGCTTTTTTTTTTTTTTTTTTTTTTTTTTTTTCTCGTCAATGGACTACTATGCCTTTTAACTATGCTTTTGCTATGTTTGGACACTTTTCCAAACAAGCTGATAATATGTGATTGAAGAACTTGACTTATTGGATATAGGGTAGGTATATTTTTGCCCCATAAGTTGTAAAAAAAATCTCAATTTTGCCCTGAAAGTTTTTTTGGAGCAATGTTGCTTTAGAATTTTCCAAATAAAAAAATCTCAATATATATTGCCCTTAAAGTTTCCAAATTGCAACAATATTGCCCTGATCATTATTGAATTCAAGACATTGAGCAAGATTACTAAAAACAAGGCCACTGGTAATCCTCCGTCGTTGTATCCCAGTGACGTCGAGATAAAGAGGCACCTCTTTTGTAACACCCCGTTTTTTTAAAAGTAGATTTAAAATTTTCATCAGAGTAGAGCGTCGGAACAATTTAAAAGAGCGAGTATCTGATAAATTTTCACTGTTGGTGTATCTGGTTGCTTTTAACAGCGGTACAATTATCCAAATATTCAAAAGTACGTTAATATATATCCAAAAAGAAATTCTCCGGCCGGGTCCTCATTGGTGCTGCTTACCCTTGTCCTCGGTCCTGATTCCTTCGGATCCTGAGGCTATAGTAGGAGCTGAGGTCCAATGCCCATTGGACCTCAGGTAATGGTTAACCTCATCCTTGAATATGACAATATATGTATGACAGATATTCATGGCGTTTCAGCAACAATCAATACATAAGCACACAGCAGATGTATGCCAACAGTACATAAGCACACAGCAGATGTATCCCAACAGTATATAAGCACACACAGATGTATCTCATAAGCACACAATAGATGTAAAGTTATCTATCACATATAAGCATACAATAAGCATCAGAGTCAGTATTACAGTACGCGAACGTACCTTAGTCGGTGATCGCGGTACGTACGTCGGTCGATATGCGTTCACGGATCACCTATAATAGTAATATCGCATTACTTTCATACAAATCACATCCTAAGAGATATTTTTGGCCACTAATGACTATTTTACCCCTGGTGGACTTATTTCTCTATTTATTTCTTAATTTTTGTGAAAAACGTTGTTTCAGCATTTCTAGCAGATTTTCGCTCAACTTCGATAAATCATAATTAATTCTACAGAAGTCGAAACAAGGTTCCGTAAAATTATTTGGAAACATTAACATGTCTATTTTCAATTAAAAATACTTATTCTCACCCAGAATTAGTGAATCATTCCCAGTTTAAAATTCTTTAACCTCTGCCCATAATTTCTCCAAAAAACGTAGTCTAACTTTGAGAATTTCTATCTCCATGTACAAAATTCGAAATAATATGTTCTTGGCATACTTGAAAAGCCCTATATGTCTACTTTAACCATGAATATTTTCATAATTTTATCATCTCATCTTCATTATAAAAGTATGACATTTTTGCTACTGTTTTCAGAAATTCCTAACCGATGAGTTTTCGCCAGAGCTTCGCTACTTTGCTTTTTCAACTCCCAAAAATTTTGCTATACTATATGGTTCATCTTATTTTTGAAATATTAACATTTCTAACTATAAAAACATGATACTAACATTATTCTAGCATATCTAAGATCAAAGCTACTTCTATCTAAGAAATTAAAAACTAAAACTTAAAGAACTTACTTGCAAATGCTAGACTCCTTCAAGAAGCTCCTCACTCTTCCCCTCTTCTCTCTATATTCAGATGCTATTGCTTGTTTTGGTGTGAAAATTTATGAAGACCAATGCCCCTATTTATAGTAATTTGTCATGGCATTATGGTAAATTTTCCCAACCTATCTCTTCTCAATTTTTCAAATCCACATGTGTGAAAAACTCTTGGCTCCAAGAATGGCATTGGTGGCTTCTCCCCCTTCATGCATTCTCAAGCAAGCCTTGGTGGCCTCTACCTCTCCCATGCACTCTTGCTTTATTTTTCCATAGTCCACAATCATCCACACACAAGCCTTTGTTGCCTCTTGAATTTTCACTTAGGTTTAGTCTTTAATTTTTGGTCATTAATCCTAAAATGGTGTTTTAGGTGTTATTGAATTTATTTGATTGGCTACTATATTAATCATGATCATTAGTAATCATCTTTATGCTAATCTTGGCCCTTCATTAGCCATTGGTCTTTAATTAGGGTCACACATCCCAATTTATGACTTTAAAACATGTTATTAAATTAATTATGGAAGTTCTATGAAATTAATCTAATTAATGTAGATTTAATTATCTACTAGTTGTTGGCAATTTTCTTAAATTGGTTTAATTATTTTCTCACAACTTTTTGGTTTGTCATGGCCATTTATGCACCATGTATTTATTTAATAATCATAGGGCAACTTATGGTTCCTAAAATAGTATTGGATTTTTGCCTTTTTAATTTCCGAGGAAAATAATCAAATAACTTACTAAAATTAGAGACAACATACTTTCCTATTTTAAATAGGTATCAATTTGCCAAAACATAATTTTTATGAGAAATAAAATTTTGGGTATTACATTAGAAGGTTTAACCCTTGGCTTATTTAATTTCAAGGGAATATTTCTTAAAATAATAGTTAGTAAGCTTCCAAGGTTTGAGACCACATATTCACCTATCTCTAATAGGTACTATTTACCAACATATAATGTTTATAATGAATATGAATTTTAGGGTATTACATCTTTGATTTTCTTTGCATCACACATGATGCTTTCTCCTATTTGATTTTCTCTAATCATTCAGATGGAACACATTATTTTTCTTATTTATAAATCTAACTTGGAAAAAATGAAATGGACGACACATGTGTTTACCAAATAAGTATATTTAGCCAACCAACAAGTAAGATTAACTTGGATAACAATCAAAATGAAATTGCTAAAGTTTGGAAACTTTCGGGGCAACATATAGAGCTCTCGAGTGAAAATTTTCAGAGCAACTTTGCACCTAAACCAAAAACAAAAATGATGTGAATATTAGATGAACTATCAGCTCAACATATTTAATCAATTAATGATCAAACTAAACCTGAATGACGGCTGAGGTGAAATTGCTACAATTTGGAAACTTTTGAGATAACATTGCTCTAAAAAAGCTTTTGAGGCAAAATTGAGATTTTTTGACAACTTCCAAGGCAAAAATTGACCCTAACTATGAATTTATAAGGTTCTGACCTAAGTACTTTCCTATTAAAATTATATATTTGAAATGATTTTTGATAAATTAAGCTTGATGCTTGAACTTTAAATATTATTACTATTATTAATTAAAAATTTTTGTAAGTTGAATACTAATCATTTCCTATCAATTTAGTATTCACATTAATAGCAGCATTTTGAATTATCATAAAAGAAAAAAGCAACAATGCGAAGTGCGAAACCCCACCATGTTATTGTAATATTAATTATGATACTGGTTTTTATTAACTAAACAACTTTAATTTATGAGCTTATCATTATATATAAATATATAATTTTATTTAATATATCATCTAAGTGTTACGTAAACGAAAGTTCGACTACGAAGGTCAAAATCAGGAGAGACAAGTAACCATATAATGTCTTATCTTATGATTAATTCATACCCAATAACATTCGTGGCTGGGAGTATAAAGACAAGGACAAGAAAATTCACGTCTTATACTCGTGCAAATGTTTGTATTATTATGCACCCTAAAATGTAAAGTTTCTGATTAAATAGGGACACTTTTTATTCTATGATTGAAGATAGAGCCGTCAAAAGGGTAGGGCCCGTCGTCGTGGGCGGCCCGTTTAGCCCGGCCCGTTACGGGCCGGGCCTCAAAAATAGAAGAAAAAGATGAAGTCGGAGCCTGCGGGTCGGCCACGACGGGCCACGGGCTTTTACGGGCCGGCCCGCGGGGTACTGGTAGGCCGGCCGTTTTAGCCATATCATATTTTTTTTTTTTTTCTTTTTTTAAAAAAAATGTTGAGTCTTAAAAAATTTCTTTGATATATTTTCCTAACAAAATCCTAAAGCGAGTTGGAATATAATGTTTATGTCTTATAACAATGTAGAGTCTTAAAAATTTTAAACTAATATATTAATATTGTTATTGATTACTCCTATGATCCTTACACTATAAACTATGTTCATGTCCCTTCCACTCCTCGTCTCCTCCTCGATCGCAACTCTTCTCAGCTCTCGCATCTCATTGACCATAATTTATGTATATTAGTGGTATGCTTTTTATATTTTATGTAAGTTATTTTAGAACATAATTTGTTTTTGATTATGAATTCGTGAATGCTTATTTGTTGGATGATTGTGTTTTTTGGATATAAATGTTGACAACATTTATTTGATAAATTAGATGATTTATGTTGTAATTTAGAGCTTTAATTGTTGTAATTTACTAATTATATTTGTGTGAAAAACACGGAGAAAAAATAATTAAAATTTAGAATAATAATTTCTAGGCCCTGCGGGCCGGCCCTGACCCTGGTGCTCTCGGGCCGGGCTTTGAAAAACAAGTGTTTTTCTTACTCCGGGCCCTGGAGGGCCGGCCCTGATGGGCCCAGGCCCATCACGGGCCGGCCACGATGGCGGCCGGCCCTGATTGACGGCTCTAATTGAAGATAAACAATTTGTGTTCAGATATAATTGGGGGAAGCCAAAACCAAATCCACACAGGGTTAAAAAGAGAGAGATGATAATAGCATTTAAACCGTGAATAAAATGATCCAATTACCAATACATCACTGTGTAGACAGACTTTAATTTGTTGGTGGTATTAGTTCATTTTTAATGTTAGTAATTATTTTTCGTACACTGACTTTATTTCGTTCCTTGCACTTAGAAAACATGTCTTTTGACAATTTGAGTCTTCCATGTACTTGTGTTTTGTGTAAGTTCAATTTGTTTCATTGATAGGATATTACCTTTTGCTCCTCAGTCCACTACAAAAATCATAGCGATTTTTTTGTATCGGTTAGCCAAAACCGCTACAAAAAGCATAATTTGTAGCGGTTTAAAGCCAAACCGCTACAAATTTGTAAAGGGAACATTTGCACACTGGTTGTGGATGAAAGTTGTAGTGGTTATCATGAAATAACCATTACAAAATATGGTGCCAAGTAGTAGCAGTTTGTTTGTAGCGGTTCAATTCAATACACCGCTCCAAAAAATAATGAAGGCACGTTATGGCAAAAATGATTTGGCGGTTTTTTTTGTAGCGGTTATTCCTTAAAACCGCTATAGGATGAAAAGATTGAAGCAAATTTATAGCGGGTGAATAAAACCGCTCCAGATTGTCACAGTGGACGAGGTAGGGTTTCATATTTTGTAGCAATTCTTCCTTCAAAACCGTTATAGAATGCAAAGAGTCAATCACATTTGTAGCGGTTAAGGAGAATCGCTACAATTTGTTTGTGGTTTGTAGTGGTTTTTCCTCTAAACCCACCACAGAATGCAAAGAGTCAATCACATTTGCAGCGGTTAAGTTGAACCGCTACAAAATGTCACGGTGGACGAGGTAGGGTTTCATGTTTTGTAGCGGTTTCTTGTAAATAGCTACAAAATATTAAACTTTGTAGTGGTTTTGTCATAAAACCGCTACAAACGTGAGGCTTTTAAAGCCATGTTGCCACCAAATAGTAATCCACGCAAAGTTTAACTCTCACCCAAAAAATTAGAGTACGCTCTATAATATTTAATTTTAAGATGTGTGTTTCCTTGCATATAAGATATAAATGTTGGTAGACGCCAAAAAAAAAATAGTTGATAAGTTTGGCATAATTAATGATAAAAACATCTTGGTCGGAGTCGTTTATTGGCTTAATTGATATCAAGCAGCACATCCTTAAGTCTTAACTTAAGTAAGAGATTGCGAATTTGACCACTACTATAGAAATCGTGACATATGAGGGTTATTAATTGACATACATCATAGTTTCAAACCATCATATATGCAGGTGCTATAAAAGTTTGGCGTAGATACATTACGGTTCCGAACCGTTATTTATTCCGGACTTATTATAATGGTTATAATATAACACCCGTTATGTATTGAGGTTTGGTGATGCTATGATTTGCCTATTGCTGTGATAATAATAAATGGACACACATAAACAATCGTTATAATATATGGTTTTACTTGCATGATACATAATGGTCTCATTTTACAACTTATTTATTCAGCAACATACATAATGGTTTGTATATAAGAACGGTCACTTTTAATAAACTTAATAAAGGTCTCATATAGACAACAACTGTTATGAAATAAGTATATAAATAATAGTTTATAAAAAAGAACCATGCACATTTATAATACATGAGATTTTTACATAATAATCGTGATGTATGGATATAAGACTCTTCAAGTGAGAGTTTCTGAGTTAGTTGACCTTTCTATATATAATAAAATAGTAGTACCTCCAACACTGTGTGGCTATGCAGTATGTTTGGCATGGATCAAGAAATTTTAGGCTTTGTGGGGAGAATTAATGGCAATTGTAGTTATATATAAGTGATAATGTAACTCGTGACTTATATATAATTGTGTTTCTTCACATGAAATAACTCCTGGAAATTTGAAAGTTCTGCTCGCGTTAGGGTTTCTACCTGTTTGTAGCTCGAGAATATAAATCATGATATTATTAATGTAATATTGAACTCAATGATTTAATCATAATATTTTATTTCATAAGTGTATGAATTAATATATGATGTTATTTACCTTTCAAATGTTGTTTGGGTATGGTGAACAACATGGCTCTAGAGTTTTACAAATGTTGTAAATTTTAAATATGGCCTATGAGCCATGCCTCTGTCTAAATATTCTTGATGTACATTCTCTTCTCATCCCACTCCCCTCGTATGTCAAACGAGGTTTCTCCTAATGTATTTCTCTTTTCTTATTTAGAGAAGTCTTCTCATTGGCTTGAGAGGATTTTAGGTTAGATGAGCCATGTTGTGTCACGGTTTTTAATTATGATTTGATTAGATTACTCATAATTAATTCAGAGTTTTAATTATGCTTTGATTAGATCACTAATAATTAATTTAGAGTTTTAATTATGATTTGATTAGATCACTCATAATTAATTCAGAGTTTTAATTATGATTTGATTAGATCACTCATAATTAATTTAGAGATTATATGAGATACAATTGTGATTGCATTCATATAAGTAGAATTAATAGGATTAATTAGACCATATTAAATAATACCCTCTAAATAAAATCTTAAGTCGTAATGCCGTCAATTAATGAATACTTTTTAAAACCTAGATCACCCATTTGTATGTTCCACCAAAGTAGATGTATTTGAGTTATCTTGGTGAGACAAGAGTGAGTAATGGTGATACTCAATATTCATTATTGTCTTGACTTAATTGAGATTATCAAAACGGTTTTGGATCTCAAGGCATTAGATGAGATTAAACGTGTCAATCATATGATGATCGAATCCCATAAAGATCTAAGAGTTACATGTGATGTAATTGGCAAAGAAGTTGCCTACCTAAATAACTTGTTTTTAAGCGTCCTGCCAAAGCGGACTTAAATTTAAGCCAAATATGGATCTTAGCCCACTAATTATAATGAGGGTTGTTAATTCGGTGGGAGATTATTAACTAACTTTGCATATCTTTTAATTGTAGAATCATGTCAACTAGTAACACCGCCACACTATCATCGCGATCGATCGTCCTTGAGAAGGACAAACTTAATGGGACAAACTTTCTTGGTGGTTCGAAACTTAAGAATTGTTCTCAAGCGGGGAAAGAAAGGTTTATGTTCTTGATCAACCCATTCCTAATGAGCCTGCAGCTGATGCTCCAATAGCTCAGAGAGATGCTTACTCGAAGCATAATAATGACTCTGTGGATGTAGGATGCCTGATAAGTGCCTCTATGGTTCCATAGCTCCAAAGAGATCTGGAATATATGGAGGCTTTTGAGATGATTGTTCATCTCAAGGAAATGTTCCAGCAACAGGCAAGACAAGAGAAGAATGACATAACAAAGGCCTTACATTCCTGCAAGATGGCTGAAGGTGCATCAGTTAGCCCTCATGTTTTGAAGATGAAAGGCTACATTGATCACCTTGCAAGGCTTGGATTTCCCATGAGCCAGGAGTTAGCTACAGATATGATCTTGAACTCACTCTCGGATAGTTATGACCAGTTTGTCATGAACTATAACATGAATAACATGGAGAAATCAATTTCTGAATTGCATGGGATGCTCAAAATAGCTGAGCAGAGCATTAAGAAGAAGCCCGACACTGTTTTGATGATTCAAAAAGGAAAGTGTATGAAAAAGAAAGGCAATGACAAAAGATGGGGTAAAGGCTCAGCTGGTAAGACCAATGAGTCAAAGAAGCCTGAATCTAAGCCTGCTACCAAGAAGGCAAAGCCTCCGAAGGATGAGGTCTGCTACTTTTGCAATGAACCGAGTCATTGGAAGAGGAACTGCAAACTCTATCAAGAAGATCTGAAAAAGAACAAGAAGGATAGCGGGGCTATCGCTTCAGGTATCTATGTCATAGATATTCATTTTTCTACTTTCTCTACATGGGTATTAGATACTGCATGTGGATCTCACATTTGTACAAATGTGCAGGGTTCAAGGACAGTAGAAGATTGAAGAAGGGCGAAGTTGACCTTCGAGTTGGAAACTAAGCAAGAGTTGCTGCTTTAGCCGTAGGCACTTATGAATTAGTTCTGCCCAGTGGGCTTCTATTTATTTTGAACAATTGCTTTTATGTTCCTTCTTTGAGTAGTAACATTATTTCGCTTTCTTATTTGGATAAGGAAGGTTATACTTCCATTACTAGGAACCGTAAATGTTCAATTTATCATAATGATATTTTTTATGCTCATGGAGATTTGCATGCTGATCTTATGTACTTAATTTAGAACATTCTAATAATGGACACATCTATGACATAACTACCAAAAGGTTCAAGTCAAATGATTTGAATCCAATATACCTATGACATTGTCTTTCTAGGCCACATAAATGAGAAATGCATTTCGAAACTCCATCAAGATGGATTTCTAAACTCATTTGATTTTGAATCATTTGATACATGTGAGTCTTGTTTATTGGGAAAGATGACAAAGACACCTTTTACTGGTCAAAGTGAGAGGGCCACTGATTTAATGGGCCTCATACATACTGATGTGTGTGGACCAATGAATACTTCTGCTAGAGGAGGTCATTTGTACTTCATTACATTTATAGATGATTTTAGTAGATATGGCTATATCTATCTAATGAAACATAAGTTTGAATCATTTGAAATGTTCAAATTATTCCAAAATGAAGTGCAAAACCAACTTAGCAAAACAATTAAGGCACTTCGATCTGATCGGGGTAGTGAATATTTGAGCCAAGAGTTCATTGACCATCTTAGGAGTTGTGGGATCATCTCACAACTTACTCTACAGAAACACCTTAATGGAATAGTATTTCTGAGCGGAGGAATCAAACTCTATTAGATATGGTTCGATCTATGATGAGTCAAACAGATCTTCCACCTTCCTTTTGGGGTCATGCCCTAGAAACAGCTGTGTTCACACTAAATCGTGTTCCGTTAAAGGCAGTTGAAAAGACACCATATGAGATATGGACTGGGAAGAAACCCAGTTTATCCTTTCTTAAAATTTGGGGATATGAGGTTTACGTTAAACACCAAGCCTCTAATAAATTATCATCCAGATCCTCAAAATGCCTTTTTGTGGGGTATCCTAAGGAAACTAAATGATACTATGTCTACAATCCCATTGATCACAAAGTGTTTGTTATTCGGAATGGTATCTTTTTGGAAAAAAGAGTTTATCTCTAAAAGAACCAGTGGGAGTAAGGTGAACCTCGAAGAAGTTCGAGAGTCACAAGACAACGTAGAACCACATATGGAAAATGGAGAAGACTCACAACAAGTTGATGAACCTACTCAAGTAACACAAGGCCCACGAAGGTCCGATAGGTCACGACTACAGTCTTAGAGATGTGGATTTCTGATTACTGGAGGTCGTGATGTTTTGCTCATTGAGCAGAATGAGCCAACTACCTATCGCAAGGCCGTGGTGGGACCAAACTCCGAAGAATGACTTAATGCCATGAATTCTGAAATGCAATCCATGTACGACAATAAGGTATGGACCTTAGTCGATCTACCTGAATGTGTAAAAACCATTGGGTGCAAGTGGGTTTTCAAGAAGAAAACTGACATGGATGACAAAGTAAATGTCTTCAAGGTATGACTGGTTGCAAAAGGATTCACTTAAACTCATGGTGTGGACTATGATGAAACCTTTTTCCCGGTTGCAATGGCCAAATCAATGATGAAACCTATTTTATGAGATATGCGAGATAGATGGCCTTCCAAATCAAAGGATTCTTTCTTGTGGACTATGATGAAACCTTTTTCAATGGCCAAATCAATGACTTGCCATTGCAGATATGACTATGAGATATGGCGAGATAGATGTCAAAACAGCCTTCCTTAACGGAAAGTCGCTTGAGGATGTGTACATGACACAACCTCGAGGGTTTTGTGCGTCCAAAGGACTCTGGTAAAGTATGTAAGCTTCAAAGATCCATTTATGGATTGAAGCACGCATCTCGAAGCTGGAATCATCATTTTGATGAAGTAGTCAAAGAGTTTGGATTCATTCAAAACATGGATGAACCCTTGTGTTTACAAGAATATTAGTGGGAGCACAATTGTATTTCTAGTGCTTTATGTTGATGACATCCTACTCATTGGGAATGACATTCCTACCTTGCAGAGTGTCAAGTCTTGATTAGGAAAGTCTTTCTCAATGAAAGATTTAGGCGAAGCCACTTATATCCTAGGGATCAGGATCTATAGAGGTAGATCTAAGAGGCTGATAGGCCTAAGTCAGAGCACATGCATAGACAAGATACTACATAGGTTCAGTATGCAGGATTCTAAAATGGGTTACATGCCCATGTCTCATGGCATCCATCTCAGTAAGTATCTGTGTCCTAGTACACAATATCAAAGAGACCGCATGAGTAAGATTCCATATGCCTTCACAATTGGATCTATCATGTATGCCATGTTATGTACTCGATCGGATGTGTCATTTGCCTTGAGTATGACTAGCAGATACTAACAAGATCCCGATGAGGATCGCTGGACTGCTGTCAAGAATATCCTTAAGTACTTAAGAAGGACTAAGGATGTGTTCTTGGTATATGGTGGCTTAGAGGATGAGCTCTGTGTGACTTGTTACACAGATGCAAGTTTCCAAACTGACCAAGATAATCTAAGATCACAATTAGGATATGTGTTCCTTTTGAATGATAGTGTGGTAAGCTGGAAGAGCTCTAAGCAGAGCACTATAGCTGATTCTCGCGAAAGAGAAGGCGAGTGTATAAAGATCGATGCGGCTAGGGGAGGTCGTTTGGATCAGAAAATTCATTTCTGAACTTGGGGTGGTTCCTACCATCTCAAATCCAATAGACTTGTTATGTGATAATAGCGGTGCTATTGCGTAAACCAAGGAGCCTAGGTCACATCAAAAGACCAAACACATACTCAGGCGATTTCATCTTATCAGAGAAATCAATGATAGAGGTGATATAAAAGTATGCAAAGTATCAGGAGAAGACAATGTAGCTGATCCTCTTACTAAGCCGCGTGCACAAGCAAAACATGAGCATCATGTTAGGGCAATGAGAATTAGAGTAATTAATGATTGCACCTAGTGCAAGTGGAAGCCTGTTGGAAATTATGCCCTAGGGGTAAGTCATTGTTCTCCATTTAGTTATCATTTCATTTGCATGTTTATAGTGATAACTGTATCCTTGGATATATCTTATAGATTATCCTAAATGTCCCTGGTCGGTCATCTACTCGGGAGCGAAGATGAGATAAGACAAGAATGACTTTGATGAGGTATGGAGATACGAATCAAAGTCATGGGCACTTGTAAGAGTACATGGTGCTGGACCGACCCACTATGAGAAAGCTGCATGGATTTAGTCATAAGCTTATCTCATATATAACCGCGTCACAATGCCCTTTGACCTGAGATCATCATGGATTCCTACATGATGAGTCGCTGATCTTTGACCTAGTCAAAAGTCACCTTTGACCGGGTGATGATAAAGGCTTGGATCGGGATCAGTGGTTTTCATGCAGAGGAATATGAATGGTCAAGATGGAATTTGTCCATCACATTTGTAGAGAGATAATACTGGGCCCCTCGATGAGTGAGTCTGAGAAATGTATGACCATACTACGAAGGAAAGGAGTTTCCATTATTAGACTACTCGAGAATCGAGAAAGTAATGGTCAAGAATAGGAAGTTGACATTATCCATGCCTCATCCTTGACCAAATTATCACGTGACAAAAGGGACGTGACATAGTTGTATCATAGGTAGCATTGTATCATCGAATCCCCATATGAGTTGCGTAGTCGCAATGTCTTGCTAGAGGCCGCTTGTGACTTGTGGGCTGGTACAGTATTGACCCACTGCTAATCTCATGTGGGCTTATAGGGTCACACACAAGAATAGCCCAACACGAGTAATAGTATCCAGATTCATTGAATTTTAGAAATGTCTAAGATTTAATGAATACGTTTAATCTAGGGTTGATATATATATATATATATATATATCATATCACATTATATTATAATATAATATAAATTCGAAGATAATAATGATAGTATTTATAGATAATAATAATATTATGAACAATATTTAATTTATTTGATAAATTAAATAACTATAATAAATTGAGATATTGTATCTTAGATTTAATTTTTGAATAAATATATAGTATCTCGATTTAATTGAATTGAGATATGGTATCTCAAATTTAATTAAATAGAAGATATCATATCTCGATTTAATTCATGAAGATCAATTAAATCAGAGGCTCATAATTCGAATTAAATAAATATATTTGATTAGATCTGTTGATGATTTTAATTAATTCATTGATTTTATTCAGATTCGAATTCAAGATTAATTAGATTAATTTTGAATATTTTAATACGGCTCATTAGGGTTTTAGAAACTCTATAAATAGATATTGATCTAGTCGTATTGAAGGGACGAATGAATTAGAGAAGCCGTAAGAAACCCTAGAGAGGAAAAGAGAGACACAAGGTTTGAAGGCGCTAGCACGCTGCCACCCGTGTTCCAGTGCTGTTCGTGTGGATACTAGTAGAGGGAGGAGATTCGAAAGTTCTGCTCCTGTTTGATCGAACGAGATGGCACCACGTTCAAGACGTACGACGGTCGAGACGCACGAAGCAGAAAATGCGCACCAGACCGAATTGAACGGAGCACTCAACCCCACGCATAGGTATGATTTTTCTAACGAACTTTGATTTAAATGCCGTTGATAGATCCTCCGATGGGATTCGTAAAAACTTTATAATTCCGCTGCGTGTACGGATCCCAACACAAGTTTCTTCAAGGTTTGGTCCATGTGTCCTTGCTCTCTCAAGTAAACCTGGACCATATGATGGAGCTTGTAGTTTGCATGGACGAGGCCCTTAATACTTCTCGGGGGACAGAGTTTATCTTTCGGTTTTTTTCCCCAGATGATGAATCATAAGTTCTCTTGCGTTTGTTTTTGATGTTTTGTTGAATCAAAAGTTAGCTTTGAGAAGTTGAAATGGAAGTAGAGAAGTGGAGTTCAATTTTTGGAATTTATATAAAAAAGATTTCGTAGATTATATAGCCATCGCGTCTTTTAGTATTTAAGATCATTATATTTTATAAATGGTAACGGTTAATTCTTAATAACCATTATATATTTGGCAATTTTTTTTAAATTTATTGGTGTTTGCTGTTAATTGCATAATCAACCACAATATTAACTTAGAACCATTAAGAATGCTGCAAAAATACTTTACGATTCTTAATTAATAACCATGAACTATTAATTTTTAATTTCATCTCCCTCCTCCAATGATGAGGATGAGGATGAGGACGAGGAGGATGAACAGGATGATGAGGACGAAAGTGGTAGTGATTGACGTCCTTATTGTCCTGTTCATCTTGTAATACCCTAATTTTCATAATTCTTATAAACATTGTATTTTGGTAAATAATTAGCAAAATACAAAGGTGAATATGTGTCTCAAAGAAATATAATCTATTGATTATATTTTTGTCCAAATTTCATTTTAAGGAATTAATTAACCAATGATTAATTATGAGACATTATTTAAGGGCTATTTAATATGAGATAAATAGCATATAAAATAGTAATTAATTTATAATCAAAGGAGATAAAGAAAGGGTTATGAAGACCCTTAGCCAAATTAACATAGAGTAGCAATTCATAATTAGCAAATTAGCTTGTGCTAATTGAGATTAGTTGCATAATTCTTCAAGATGATTAGAGACAAATTAAAAGTATCAAATGAGGGCTAATTATAGTTGAAAATAATTAAGCCAAAGAGAATGAAATAATATCTCAAGTAATTAAGTCTAAATCTTCATGTAATTGAGTTAGCTAATGGCAAAATATAATTAAGGAGCATGTAAACACTTGATTAACATGATAATTAAGAATTGCTAATTAGTGTTGAAAAGTCAACAATAACATCTAGCCAATGAGAAATCAACAAATTAAGCTAAATCCTTAGGTAATTAATTGAACCAATGGGAAGCTTGAGCTATGGATTAAGGGTGAAGATTGAACTTAAACTAACACAAATTAGATCCAATGGTTGAGGGAAAAGAAGAGGTGTTAGACTTGCACATTTGGGGGGGGATTATAATATAATATTTAAGAGCACATGTTAAATAAAAATAAATGGGCTTAATCCTATGTAATTAAAACTAACCAATGAGAACCTTTGAGCCATAAATTGTGTCTTCATGAAAAACCAATTCATATGAACCTTTGATGAAGAAAAATGATCCAAAGGTTGAGGCTCTTGAATTTTCCCTATAAATAGAGAGCAATTCTCTTCATATTCTTCACACCAAATCAAACTCCAAGTAGTTGATTTCTAAGAAGTGAGAGTGAGAGGTAAAGTCCTTGGAGTAAGAAGGAGGAAGGAGAAGTAAGGTTCTTCAAAGGTAAGCTCTCTAGTTCTTGAGTTTTAGTTTCTAGCTTTTTAGTTTTTAGTAAAATTGTAGTTTAATCTAGGAAATTGTTAGAAATATTCCTTTTCATGTTTGGAAGTCTCCATTGCTTTTAAAATACAAAATGGAGTGGAAAACATGTTAGGGAATAATTTTTAGAATCAATAGATCATTATGATAAAAGTTTGGAAAATTGCTGGTGTAAATCCTGTGCAGGTAGCAAAATTGATGTTGTTATTTTATTTAGAAAATGAAATCATTAAATCATGAAATTTTACAGGAATAAAGTAGACATGTAGGGATTTCTAAGTATATAAAATATGCGACGTTTTGATCTCTGGACAAGGAGATATGGATTTTTGAAGATAAGCTTTGTTTACTGGATTTAAATCTGAATAGTGTTTGAAAACACAAAACCTGGGAATGATTCTTGATGTTATAGCTTCTGGGAATATCTTTTATATTGAAAATAGACATGTCAAGGGTCATGAGGAATTTTACAGCACCTCATTTCTATTTTTTTAGAATTAATTATGATTATTCAAAGTTTCTGAAAAATCTGCCCAGAAATGCTGAAAATGCGTTTTAATAAAATGTAAGGGTAAAAATGGAATAATAAATCCACCAAGGGTAGAAATGTCAAAAAATGTGAAAATATCCTTTTTGATATTATCCTAGGAAATATGATATTAATTATAATATCATGGAAAAGGAAATAATCCGACGATAACATTATAGGATATCTGGGAAGTCCGGAGTTGGATTCAAAAGGTCGGGCGTTTTGGTAACTATGAGGTGAAAGGTACGTACGCGCACTGTAACTTTAAATCGGATGTGTCTTGTATGCATATATGTGATAGAATGATTCATGAAGTGATGGACAAGACTAGGTCTTGGGTCATGCACTATGACTAAGTTTATGGGGCTTAGGTCACCTGTTTATATACATTCAGCTTTGTGCGGGTTATAGTCTTGATAACGCCGTAGCGTTGTTTTCCTAGCGCTGAGGACACGAGGAGCTGTCATGGCACTGGTTAGTGCAAACGTAGATAACATTACATGTGTTGTGTGCTATGTATTGTTATGTTGTTAACATTACATCTGCTGTGTGCTTATGTATTGTTGTAACCTTACATGTGTTGTGTGCTATGTATTGGTTGATGCTGAAATGTAATGAATATCTGTCATATATATTGTTTATACTTTTCACATGAGGTTAACTGTTACCTGAGGTCCGATGGGTATTGGACCTCAGATTTGACTAAGGTTTAGGAAGGGAACCAGGATCTAAGGAGATGATGTAGAAGAAGTCAGAAAGAGGCACCGATGGACGGAGCCGTGAAGAGTCACCAGTCAAGCCAAGAGCCGGAAGAAGTTTAACAGAAACTAGTTATGGCATGAATCTAATAAAGTTATTTCAAACCGTTTGGTGTCTTGAAAGGGTTCGTCTATGTGGTTCAGTTAATAAGTCGTCGTGAAAGACGAGGAGACTTCCACTAGACACCAGCTTGGCCAATACGTTTGATTAACTGAGTTGGGTTCATTGCTACAAGTCTAGTTAAGACTTGGTGTAAGGATGTATAGTTACTATCTAAGAATTGTAATTATACACAAGTTCTGTAATTGTATCACATGAATATTCCTTCGAGAAATATTTAATATACTAGCTTATGCTTGGGTATTTTATATCAGTTACTCATTGTTCAAATGTAAGCGCATGCTCTCCGTTCCGCATTACTCTGAGTGGTGGCACCTCAAACTCTGTTGATTTTTCTAAAATGAAGTGTAAACCGACACAATTTGAAGTATGGAATTTGGGGTGTTACACATCCTCCTCTTCCTTATTCTCATCATGGGAGGAGGGAGATGAAGGCCGTGTTAGAGTATTATTATCAGTATGGGGGAAGGGAAAATGTTTCAAACCATCACAGTGTTTGTTGTTTCATGACGACTTTTGCTTAACAATTGCCATTAATGTGAGACAAGATATGACAGTCACTAATTACCACCGTTATTTATTTGCTTGGACTTCTATTAAGTGACAGGTTTGACTTAATAACCGTTATGTATCTTAAGCCGACGCCTCCACCCCCTCCACCTACCATCTATTGCGTCGAATGATGAGATGACACAAGAGAAAAGAGCACAGGGTAGGGTATTGTTGTCATGAAAGAGGTCCAAAGCAAATTGCGAGACAGGGGGAAACTTAGTGAGGTGGAACAAGAAAGGACAAATTGTGAATTTGTCATATTTCAAAATTTGACCTTTCTTGTGTCATCTACAGTAAATTTCCTCCTCTCTATATTAATTTGCTTTCTAGACCTCCTTCATGACAATAAGATCCTTCCCTAGTGCTCTTTTCTCTTGTCTTATTTTGCCATTCGGTGTAATAGATGGATTGGCAGAGGGGGCGAAGGAGCTAGCTACGGCGGATGGGGCGATGTGGTTAAGATCCTCAGTACTTGAGCCATTTGTTACCCCCATACAAGCCTTCAATTGGATGAGGTGGTGGAGTAGGGGGCAGCGGTAGAGGAGGAGGAGTTCCTTGGGAGCTTGACATGATGAAGGATAGAAGGAGGAGGCCGATAAAGAAAAGTAGTAAGAATCACAAGGAATAGTTGAGTTTAAATAGAGGTTTGAAAGGTTATGAGGTATGATTTATGAAAGTCTAACAAGATTACAAAGGGTTATGATGAGGTGTGACATTGAAGATCCGAATATTACGAAGGGTTATGAAAAAGTTAGGTGACGGTTGTTTTTGAAGACCGTTATGTTTTGTCTTCTTTGATATATAAGTGTTTGGAAGACAAATCGTTTGTAAGTGTTACATGACGTTTGTTTCTTAAGAACCATCATTTTTGTCACTAAATAAATGACGGTTGTTAGCTACACCCATTATGTTTGTGTTTTCTCAAATTCCGCCTCACAACATATGACGGTGCACATAATTAACCATTACGTTGAAGCATTATATATCTTTGTGTGACATCCGCCTTGATATACATGACGTTTATTAGATGTGACCGTTATGTATTAGGCATAATAAATTCCCAAATGATGATGAGTTCCATATGTTGTGTGAACGATGAAATAAATTATAAAAATATCTTATTGTTTAGTGGCATGTAAGCTTTTGTCTAAGTCAGAGGTTGTTGATTCAATTCCACTTGTAACCTTAGAACTGCATATAATAAAAAAAAAATAGCTTCGCGGTTTTGTTATGTCCAATCTTATTGACGTATTTCATAGTACAATAAAGTTAAAATATACAAAAAGGAAAATTTCACTGTACCCCACTATAGATATTTAATATCAAAAAACACCCAAAACATTTTAAAACTTCACTTCGTAGGATTAAACTAAAATTAATTTTCTTTGGCTGAAAAATGTTTATGCCCTTGTTTTGTACATGGCTGAAATGGTCTTATAAATTCCCACAAATGTATTATAAATAGCATGTATTCTTGTGAATAAGCTCTTTGTTTTGTACATGATCGTAATGGTCTTGTAATTTCACTTATTTGCCTTGTAAACAAGCATATTTGACTTATAAATTTTTACACATGTCTTATGAATAATCATATTTAACTTATAAAATAATGGCACAATTGTTCTTTCACCCAAAAAATTTTAATTTCAGTTTAGTCTTAGGGGTACAATAAAATTTCAGAAAGTTCTGAGGGCTGTTTGATATTAAATAGCTACAGAGGGGTGCAATAAAATTTCCCAAATTTAAAATTAGTTTATCTTGTTCAGAGAGACATACAAATTTAAAATTGTTATTTGTACACTTGAATAAACTAGTAAGAGATTTCACTCTAATTAGATAGCCAAACCCAGCCATGTGAAATGCCCTAAGAACACGGTAAAGAGCAAGATACATGAATATATACAAGAGTTAAGAGATTAAAGTCAATTGTTAAGTGATCTAAACTTTTTAAGCTTTATTATGTTAGGGAGACATTTGTGTCTTTGAAATATAGTGTGATGCTTCCGTACAGTGGGAGTAGCTAGCTTTAAGCAAAAAGTTCACTTGTTTGATACTTAAAGTGACAGCATCTTAATGAGGAAACAAAGCTAGCCAGGGAAGTGCAAGTGCATGTATATGTGGAAAATTGTATAGTGATTCTGATCTTCTCCATTAGAAAGGAACTAGCTAGCAACGTGACTTTAAAAGATTGTACAGATGATACCCTACTAAGATCACGCGTGATATATCAAAAAGTCTCTTTTAAATTAATATTTATAGGAAATATAGTTAGCTAGGGCACGCTTGACTTCATCTTTAATTTTTAGAACATTTTTTGGTTCAAAAAAACAAAATAAACATAAAAAATTGTTGGAAAATGTATTTTTGTCACATGTTCTTTTTTTTTTCTTTTTTTTTTTTTGGAAAAAAAAATCAAAACATGTTTTGATGTTTTGGTACTTTTTGTTTTACAAAATTATGAAAGAGACAGAGAACAGTGTAGTTTCATTGATAACAATCATATTAATTAAGCAAATTATTCTTTCATTAGAGATATGATTTTCAAAATATTGATTCTAAAATATTTTTTTTTTTTTTTTTTTCAAAAATTGTTCTAATAATATAAAAATAGAGAATAGAATCAAAGAAAGGCTCAATATCTTCCTGCACACTAATATTATTTCCAAACTTCATCCCCCCCAAAAAAAAAAAAAAAAAAAAAAAAAAAAAAAAAAAAAAAAAAAAAAAAAAAAAAAAAAAACACAAATACACACTACGTTATTAATATAATCTCTAAATAATTAATTTATGAATGTTAAGAAAATTAGTTATTTTTATTAATTAGGTGTGTTGGTTTTTTTAAAATACACAGCCCTTATGGTTTGTTTGATAGGAGGGGAAGGGAGGGAAATGAAAATTTTTATGAGTTGAATTTTTTTTAAAAAAAATTAAAGAAGTGGGGGTTATAAATTTTTGTTGTTGAAAATATACAACATAAAATAGAAGAGCAAGAAAAATTCATTAAAAATCTTCAACCCCACTTTTATAATTTATTTAGATTTAATATAATTAATGTTTTTAAAATCGAGTTTTTACGTAGAAAGCGAGGGGTGGTAGAAACTTAAATTGTAGAAATAACATGAAACGTAAAATTTGTCAAGATACAAAATATATATATATATATATATATACAGATACAAACACATAAATACATATGTATGTCCCCCCCCCCCCCCCCCCACCCCCAATAAAAACACACACACACATAAGCGCGCACGCGAACACACGCATATATACATATAAACACATGCGCGCGCATGCACTCACCACACACACACACACATATATATACATGTAAAGAAAACATAAATCCATAGTCAAAATTTAATGAACAACTTCATATTTAAGAGATATAAGTCACATAAGTCTAAAAACAAAAAAAGAGTTTAATAACTCCTATAACCAATTTCCAAAACATCAAAAGATAAAGTCTAACAATTTTTAAATTAGATCAATTGATTTAAATCAAACACATCATCTTGCATCGGTTGCATGTCCTCAATGTCCTTTTTTCTTACTCGCATAATAAGTTCATGTGCAAAATTTGGCATGTTCAAATTATGACCATTCATAGGTTTCTCCACTTCAACTTCAATCAATATTTCCTCATCATGAATATCAAAATCTAGGTTGTTTTCATCTTTCTAATCTTCTTCATTAAAAATGGTAAAAGCTTTCGTTTGTACTGCTTTACGTTTTTACACGGTGTTTTAACTGTTTTTACTAAGGACAATTTTTACTTGCGTTTTAACATGTATCAACCTAGTTTTTTACAACAATGAATATAACATAAAATCCCCCCCCCCAAAAAAAAATCTCTCATGCCAAACAATCTCTTAATGGAAGTCTCCTTAATATATACAATCAATAGAGATATTTTAGAAATATATATATATGAATTTGATAGATAATGTGAATTGAAGTATTATATTTAAAATGAAAATAAAGCCTGTCCCTATCTTCCATATTTACGACAATGATGGATAGTGTGTGTAACACATGATAAACCAAATATCCCAGCTGGGAGTAAACAGACAAAAATTAGTTGACGCAATAATTAATTTCATGTATGTATCGATCTTTCCAATCAACAGTTCTTATTGCCGGAATAATGAGCATAATGCAGCCAAGTTCACGCGTGATTTATATATAATATCTACTTTTGACTCTTTCTTTTGCTTCACAGTACCAAACTTTGAACCGAGACACAAGTATTTGAACATTGACCAATTTGGCAAATCAACCCTAACACGTACCTCCACGAAAGGTTTGATTAAGTCGCAAAAAAAAAACTCAACCCTGTTCGTTGAATCACTGTTCTCTCCTTGATAAATAATTTAACACTTGATATATTGTCTCAAACCTTTTCAGAATTTTGAGTTCTGCATAACAGAATTATTGTCCTTCGAATATTTTCCTAAGGTAATAAGATGCATGCATGTGATGTAATTTTAACTATATTCACTTCATACGCTCCAAGAAGTACATATATATATATAACGTACAGCTATAGATCTGTTTTTATGATCTTCTTTGTTCCCTTTTGTTTTTACGACATATATATCCACCCCTATAGTCCATCTAGATAGCTAGGAAGAGAAATTTGAATGGGCTATGAACAATGGTTTTTGACAAAGTGAGGCAAAGAGGTTGAAAGTTTAAATAGTTTAAGTCACGTAAAGAAGAATAAGGTGAAGGGTCTGAAATTCAAACTGGGTTTCTTGACGGCATCTCAGTCTCTAATGGAACGTTACGTAATATGAAACTGTTAGGTTGTGTGTATAGCCAACTCACCCGACCAGGTTAAGTTTGAATACTTTGTTGTATGTTAAACAAATGGATAAAGTCAATTTAATGTTGTAATTATTCGAGGCAGGAGGTTCCCCATCTTGGAAACTTGGATTAATTGTGTTAATTATTCTGTCCAAGAATTATAACTATGCATACAAGAGTTTACTTCTACAATATTAAGTGCGTCTTTGGTCAAAACTCCAAAGGCCAGAAAAAGGGTTCAACATGTTGAAGTTTCGTTGGTTTTAATTAGTATCACCGAAGGGTCTAAGATTTAGTTATTTGTTGTAAAATTTTTTTTTTTTTAATTATTATAAACAATAAGATATTTTGTGTGTATAAAAATTTAGATTCAAACATACCTCATATTTTTTTTACAATTTATCATAATTAAATACAATGCCCATTTACCACAACAAAAGTCTTATTTCACAAAGTCGAGTCAATTACATGGATCGTATCATGATGTCATTTCTATCAACATCTTAATATTTGATTATATTGTTAACTAAAATGTCATGTTTAATAACTTTATTAAGTGTATTCTTTAGTTTTCCTCTATTCTCTTTTAGAGACCTCTGCCTCTCACTGGCTTCCAACAACTTTTTTTTTTTTTTTGGGATAAATAGTATGCTCATTTATCTTATAAAATCCGTTCGTATTTAATCAGTTTGTGTTGATACTTTTTATAATACAATTTTAAATATAAGTGCACAGGCATTTAATAATAAGCCATTGTTATCCAGTTGGCGCAAAAAAAAAAAAAAAAAAAAAAAAAAAAAAAAAAAAAAAAAAAAAAAAAAGAAAAGAAAGAAGAAGCCATTTTTATCTTACTTGTAAGTGTACGTTGAATTGACTTTAATTTCATCGTTGAAAATTTATCGACACACATAATAGGTATTTACATTTCCCCCCAAAATAACATCAAAGACTAATGCGGCTTCTATATATACCATCATAAAATAACATATCAGTTGACATCAACCATCAAAATAATGAAATTAAATTTACATTTTGACATTTCCAAACGTGGGGGACAAGCAAGACGTCCCATACCCATTTACATTTGAAAAAAAAAATAAAAATATCATCTTAAAATAATCGTATTTAAGTTATCAAGTACTCATATTTTGATAGAAATAAAAATATGAAAATTCTCTCACACGCGCACGCACATGTAATGGTTTGATTACAATCCCCCCCCCAAAAAAAAAAATCATAATATATATATATATATATATATATTTGAATCTCACTCAGCTCATACAAAATATATATGCAGAGTTTGTGATTAATTCTGCTGGGTAATATATAGGAGAAAGTGAATTAAGGAGAGTGACAACAATTAAAATATTCTTTATATGATAAAAGTATTCACGGATTAGTAAAATACAACTCCCTACGCCAAAAATTGGGTTGTTCTTTCATTCCTTGCACTCAACTTCAATATATAATGCTTCACTTTCTGCTTAAAGAATTGCAATATGAAGAATTTGTTGCATCAGATTATTAAATTCTAAGCTAGCTAGATGGATGCTGGATTCATCTTAATTATGCCATATGCATGGATTCAAAATATTGAAACTTGGTGGCAAAATACTGCCAATTATTTTTTTAATGAAACACATATTTATTTATAACTTTTCAGTTTTCACAATATATATCATTGAATTGATCTTATCTAATTATTTACGTACCCTAGCTAGCTAGGGCCATAATCCTTATTAGGATATATAATAATTAATTAAAGATGTGCTGGAGATATGGGTATGAATCATAAGTATTATTGTGATTGTTATTATTGCCACTAGTAATCATAAGCAGCCTTAAAATTTATCTGCTTGAGTAGCCAGTAAGGGACTTCACAATTCAATTACCGTGTGAGATATATATATATATATATATATATATAAATATATAGATCACTCCTTATTATCTAGCACGCTATATTCTATAATATCTATCTGTACATCAATTGCGTATATAACTGCTATGCTGTCAATGTCCTCCACAATTTATTTCTATAAATTGCCTTTTCAATAAGGCACTATTTCCCTTTATATTATTTTGTTCTAAAAACTTATCCCACTCCTCCTCTTCTAATTCTCTCTCTCTCCCCCCCCTCTCCTTCTTTGACTTATGACTTACGATTTATGAGTGCCTTGATTCATTAGAATCCTCAAGCCAAAAAATTAATAAATGAATAAAACGTTAATTAATCTGAACGTGGTCAGGCATTTAGCCCCAAAGGACAAGATGAAATTATATTAAACTATCAATCAATTAATCCTTCATCGTCACTTTCTTACATCAAAATTAATTATACTTATCTATCTAATGTTACTATTGTTATTGTTCTCAAATTTGTTGGTTGACTCGTCAATTTTATCGTTTTTACATTTCAAGCTTACAAAATTATATTGAATCACCTGGTAAACTTGTGCTAGTTATAAACTCAAGAAGTAGACTCTTCTAGAAGAAGGAACAAAACTCAATCAGGCCAATATTTTATACATAGATACATCCCTTCTTATTAAGACTTTATTTTATAAAAAAAAAAAAAAAAGTTATTGTTTGTAATTCTATATCAGCACATGTTTGCAGGGAGCTGCAAAGCTGTCACTGTAAATATGTGGATTTCTGATGTAAGTTACTTATCTCATTTAATGCATTTGATCTTTATCAAAACCATAAATAATAATAATAATAATAACAACAACTCACGAATTTAGACATCAAGTTTTGTTTTTACATTTTTAACTTCCAAAATTATGTTAACTTATTTTTAAACCCGTGTTAACTTTTTTGATTTGATCACTCTCAGTTATTTAATATACAAATTTTATAGATTTTATTTATTTATTAAACATGACAAATTATGAATATTGATGGATTGAATTTCAGTTGTTTTGATTTAAAATATATTTAAACAAACTATTGTAATATTTTATATATTATATCAATACTTATTTATTGATAAAAGTAAATTTTTATAAGTTTGTAATTTCAATTTATTATATGAGTATACGTCACTGAGTTTATTTAAACTGGCAATTTGACAAACCTGGCTATTGTGGTATGTAATGTTTCGAAAGCTTTATTTATCAGCCAATGACTTATTGATCTTCATTCTTCTGATATCCACTTTATGAACCAATAACATTGTAATATACGCACGAATCCAATATATATATATTTGGAAACTAGAATCAATTCCTTTGGCTTTGCTTATACAATTTTAGCATTATTCTGAAGATATGAACGAAGAGAAGTTTCAATTTAACACCTCAATTCAATGCACATAAACGCATTTTCATATGAACTAGCATCGTTAATTCAATGTTTTTAAACAATGAAAGCAACTGCGACGATGATGGCATTATATACACTTTTATTATCTGTGATAGGAATATATATATATATATAGAGAGAGAGAGAGAGAGAGAGAGAGAGTCTAAGGGAGTCTACTTGAGGAGGAATAATACCTAGCTTGCAGCTACTATCATCATCGTAAAAGCATCTTTTCCACAAATAAGTAGACACTCACTTGATATTTCTCATTTTTACTTTAGAATTTACATGTATTGTAAATATCGACAAAATTAATTATTCCTTTCTTGCTATATTATTATTAGTTTGTTTTCTTAATAATGGAACTAAACGTCCGTGGTGGTCCGCGCGGTTGCACAAAAATGTTGCTGCATATTTATGGGTTTAATTAGTGAGTCTATGAAACACATGGGCGACTTAATGTCAGCAACTATATGTAAGTAATGAATTTCATTATATATGTAAATCATAAATAACTAAGCAACTGAAAAAAGATAAAGAATCACCCCATGAGAAATAATCTTGTCACATGCATCCAAGGTCTATTATGAGAGCAATTTTATTACGCAATACAACCATAATGTCCGTGGGAATTTTCTCATCTGTAATATAATCATGGAATTATATATTCTGCGAATCATTAGAGGAGGAAGCCCTAACTATCTCACGAGAACCAGTGTTTGACTGATTAATGTTGTCTAAAAATGAAACATTTTCCCGTACTTCACTTATATTCAAAAGCATATATAGAAACATTACGTTAGATTTCGAGTCTTCTCATATTAAATTGTAATACAGGTAATATTTATAAAAACATTTCTTAATAGCCCATAAAGTGATGAATGATATTGTGAACTAAAAATTTCTTCTAGAAGACATCCCATTTTTTGAACTGGAGAGAGTATATCTTTAAGGGTTAATGTGCAATTTTATCCAGAAAATAAAAATCTAAAAGTTTTTTAATGAGCAATCTTGTGTCCTGCAGTAACCAAAATTTAGCAACTTTCCTTTACCATTAAAAATATTAATAGTCAATTTTTCAACAACCAACGTTAGTTTTTTTAATATTTATGACGAATTTGCTCCTTTTAAAACATTTTTAGAGTACAATTGTTTCTCTAGTAGCTTCCGGATAGCTAACACTCTTGATGATAGGTTACTTTCAGGCTAACAACGTAACCCTATCTTTAATTTAACCATGCCTTTAACTTGTGGAACGTGCTCATCATGTCAGGGTGAAGCAACTTTTAAGATAGAAATGGCAAATTGAATACTGTTACAAAACACGCAGGCTAAGCAATATCTTAGCCTGAAATGAACAAACAGCGACGTGATCATTTTAAAGTGAACTCGTGCTAATTCATGGTAATTCGAAATAATATTGAAACCCATAATTCTTTTTTGTTTGCTTCTTCAATTTGTGCACATAATACTCCCTATACTTTTCTGTTTTACTTGAGGAAGTTATTTTAAGAAACTTTTTTTTTTTTGTCAAAAATTATTTTAAGAAACTCATCCATACTTAATTATAAAGGTTCAAGACGACAAGATCATATCCGTAGAGTTATATACCTCTCTGCAAAGAAAAAATTCTCTGCAAAGAAAAAATTAACTTAATCTGCTTTACATTCACTTTTGCCAGAAAAAATGGTGATTCTTTATTTGTTCTGTTCTGTTTTGTTTGTGCGTTTAAATTGATCTAGATTTCGGATCTAAAAAGATTGAGAATCATATATATATATATATATGTATGTATGTATGTATGTATATAGCTTGGCTGTGTCAAGAGCTTCTAATAGGATTAATATTTTACTGTCTTAGATCATTCTCTCAGTTATAGCTAGCAATTAATATAACGTATTAGCTAGCTAAGACAGTAAAATATTAATCCTATTAGAAGCTCTTGACACAGCCAAGCTATAACTGAGAGAATGATCTAAGACAGTAAAATATTAGCTAGCTAGGACCTGAAATTAATTTTCTAATAATTCCCTAAATACGATGAAAAGGAAAATGTCAACATTATGCAATTGTCACGACGCAAAAAGAATCCAAACCAATATACCTACCCTTTTCATATAAAATTGTCACCACTCACTCACACATAAAGAACCAAACAAAACCAGGCCTCTCGCATTCTTTTAAAAAACTATCTCTATGCCTTGTCCACATCGTAGCCTGCATCACGCTACTTCCTCTAGCCTAATTATTACCTTAATCCTATCATTAAAAAACTATTCTATCTACAGTACGTATTGTCACCGCAATAACTACTAGGGGAGAGCATTCGGTTTTAGGTTAAAACCGAAAAACCGAAGTACACACATTTTCAGAACCAAACCGAAAACCTAACACCGAAAAAACCAAAATATTTCGGTTCGGTTTTGCAATTAATTCGGTTTTTTGGCTTAAGTTGGACCTTATTATGGGCCTTCTTATTTGGGTTAATTCTGTAAAATGGCTAATCTACTTTTTTTTTTTTTGGCTGAATCAATTTACAATATTGACTATTAAGTGCAACCTGACTATAATATACTTTACATGGAGCACCTGATATATATCAATTTTCGCTTGTATGACAATAGGTTGTAGATTTTAAGATCAAATAAAAAGAAAAGAAATAATCTAATACATATTAACAAAATACAAAGATAATGAAAAATTACTTACAAAAATATCTGCATTGCATCTACTATACTTCAACATTTTCCTTCAATGTAATGAAAAATTTTGGTTTTAACCGAAATAAAATTGCAAAAACCGAACACGAATTAGGCTAGTTTAAAAAACTGAATCAAACCGAAAAACCGAAACCGAAAAAACCAAACACCAAATTATTTGGTTCGGTTTTCGGTTTCGGTTTTGATTTGCTCACCCCTAATAATAACCACTAATACGAGTACTTCACCAACCTAGGTGGGATGAAAATTTCACTGTGTGGATGCAGTAATTAGGTTATCTTCTTTTTGTCTCTGCATGCTTCTGAATTATCCTCTCAGTTCATTATCATCCACCTCTTCAGTAAGGCTGAGCAAGTTAATTAGAACCGGAAAAAAAAAGGGGGTCTGAAGTTAATTCAGCATTTTTTTTTTTTGGGGTTCTTTTTTTCCAGTTTTGGGAAGTGTTTTTCGGTGCTTGCTGTTCAGTTCGGTCATTTTAAAAAATTCCATCAAAACTGAAAAGTAGAATGTGATTTATCATGGAACAGGGCTCTCACTTCAAAGCTAAAAACCAGAAGTCATCGTGGTTCATCCTCCCGCTCTGTGTCGTTTTCGCAGCGCAACAAACCCTGGGAAAGAACTCAGCGTCGGCATAGGGCAGTAGGCTCGGAATTCGAGACAGCTTTTGCTGACTAAGCAATTCGGTGGGCCCCTCACTGTCGGCTCCTTGATCCCCAGACCCTACGCCCCTCGGGCCCACCTGTATCTCCATGAGGACACACTGAAAACCCCTTTAATCTTTTTGTCCCAAAGACCAGACGTAAGCTATTACATAAGACACTTGACAAAGCCACGTTTCTAGCCCCTATATAAACCCCCTTAATTCATCACTTACAATCACAATCTCATCATCACCAAGCTTCCCCTTTTCCCTCTTTTGTGATTAAAAATCCTGAAAATTCCTTTTCCTCTCTGAAAACCCCCCCAAACCAGACCATATATATGACCGCCATGGCTTATTATGATCCTGCTTGTGAGAACGATGCTCAGGCTCTGCAATTCATAGAAGATGTCACCAGAGACGCAGCCTCTGTCCAACAGAAAGTTCTGGCCGAGATTCTCTGCCAGAACGCCGACGCAGAATACCTTAAACGGTTTAACCTCAGCGGAGCCACCGACCGTGAAACTTTCAAATCCAAGGTTCCTGTCGTAACGTACGAGAATCTTCAGGCGGATGTCCAACGCATTGTCAATGGTGATCGCTCCCCCATCTTCTCCTCTCATCCAGTCTCTGAATTCCTCACCAGGTATATATACACACTAAAGACACACACACGAATATATAAATTAAAGTATTATAAAGCCTGTTTAATTTTAAGAAATATTTACTGTAAAAAAATGATGCAGTTCTGGAACATCTGGTGGGGTGAGAAAACTGATGCCAACAATTGACGAGGAGATGGACCGTCGTCATCTATTGTTCAGCCTTCTCATGCCTCTCATAAAACAGTACGTTCCGATTTTCTCCCTTCCTTTTTTTTTTTTAAAGAATATATATTATCATTTTCGTGCTGGCTGTTACCATATGTGTCTCTTTTGGTACTCAAACAAACTGAGCTATTAGGATATTAGGATTAATTCAATTTGATTTTTCAGGCATGTGCCGGATTTGGATGACTGGAAGGCGCTTCGGTTTTTATTTTTAAAGTCAGAGACGAAGACACCAGGAGGAATAGCGGCACGGCCAGCGAGCACAAGCTATTACACAAGCGAGCAATTCAAAAAGAGACCATTTGAATCATACACAAGCCCCAATGAAGTCATCGAATGTACAGATTCCTTCCAGAGTTTGTACGCTCAGATGTTATGTGGCCTCATCATGCGAAAAGAAGTCCAACGTGTCGGAGCAATTTTCGCCTCCGGATTTCTCAGAGCCCTCAAATTCCTTCAGAATAATTACCATCAGTTGGCCCATGACATCTCCACTGGGACCCTAACTTCACAAATCACAGACGCTTCTATCAGAAAATGCATCGAGAATAACATCCTCAAATCCGATCCTGACCTCGGAGATTTCATCTTAAAAGAATGTTCCAAAGAGAATTGGGAAAGAATCATCACCAGAATTTGGCCTAACGCTAAGTACCTCGACGTTATCGTCACCGGCGCGATGGCTCAGTACATCCCAACTCTTGATTATTACAGTGGTGGCCTTCCTATCGTTTGCACCATGTACGCTTCTTCTGAATGCTTCTTTGGTCCTAACCTTAAACCCTTTTGTGACCCATCTGAAGTTTCCTACTTAATCTTACCGAACATGGGATACTTCGAGTTCTTGCCCCTTGACGACTCGTCGTCGTCTTCTCAAGACCCGGTCGACCTCGCCGACGTTGAAGTGGGGAAAGAATACGAGCTGGTTGTCACCACGTACGCCGGTCTCTGCCGGTACCGGGTCGGCGATGTTCTCCGAGTCACGGGGTTCCATAACTCGGCGCCGGAGTTTCAGTTCGTGGGGAGAAGGAACGTTTTGTTGAGTATTGACCTGGATAAAACGGACGAGACCTCGTTACAAAAGGCCGTTGACAATGCGTCGTTGCTTCTAAAAGAGTTCAACACTAGCGTGGTGGAGTATACTAGCTACGCCGACACTAAATCTCTTCCAGGCCATTACGTGATTTACTGGGAACTGTTAGCTAAGGACCAGCCGCCGTCGGTCGGGCCCACCGATGAAGTCCTGAACCGATGCTGTCTCGCCATGGAGGAGTCTCTGGACGCTATGTACAGACAAGGGAGAGTGGAATACAAATCGATTGGGCCGTTGGAAATAAGAGTTGTGAAGAATGGTACTTTTGAAGAGCTTATGGATTACGCGATCTCAAGAGGCGCGTCGATTAGTCAGTACAAAGTGCCAAGGTGTGTAAGTTCAACGCCGATGCTGGAACTGCTTGATTCGAGGGTGGTTTCGGTTCATTTCAGTCCTTTGCCGCCGCACTGGGCGGCGGGAGGTCGCCGTTTGGATTGATGCTATGACGTAGGTGGGTGGCCTGATGATGATCACGTGCCGGTCTTTAATTTTCATAAGTGGGAACACAGGATATAGCATGGAGATAATACAAGATAACATTTTTATCATCACATAATGATAATATTCATTTCCTACTAAGGTAGCCCTCTTTATTTTTATTTAAGAGACCGCAAAAGCAAGAGAAAGCACTCCCAAATTGTTGTATCTTAAACTATTTTGATCTGAAAGAAGCCAAGAAGCAAGAAGGAACCAATCTCAGAGCATGACGGTGGCCACACTCTAACCAAACAGAGAAGGGTCAACCATGGTGGCTAGATTCAGTCATGGGTTTCACATGCCATATTGGACACCATTTCTGGTACAAGTAGCTGTGGATTTGAGTTGGGCAGGAAGTTTTCGTGTGGATTTACCAAAACACGAATCCCATGTAAACAATAAGCTTCACTTAGATCTTCGCCTCTGATACGCTTCACTTGCTTTCTTTGACGTTGGGTCTTCATATGTAATATAATATATGTTTTTACATATGCTATTAGATGTCAAATAAAAACTCCAATTTATGTACTTTTACCCTATATTTAGATGAGAAGAAAATAAAAATGAGGAAAACTCTTAGAAATAGAAAAAAAAAGGGTTAAATACCATTTTTACCATGAAAGATTTGGTTTTGGAGCACCCAGGAAGTTTTTTTGGTATCATTTTTGCCCCGAAAGTTTTCAAAAAGGAGCAAATATGCCTTGAAAGTTTTTTTTATGGGCAAATTTTTATAAACTTTCGGGGCAAAAATGATACAAAAAATAATCAATCCAACGGTCAAGATCAACCGATGGGCAAGATTGTTACGTTTGTAAACTTAGGGGCAAAATAATACAAAAAAACTTAGGATACCCCAAAATCAAAACTTCCGTGATATAATTGGTATTTATCCCAAAAAAAAATTACCATTTTTAAAGTTTTTCTTCTTAGTATTTCCTCCCCTATTTTTAGTATCACTTTACCCTCCTGGCTCCATCCAAACATAAATGTTTCCCTGTTTCTCTAAGATGATTAAATTATTTTGCTTTCTAGTTTGCCTTTTCATGTACTTCTATTAGCTGTAAACAGGTTTTGGAGAATCCGAAGATTTGTGTGTGTGTGTGTTTTTTACAAGACTTAACTGAATCATAGTTCCCTGTGAGAGAGATGTTTTTATAAGTCACTGAAGCAGACTCTGCCCCAGGCCACCAAAATATGCATTTCATAGTCACGGAAACACGAACCAGTGTTACTCTAGATCCATTTTAATACACAAGATGGGATACTTCGAGTTCTTGCCCCTTGATGAAGACTCGTCATCATCTCGTGACCCGGTAGACCTCGCCGATGTTGAAGTAGGAAAGGAATACGAGCTGGTTATCACCACGTACGCCGGTCTATGCCGGTACCGGCGATGTTCTCTGAGTCACAGGGTTCCATAACTCGGAGCCGGAGTTTCATTTCGTGGGGGAAAGGAACGTTTTGTTGAGTATTGACCAGGATAAAACCGACGAGACCTCGTTACAAAAGGCTGTTGACAATGCGGCGTTGCTTCTGAAAGAGTTCAACACTAGCGTGGCGGAGTATACTAGCTAAAAGAGTTTAAATCTCTCCCAGGCCATTACGTGATTTACCAGGAACTGTTAGCGAAGGAGCAGCCTCCGTCGCCGATGTGGGTGGGGCCCACTGACGAAATCCTGAACCGGTGTATAGACAAGTAAGAGTGCAATACAAATCGAATTTGGGCCGTTGGAAATAAGGGTTGTGAAGAATAGTACTTTTGAAGAGCTTATGGATTACGCGATCTCAAGAGGCGAGTCGATTGGTCAGTATAAAGCGCCGAGGTGGGTATGTTCAACGCCGATATTGAACCTGCTTGACTCGAGGGAGGTTTCCGTTCACTTCAGTCCATCGGCGCCGCACTGAACAACGTCGGGAGGTCGCCGTTTGAATTGGTGCGATGACGTGGTTGGGTGGCCTGATGATGATGACATGCCGGCCTTTCATAAGCGGAAACACAGGATATAGAAGAGAGATAATACAAGATGAGAGCAAGAGAGAGCACTCCCAATTTAAGATATGAGAGAAACCAAGAAGCAAGAAGGAACCAATCTCCAATGATAAGTTATTATTATACGTTATATTAATATTTGATATATTGTTATATTGAGATATTATATAACTTATGTTAACATTATTTTTTATTTGATTTATTTAAGTTAGATTTGATTAGATTCTAAGATTAATCTGTCTATATAAACACTCAATTACTTATACTAAGAATTAAATATTAAGGATTTAATAATATTTTAGAAGCTTTGTTTCCTCTATATTTTAATCCTTTAAATTCTAGCATAAGAGAATGACCGTGGCCACACACACCTGTGCACAAGCCGAACAGGGTCAAGCATGGTGGCTCGATTCAGTCATGGGTTTCAAATGCCATTTTAAACGTCATTTCTGGTACTACGTACAAGCTGTGGATTTTGAGATGGCCAGGCTCATTATTTACACTACAAACTATGTTCTATATTTAGGATTATAAGATTAAATAATAAGCTTGACTTAGATCTTAACCCTCTGATGATACACTTCACTTGCTTTCTTTGATATTTGGTCTTCATATGTAATGTGTTTACACATATGCTAGCCTAGCCACTAGAATATCAAATAAAAACTCCAATTTATGTACTTTTAATGTCTCCTTGTTCCTCTATGACGATAAAGTTTATTTTTTTATTTTTCCTTTCGAGTTTAGTTTGCCTTTTAATGTACTTGTATTATTTGTAAAAGGGTGTTAGGAAAATCTGAAGATTTATTTGTATTTTACAAAAGGCTCTGCCCCACCAAATTATGCATTTTAGCCGAAGACCATTCAGTCCAGTGACACCAAGTTTGGGGTTCAATACCCAACTTACCTACGGTCCAAATCCCAAAAATTTATATGCATTTCATCATCACAGAAACATGAAGCACGGTTTCTCTAAATCCATTTTTACGTATAAGACAAACTCAAGAGACTTTCTTCCTTCATGTTCATGAGGGTATATACAAACAAACACAAATTGCCAAGTTCTGGTGTTTTGACTTCATACTCCTCTCATACATAGTTTCCATAAAAAAGCTTACTTACGTTAGAGAAGTGAAAGATCAAAAAATGATGCCAACTCACTTTAGTTTTACACCTTGATGTTTGACAAGTTTCATCTTTTTTTTTTTTTTTTTTTCCTATTTAAGAGAATTTTAGGAAAGGGGTTAGGCTCACCTGTAATCTAAGGGCAGGGCAAAGTCTCCCTTCGTCCTAGGTGATACGAATGTTAGGCGTAACGAGTCGTTTATTACTTTCGGCGTTTCTTAGGCATTTAGGAGCTAGGATGCCTCCCATAACATCTTAACTAAATCTAAGATCGAACCTCCTCCCTTTTAGTGAGAGTGTCCTCCCCTTTTGCTAATTGAACTCAAGGTTAGGTTTCATCTTTTTGGGTACAAACAAGTTTGAGCTTTTCTTTGGATCAATGTATTGCAAACTTTGGTTTGGTCGTAAGGTAAGAATGGTCCACTTCTCCATCCGCAGCCCATTTTGCACTTAGCGGGCCACAATTTTCCACTACAATCCAAGTTAGGTACTGTTGCATGCATCATTAGTTAAGGGTTAAGACAAAAAATTTACCATTAATTGAGGAACAAATGTTACTTCAAAAGTTTTTTTGTTCAATTCTGTCTCAAAGGTTTTAAAACTATGTTTTTTTTCCCATTACAATCCAAGCTATGTTTTTTTTTTTTTTGTTAATATAAAAAAAGTTTTTTTTGCTCAATTCTGTCTCAAAGGTTTTAAAATATAGCAATGTTGTTCAACCTAGTTAAAAAATTGATATTGGTGACCAAAAATGTTTCAAACATTAAAGATAACATCGTTCCATTTTAACACTTCTAAAATAATATTGAACTCAAAAAATCTTCGTGAGTAACATTAATGCTAAGTGTATGATAAATTTACACCTTAACCTATTAGTTAATTACACACTGCAAGATTCTCACCCACAAATTATGATTAATGGTTCAGATTCTTCTGACGGACGGTTTTGTTCGGGGTACTTTATATGAAACTTAGGTAAGAAACCTGAAGTATTTTAACTAATTAATTATCATCTCAGCATACTCATTAAGTAGCAATTAATATAGCAAGAAAAAAATTGTTTGAAATTTAGTCTCAACCCATATGCAACATGAATCGTTCCCATCTTCAAAACTTGACTGTGGACTCGGGGGGACATTCTATTGGCGAGTATATTAAAAGGTAGAAGGGCTAAAATGTTTTGGAAGTTTTTGCGAATGGGTATTAGCATCTGAAAGTTTTCAAGAGAGCATATATATCCCATAAGTGTCATCTCTCCATTTAACAAACACTAATAGTCAATGTCTGTTGACTAAATATGCAGAGGTGGCATGCCTATGTGGCATTCACCCAATATTTTTTTTCCGTGTCATTTTTTTTAGTAGGAAAAAATTTAAAAAATTCAGATCTCTCTCCCCATCTCAACAGACCTGCAATAATTTGTCACCCATACCCACAATAATTTCCCTGCCCTTTTTATCACACAAAGGAAAAACAAAGGGATGGATTGATGAACTAACAAACCCATTGACTCAGAAATGAAGATCTTAGTATGTCTTAAGGAGAAAAGGGGGGAAAAAACAAGGAACAAGAAGGAGGGGGGAGAACGCGGTCTTTATATGAAGACAGGATTATTACGTCAATATTTTTGGGACAAATCAGGGCACACGAGTTGCAAAATAAAAAGGATAAAAAACCTAGCTTTAAACAGGGCTGTTTGGGAACTCACCTAATGGACTTATTATCCCATTAGATGGGATAATAAAGTCCATCAAAAAAATTATGAGTGTTTGGGAACACTTCTTATTTGATGGGGGGTTTTTTTTTTTTTTTTTTTTTTGAAGCTACATCATGGAGTTTAGTATCCCATCAACTTTTTCTCCATCAATTTTACATGTGGGCCCCATTTGTAAATGACCTTCCCACCCTCCCCAATTCATGCCTCTCCTCCGATGATTGATGATATGATGTCTTTGTCTTTTCCAATTCTATCGCCATCTTCTTTCCAATTCTATCGCCTGTTTCACATGAAAATTTTGAAATGAAATTTTGATTTGCCTTGTTCGAAGTATTACAAATATGAAATTTTGAAATGAACTTGTAGGGACTAGGTTTATTTAAGCATTTCATTGTGTTGTAATTTATTTAATGGAATTTTACTATTTTATTTAGAAAATTTATATTTATTTTAATTTTTTATCATAAATTATCACATTTTATACAACACATATGTGTGTGTGAATTGATTCATGTCCTTTTCAGTCATTTTCCATCTCATCTATCTTTTTAAAAGCTATGCCAAACAAGTTCCCATCACAAACAAAAGCCACTTCTGCTACTGCTATCCCAAACACAAATCACATCAAAAAAAGTACATCAAGAAAAGTCCATCAGAAACAAAAGCCACTTCTACTAAAGCTATCCCAAACGGGCCCACAAATAGTGATGAGTGATGAGGTTCTGGGAATGTGGAAAAGCCCACGGGTCGAATAAATAATGGATACCATCAATTGGGCAATCCCCAAGTGGAAAATCAAATCAATCTGAACACACCCTCACAAATAAGCCCTTGAATAAGGAAGCACAAATGAAAAAAAAATTCCATCCACTGAAACCTACCAAACAAACTCAAAATTGTAGAAAAAATAGATGGAGAATCAGAAGAAAAAAGAGATCAAGAAGCAGAAGAAGATTTGGATTTGATTTTCAGCTTCAATTTGCAGACAGCTTGGGTTCGATTTTCAAGAAAACGTAACCTCAGATTTTTTCCCCACACTCATGTGGGAAACTTGAGAGTGGAGTTCTCTCCGCCAAAGCGTGAGAGTGGTTAGGGTAGAGGTACAGAGGGACGTCAGTGGGAGCTGGCTAAGGCACGATGATAGGACAAAACTTTATAGCCTATAGACTCCGTAAGTGCACAGGCCGTATCAAGTAATAAAGAGTAAGTAAAGTATCACTCCCACGAGGACTTAGTACCCACAACTTCAGTTAAGCATTAATCTCACAATTTTGTTTAAGTTGAGCAAATTAGATTGAATTTGATTAATAAAAGAAATTAAACTAAAATTAAAATAATAAAAACTACCACACTAATTGAATGAGCAACCTAGAGTCATTAATCCCTTATTTGTTTCTTTGATTTTATCCCCCATAAATTAATTTTGACTTAACTTACTTAGCTAATCTAGAGTACCAATGTCTATAAATGCCTTTCCATTTATATACCTATCTTAATTAATTATGTAATGCCTCACACAACTAAATAAGATGCGTTTTAGATCAGGCTCACTCTAATTTGATTATGCGGAGCTTCTAGGTATATGCCTATCCTAGACGCAAATTAGATTAAAACCTAATTTTCCATTAAATTTAAACCTAATTCCACATTATTTAATCCCAAGGTCAATTTAGGATTCCCTCTTCTAAGTTCAACCCTAAATCTCTAAAACATGCTCAGTGATGGCCAATCAATAAGCAATAACAATTAAGATAAGATTAAATAAACTGAAATAAAATTAAGCAAAACTAATTCATGGGAATATTACCGAGAACCCAAACAAGTTCATAGGTTCTCTAGGTTGAAAAGACAATTTAGCCACACATGGCTAAAACCAAATCCATAAAATAATCAAATTCAGTTTAGAGAATGAAGTAAAAGAAATAGGTAGGAGATCGTTGAACTCGTGCGAGGAAGATGACTAACACCTTGTTTGCTCCTCGCTCCGAACGTTGTCCACGCTCTCGCACGTTTCGTTCTAGCTTACGTTGTGTTGTGCCGTCTCCTTTATATATATTGCTTGCGTAATCTTTATATATCTCCTCGGGTTATCCGTTTCTAATCCTTTTCTCTTTTATTAGATATTAGTTTATCACAATATAATATCTTCAATAACCAACAACCCGAGAATTGCTTCTTGTGGGGTCCATGTTTCAATCTTTTCTAATTGAAGATAATATCTCCTTTGTAATCTTTCTAATTCCTCCCTGCCACGTGTATCTTGAATCCATTCAAATCTCAAATCTTTAATTCCACTGTGCTGTCATGATATATATATATATATATAATTAGCATCATAATATCTCCAAAGACAATAAAATAGGATATCAATAGATTTTCTGTTATAATATTCTTTTATCCTATATTTAATTAAAAGATAGATAATACATAAAGATAATTAAATAGGTATAAAATATTAATAAATTCAACTCATTATATCACGAAATATATACCTATTTAATTATAAAATATATACTTATCACACGACGGAGCGTGTGCGTAGTAAGGGCGAAGATACGGAGGCGTGCGTGCAAGGCTAGTTTGGCAATTTAGAGACAGACAGAAACCTTCATCGTAGCGAGATGGATGAAGATCAAATTTCATCGCCGTTAGTTTGGAGGAGGCAAAATCGAGAGAACGCTTATCGGTAAGGTCTTGTCGAATAAATCATATACAAGATCTACCATGGAGGCAATCTTGCGGAAGGCGTGGAACTTATAGGAAGGCTTCGATGTGATCGAGGAAATCTTGAGGAATGAAGGAGCAGAAATCGGGCATATTACCAGGAAGAAGGAGGAGGTGAGACAGAGAAGATTGTTGGAGGAATCCCAGAAGGTCAAGAAGGAAGCCTCGAAAAAGGAAGACGACCTGTTTTCCATCAAGATTGTCAATACTTCATTTGACAAGAGGAAAGAGGGACTGGAGACAAACACATTTAACAACCAGCGGGTTGATGAGGATGATGAAGTCTCGTTTCTATCAAGAAGCAAGTAAAGTCAACTAGTCAGGCTAAAGGGAAACAAGGTGATAATAAGGTGTCTCAAGTTGAGAGTATCCCTGTGCAATCAGAGATAGCGGAAGGAGTGTGTTCATCTCCAGAGAGGGGAAGTCATTCGATTACCATGGCTCCAAAAGATTCCTTACAGGAAATTCGTAAGGATCCTCTAATTGATTCTTTAACTATGGTCCTATATTGTGAAAATGATATGAGCAACGTGATCACGGGGATAAATAATCTCGAATGAAAAGGAAGGTCAAGAAGATTAGGTGGGGAGAGTTCGAAGAGAAGGAAGCTTGTTGTGGAAAACCCCGTCCAACACCCGATATCTCATCTTATGCTAGTAAAGCGAGGAAAGCCAAAGCTAAGGCGAGAAGGTGTACCGGAAGAAGTTTAAAGGAGGTAAGGAGAATGTCCCATCTGAGGTTGAGGAAGTGGATGAAATGGTAGATGGTTCTGAGCATGACAGTCCTGTAATTTCTGAATTCACTTTCAAGGCTGGAAGTGGCAAAAGAAAGAAGATGACTGTTGAAGGTAGTGGTGGCTGGCCGAAAGCAGCCACCCATGCATCATGAAGATGATTTCCTGGAACTGTTAGGGCCTAGGGAGAGCCTTGACAGTTAACAACTTGAGGGATTTAGCGAAGAAACACAATCCTTCAATAATCTTCCTAATAGAAACAAAGATTTGTTCTAGGAGAATTATGAAAATCAGGCGCAGATGTGGCTTCGATCATGAGGTGTATGTTGAACCGAGAGGGCTAGTTGGGGGCTTGGCAGTTTGGTGGAGAGATTGTATATCTATTACAATTCTATACAAATCTTAAAACATAATTCACGTTGTTGCTGAGTCAGAGGGGTAAAATGTCCTAGGCTTATTACTTTTGTCTATTGGCCACCGAAAGAAAAAGAAAGAAGGCTGACATGGGACTTGATGAGGGGCTTGGCTGTCAACATATCTGAGGTGTGGCTTTTAGTGGGTGATTTCAATGATCGCTTCACAGTCGAGAAAGAAGGTGGCAACCCGCGGGCAATGCGGAAAATAATTAACTTCCGAAGCTCTGTCGATTGCAATTTGATGGATTTGAGTTCAAGGGTTCCAGATTTACATGGTGCAATAAACGTCATGGGGCGATCGTGTGAGAAAGAAAGAGTTCAATCGGGACGGGGCAATGGGAAATGTGGAGTTTAGGGAAGAGTTTGATTAATTGGGCTCGGATGACGAGTACTTACGGGTTGTGGAGGAGGGTTGGAATGGGGTAGAAGGCAACGTGGTAGACATATTGCTGGATCTGATCAGGCGTCTGGAAGCGTGTAAGAAAATATTATTGGCCTGGAGCAAAAGGACGTTTCCTAATTTTAGGAAAATCATCGATCATTTCAGGCGTAAATTGCAATCTGCAGTGAAGGGCCTTTGAATGATGAAAAACTTAAAGAAGCTGAGGAGCTTTCCACGATGCTTGAGGAAGCTTGGATCAAAGAAGAGACATACTGGTTACAACGTTCGAGAATTTCCTGGCTGAAGTGCGGTGACAAAAATACCAAGTTTTTCCATAATAATATGTTGCAGAGGCGTCAAAGGAATAAAATTCTGAGGCTCAAAGATGAAAGCAGTATGTGGTTAGAGGAGAAGGAGGAAATTAATAATGCTTTCAGTGTCTTCTATTAGAATTTATTTTGATATGTGGGGACACGTCCCATGTCCCAAGCCTTGTCTTACATTGATAAGAAAGTTACAGCGGAAGATAACACATTCGATGATGCACTGTTTCAAATATGGAGATTGAGAATGCTGTATTTCAGTTAGGTGCTAACAAAGCACTAGGCCTTGATGGGTATTCGGCCTTATTCTACTAGTCTACATGGAAGCAAGTTGGTAATGAAGTCTGCAGACTGGTACACGACTTCTTTGAGGGGAGAATCAATTTATCACAGATAAATTCAACCAATATTGTATTAATTTCAAAGGTGGATAAGCCTGAAGAAGTGCACCATTTCAGACCTATAGGGCTTTGTAATGTCACATATAAAAATCATTGCGAAAATCTTGTGCAATAGGATGAAGGGATTCTTTGAATAGAATTATCTCACGAGTCAAAGGGCTTTTATAGCTGGCCGAGTAATCCAAGATAATATCTCCATTACACATGAAGCCTTTCATGACCTGACACACAAGAAGACAGGTGGTAAATGGGATTTCGCACTTAAAATAGATATGAACAAGGCCTACGACCGTGTGGAGTGGGATTTTCTTGAAGTGATTATGTTAAAACTAGGATTTTGTAGAGGTTGGGTAGACTGGAATACTGGATTATGGGGTGTATTACCATTGCTGCGTTTAACTTGCAAGTGGATGGGCATAAGGTGGATGCGTTCATTTCGGGGAGAGGTGTGCGTCGGGGATCCGCTTTCACCTTATATGTTTATTTTAGCCTCAGAAGTCCTATCACTGATGATTCAAAGGCATGTGGAGAACAAGGACTTGAGAGGTATAAAGTTAGCACGTAATGCTTCGGTTCTATCCCATTGCTTTTTCGCAGACGATGCAATTCTCTATGCCAATACCGAGGAAGTAAATTGCAAAGTTGTTAAGAAAATCCTGGAGGTGTATTGCGAGGCATCAAACTAATTGGTAAATCTGGAAAAATCTTCTCTATTCTTCTCAACAAATACTCCTATGGAGGTCAAAGAGAAGGTGGCGGCTTGTATGGGTGTTGTGCATTCTGAACAGCCGAGAAAATACTTGGGTCTTCCAGTGGTTTTGGGAATGTCCAAGGCTGCTGCTTTGGCATATATAAGGGACAGAATCGGACTTAAACTTCAGGGCTGGAAACATAGACTGCTGACGTTTGCTGGGAGGGAGACTTTGATTAAAGCCGTGGCCAATTCCATCCCGACATACCCTATAACTTGCTTCCTTTTCCCTAAGAAGTCGTGTATGGAGATTGATGGGTTAGTTTCCAATTTTTGGTGGGGCCAGAATTCTGAGTCTCACTTTATACACTAGAAAAGTTGGAAATATTTGTCCAAATCTAAGTTGGATGGTGGCATGGGCTTCAGAGATTTACTATGCTTCAACAATGCCCTTTTAGCAAAGACCGCGTGGCGGTTACTGACTAATCCTAGGGACCTTTGGTGCAGGATTATTAAAGGAATATACTTTCCAAAAGAGTCCTTTCTTCATGCAAGGAAAGGAAGGCATGCCTCTTGGGGCTGGGTAAGTCTCTTGGAGGGTCGAGACTTGTTGCTAAAGAAGCTTCTTTGGAAGGTAGGTACAAGTTCCTCTATTAATGTTTGGAAAGACTCTTGGATTTGTGGTTTGGAGGGCAACAAGCTATCACCCAGGACCGTACCTGAGGAGGAAGTTGACATGCTGGTTAGTGATATGTTTTGTGATGGTCGTTGGGATTTAAGGAGGATTGACCTATGGATTAGTAAGGAGGAGAAAGAGCTTATCTTGCAAACGCCTATTTCTCCAAATACCTAGAGGATCGTGCGGTTTGGACGGCTAACGAGATGGAGTTTACACGGTGAAATCGGGTTCTTGGGTGGCTAAAGCTCTAGTGAAGGGGGGATCTGTCAAAGACCCGGTACGTCTTACACTATTCCAAATACCTTAAGGAAAAATGTATGGAGTTTAGTGGTGACTTTTAAAGTCCAACATTTTGTGTGGCGTACATGCGTGGGTGTAGTTGTAACAAGAGCTGCCCTGTTTAAGCGCAAATGTGCTGATAGTCCTATGTGTCCTATCTGTTTGACTGAAGAGGAAACTCTTGAACACTTGTTATTCTTATGCCCATGGCCTAAGTGTTGCTGGTTTGGGTGCCGTCTGGGAATCAAATTCAATAAATGGACAATGAAACACTGTGACACATGGCTATGTTTTGTGGGGCTGATATGTTAGATGACTATGGTAAAGCTCTGTTTGCTGTTATGTGCTGGTGGATTTGGAAGAAAAGATGCCAATGGGTGTTTAATGGGGAGTGGCCAGATGCAAGAGAGGTTATATTGCTGGTTAATATGCAAGTGGAGGAATTTTGGAGATCAAAGAGAAGAGAGAAGAGGGTCCTAAGAGGATTTTTGCGAAGGTTTGATAAGAAATATGAAGTGGGTTCAACCGACTATGGGTACAGTCAAAATTAATTCGAGATGGTGCCTACATGTAACCTCGGGTCTTTGTGGGAATTGGGGGGCTGTCGCAATGCCGAGGGGGAATTTTTGGGAGATATGGGTAAGCAAGTAGTGGCAAGTTCCCTCTCTTGGTAGAAGGTATGGCTCTTATGGAGGCTGCGTCTCTCTCGAGGTAATTTTCCGATTATCTTGTTGTTTTTGAAAGCGATTGTGAGATCTTGTATAGATTAGTTAAGAATAAAGTAGTGGGTGGCTGTGACTGGCGTTGCTGGGATCTTGTGAAGGAAATCCAAGACCTGTTTGAGTCTTTGGATGGAGTTTCGTTATCTCTTGTTTGCAGGCAAGGGAACAAAGCTACCGACAAGCTAGCAGCTGATGCAGCAAAGGGAATGAACCAGCATTATTTGCTGGATGCACCAACATTCCCTTTAAGCACCATTCTGGTTCATGATTCTCTGCTCGCCAAGAAGCCATGTGACAATATTTTTGTTCCAGGTAATAGGGAGGGAATAGGTTAAATGATAGATTCATCTTATTGCTACTCTGGTATAGGTTTTAGTTTTGCATTAGATTGTTCGCTAGTATAGGTTGGTAAGAAGTGTGCTAGGTTGTAATGATAGGTTTTTTGAGATTTTCTTGGCTTCGACTATTAGTGATTGTATTCTTGTTTTGTGATTAATAAAATTGACTTTTTGGCCAAAAAAAGAAAAAGAAAACGTGACTTCACAAGCAGTTAACAAACCCAGAATTGGAGAAATATACTAATTTTTTCTTGAGAATTACAACCCACAATAGGATTACAACAAATCCTTCTTAGATGATTATACTAGAGTAAATACCCTTTTGGGTCCCTGAAAAAAACACGGACCCCATTTTCGTCCCTAGGGACTAAAATGAGACATTTTTATGGACTAAAAAGGGGTTTTTGGAAATTTTCGAGGGACCAAAATGTTCACCAATCAACCCTTATTCGTCCTTTTCAAGGACTAAAAAGGGGTTTTTTGTTGTTTGAGTGACGAAAATGGGGTCCTTTTTTTTTTTTTTCCAGGGACCCAAAAGGGTATTTACTCATTATACTATTAACCCTAAACACTCTAGATTTAATGAAAGGTGAAGACTTAAGTTAACCTCCCTCATATAGGGTGAGAATCCTATCATCCTTTACACTTTAATCCATACAATAGGCATTTATTTATAAGGTATAACAATGATTAACTACTTCATTAATATCTTAACTAACAAATAAGGATCTCAACTAACTAATGATCTTATATATCTCCAACATGCTGCTCAAGTTGACACTTCTTATATTCATGAAAGTGTCAACTAATCAATACAACAAATAGGGTTTAATGAAGTGAGATTAGACCAATCATTTTATTCTTGTGAATAACACAACAATACTTTTAGGAGACATCTTCCTCTTTGCCTTCATAAAGACCTTTTCCTCTTTTACTTTCATGGAGACAACTTGTTCTTGGTCAAGCCATTTTTCAGTCTGCATATCTTCAACACGCTCTTCCACGATGAAGACTGCAAACTAATTCATTCTTCTTTAATTTTTTTTATTATCAATATTCTTCTTTAATTGACTACTCCAAATTCTTTAGTAGATATTCAAATTTCTTGAAGCCACTATTATAAAATATAAATTTTACTTCCCTAAAAAATGTTCATTTTTCAAAAAGGGAAGTAAAAAAATAAATGAGGTGGCACTTTTATAATTATAGGCAGGAATTTTGACATATTGTGTGTCCCTTTTACTTGAAAAACGTCTTAATTTACAAAGAAAACGCCAAAAGTAGGGACTTTTGGCATCCTAACTCTAAAAGGGACACCAAAAGTAGAACATCTAGCACCAATAGCACTACTTTTGGCGTCTCTCTTAGGATTGAGATGCATAAAGTGGTTTTTTAGAGTCCTTAATTTAAAATTGGGACGCCTAAAAATTTAAACCACCCATGTGACACCCTACTCCCACAAGCAACCCCACTTCTTATACATCCTCCAATATCACTTGTCAACATCCTTTAGCTCTGGCTTGTCCCTTTGCTTTCGCTACCTCTCTCACTCACTTTGAAGTTGCCTTCATCCTCGCTTGCTTTGATAGGTCCATCTGTGCTTCTTATCTCCGACAACCTCGTCGTTTTAGCAAGAATGGTCTACCTAGTGGTGGAGGCCAACAGAAAATGCCCATTCAACTCCCTCACCACTAACGAATTCTACACTCGTTACTCAGTGAGGCATGGCTCCAAGTTCATCACCAACTCTCAGGGCCTCAAACTCTTCACTCAGTGGTGGACGCGCTCCCCTCCCTTTGTCCGTCCTCGAGATCATCGCCCTGGTCCATGGTTTCACCTGGTTGACCAGATGGTTCGTCCAGCTCACTAACGTTCACTTCACTAAGGCCAGATTTGCCACTTGCGCCATTGATCACCAAGGCCACAGGTTCTCCGATGGCCTCGTTGCTCACATCCTCGACATTAACCCAGTGGTCAGCGACTGCATTTCTTTCTTCTTTTCCTTCTGTTCCCACTACGACTCTTCTCTTCCTTCATTCCTCTACTCTGAATCTCTTGGCGGCGCTATCTCACTCCTTATCACTCTTCTCCATCTCGATTCGCTTGCTAGCGCATCCAAGCCATGGGATGGGATTATCCTCAATAGCGCCATGTGTAGGATTATGTGAAGTTCAAGTGTTGTGGCCACTCAAGTGAAGAGTTATTGAGGGTCTGGAGAGAGTTGTAGGGAAGGTACGAAGAGGTGGAGGTGTTGTTCCTTATCGTGCACGGCGACGATGATGTCATCTGCGATCCTGCTTGTGTAAAGGAGTTGTACGCATGCACCGTATGTCTCTTAAGGCATCCTTTTTTTAACGGACATTGTTCCCAGACTTTACTACGTCGCTCACATAGGCATCTCCCTGAAAAGGGACATAGAAAAGGCTTAAAAATAGACGTTAAAAGTGTTTGCTATAGTAATGACCCAAGCACGTTTAGCCTGATCATCATTTGTTTAAAGAGCCCTGGTCCAAGTGACCATTGTCTACTTCGGAATCATGGTACACGGTAGACTTCAGGCCCCCAAACATGTATCAAATACCACAACATTCTCCACACAAATGTAGCACGACTTCCAACAATGCTATTAACACTTTGCTTCAACCTTTCTTTTGCATGTCTTCACACTTGCTTGATCACAACCCATATAACCTTTGAATCTTTGACTGTTACAACTTATTTTCTTCTTGAAGATCAATTGATTGCCATCTTCACGCCTTGTAGAATCCAGTTTTATCATCAGAAGTCAACAACACTTTTAAAGCCACAATAGCTACAATTAAACTATGGAGTACTTCTGCAACTCATCAAAGTTCTCTTCAAACAAGTCTCGATAAGTTCCCTCTTATGGTTTATATTGCTCGTGATCTTAGGGTCCACATATTTTTCTTTTCTAAATGATAATCCGATACACACCAAATACATACAGTTATTCTACATATTTTGTGGATCGGGTGTCCTGCAATTAGATATTGAGGTCATATCCTACTACTCTATATCACATTACTCCAAACTAGCATCTTTCATCTCAAAATAATACTCTAATCCAAATTTGATTGAACTATGGTGAAGATGCAGAGAAATCTTGCACTGGAGAGGAGCAATTGTTGATAATAGCGAGCACATCCTAAGAGACGTAGAATCTATCTCCAGTCCCATCGAATGACGGCTATGCAAAACGTCGTTGAGGGACAGTGGAAAAGACAAAGATTTGGGCTTGAGCATCAATGATGTACTTGATAATGATGGGCTCTCCGATTCTTTCACCTGCAAACCTCCAATTTGGTAGTTTCTTGAACAGAGGTTAGGGACCAAGCAGCTTCTTTGACGGTGGCAAGATCAACATTATGCCCCTAATCTAAACGTTGACTTCGATATCAGCACACTAATTTGGGCTTGGTTCAACGGAAGGAGGCTTTGTGGCGATGTTATCTTGAAAGTTTGAGAGAGCATCGACAAACCAAGGCGGAAAAATAAGAAAACCTGGGCTTGGTTCCAAGAATCTTCGCGGTGTTGGGCTCAAAACAACCCTTTATCAACCCAAAATCAGCCTTCATATACCATGTTAATAAAATCAGAATTTAGAGAAATATACTAATTCTTCTTAGGAATTATAAGCCAAGATGGCATGAAAACAAACATTTTCTTAAGGTGGTTATACTATTAACCATAAACTCTAGAATTATTAAGAGTTGAGGACTTAAGTTAACCTCCCTCATTTAAGGTAAGAATCCTACCATCTTTCACACTTTAATCCATACAATTAAACCTTTATATAGGGTCTTATTAATGATTAACTATCTCATTAAAATCTTAACTAATTAATGAGTATCTCAAGTAACTAATGCTTTTATATATTGTACCATGCAAAAACAAGAAACACGAGAATCTTGTTCACGTGGTAGTGAAAGCTTTATCAACATGTATCGGATCTAGATACGGTGATAATATTGAAAGTTTCCTTTTACATTTTTTAATTAATAATCTTAGAGATAATAATGGTACGGAGAGCATTAGTTATACCCGCTCTCCTTTATAATATAAGTAGTTTCTAGAAGAATTGCTTAATCCATAATAATAGTCATTTGAAGAGGAATTAATACTTATTTATCAATTTTGCCCCATAATTAATATTTAAATATGGCTTTTTATATTTTTCTTTTCCCTTTAATATATACCTAATTTGATATGGATAAATTTTAAATTTCTTTCAATTTAGGATGAATTAATGAGTCAACTATTATATTTTTTAGTCCTTATAAATTAGTTAAAGTGACTTATATTATAGACAAAAAGAGAGTATATATAATATAAATAAAAGAGATTCCGTATATAGAGTACGGCAAAGATCACAAAACATAATAGTATAGACTTACACGTTAGGTTTGGGGAAGCCTAGGAGACAAGAAATCATAATTTGGTAGCCTAGAACAGGAACTGGGCTTTATTATCGGAAGACATGGAATGGGACCAGGAGAAAGACACGAGATAATTAAGTAAATACTTCCTTTTGCTTCTTTACAAATTAACAATTCTCACAAACTAATAAAAATAGTTAAATTTATTTTAAAATTTAAGTAATTTTCAATATTACATCTACTAATTATACTAAAGTCTAGTATTATATTAATTATTACTCTCACCCACTACCCTTTATTAATTATGGACATACATGAAAAAAATATTTAATGCTTTTTGAAACAAACAAGTGCCTAATAAAATAGGGAAAATTATAATAAAGGACTTAGAGGAAAAAATATTTATTGAGAAGGATCATAAAAATTGTAATTACTTAAAAGGACCAAATACAAAAATTAAAAATTAAAAATTAAAAATACTAAAATACCCCTTAGGAAATCTTCTACATTCCCTCATACATTATCTCCCATATTCTATTTTTAAAACTAATACAAAGTTCTAAATTTCACTAAATTAAACAAAATATTTCTCAAATTTTCATTTTTCACAACTTTTCAATCTTTTCAAAATTATAATTTGTTAAAATCAACAAAATAATTTAATTAAAAATATATTTATATAATTTTAATAAAAATCAAGGTCTTTCATAATTTATTATATATGTTAAACTGAAAAATTTTATATGATTCATTTTTATTTTAGAAGAAATTAACGTGGGTTAAAAATTTATTTAATGTTAATAAATTTTTTTTTTTTTTAAAAATCTATTATATCTTGAAAAAACATGAAATGAGTTTAGTTTTTATTTTTATAAAAAGAGCTTAATTGATATTTACATTGATACTTGATAATATAAATATGGCAACTTGATTATATATTTATTAATAATTATCTATTAATTATATGAATATAGAACTTGTTGAAAATTAAAATTTAAAAAAATGTGAGTTTGAACTGTATAGTTAATTAAATAATATATTTATTCTAAATGAGTATGAAACATGGTGAAAAATAAAAATTAAAAAAGAGATATTTGTTATGAAACTAAGTAAAATAATAAGAGATTAAGATGAGGGAGATGAAGAAATGCAAGAGAGAAATGGAGAGCAAAGTGAGAGTGCTTCTTCTTTCTATTGTACTCTTTCAACCGATACATGCCTACTATATATAGGCAATGAATCCTTAACACCATTACAAGAGTTACATACAAAGGAGTAAATCTACATAATGGTATGTTATGAAGTTTTGTAAGTTACATATAAAACTCTCATGCCATTCATATCATAGGTTACATGGCTTTAGAAACTCCAAAAGACTCTTCTTGAAAAGGTTGTGGACATTCACACTAATATTGGTATATTCATAACACTCCCCTTGAATGTCCATTATGAATGTGCCTCATTAAAAACTTTAACTAGGAAAAACCCAGTGGGATAAAAACCTAGCCAAAGAAAAGAGTACAACATCCATTGATACACTGTCAATGCTGCCTCATTAAAAACCTTTCTAGGAAAACCCATTGGGACAAAACCTAGATAAGGGAAAAAGAGTATAGCGTGTATCGACTCCCTTTTTTGACAATATCAGTATTACTCCCCCTGATGACTACATTACTTTCAATGTCTTTTGAGCATAGCATCTTTTTTATCATCAAACATTCTATTGTGTACCTGCAAGAACTAAATATATCCAGCAAAATCATAATAATACTAACATGATTTCTAGGCATTCTTATAAGATATATCTAGACGCATATCAATAGATATTCATTAAAACGATTATATCATACATGCTTTGATAGCTTTAAATCATACAAAACTTATTAAGTATTGTTCTCGAGAACTTTGAATTAGATGCTTCTGGCATCTTGAGTCCTTCAGGGACATGTGCTACTAGCACTCTTGGATCATTTGAAGATTCTTATTCAATCTTCATAATTTAATAAGCAATATGCATATGCTATATAACAATATCTAATAGACGCATAATTTATCATTAATAAATTGCAGATTTATCAGATCCACCACAAAATCATATTTTTTCAATTTGGACTTTGGTCTTTAACTATCATAATATGATTATATTTGCGTCACTCTCAATTTTACTTATCCTCTTGGCCAATAATCTTTATAATATCCTCATTTGATCACGTGATATCATCATCAAAATTGTGTCGACAACTTTATCTTTTCGGTTCTATTTTTCCAATTCGACATAACAATATCAATATTACTCAGGTAATACGAACTCTCTTGAGGTTGTGCAATAAGTTATGTCTCGATACTCTTCCGGAGTATTTACCTCCTTAATATGATTATCTTAATTATTACTCCAATTTATCCATAACGTTTATATTTGGAACCGAATACTCACTCATGCTTCGGGCATGTTACTAATTGGAGAATTTTTAGCTGGAATATGAGATTTAATAAATCTCATTTAGGTCGATAATTCTATATCGGCAAATATATCATGAATGCATAACTGATGAACTCCTGGTTCATTCTTCTTTATTCGAGAATATATACTTTGCGATAATGCATTCCATGTATTCTCTTATCCGGCTATTCAATTTCTCCCCCTTATGTTGAGAAAATAATGTCAAATATCAATTGACTAATCATACGGTATAAGTTTCCTTAATCCATTTGTTTCCTTTAGAAACATCATTTTGTTTCATATAGAGACAAACAAGACGAAAGAAGGTCCTTATACAACATTTATCTCAACTTTCTTTCCATATCCATCTATGTGCATTGTGGTGGATTAATAATCATCGCACATACAAACTTTATAAGATGGAATTTGTCGCTCCGACCTAAAGCCAATATATCGGGAGAATTTTGTTGGCTTATAAGTGCTGCAATATGTAAAATCAAACATACCAACATAAAAATTTTGTTCTCATAAGAATTGATCTAACTATTTATGGAGGCTTTACATAATCAATGATATTCTCATAGAAAATTTGTTTTGAGAACAAAGACACATAATTCATAAATAATATGTTGGTTATTCTTGAAGAATCATCTGGTTCTTCGATGGATGTCAAAATGTAATCTTATTTGTATTATATGACTCGAGATGATCAAACAAGTCATGCCAACAATAAATTTCTTTGGATCAAGTAAACTTCGGTTTCTTTGTGACATATGTCTCAATCAATCATAAACTTTTGAAACATAATCGACATCCATTTTGGGAGATATATTAGGCTTTATGTGAGAAGTATATAACTTTTCAAAAATTAGTTCATACTTGTATTTGAACTCACATTTGTTTTCTAACAATCTCCCCCTCAAGTGTGAGTCATATAAACATACTTTCTATATATATGCATTTCAAAATCACTTTAAAACCCTTTGTCTAGCGAAAATTGTCATGGCAAAGTTTTATAAGATGAGATCACAATAATTGTAAATAATAATATTTTTTTTAAATAAGAACAGAAACTAAACATCGTATTACCTTCCTGGGCTTATTTGTTATTTGTCTTGGCTTCAAAATAAATCTAGAGATATTTCTCTGCAGCTCTTTGCCTCTTTGATATCCCATTGGTGACATTAGCAAACATTTCATTTCCTATATTTGTAAACTTCTAGTTTACAATTACAATTTCTTGCATTATTATTAGTAGTAAACTTACGGGTTTACAATAGCGTGTTTTCTATGATATCCATTTTCGTAGATATCTTTGAAACTTAATAAGTTTCTTTTATACTCGGTAGAATAATTAATGCATAATTTTGTTCCTTCAAGTAACAAAATATTAGCTCTTCCGGAGCTTTTAATCAAATTTATACTATCATATATTGTCTAAACATTAGCTTCTCTTATAACATTGGGAAAAATATGCTAATTAGTCTCCGGGACTATTAGCTTTTAAACTTATTACGACATAAATCTCGCAAGTTATTGTCTTCTCGGACAATATTTTCTAAGGTTATCAAAATCCTTTTATACAATGTTTGAAACATAAGTCTTCGGGCTTTGATATTAATAACAAACAAATATCACTTTCTTGTCCACCGTTCATCTCTAGATGTGAACAAGCTCCCATACCTCTTTCGTAGGTATAAAAGACTAAAGACCAAGTATCTCATAAAGTTCAAATGAAAATTCTTAAAAGGTTGGTGTGCGTAGTAAAATAGTATGTAAATAGTAATAATAATATGATATAATATATTATCACATTGCTTCAGGCCAAATTATCTGGCTTTACTTCAACTTATCTTATGGCTTCAGGCCAAATTATCACATTGCTTCAGGCGAATTTGTGTTTCCTCATAGGGCTAAGCCAATTTGTGTCTTCTCATGGCTTCAGGCCAATTTGTTTCATAAGAAATTAAATCAATATGGCTTCTAGCCATTTATCTTCAGGATAAATAAAATATATATATATATATATATATAGCATCGGTCATATAATAATGAATCAAAGAATATGAAAATAAAAACAATAAAAATTAAAGATATTAAAATTAAAACTTTCGCTTACGGCCATTTAGTTCTCAAAATGAGAGATTAAATTTATATGGCTTTCGGCCATAAAATTAAGAAATTAAAATGATATGACTTCCTGGTCATATAATTTTAAAATAGGAAAATAAAGGTGTATGGCTTTTGACCATAATAATATTAATAAAATAAAAGAGATTGCATTAAATATAAAATAACATAACATTATGTTAGCAACAATAAAAGTAAAATGCTTAATTTAAATGTTATGTTAGTAACAATAATATAAATGTTATGTTAGTGACATAAAAGTAAATGCTTAATTTAAATGTTATGTTAGTAACAATAATATAAATGTTATGTTAGTAACATAAAAGTAAAATGCTTAATTTAAATGTTATGTTAGTAACAATAATATAAATGTTATGTTAGTAACATAAAAGTAAAATGCTTAATTTAAATGTTATGTTAGTAACAATAATATAAATAGTAAAACAATCATAAATTACTATGCAATTATTGTGCATGAATAAAATTGATGGATGAATAATGATAAATAGTAAAATTACTATATAAAAGAGTAAATAATCTCCAATCTTAACCATGGAACTCGATGTATAAAAACAATTGGTAAAAGAGTATTCCATATGGTGGTTGAGATTATCCCAGATATATAAATAAACATATAATAAAATCATTAGAGAAAGTAGATGAAATCGTTAAAGAAATTATACTTTCGTTATAGCAATCGTGCTGATAACGTGTTATGAAACTAAGTAAAATAATAAGAGAGATTAAGATGAGGGAGATGAAGAAATGCAAGAGAGAAATGGAGAGCAAAGTGAGAGTGCTTCTTCTTTCTATTGTACTCTTTCAACTTTGATACATGCCTACTATATATAGGCAATGAATCCTTAACACCATTACAAGAGTTACATACAAAGGAGTAAATCTACATAATGGTATGTTATGAAGTTTTGTAAGTTACATATAAAACTCTCATGCCATTCATATCATAGGTTACATGGCTTTAGAAACTCCAAAAGACTCTTCTTGAAAAGGTTGTGGACATTCACACTAATATTGGTATATTCATAACAATATTATCATATTATATATGAATGATGGCGGTCTTAGTTTTAATTTTAATCATTTTTTAATTATGAATACAAGAGATAATGTAGGAGGTTTGACTAAGGACAATTTAGTAATTATAAATTTATATTATGATGTTTAGTCCTTCTAAATAATTACAATTTTTATGGTTCTTCTTGATAAATATATTTTCCTCCAGATCCTTCATTATAATTTTCCCATAAAAATAACCAAATACATTTGTTAGTTGGTGGCTTATATAAGAACTAGATGGAGTATTAACCTAGGAAAAAATTAATATTACCTCATAAAAAGTATTAACCTAGTATCATATTAATTATTACTCTCATTTACTATTCTTATTAACTATGAGCATACATGAAAAAAATATTTAATCTCTTTAGAAACAAGTATTTATTAGTTGGTGACTTATATAAGGAAGAGGTGGAGTATTAGCCTAGGAAAAAAACATCTATGCCCTACAAATTCTAGCATGTGACACATGAATGACTTTACTAATAAATATATATACAGCTGTTGCCCTACATCATCATCAGTCAGCCCTGTGATTTGTGACGTTAATACATCAAAGGGTTGTGTCGAAATTTCAAAGGGAGGCCTTTAGAGTTTAGAGCTCTTTTAGGGTTCAAAGGACCTTACCCATAAAACAGTCACTCTTATTATTCCTACCTTAATTTCATTTCAACACGGCAATGAAGGCTCCTTTATATATATAAATTTCCTTTTTATCGATCTCTATATATGTCTTTTGAATACTTTTACAGAATCCAAATTTATTCTGCAGAATATCTGCTCTTAGTCTTGGCTGCATCATTTAACTACTACCACCTGCCTGCAACCACATGATCAAGCAATATGATATAATTCCTTTGATTTTTGAGTATAGATTCTGTCCCTTCGTCAACTTTTTCACTAGATTAGGGTCCTGACTTTAAAGGCTCTTAAATTATGTTGTTGGCCTTGGTTAATACGGCTTTAGTTTTTTATCGGTTCTTCATCGAAATACATAATGTCTTTGAATTCTACTCTGAAAACTGTTTTTGTACGTATGGATCCTAGGCTGATTTGCTTTACTTTTCTTTTCTCTCTTTATGGCTTCCTTAACTATAAATACTACCACCAATCATTAATATAATAACTAGATGACTAATTTAAATAGATTAAAGAAATTAGTTGTATTAATCAATTGTAAAAAAATATAGTTTGGTTTTCCTAAAATATTATATTTCATTATCCTTAGATGTAAACTAAACCCCTTAATGTATGCAATTAATAAGGATATTCTAGGAAAAATCATAAATCTGAGAGATAAATGAGATTGAGATTTTATATTTAGGATAAAATATAACTCTCGACGAGCTCTGATATTATAGACCATGAGTTGGATTTTACCGACACTTTGATTCCACCAAGGGTTTGGTGTTAATTTGAGCTTGAATATAATATGTTTGCAAAGACCGATTGTTGAACATTATATTAACATTTAGCTAAGCACAAGTTATGCTTGTAATTTATTACCATTGGCCTAGATGCCAAAAAAAAAAAAAAAAAAAAAAAAAAAAAAATCTCGTTGAACTAAAATAAATAACGTTAAGTTCTACGAACGTAATAAAAACTCTAACACTTTTTTCCATAAATTTAATAAAACATCAATGAAAATGACATTTTTTAAAAAATGAATGTATCTCTCTCTCTCTCTCTCTGTGTCTCACACACATACACATGTTATGCTTGTAATTTATTACGAGTATATGTTTTAATACATTTTGGTTTTGTTCTGTGTGAACACACCTAATTAGTCGTTACTTAATATGCCGTGAGATGTATTCCATTATAATTTTTATATAATTTGTATGAAAGAGACACCAAATATTTTATCCTTACAATTGGAGGTGTCGTCCTTTTTTATCCTTTTGGGTGTCAACGATATCTTGTTATTTGTATTGTAATCTGTATATACTTTATTCAATTCATAAGAATGGATATAAATATCAATGGCTAAAGTAGTGAAGATTTTAATTATAGGGGCTACATCAATTCACCATAAAGAATTAAAAACAATCTGGAATTACCTATCTTCTTAAGACTAATAATTCTTGAAGAATAATTGGTTACAAATTATGTAATGCAATAATGGAATCTTAAGTAAAGAAATAATTACCAAATTTAAATATATCATAATATAGTTAATTAGTTATTATATATGGAAGTCATTGTCAATAGGCTGTTGGAAAACTATTGAATTCTACGCGCTATATCATTTTATTCATGTGCTTTAATTTTTTTCTAAAAAACATAAGAAGTTCGTAACATTAGCAACTGACAACGACTAAATTAATTTTAGAACTGAGTGAGTTGTTATTCCTCCCGTCAAGTGCTAAATACAAGAACCAGTAGAGATGCTTGCTTTGACGTTAAATATAACACATTAATTTAGTTTATTTTTAAAATTTATAATTATTTTTTCAAACTCTCCATAATTAATTATACATATTAAGGGATAACTTTTTATCAAGAGAAAGTTTTCAATGCATATGACTAAAGGGATATTCTATAAAAATCAATAAACATTATTTAGAAATAACCAACTTAACTAATTTTTTCAATCTTTAGAGGGAGTATAATTAAAATGTTACATTGATTGAGCAATATGCATCCCCAATTACAAGTTAATCATACGTGCATATCTAAAATTAAACTAACAAACTTTGGTTGAGGTGATAAGTGGTCTTCCCCTCGTAAGGAGATAAACACAAGTTCAAATCATGACAGGGGGTGGAAATACGTCGATATCTAACATGGACTTATAACCTAGCCTACATAAAGCTTAACTAATTTAGTAAATATGCCAAACTCCAACATATTTTTAGGTATATTTAAATAAACAAGTCATGCATATTTTCATAAGGCCTAACCTATAAGCTTACAGACTTAACCTATTTTAAGTTCTTAACTTATTTATAAAATTATCAACTTAACTTTTATCTTAGGTTTTATAGTACATCGTTATTCATGCACACTCAACCCTTGCATTCGTTAGTCATTCAACCCTATCTCTCCTTTATGATATCACTTGAGCTGTTAATGCTAGTGTACTCCTCTCTCTTGATTTATATCATCCGCTAAAACGTAATAATTACTGTAAGTTTATTTTTGTGCCAAATGAAATAATATAATCTTATTAAGAAGAGTTTGTCCCATTTTATTTGGAAAAAAATTGAAAAAGAAAAGTGGTAAAATCTAATTTTACATATCGCTTGTTATTATTATTATTATTATTATTATTATTATTATTATATAAAAATAGTGACAAAGTGTGCAACCACTCCGAAATTTCGTTAGGCGCCAAAGCGGGGACCTCTCCCAAGAAATTTTTTGCATTCACAAGGGTTTGAAACCGAGACCTCTTGCTTAAGAGACCAGAGCCCCTTCCACTCAAGCCAAATTCCGCTAGTATATATCGCTTGTTATGATTGGTCCCCTTTAGAAAATATATCTCATTTTCAATTGTTTTTCTTATTCCTACTTATTCAGACAACTATTGTTATTAATCATCTTTTTTTCTTTTACTTGCTAAACCTTTATATTATGACGAAAATGGATCTTGTGCTTTGAAACATAATGCATTATTGTAAATAGGCTTGAAGGGTTATATATGAATTTGGAGAATAGGCTTTTAAGCATATTTAGAGACTTACATTTTAAGTAGGCTTTAAAAAGACTTCAAGCCTTTTGAAGGCCCGGCCTAAAAAAACCTATATACAGTCTTAGGCTTTGAATCTCTATTGTAGGCCCAGATCTATTGAGGTAAAGCTTAGCCCAGCCTAACCTATTTCCACCCCTAAATTCTGGGAAACGCACTTGTTAATCAAAAACTCTTTGTGCTATAAGCCTTGAAGGGGAAATCCTCGATTAAAGCAAATAAATATGTGCATATATCAAAGTTTTATTGAATTCAAATCAATGTCAGAATTTTTTTTGGGGGGGGGGGGTGCTAGGGTGGGCCCCCCTAAAGTTAAAAAAGAAGAAAAAAGAAAAAAAAAGGTTGAGAATTAGAATGATCATTACGAGCATATTGAAGAACATGAAGACAACACTTTATTTAACAGGCGGCTAGCGTACGTATTACTGGGATTCTGCTTAATATGAACTAGAATGTTCTTATCCAAGTGACTTATAGTTTACGTACATATGTTCATTGCGAGCCATTTGTCCTCTCGAGATACACTGTATAATGAGAAGATTATTCAGCTTTATGCAACAAATGTAATATGGCTTCGTGGCATTCAGTGTTTCAAGCAAAGATTATAGTTGTTGCTGTGTAAAATTGTAAAATGCATCAAGAATGAAAATGATAAAACAGAAATCAGATTAATTTTTCTTATTAATGGTATTATACATCTCAATTTCCGAAAAATTTAATATCAACTAAAAAGTGCATTCAATGTTTATTGTTGACTCTAGGAGAGTTCATATTGATTGACTTTATTGTTATAAATTGTTTGTCTAAGAATTGCACATTTCCATAAAATTTTTCGTTAACTCCTATACACAAGGTTGTTAAAATCGTGAGTTTAAGTAAACTCATGACAATAATGTAAACTCGTAAGAGTTTACTTTCACTATTAAATATGTATTAATAGTGAATAATAAATAATTAAAATATAATAAAATGACAACAATTTAATTTAAATGTATTGTAAATCCAAATAATTGAAATTAAATCCGTCAATATTCAAAATTTATCATATTTAACAAAGAAATTTCTATAAAACTCACATATAAAGCCGCTGAATATGATCAAATAAAAAAAAATAACACGAGTTTAATGGTGAGTTAACACGGGTTTGTAAGTTTGAAACGTAAATACGGTAAACTCGGTATATAAACTCTTAAGTTTAACCGAGTTTACAATGATCACGAGTTTACCGGTGACTCGATTTCGATTTAATAAACTAGAAACGTAAAAACGGTAAACTCGGAGAGTTAACTCGCGAGTTTGACAACAATGCCTATACACTTTACTTTATAATCTCGCCCCCTCATCTACAAATCCGGCTCCGCCCCGATTGAAATATTCTTTTATCCTTGAAATATATAGATTCTTCTGAAGGTAAAAAAAAAAAAAAAAAAAAAAAAAAGTTGTCTAGTTTTAAATTAAAATCATGCTTTTCAAACCAAAATTTGAAATTATAGTACATTTATACTTAAAAAAGAAGGAAAAAAAGAATTTATGCATACTTTACTCATAAATTATCCAAAAAATTTTATCTTTGGTTTGTTAATTTAAGGTAACATATAAATATAATGAAGACAATATTTTAATTATTGAAAATTTAGAAATAAAATATGTGATATGAGATTTTGATAATTGCTTAAAGAAACATGCACCTAATCTTTTGCTTTTGTTTTTCAACGTTATTATGTCCTTCTCTCTTATCTTTGTATCGTTAAGTACTATCCGATCCGAACTAGGCACTTCCATTGAATTGTGATTTCTCACGGGGTTTCTTTAAGATACATGATAAGATTCAAAGGATATTACGAAAATCATGTTTGAAAGTGTCAAAGTATCATTAGAATTTTCCCCCCTTTTACACACACACACACACACACACACACACACACACATATATATATATCTCAATCATTTTTCATATTAGGCATATCAATATCAATATATATTATGGATATAATAAAATGGTGTTTTTCACAAGTTATGAAAAAATATATATACACATATATTTTTTCAAACTTTTTACAACAGATAAGAGCTTTTTTTAAAGTTTTTTATTAATTAATTATCACTAAATTATATATACAAAAACTACCCAAAATTTAAATCATGCATACTACCTTCAGTCCTTGATATAAGATACAACTAAATTTTTTTGTGAGATTAAGTAAGTTAAATAAATTACTTTAAAATATTTATATTTAATTTGTCCTTTTTATATCAAACTAATTTGTATGACTTATAAATTAATGTAATATAATAATATACAACATATATTATAATTAACTAACTTATTTAGCTCCCTTAATCTCTCAAAAAAATATAAATGTATCATACATTAAGGACCAAATGTGGCAAATAAAATCTCTTAACATTTGAAACTTCATAATAAACTTTTATATTATATTATGAGCTTGTAAATCTATGTAGATGACCCTACCTACAAATTATACATCTTCTCAAACTTTGTATATATACATATAGCCCTCTCAAACTTGGATTGATATGTACAAACTTTATAAACATTAAATTCTGCATGAATATAAGAATTTAGGGGGTTCATGGTAAACTTCAAATGTTAAAGAGGTTATCTTAACGCAGTCAAAAATTTAAGAGAGTTATGTACAATTTAACCTTAAAATATTATATTCATTTTGGTTGAGCCTTTCCCTTTGGCTTGGTAAGCCTAGTTGGATAAGGAGAGAAAAATATATATAACATTTTTTTTTTTTTTCAACTTTTCTCTCAAAAAGGGGAGATCTTGGGGATAAAATCCCTTCTTCTCACTTTTTCTTTTCTCCATTTTCTCTCTTCACATTATTTCTCCTTTTAATTTTCCCTTATCAACCGATTGAATATTTGAGTATACATATATGACATAATTAAAAATTAACAAGCCATATGGTATTCATAAATCATGAACAATATGATTCATTTATTAAATCCCATGTAACAATGTACAGAACCACAGTATTACTTAGTTAGTGACATAAATAAGTAAATAAGTTTTTGAAATAATAAATTCATCATAGATTGATCTTTTTTTTTTTTTTTAAATTATTACTTGATCCATAAAGTAATTATAAAAAGATTCAATTTAATAAATTTGACAACCTTGAAAAAGTTAAACAACTTGCATCACACAATAAAAAAAATATGTAATAAAAATATAAAAATGGTATATATTTTAGAGAGAATGCCAATTAAATCCATTTGAAATACTAAATCTAAACTCAAGCCCACATTTTTAACAAATTCATAATCAGGCTAAGATAACAAATTAGGGATTTATGAACCTTGTAAATTTATCCCAATGCCCTTTAATGTTCATTAACCCCTTTACTCTCTCTCAACCAGGAATCCCCCTTTCTCCCTATCCTTTTCGCTGTCTCTCCAATTATCCCGCACCTCCTAATCTAAAAGAAAAAAAGGTCTGAGAGCTTTCATGTCCTACCACTTCTTCCAATTTTCTGCGTTATTTAATGAAATAAAGAATACTTATTCTAATCAATTCTAAGTAATTTAAATTTCAAAAAATAATTTTAATTAACTAAATTAAATTAGTAAGCAATATTTTTCCATATTTTTTAATTAATAAAACTCTGTTTTCTGGATATTTTGAAGAATGAGTCTGTCGCTGCCATAATAAAGTTCAGCTATATTTTTATTTATTCATTTCATACTCTTATTTTATTTAAAATTATTATACATCGAATTATTTTGGGATTAAATTGAGTCAATTAAGTAAATGAGAGAGTAAAAGGGTTAATAGGCATTGAAGGGCATTAGAGTAAATAATTGACAATGTTCATAAAGCTTTTATTAATCATCTTGACCTGATTAGAAATTTGTTGAAAGTGTAGTCCTGAATCTGGATTTCAATATTTCAAATAGATTTAATTGGGATTCTCCCCATATTTTATCTATAACTTGCACAAACCCATTACACATTTTATAGGGTGTTCGAACTCATTACCTCACACTTAAAATCTTAATTAAAGAAAGTACTTAGTGTCATTTGGATGATAATAATGCAAAAGTGCATCATTGTCACGCTTCAGCAAAAAAGAATGAAAGAGACATTATTGTTACTCATAAATCCACCCCATTGATTGAAGAATGCAAATTACCCTATGCCAATAACTTGTGTGTAATTTTATGAAGAAAATTTCGTAGAAACATTTGTTTATGAAAATAAAGGAAAGAAAAATTTATATTCATGCATATTTTTATATCTGTATTACTTTTTAGTTGAATCGTATATAACTTTTATAATTAAAAACTCTAAAAGAAAGCTTAGACAAAAATATAACCTGTCAACTTCGTGCATTATGGATGAATAAACAAAGGTTAGAAGCCAACTCTCTACACTACAAAAAAACAAGAAATTACCCACGGAATCGAGACGGAAAATATTCCGTTGCTAATTACCCACGGATTACCGACGGAAGTCCGTGGAAAAAATTAAAAAATATTTTTTAAAAAAAAATTTATTACCCACGGAATTCCGTGGGTAATTAGACGGTTTACATTACCCACGGAAATTGGGTAATTGGGTAATTTAACAATTTTTTTATATAAAAAAATAAAAAATAAATACCCACGAATTCCGTGGGTAATTTAACAATTTTTTATTTTAAAAAAATAAAAAATAATTACCCATGGAATTCCGTCGGTAATTCCGTGGGTGATTTTTTATATTTTGAAAAAAAGGAAAATTAGAAATAAGGATCTAGAGAAAATACTATTTCTTGGGAAAGATTATAAAAGTTATAATTATTTAGAAAGACCAATTATTAATTAAAATATAAATTTCCAAATACGAAAATACCCTTAATTAAACTTCCTACATTCTCTCCTTCAAAATCTCCCACATTCTATTTTAAAAGTGATTTGAATTATATTTTTCAGCAAAATTACAATCGTCAAATCATAATTGTTTTTTTTAACTCTAACTCACATCTACATACATATCATCATTATATCTTTTAATTCACTACAAAAAAAAGACTTTCAGTGGCGAATCTTAATGTCGCCGTGGAAAGTATGACTTTTAGCGGCGACAAGTGAGTCGTTGCTGAAAGTTTTGACTTTCCGTGGCGACAATTTTTGCTGCTGAAAGTCAGTTTTGACTTTTCATAAGTCACAATTTTTGACTTAATGTCGCCGCTGAAAGTTTTTTTTTATTTATTTATGATATTTATACAATAAATATATTTATTGATGTAATTTCTTATGAAAAAATAGATTAATTTTTGGGATTATTGTGAGATAAAGAGAGTTTGAGAGATAGTGTGTGTTGCTTAAAGTTGATTTTTAATAATTGTAGCAAGAGATTGTACATTTTGATGAAAAGATAAACATGATTTTGATTTGAGAAAGTTTTGTCAAGTACTTTTAAACCTATTTCTAACACATATATTTATTGAAATACTCGTAGAGAGGAAATTGATCTAGTTTTATGAAATGTAAATGAGAGAAATAATCTTAGGCTCCATTTAATCATTGAAGTTAAAGAATCATTTATATTTATCACTCTTTCCATACCGAAATTGTCATGGCTCAACTTAATTGAATTCATTAAACCTCTTACTTGATTATTTGTTAATCAAATCCTCGTGGAAGCCAACTATCTATATCAATTACAAATTTATAATATTAATTGATTTTAATTTTTAACTAATTTCTCTTGGCTCCGACAAAAAAAAAAAAAAAAAAAATGCTGATTTCTCTTGTCTAAAGATAAGCCTACTCCTTGATCTATATTTTGAAGTTTCCCTTCCCTCCAATATTCATTCTCCCTCCAAAAATTTCACAGGTTCCCTTTCCTCTAATACTTATTCTACCTCCAAAAATTTCATAGGTTCTCTTCCTTTCAATACTTATTCTCCCTCCAAAAATTTCGCAGTTCAAGCCTTTAACTTTATTGGCAAAAAGAAAAAGCTCTCCTCTCAAATTCTTCATTTGAAACGCATTGGATTAGAGAGCTGAGCCATCTTCTTCCTTCTCGAATTTAAGATGTGCCAAAAAATTAAAAATTTAAGCAGATAGCTTCTCCTCAATTGTATCTATTTTAATAGTGTATTATGTATTTTATATATTATATAACCGTGATTAAAAAATAAATTTTATTTAATAATTTTAATAAATTGATTTCTAGAGTTACTTATATTTTTTTTAAGGTTTTTATTTAATAGATTTTCTAATTAGTCTCTAAATTTATTTAATTTTGCTTCCTCCAAATTTTTTTTTTCATGTTCCTCTCCAATTATAAAGTCAAAACTTACTCCTTTTTTAAAAATTTGGGCTGATTCCCGCCAGGGGTTTTTTTCCTCCTAAAAATTTTCGCGCGGCTTACTTCATTTTTGCCAAAAACTTACTCTTGTGATTTCCTTCTCGACTGCTCGTATTCATCTTCATTTCTTCTTAGAAGAAAAAACCTAACCTAACCTTCATTCGGTTCGGCCGCTCCTCTGTGATCTCTCAGTCTTCTCCTGAGAATCCTGATAGAGTGATAATCACCACCATCGTCGTCTCACTCTCGCCGAGCTCCATCGAATTTTCCGTCGTTCTTCAAAGAGCCGTGACTGTGAGCGGTGTGTGTGGCCTTGATTTCGAACCAGAAACGGACTCAGAGTTCTGCTCTAATTGGAGCGCTGCTTTAATTGGAGCTCTGCTATGATTTCTTTTCTTTGTTTTTGGTTGAGGGTTTTGACAGTCATTAGATAAATTAAGATATTTTACTAGTATGTGCCTGATTAGATGACTTCATTATTTCACATTTTTGGTATTGCAGAGTAAAGGAGATGGGTCTGCCTCTGGAGCCATATGAGTGGTACCTTGACCTGAGGCGGTATGGGCTGTGAAGCATTCAAGCTTTGGTCTTGGTGTTGAAAGGATGATTCTTCTTGGTATGACCAATGTAGTGTTCAACTTTTACCCCGAGCATTGAGGTAATTGTTGAAGAAATGCCCTGCTTGTTACCCACCTTGTTTATTTGCCTTTAATTGAGCAAGTGGATGATGGCTTGGTTAACTGCGAGTCAAATCTGAAGTTTAACTTCTACAAATACATGATACGAGCCCTTGAAGATTATTTTAAACAAGTTGTTGGTATAAGGTGATTGCTTCTCTGGATTCAATATGTAATCTATAATAACTAGTAATGCTGTTGTGCATATCATACATATTGATCACTTAGACTGCCCTATCTTTCTTGTTTGTCTTATTATGTGAGGGAACTGATTCTGTACTCATGATCATACTATTTTTTGTTGCAGTTGGTATCTTTGGATGTTTGTGGTCATCTTTTTGTTGCTTAATGTTAATGGTATTACTCATGATCATTCTTCCGTAACTAATTGTTTCTTTTGGTTTTGTTGGTTGTCAAAAACCATTACTTTCTGTCTCCAAATTCTGATATTTCCTTTGATCTTACAGGCTGGCATACATATTTTTGGATAGCATTTATTCCTTTCTTTGTAAGTATCTTGATAAGATTTTTTTTCCTCACTTTCTGCGGACATGCCCACTGTGATGTGAATGTAATTTGTTCTGTCTACAGATTCATCATGTCTCAATTATGTTTAAATAATATAAAAAAGGAAAACATTTACTCGTACTTTTATTTATTGATCTATTTAAGCACACTCAAATGGGGTCAAACTCTTATTTCAATGCTATGTCATAATTTTCTGATTGCTTTCTTCTATCGGCATGGCTTCTAGTGAATTGATCTCAAAGCAGCCTTTAAATTCTGAATGTAATAGCTGATAGTATGGCTACATAACTTACTGAATCAACTTCTAGTAAGAGTTGGTAAATCTGTTGGGGTTTTGAATGACTTTATAGCTAGCTGGATAGGCTTTCACATGAACCCACAAATTTTAGAAGTGATATAATATGAGAAAATGCTGCTGATACATCTACTCTTGTAAATTGTAATTGTATCTTTTTTCTTTTCATTTAAGCCTTAGAAATTAAAAATTTGCAATAGTTGATTTTGTACATCCTCCTCAATTAGTCATTCCTTTCAATTTTGGCTTCAACAGTTTGTGCGGCCATGCAAATTAAATTTTATCATCATCCACGAGTAATATCTTTTCAAAGAATATATCAATGGACAATGGGGTGCTTCATGCTTCTATTCTTGAGCTAAGAATGGGAATATCAATATCTTTGTTTATGGCTGCAACTGATGGGAATATCAATATTCTTGAGCTGAGTTTGCATTTCAGGATGGATCAATTACTAATTTACTTATTTCTCAACAGCTCTATGCCTTCCCCTTCATCGTCTCTTTAATGTGATCTAATATATACACTGATATTTTGCAGGGAAGAATTTTTTGTTACGACATATTTCAAGCTTTAACCAAGAGGTAGTCAAAATGATATTGCAATTGAACATGGGATTGCTTCTACGTGGTTTAAATTGCTTTTGGGTTTCTTGAGAACAAAGAATTGTTAAGGGTGTCCACATTTCAGGTTTCTCCTCTTTTGTCATCTCTTGTTTTTTAATTCTTTGATGTCTATATCTTTCTCATCTTGCATCAATAGCATAAAACAGTTATCTTCTATATTGTTATTGCCATGTCTTATTACAGGTTCAAGAAGGAGAAAATGAAGCATGGATTTGGCATGAAATGACCCAGAGCAGTTTCTTAATCCAACAAGTATGGACTTTTACAGGTTCAAGAAGGAGGACTGTACTCTTTTCTTTTAGTAGAATTGCAAATATTATTTGTTGGATGCTGCCATTTTCATAACTAATTTCTGTTTGGTCTAGCATTCAGTCTTATTTTTGGTCAATACTAGAACTCAAGTCGCCTTGGGAGCTTTATGATTTGAGCATCTTATTGTCGTAATCCTAAGTCTTAGCATTACTGTTTAAAGTGTGTGACCGCTAATATTATTAGATGAGTATAATTACTATTTACTATTCTAATTGATGTCTAATTAAATTGTCGTAATCCTAACCATATATACTTGCATCAAGTTTTTTATATCTATTATGTCAAATTTTCTAGAATCATACATGATCATGTGTCCCATATCTTTTTCATGTGGACTTAAATAATAATAATATTTCAGAAGTAGGACATATCACTAAGAGTGATTGGAGAACTCGACGTAATGGATATAAGGTTAAGGCCCATTTATGCCTCGAAAGTTGAGAAAAAAAAAATCTCAATTTTGCCTTGAAAGTTTTTTTTGGAGCAATGTTGCCAAGAAATTTACAAATCATAGTAATTTCGCCACGGCCGTTATCCACATTAAATTTAACCATTAGTTGACCAAATATACTCGAGCTCATAGGTCTACATGTCAATTACATCATTTTTGTTAAGACACAAATTTGCCCCGAAAGTTTTTTCACTCAAGAAAAATGTTGCCTAGAAAATTATTTGGGTTCAATATTGTCCTTGAAGTTTCCAAATTGTAGCAATGTCACCCTGACTATTACAGGATTCAAGACACACCAAGCAAGATTACCGACTGGTAACCCACCTTCGCTGTACCTCACTGACGTCAATGAGTATATACAAGAGTTAAATAAATTAAAGTCAATTAAGTGGTGTCAACTTTTTCAACTTTATTATGTTGAAATTTGTGTCTTTGAAATATAGCGTGATGCTTCCGTATAGTGGGAGTAGCTAGCTTTAAGCAAAAAGTCCACTTGTTTGATAATTATAGTGACAGCATCTTAAGGAGGAAACAAAGCTAGCGAGGGAAGTGCAAGGGCATGTATATGTGGAAAATTGAATAGTGATTATGATCTTCTCCATTAGAAAGGAACTTGCAACTAACTTAGAAGGTTGTACAGATAATACCCTACAAAGATCACACGTGATATATCAAAAGGTCTCTTTCAAATTAATATTTATAGTAAATATAGTTAGGGGACAGGCTTGATTTCATGTTTTTAGAACATTTTTTGTTCTAAAAACAAAATAAACATATATATATATATATATATATATATATATATTGAAAATGTGGTTTTAGTCACGCATTTTGAAAAACAAAAATTAAAACAAAAATGGGGAAGAAAATCAAAACATCTTTGGGATGTTTTGGTACCTTTTGTGTTACAAAATTATAGAAGAGACAGAGAACGGTGTAGTTTCATTAATGACAATCATATTAATGAAGCAAATTATGCTTTCACCATTCACTTCACCATTTTAGGTATGATTTTCAATATAATCATAACTAATATATGCTTTCCTTCTGATAACAATATGGTTCTCCTTAATTGAAGATAATTTTGCGTATCACAAAAATATCCATAATGAAGATTTTTGTGACATTAGGCATTAGTTATGAAAAAAAATCTAAAAGGCGTGACCTTTTTTATGGGGAAAAAAGAGTTCTTTTGATCTCATTTGTCTCTTCACCGAGTTTAAAAAGAAAGTCATAGAACACTTTGAGGGTTGACTGTGTTTTAAGAGTATCAAAATAGATAGCCACGATTTAACGAAATCAACTGTTCAAATGAGCTTATAAGAGATGATAAGAAAATTAAATGATGAGAGAATCTGCTTCAAATGTATGGATACCAAGAAAATTAATTACTTTTACCAAACCTATTAATTTTTCTAAAATATCTTATCTTATATGGCAAGAGGGAAATGGAGAAGAAAGAAGAATTTTATGAGCTGGATTTAAAAAAATTGGAGAAGTGATATTATAAAATTGTAATAAAAACTGATAAGATGTAAAATAAAATAAAAATAAATTAAAAACCTTCCACCCCACTTTTCTAATTGTTGTAAAAATCTAATTCTATTACGGACCCATATCGTAACCCAATAGCCGAAAGGCCCAACAAAGTGAATATCAAACCGCATACCTATTGGGATCTATCTACAACGGATGGATATCTTAATTCCCCTGAATAAAGGGGTATCTCCATATATGAGATGACAGTCAAGATACTCGGACCGAAGATCACGCATGGCTCAAGGTATCTTACCTAAAGGTAAACTCTATAAATATAAGGATCATGCCTTGAGGTACACACGTTCTAACTCTGAACTATTTACATAGTGTCACACCGTGCACACACCTCACCCCTTTGGCGAGAGCCTAGTTTGTTCACAAGTGATCCCACGTCCTCCCGAATATATACTCCATAGATACTCAGTGCAGCCCATCGATCCAAAAATCAAAGCACTAGCCCAAGGCTAGACATCTGTGTTCTACACCAGAACATTGGCGCCAACCGTGGGGACGTTAAATTTCGATCCTTGTGACCATCGATGGCTAACACTAGAAGCAGCAGTTGGAACCCTAAGCCTGGGAATCCACTACAGGCTGAGGCGAGTCAACATCACCAAGTTCAAGAGCCGCCACAACATGAGGATATCCCAGAGGATAACATCGCGAATGAAGGGAATGGCGTTTCTGACATGGCATCCTCCCCTCCCGTTGTGGCCAAATCACAGGACGTGGCAGCGAAAGAGACCTCAGTCCCGAATCCAGACGCTCTCCTCCTACAAAAGACCCAGGGGTCAATGCTGAGGCGAATTGACAATATGGAGAAGTGCAATCATCTCCAACGTCAGGAAGACCTCAGAGTAATACAACAGATAATGGAGGATCACTTCAAGCAATTCGAAGCATTAATTCTAAACCAAAACCGAGATGACTAGCGGAGGAGTAAAGAAAAGGCGACACGAGACACTAATGAGCCGCCGAGATCTCCATGGCGGACTGCTGGTACAAACTCCCAAGAGTCGGATCAAGGACGAGTAAGGGGTCAGGGGGCAGCCTTGGGCTTCAAGAGGCTACGCATTGAAAGGACCCCGGACGATGAAGACCGAGGTATTGGGCGGACACCCCGACCAGTGAATTCTCCCAAAGAATATAAAATGAAGTACATCGCGGGACATAACAGTAGTCCCTTCTCGAAAAGAAATTGTGAAACTTCGTGACCAAAAGAGTTCGACCTGGAAGACTTGCCAAAGTATGACGGCACTCAAGACCCACGGTCTCATCTTGACACATTCGAACTACTTATGTTCGTACGGCATATTGTGGGCCCTGTTATAACTCGGCTCTTTGTGGCCACACTAACTGGACCTACCCAAAAATGGCTCCATACACTACCGATTAATTCGATCCAGAATTTCGAAGACCTCAGACGAAAGTTTGAGTTAAACTTCATGACTATTAAAAAGCAGCCGAAGTCCTGGGTTCACCCTCGCAAAATCAAGCGAGAAAAGTGGGGAGACTCTACAAAAGTATTTGACCGGGTTTAAGAAAGTAGCCCCGCAAGTACGATCACTCCTAGAAGATGTCCACATGCATTGTCTCATTGACGGCCTAGATCCCTTATACCGGTTAGCGAAGTCAATCTTCAAGAACTGGGTTTACACCCTTACCGAGTTAAAAGGATTTTTCTAGATGCAGGGAGCTCGGCAGACATCATCAGCTGGGATGCCTTCAACAGAATGAAGATGGACAAAGAAGATCTGAAGCCATACAAAACAACCCTTATTGGATTCAACGAGGAGCACTCCCCTCCCAAAGGTTATGTCAACCTAAGATTAACGTTGGGAACCAAAGAAGCTTTCAAGTCAGAACGGGTAAGATTCAGTGTGGCCGACTTCCCTTCCCCATACAATATCATATTGGGATGGCCGACCATCCATAACTGGGACATGCTAGTGTCTACAAAGCATCAGAAATTGAAGATGGTGAACAACAAGAACAAGGTTGTTGTTGTTAATGGAGACCAGAAGGAGTCCTAGCAATGCTATTTCGAGACTGTCCGGAAGGGAGAGGGCGGACCATCGTCGCCACCTCAGATCCGGAAGGGCGGACAAAACACAAACGCAGGAAAAGACAGGAAGGCTGGACGACCAATAAGCATGGTAGAGCTCGATCTTAGGGAAGAGACCGAGGTCCTACGCCCGTAACGAAGGAGAATTAGAAGAATTGGTCCTCGGGAAAGGATTCCTCCCGAATTACCAAAATTGGGGGAACGATGAATTCGGGGTTGAAAAACCAACTGATGGAATTCTTGAGAAAGAATTAGGATGTCTTTGCATGGACATCATCTGAGGTACCAGGGATCGACCCTAACTTTTGTTGCCACAAATTGGCTATTCGACTGGGGTCAACACTGGTAGCATAGAAGAAAAGAAACATAGGAGCTGATAGACAGAAGGCCCTTGAGCACCACGTCAAGGAATTATTGGAAGTTGGGTTCATCAGGGAAATACAATACACCACGTGGCTATCGAACGTGGTTATGGTCTTAAAATCGAATGGGAAATGGAAGGTATGCATGAGGACTATACCATTTTGAACAAAGCGTGCCCAAAAGATTCCTACCCAATGCCCAACATCGACCAGTTGGTTGACAGTTCCTTCGGTTTTCAATTGCTCTTCTTCATGGACGCCTATTCCGGATACAACCAAATAGCCATGCACCCGGATGACCAAGAGAAGATAGCCTTCATTACCGACAAGGCTAACTACTGCTATAACGTAATGCCCTTCAGATTGAAGAACCCCGGGGCCACCTACCAGTGAATGATGCACAAAGTCTTCAAGGACCAGATCGAACGAAACATAGAAGTATACATCGATGACATGATAGTAAAATATAAAGACTCGGAAGACCATATCTGGGATTTGGAGCAAACTTTTGATAGGTTAAGAAGGTACTGGATTCGATTGAACCCGGCCAAATGTGTGTTCGGGGTCCCAGCCAGAAAGTCCTAGGTTTTCTGTTGACAAACTGCGGTATCGAGCCAATCTTGATAAGTGCAAGGCCGTGCTAGACATGCAAGCCCCGAGGACCAAGAAAGAAGTCCAGCAATTAATGGGACGGTTGGCCGCGCTCACTAGGTTTTTACCAAGGTCGGCCGAGAACGCGCTCCCTTTCTTCTGATTGCTAAAGAAGGAAACACAAGGAGGTTGGAACACGGATTGCGAGGTAGCATTCGAAAAAAAAATCAAACAATGGCTGGCGAGCCCACTAGTCCTATCGAAGCCAGATCCGGGTGAGTGATGAGGGCCTTTTTGTCTTTAGCCTTGAGGTCCATAATCAAAAATAAACCAAGGATTGCGTATAGGCAAACCTAGGATCGTTCTCTCTTTTCGAGGAGCCTTTTATTGAATCCTAAATAATCTAAATGACATACAAATGCAATTAAAACAAGGGGAAAATTGGTTTTGGATTTTTATATTAACAAACTGAATTAAGAATGCAATTTAATTAAATGCTAACTATTATTTTTGGTATTTTCTTTATAAAATGGAATGGAGTATGAAAATGAGTATGAATGCTCTTGGAAATGGAATAGTGACTATCCTAGTTCAATTAAATGTAGGAGTAAATTTTCACTAAGTCTAGATGAAAAACCCCAAGATACCACTTGAGTCCAATATTCCCAATTAATAGTAGCTCCTACTACCGTAGCTAACTACTACCTCTTGAGATATTGTTTAAAACCACTTAGTGTGTGATTAGGATTAAATTAATGCAACTTGCTTCCTCTTGATATGAATGCGATACCACGCCACTCAATTAATCCAATTCAATTATACTATCTAACAATACCACATAGAAAGCAGAATATCATTGAACTAATAAGGAAATACAAATTTATAAATCCAACAAGCTACTAAAATTCAATCCAATCACAAGGTTCAATCCACAAAGTTATCCAACCGGGTAAACTAAGTCTCAACAATACACAACAATATTCCTAAAACTAGGAAATTAAAATGTAATTAGAGAAAATAAATTGAACAAATAAACTCCCATAATTTTGAGCTCTGAAACTCCAGCCACATAATCCATCTCCAAGAGACAAAGAATCAGCCACACATGATTTTAGATTCTGCTCCAACTAGCTTCAACTCAACGGCTATGGAAACAATGAACAAGGAAAAGATTTAATGATGAAGATGGAAGAGTATTTGTGCTGATGGAATAACGAACAGAGGAGACCGGAGGTTTGGTGGTTGGTGGCTAGATGATGGTGATGATGAAGTCGAGAGAGAGAGGGATCAAGGTGATGGTTGTTGACGGTGGAGTGAAAGTGAGAAGGATGAAGGTGATAGGTCGTTCCTCGTCTCCCTCTCTCTGGGTGGTGTTGGCTGATGATTGAATATTATTACACTTATTTGTATCTCTTGGTGAATAAATTTAGGATTGTTTAGTTAATAAATAATGGATTTTATTACTTAATTGGGCTTTGAGCTTTTAATTGGACTTGATTCATTCTTTATGATTAAATTCCAGATTTACAGTGATTTAGTATTTTCGCCATAACTTTTGATCTAGATATCCGATTAGCCTGATTCTTCTTTCCTTTTTTAGATAATTCAGAGAGCTACAATTGTTATGAAGACTCAGAAGGCTGATTCGGACAAGAAGATGGACGAAATTGGAGCTAAAGGCAGACCCATTTTTCTGGATTTTTATTCTGCTCGAATTTTGTAATAAAAGACCATTTATTAGAGGTTTCCTATTTTTGGGCCAATCTTGTAGCCCTAGTGTTTCCTATTTATAGGTTATATTAGATGGCTAAAAACATATTCTCAATTACGTTGAATAGGATTTCTTTTTGGTTTTCTTCTTCATCTTTTCTTTCGTGTTTTGCTTAGCCATGCTTGGCTAAGCTTCGTGGTTAACCCAATGTGAGGATTCCATGATTCATCCAGAGAATTTGTGCTTTATCGGTGATTTAACTCGTTTCTATTTTCATCTTATCGGATCCGATTTTGGAAATAGTTCGAATATTAGATTTAATATTCGGTTTGGTTTATCCCAAGGACTGAATTCGAACTAGGTTTTAAGTTTTACCGTGCGATCGCAGTGGGACGCCGTTGTTCGGACATATTCTAGGTGATCGTCTAGTCGAGGGATTTTCTCGGGCGAATGCAGAGATCTCGGTTCGTTCGTGAGCCAAACGTGGGTTATTTATATTTTGTTCAATGATGGAAGTCTCGGAATCCGAATGTTGGGTTGATCAATTTTAATCTTCTTCTTCTCATTTTCTTTTCTTTGCTTCATTTAAATTGCATTTCTATTTTAGTTTATTAATTTAAAAATCCAAAACCAATCCCCCTTGTTTTCATTGAATTTGCATGACATTTAGATTACTTAGGATTCAATAAAAGGCTCCTCGAAAAGAGAGAACGATCCTAGGTTTGCCTATACGCAATCCTTGGTTAATTGTTGATTGTGGACCCGAGGCTAATGACAAAAGGTCTTCATCAAATGGCGCCGTTTGGGAGCTAAGTAATTGGCTCCTTAGGTGATTTAATTGTCAAATTCACTTTTGACAAGGGGTTTCTCTTGTGAAGCTTGTTAGATTTGCATTTTTGGTTTTTTATTGCATATAGTTTAGGATTTTTGCATTTAGGTAGCTTGCATATAATTCATTGCATTGTCTTGACTTGGTAGCTTCTGTGTGGTGTGTTTGTATCAAATTCGATATGATTTTGGGCTTATTTGTTTGAATTCACCATGTCTCCAAGTTAATTCATAGCTTACTTGCATATTTCATCATTTAAAAAAAAAAATCTTCTTTTCTTTTTCACTTGCATTTGTATTTTCTTAGATTCCTTATCTTAGTTTTTATAGTTTATAGTTTGATAGTTTTCTTGTAATTCCTTGGGAATTAATTGTATTGAAATTTCATGGCTTGGTTTTATGGCAATCATAATCTACCTTTCAGTTCTCACTCTTTTGTAGGCAATCAAGAATGTCATGGTCCTTTCCACCACCCATTACATGAACCATACCACCAACCTCCATTTCAACAATATCATCAACCCTCTCACTTACCATACTATCCTTCATTCCATCCCACTCGGACCATGTCATCCATCTCATGAATCCCAATACCCATTTGACCCACCTTATGATCCTCATTCTCAACCATGTATGCCCAACCAAGATCCTTCATTTTGTGAAGTCATTGGAGATCACCAAAATCAAACGGCTTGGGCTGTAAATGAGGAGTGGTCACTTAAGGACAAATTTCATCAACTAATGGACTCTCAGTTTAGAATGATGGAACAACAAGTGAAATCGTATGAGAGATTAGGAGAAGAAATTGAGCAGCTAACACAAGTGTTGAAAATGAAATTTCAAGGAAATCCTTCTCTCATGGTCACACATGCACAAGAAGTGAAGCAAGTACAAAAGTGCATTGAAGAGTCATCTCTCCCATTTGGTAATGATTCTATCCTTATAGAAGTAGACTCTCCTACTACTTTGGCTAATGAAGCAATTCATGATTTGAGTGATAATGAGGTGGACGAGGAAATCATTGTTGAATCCCCTCAATTGTTTGGAAATGTAATTGCTCAACCAATTGGCTTTAGTAGTAGTGATTCGACTGTACTTGTTGATGAGTGTGTTCCTATTTCTTCATGTGATGCTCTAACTGATGAAAATGCTTCCCTTCATAGTACTATGGATGAATGCGATAAATTGAATGACATATTTGCATGCTCTTGTGAGGAATATCAAATGTGTGTCAATTGTTATCATGAAAAATGTCATTTACTTGTTGAGCTTCAAAAGAAAGCATTTAGTGAAGTGGTTGATTCTACCATTGATCAAAATGCACCCTATTGTACTATTGATGATAGTAAGCATGTCAATTTTGAAAAGATTGAATCAAGCATGGATGCCAATGTTGATGATGATGTTCTTACTGAATGGTATGCTGATTGTCTAGATTTTTCATCGTGAGTGAATCTGTTGTATGTGATTGTTCTGATTATGAATGGTGCCCGTTGGCACCGAGATTATCGCATCGATTTTGACTTGCTTGAGGAATCGATGTTGATTGAATTTGATCTGCATTCTAATCTCGATGTGCATCCCGAATACATACTTACTTCGGATTTTGCCAATCATTGTGAGACCATTGTGAGTGAGAAAGATCATAGCCTAGAATACCAAATGCATAGAATTCCCATTGGATTACCTCCTTATAGTCTTGTTGGTGACAAAGATTCTGAAATTTTGATTGATAAAATCCGCATGTGTTGATGAATCTTTTCAACAATTACTTTCTTGTGATTTGCCACCTGATTTAGAAAAACAAGATAATTGTTTTGAATCTTTACACATTCCAGGTGGTGATGATTTGAAAAATTCGCTTCATTCTTCCACTCTTTTCCCTTCCATCTCTTGTGATCATAACGATGATGTGGTGTACTCCAACACTAAGTTGGATTCCACACCTTCCATTTTGCAAGCACAAGAGAATGTTCACAATATGATTGGTTGCTTGACTCCTACCGATGGGAGTATCATTGATTTCCTTGGATGTGATACTTACTTGGAGAGTTTGGAACTTAACATGCCCTTAATTCACTCAAAATCTCTCCATGTCTCTATTTTTGGATGGGATCTTGCTATTTGCTTGTTTTATTTGCGGGAACATTCTTGGAAAGGTTGTCGATGGAACCAACATCCGCCGTACATTCTTGAACCTCTTCCAATCGATCCCGAGCCACCTCCACCAAGGAAATTCAATGTGGGAGGAGAAGATGTTTCAAGGGAAAAATTCATGATTCTCATCGGAGATGAGAACTTCTCCTTCAAGCGACTCAAGATACTCTAACAAAGGTTGTCTCTTTCCTTACTTATTTTCTTCCGAATTCATATGATTACTTGGGCTTAATTGTTATACGAGGAAGATAAGTGTGGGGGAGGGACACAATTCAGTAGAAAAAGTAGAAATAATTTATTTTAGTAGGTAGAAAAAAAGAGTTTTTATGAATAACACACTCTCTTTCTATAATTGCTCTACCTCTGGTGAACTTTGACATCTTGGTTTTGATGGATCCTTATGTTTGAGGCTGAATTTCGGACTCTTAGATTATATTTCTTGGTAGTTAATTTTGGGATGCGATTGCATGATTCGATATTCACCTTTGTGAGATTTTGGGCCTACATGAATGGAATTCATATTTTACCATTCTTTCTTTCATGTGTGCATCTGCTCATGATTTGTGTTCTCTAGAACTTGCTCATTTTCTTTTTGAAGCTAAATTTTTCACTTACGTGCATAAGTATGATGGAAGCTTGTTTTCTTTCTTTCATTTTCCCACTTTGGCCAAATAGCCTTCCCCTTACATTATATTCCCTTTGCTAGCCCCTTTGTGCCTTCTTGACTCATTCTTTTCTAAGCCACATTACAAGCCTAAGCGTAAAACCATTTTATTCCGTACCTTGAAAATTTATTGAGCATTGGTTTCACCTTGGTTTTGTGTTTCGGTGTGGGGGTTGCCTGTGTGTGCAACATTTTAAGTGTGGGGGGAGTATGAGTATTTGATTTTGATTTTGTGCCATTCATCATTTGGCATTAATATTGGTCATTGTGATTCTATACCCCAAAAAAGGTCACTACAAGAAAATCAAGTTTTGCTACGGAAAAATTCCGTAGCAAAACAGCTTTTTCCGTAGCAAAACGAGTTTGCTACGGAATTTGCTACGGAATTTTTCCGTAGCAAAAACCGCGTAGCAATTGCGACGGAAAATAAAAAATCCGTCAATTTGCGACGGAAATTCGTTTCCGTCGCAATTTGCTACGGAAAAAAATTCCGTAGCAAAATTTGCTACGGAAAAATATTCCGTAGCAAAATTTGCTACGGAAAAAAATTCCGTAGCAAATTTGCTACGGAAAAAAATCCATAGCAATTTTGCTACGGAAACAATTCCGTAGCAAATTTGAAATTTTGCTACGGAATTTTTTCCGTAGCAAATTAAAATTTTGCTACGGAATTTTTTTTTTTTCGTAGCAAATTTGCTACGGAATTTGTTTCAGTAGCAAATTTTGCTACGGAATATTTTTCCGTAGCAAATTCCCAAATTTGCGAAAATTTGCTACGGAAAAAATTCCGTAGCAAAATCGATAAATTAAAAAATATATATATATTTTTTAAATTTTTTTCTTCAGAAAAAGTGAGTACAAAAAGTAGTGTACCATGGATATAATAACAATTACAAAGAGTTTACATAGAGAAAACAAAATATATATAATAATGTTGCAAATAGCAAATAGTAAAAAGTATCCTAAAGCAAAGATTGTGATCATCATCATCACCAAGATGGTCATCATCACCAGGAGCCGACCTCGAACCCTTGTCTTTCATTAGAGACTTGAGTTGAAGCCGCATCGTATCATCATCTCCGCTTGCCGAGTCATGTGTTGCCGCATCATCTCTCGTTCTCGAATCAGCCCGCCGCATCATCTCCGCTTGTTGGGTCATCTCGTCGTTGCATCATCTCTCGTTCTCGAATCATCTGTTGCCTCATCATCTCCCCGTTCGAAGTCACCGCCTCATCGCCCCGTTCTCGACTCATCTCGTGTTGCTTGCTCCCGCACCAAAGCCTTCATCTTCTTCACTCATCTGCAAAAACATTATGAAGTACATTTATTAGTTGAACTTCATTTGAATGGACAAAGACAATGGAAATTATCTATATTAAATGTATTACATTTACCTGAAGAAACACCTTCAATGTCGCATAAGGAGCGCTTTGTTTGCTTCAGTCGGCTGGCAGAGGCACCGTATCCAAAGACTCTCCCTTTCTTGTTAAATCCGCCCGTAGCCTCAAAGAACAGACTCTCGTTATCGGACTGAGAGGATGTGGGGTCTCTCTCCCGTGACAACTTCGAAAGGTTTCCTACAAGTACAAAAATACATAACAAATAAGACATGTAAAATGAAATAAATATGGTGGTGCATAAAATAAGTAATAAAGGAAATAAATGTCTAACCGCTACTTGCTGCGCCTTTGGGTTAATCCACCGCCTCTCACTCCCTTCGATCGTCGGAATGGGTGCGCTCAAAGGTAACCCACTCAATCGATCCTACAGAACTTCCCTGACTCTAACCGCAAACGCAAATGATGACATTAATTAATCACTTCAAAGTACAAAATATTAGATACCTAAATAGAAAATAACGTGTACTTACAACTTTTCGTCGATGCTCACTAATTGGAATGGAGCCGCCAACATATGACGGTCCTTCCATTTTAGCCCTATTTTCCTTATTTTTCGCACTTGTGTCATGAAACTTCGCATCGGTGGCCCAACTCTCAAATAATTCGTCATAGCCCGCTGTGGAATCCAATCTTTCTTGCCTCTTGCATGTCTCAATGAATAAAGCTTTTGAGACAACCAACACCGCCCCGTGGTTATAAGCTTTTTTCAGATCTTCACGATGTTCAGCAATGACATATGATTATCCCGAAAATCAATAACGAACAATTAGTGCTCCAAATTTTAGAAGTACTTAATTAATAACCATAAAACAAATAACTTACCAAGAACTCATTGAACCAAGCATCTCGATTGTCCTTAGGAATCTCTTTCCACTTGGTCCAAGGATGATTGTAATTACGGAATAATTGGGCCGAGATGAAATTCCCCACCGGATTGTGAGGCACAATGTCAAGACAGAGGACATCATGCAAATATTAGCATACAAATCAATTAGAGAAGAAATTTGTAACATTATTGGTAACTTGGCATGACTTACTCATCAGATCGGACAGATCCAAAGCTTCCCCGTCGAAGGATCTGTTGTGCCCCATATTGGTGTATCGGAGGAACTCCATTCTTCCCCGACGTGGCTATGAGGCGACCCAAAGTGTGCTAAGGAAGGAATGTGAAATATTGAAGATATTTGTACATAGATGATTTCAGAAACTAAAAATACGTAAATCAATCAAAAATGGTAAAGTAAACCCGTTGTCTCCCTTGTGTGGATCGTGTGGGTAGACGGTGACGACGACATATGAAGCGTCGACGGTGAAGATGCAATATAACCCGACGGTGAAGATGACATATCAAATGGCACCTCTGGGGAAGTGCTGACCCCTCTACCTCCAGAGGGAGCAGATGGCGTCGCCCTACCCCCTCTTATAGGAAGGGGTCGGCTCGACCACGACCACGTCCACTACTTGAACGTCCTCCCGGATGCTCCATTTCTCGAACACTTATAGACATAATGTCAAAAAATATAAATAAAAAAAAAAGATATTTGGTTAATATTATAGTAGCGAAGTAACAATGTATGTAGTATAACGATCGTCGAAACAAAGAACTAACACAAATCAACCGGACGATTCCCCGTTCATCGACATCCGCTTGCACGGCTTCCTCTCGAAGTCTCATAGTCATCGAACTCAGATTCACTATCGAGTACATCACTTCTGGCTCATCGTCTGATTCCTTATCTTCAATTTGTATAGGAATCAATTCTAAATCCGTAGTAGAATCAAAGAGATTCCTTGGTACTTCGTCGTCGAAGATGTTTATGGGCAATACATGTTCCACATCAGCTTGGAACGGTTCCTTCATGCCGTCATTTGCTTCCGACTCTTTCGACTTAGGTATAATATTCCGTGCTTTGGTTTTGATAACTCCCACCCACCCTTGGCGGGATGGGGTATGATGTATAGTAAACTTGTTCTCGCCCGTTGAGCAAGGATGAATGGGTCATAACTAACCGTATATCTCCTTGTCCAAAGGGATCTCAATATTTCCATGTTTGTCCACTTTTGTCCCACGCGGACGTTATCAAACCACTCACATTTAAAAAGGGTCACCACCTTGTCCCACGGGTAACTCAACTGAATTATGTCAACTAACTTCCCGAAGTAGTTAGTCTCCACCCCGCCAACTTGGTCACCTCGACAACATACACCGTAATTGCAACATAGTGTACCGCGTCCACGTCAACAAGTTGAAAATCGATACCCATTGATTATATATTTGTTGCATCGGTAACACTAATTGCAGCTCCATAAGATAAACTCCACGCAACTTTATTGGGATCCGGTCGATTTTTCACGAAATATTGACGAAACCATTTTGGAAACTCGAGTTCGTGTATTGATCAACTTGTGACGCCGACATTGAAGGATTGTCCGATCGGACCCAATTAGAGTAGAAACTGTAACAAAGAACTGAAGTTAATACTTTAATATTTACCGTAATAGAAAAAAAAAATCTTACTTTAAGTATCGGGCGACCTCTTCACAAGCTTGTTTAGAATGTACCACTCGCTACTTGCTTATCTCTTCCGTCAAGAGTTGACTCCAATGTTTTCCCACGACTCGCCCGGATAATTAAATATTGATATTTGATCACTCGTATCACCGAAGCATCGTTGCGAGGTACCCCTCTCCATCTTGTCATCATTTCGGGGGATAATAGTATGACGCAAATTTTGCGGCCTCTTCGACTAGATATGCTTCAAACGATAGATCCTTCAACGTACCTTGGATTTTTGATCTTGTGTTTAAGTGTGCGTAAAAACCTACAATGGAATATCGAGGGTATTTATAAATTAAAGCACCATGTTGGTCAATTAATAACAAATACAAAAGAAATATATGTATTACCTCTCAAACGGATACATCAACCTATATTGTTGTGGCCCTCCTACCCTTGCTTCATAGGCCAAGTGAACAGCAAGTGTTCCATTGAGTCAAACATGCTAGAGGAAACACCATCTCTAACTTGCATAGCATTATGGGCATGCTCGTCTGTGTGTCGTAACTTTTCAACATTAAGCTCAAGCACATATTTCTCTAAAGAACATGGAAAATTCAGTCGAATAGACCATATATGATTCGGTAGTGCTTTGAAGGCCCACGGCAACAATCTCTGGAAAAAAACATGACAATCATGACTCTTCATCCCGAATAACTTCCCCTCGTGCATGTTGACACATCTTTTCAAGTTTGACGCATAACCGTCCGGGAGTTTCAGATCTTTAACCCATTGCAACAATTCTAAATTCTCGCTCTTTGTTGAATGTGTAAGGCGCTCTAGGTTTGGAAATCCGTCCCGTGCCATTCTCGCAGCAAATGCAAAGCGTGCCTTTTGCAAATCGCTTCTATGTCTAGTCTTGCGTTGATCGTGTCCTTCGTCTTGCCCTTGGTGTCCATCACAGTTGTACAGAATATTGCAAAACACATTCCTCTCGATATGCATGACATCGAGGTTGTGTCTTAACAATTGATCTTTCCAATATGGTAGTTCCTAAGATGCGCGTTTGTTCCAATGATGATCAACGCCATATCCCTCAGTTCACCGGAAGCGGCCCCCTCTTCGACACTTTGAATGTACTTGACCCGTCCCATATTTCTTGGCCACTTAAACGACGAGGTTGATCTCGCTTGTTCGACAACATTTCGCGTAAAGTCTTTTCTATTTCTCCCGAACGGATGATCGGGGTAGGAATCGCCGGTCGTCAAACCAACAAGACTTTGTGACTCGTGTTGCAAGCTAAAACCCATGTTCTGCTCAAGACATACCGGCATGCCTTTTCCGGACGCTTGCCAGCCCACTCAACATACCATATGCAGGGAAGTCATTTATCGTCCACATTAAGGCAAAGACGCATTGTGAAATTCTGGCTCAATGATATATCATACGTCGAACCCCTTCACTCCACAACATCTTCAACTCGTCTATCAAAGGCCCGAGGTACACATCTATCTTCTTTTTGGGTTGGATGGCCCAGGGATTAACGCGTTAAGGAACAAAAACTCTCTTCTCATGCACATAGAAGGTGGGAGGTTGTACGGTGTCACAATGACGGCCAACAGAATAATTCCCGCCCGTATTGTCAAAAGGAGCGAACCCATCCGAACATAGACCAAGACGGACATTACGGGGATCCATAGCAAAGGAAGGATTCACCTCGTCAAATTTACGCCATGCTTCGCCTCGGATGGATGCGTCACAAAGTTTTCATCCCCGTGATGCTCCCGATGCCATCTCATGTGAGTAGTTTTGTTCCGATGCATACAATCTCCAAGTCCGGGCACCGAGGAAAGTACCACATCTTGCTTAATGCTTGACGGGTCATTTTCCTTCCTTTCCCCACAACTTTATATCTATCATGTCCACAGAATTTACAACGGTCACCAAGATCATCCTTGTAATACAACATACATCCTCTAGGGCAAAGCAATGGATTTTTTCACATCCAAGCCCAAGCTCTTTCACCTTTTTTTTTGCTTGGTAAAAATCCTTTGGCAAATTATTGTCTTTGGGAACAACCTTGCTTATGATCTGCATCATTTCGTTGTAGTTCCTCTCACTCATATGGTGATCAGTCTTCAAGCTTAGTGTTGCTTGTGGTAGCCGATAGCGATGAATATTCACTATTTTCAAAGTGTTCGCAACCTTCCCATAATGGACGTTGCGCTTCTTGGAGCATTTTATAGAACCTATCGGCTTCCGGATGAGGATCCTCTCCCATGTATGATGGTTGACTATGTGTATTGGTCTCCTCTCCCATGTATGACGGTTCATCATGAGTAACGGATCGAAATATCGCCGATCGACGGTCCGCAGTCATCCATAACCAACTCGCTCATATTGATTAAGGTTGTCTCGATGACTACTCGTCCCCGTAATAACCACTCGTGGTTTGTCCGTCGGACTTCGCCATGACATTCCCAACACTCATAATCTTTCATGAAGCCCTTTTTACACAAATGGATTTTAACCTCCTCAAAATCTTGAAATCTTAAACACCTACATTTGACACACTGGACACACCGATCTCCCTACTTGAATTAGATGAATGTGCCAAAGCAAATTCGATGAACTCTTTCAAACCCGCCAAGAATGCTAGAGTTAGTTGTCTTCTATCGTTAGACGATTGTACATCCAACTTCTATCATGGTTGCCTTCCATATTTCCTAGCTAGTTCAGTTACTAAATTAATTAATATCTCAACATGCAACAAATATATAAAAGTGGTCAATTCAACGGAATAAGTATTTAATATAAAATTTATCAATTTACAAATTATTTTAATAAATAAACCATTGATTTGAAATTTTAAAGTGCAATTGGTATTTTTTTTCCATGTATACTTTTTAAGGAATATTTATAAGATATTTTTAAAAAGAATAAAGAATATTTAGCCGAATAAATTTTTTTCCAATTTTCGTTTTTACGACTTCTAATGTTTATTGCAATTTTTTGCTCCTTTTTTCATTTAAGCGTGAGTTTATGTTGCAAACTTAAAATTCCAAAAAAAATTAGTAAATTAATAAATTTTTAATATTGAAAATACTAAAAATGCCTTGAAAGTACAAACTTTCTATAAAAATATTTATAAAAAAAGTATACTTTCACCTAACATTAAAAGTGCTAGATAAATTAATATCCTATACATTTGGGAATATTTTATTTTAAAGGGAACAAAAAAAAAAAAAAATAACATGTACACAAAGTAAACTAATTAAAATAAAATATTATTACCAACATAGGGTTGGTTTAGCGGTATAAGGCTTTGATTACTTTTGTAATTTATTTTCGTCCCAAAAAACAATGCAAGATTAAAAAAATCAAAATTATTAAAACTCAATAATTAAAAAATCATGAAATCTTCTACACACTATAACTATAATCCAAATTAATAAATACATTGCGTATAGAGATCTTTATGTAATTAATAGATTCAGCCAAAGAAGATACTAAAACAAAACAAAAAAAATCTAAACTCATATAATTGATAATCTTTCGCCAACATACATATTTCCACTATGTAATCTAACATAGATATCATATAACTATAAGCAAAAAAATATACTTCAAGCTAACTCGTAAAATTATAAGTGTTAGGATTTGTTTGATAATTCCCTTGTGAAGAAGATCTTAATACTAAGTACCTACAATAATTTTTTGTGTCGAATAAAATCATATAGAAGTGTTTCAAAAAAAAAAAAAAAAATCACCCGAGGGCGAGCCGAGGGCGCAGATGGTGGCGAGCATGGGAAGGGGGAGGAGCTGAGGGCGCCGGAGGGGGGGAGCTGAGGGGCGGAGGAGCTGAAGGAGGAGGAGCTGGGGGCGCGGCTTGACCCGTCGCTGAGGGCGTGAGCTGAGGGAGGGGGAAGGAGCCGAGGGCGCGCCGGGGGGGGGAGGAGCCGAGGGCGCCGAGGGGGAGCCGAGGGCGACCGGGGAAGCCGGGGGCGGCGGGGGTGGGAGCGGGGGCGGCGGGGGTGGGAGCCGGGGGAAAATACAATCGGGCAAGGGAGGAGGAAGACGAGGTCATTAATGACTCGTCATTTGCGACGGAATCCGGGCCTGTCGCAAATCCATTTTGCGACGGAACCGGATTCCGTCGCAAAATATTTTTGCGACGGAAATTGATTCCGTCGCAAAAAGCAAGTAAAAGGGCGGCATTATGCCGCCTTTTTGCGACGGAATCGTCCGTCGCAAAAAAGCAAAAAAGGGCGGCCATTTTGCGCCCTTTTGCGACGGATTCAATATCCGTCGCAACATTTGCGACGGATATTGAATCCGTCGCAACATCTTTGAGAATGGGCGGCCTTTTTGGCCGCCCATTTGCCGCCCATTTGCGACGGAATTCAATTTCGCAAAAGTTTGCGACGGAATTGAATTCCGTCGCAAGATCTTTGAGAAAAGGCCTTTTTTGTTTACTCATTTGCGACGGAATTCAATTCCGTCGCAAAGTTTGCGACGGAATTGAATTCCGTCGCAAGATCTTTGAGAATGGGCGGCCTTTTTTCATTTTCCATTTGCGACGGAATTGAATTCCGTCGCAAATTTTTTTATTTGCGACGGAAAAACAATTCCGTCGCAAATTTTGAATTTGCTACGGAATAAATTCCGTAGCAAATTCCGTCGCTATATTTAGAATTTCTAGTAGTGGGTACAAAAAAAAGTACAAAAAAAAAAAGGAAAAAAAAGAAAAAAAAAAAAGTACAAAAAAAAAAAAAAAAGGAGAAAAGAAAAGAAAGAAAGAGAGAGGGGGAAGCAATGTAAAGCAGAGAAATAAAAAGAAATGATATTGAGATGATTTGTTATTATTAATTGATGTTCTTTGAATTTCTTGGGTGCTTAGCCTATCATATCCATACTTATTCACACCTATACCGTAGCCCCATTACAACCTTCAATAACAAGCTCTCTTGATTTTTGTATGCATGTGTTATAAGTAGTGGAGAAGTAGAAATTGAGCAAGCTTATGGTAGAACAATTTTCTTGAGTAGAATTTGAGCGATACACTTGTTTACCCTATACACTTGAAAGATTGATTGAGGGCATCCTTGAGAGACCATCTTGTGTGTGATTAGTATCATTGATTGAGATTACCAGGATTTGTAATTGGAGATGAAAGGATTTTGGTCTTGATTGATTGGTCTTTTGAAGCTGTGTCCCTTGCTAAATTTTTGCATTGTTAGCAATTGTTAGAAAGGAAGAGTTTTTCATTTTAGTTTTTTTTCTTTGAATTTTGCTCAGGAGTGCAAAAAGATAAGTGTGGGGGAATTTGATGATTGAATATTATTACACTTATTTGTATCTCTTGGTGAATAAATTTAGGATTGTTTAGTTAATAAATAATGGATTTTATTACTTAATTGGGCTTTGAGCTTTTAATTGGATTTGATTCATTCTTTATGATTAAATTCCAGATTTACAGTGATTTAGTATTTTCGCCATAACTTTTGATCTAGATATCCGATTAGCCTGATTCTTCTTTCCTTTTTTAGATGATTCAGAGAGCTACAATTGTTATGAAGACTCAGAAGGCTGATTCGGACAAGAAGATGGACGAAATTGGAGCTAAAGGCAGACCCATTTTTCTGGATTTTTATTCTGCTCGAATTTTGTAATAAAAGACCATTTATTAGAGGTTTCCTATTTTTGGGCCAATCTTGTAGCCCTAGTGTTTCCTATTTATAGGTTATATTAGATAGCTAAAAACATATTCTCAATTACGTTGAATAGGATTTCTTTTGGTTTTCTTCTTCATCTTTTCTTCGTGTTTTGCTTAGCCATGCTTGGCTAAGCTTCTGTGGTTAACCCAATGTGAGGATTCCATGATTCATCCAGAGAATTTGTGCTTTATCGGTGATTTAACTCGTTTCTATTTTCATCTTATCAGATCCGATTTCTGGAAATAGTTCGAATATTAGATTTAATATTCGGTTTGGTTTATCCAAGGACTGAATTCGAACTAGGTTTTAAGTTTTTCGTGCGATCGCACGTGGACGCCGTTGTTCGGACATATTCTAGGCGATCGTCTAGTCGAGGGATTTTCTGGGCGAATGCAGAGATCTCGGTTCGTCCAGAGCCAAACGTGGGTTATTTATATTTTGTTCAATGATGGAAGTCTCTGGAATCCGAATGTTGGGTTGATCAATTTTAATCTTCTTCTTCTCATTTTCTTTTCTTTGCTTCATTTAAATTGCATTTCTATTTTAGTTTATTAATTTAAAAATCCAAAACCAATCCCCCCTTGTTTTCATTGCATTTGCATGACATTTAGATTACTTAGGATTCAATAAAAGGCTTCTCGAAAAAGAGAGAACGATCCTAGGTTTGCCTATACGCAATCCTTGGTTAATTGTTGATTGTGGACCCCGAGGCTAATGACAAAAGGTCTTCATCATCGGCTGACGGTGAGGTACAGTGGTGGAAGATGATGACGGTGGAGGGAGGTTGGTTGCTCGCCGGCGACGAAAGGAGGTGGCTGTGCCACCGGCGAGAGGGAAGATGCGAGTGGAAAGAAGAAGAAGGTCTCAACATGAAGGCGTGAATAATCATTTTCTCGTTCGCAGCGCTCACTATATCAATTAATGGATGATTTCTCAGATCCCCTTTTTGCGTTGCAGGAGTAGGGTTCCTAGTCAAAACACAAGTTTTGACCAGGGACCTAAGTGAGAACTTTAAAAGTTTTACAGGAGGGACTAAAGTGAAATATTTTCAAATGTTTCTGGGGCAGATGCAATTCATAATAACTCTGGAGCCCTTTTCTGTAATTCTTCTCTGGCCCTTTTTATTCTCCAGGTCTCGTCATTTTAGGTCAGATGGCTTCCCTGGTCAAAACACACGTTTTTGACTAGGGACTAAACCGCACAGAAAAAACTGTTGCTTGAGGGACTAAATTGAAACTTTTGCAATTTGAGTTCAAAATCAAATTGGATCTAATATTTTCAAGCATCTACAATAAAAAATAATTAATCTAACAATATTCTCATAAAAATAAATGATTAAGAGTAATTACAATTTCTTTGACAATTTTGCCCTTTTTAGTCATAATTTAATGTTTTTACTTTTAATCACAATTTATCATAAGAAAGACATTTTAAGCTCAATAACAATAAAAAAATGCATTAAGAGTCCCAATTTCATTATCAAAAAATATATAAAAAATGGTTCGATCAGAGAGTCGTTATTTTTATACCGTCGCTGGAGAAGAGGCGTAAGTGCGGTCTCGGTTAGAGAAACCAGACGGACAAGCATCGATCTATTTTGTAAGCAAGGCGTTACGAGCTCGAACTTCGATACCAAAACTTGAAAAAGTGGCGTTCGCCCTACTCACAACAGTGAGGAGGCTTCGGCCCTACTTCCAGGGACATCGGATAGTCGTCCGAACAAATCAACCAATCCGTCAAGTTCTACATAAGCCGACCGGTGAAGAATGACCACTGGGCAATTGAGTTGTCCGAATTTGACATAACCTTCGAGGTCCTAAGACACCATAAAATCACAAGCGTTGGCATATTTTGTGAGGGAACTCACCCCGGCAGATAGAAGAAATACAGACGATGACAAAACTTGGAAGGTTTATGTCGATGGTTCATCGAACGCAAAGGGGAGTGGAGCAGGAATCATAGTCGAAAGCCCGGAGGGTATCGCGATTGAGCATTCTCTTCAGCTAAATTTCCTGACCTCAAATAACCAGGCTGAATATGAAGCGCTGCTTGCCGGACTATTCCAGGCCAGAGAAAATGGAGCTCAGAGGGTAAAGGTCTTCACCGACTCACAGCTCGTAGCGCACGTACATTGAGGGCACTTATCGACGAAAGGTCTATGTTGGCCAAATATATGAACAAAGCAAAGGAGGTCATCTCCAGCTTCGAAGAGGTGATTGTGACTCACATTCCGAGAGAAGAAAATACACCGGGATAGAAACCAAAAAAGAGAAGCCTCCGGCACTTAGGAAGGAGGAGTGGCGTCTCTGGATGGAGCTCCCTCCCCTTCGGCAAGACCCCAGCTAAAGTCTCGGCATCGAATGGACCACCATCATCTGCTTCGGGACCCTCTTCGTCCACGAAGGATAGGGATTCATCCTCGGGTGATGGAGGTGGCGAGACCAGTACACCATCCTTGACATAGGCTCGGTAGTCATACCCTGCTGTGTTTAAGGAAACTATGGGGTTCAGATGTCGGATCTGCGCCAACGGCATCGCAAAATAGTTCGCAACAACCTCTTTCAGTGACTCCAAACAGTCCAGATGGCCTTGCTTTTCCACGACAAGGGCGCCCTTTGTCGTGCTCAGCCCGAGAGCAGATCATTGCTCGAGTCGCAGGACCTTCACGGAATCTAAGCTCTTGGCATGTGCTTCCCGCAAGTGGGCAAACTCCGAGTTCGTCTTCTCTAAGGCCTCCTTGGTTAGTAAAAGCTACTCGGTTGCCTTCCCAGCGGTGGCCTTAGCAACACCTAGCTCCTCTTCTACTGTCTTCTTCCCCACCTCAGCTTCCTCCTTTGCTAACTTCATCCGTCGTATGTCGGCCTCGGCCCTGATGTATTTACCCTTCAGATGGAGCAGTGCCTGCACCAACCTGATATACTTGCATAAATGGCTTTGCACGTCATGAACCAATTGCTCATCGATGTTGGATAGGCAGGGCATTCATAAACTGACGAGGGGGGAGAAACTCAACGTCAAGTTCCTCTGCCACCCCCTTTTCCCAGGCAAGCCCTCGGGCGATCTTGAAAGCAGGAGGAGGAGGAGCAGGAATCCTGTTTGGCAACGGAGGAGCTAGTGGGTCCGAAGTAGAAACCTCTTTCCCTTTCGATGTCAAGTCGGCACGGTCAGAAGATGGTCTAACAGGAGATGAGAGAGGGATTCCTTGTGGGACCGAGTTCTTTGATTTCTTGGCCGTTGTTGCCCGAGGGGCCGTTTTGGCCTTTTCCTTCTTGAATTTAGGGGCGACGCGCTTCTTGGTTACCCTCTTACTCGGAGCACCAACATTCGAGTTCACATGGGACAGATACCGGGGTAGCTCCGACATATTTTGAGCTACATCACAAAAAACAAATGTCAGAATTCATGCGGATGGAAACATAAGCAAAGATATGAATAAGCGGGATGTCCAATCAACAAAGGGATCATACTAGCCGCAGACCCCGACCGGCACCAGCCCCATTTATAAAATAAGCCACGCTTTTGAGGCCGTAAGCCTCAACATAAGACGTCAACCGATCGATCGAGGAGACCACTTCTGCCGGAAGATCATCAGACTCGACCTGGTAGGAAGGAGAGGTCAATTTGTGATGGTCCTTTGTCTTGTATAGCAAGAACCTCCATTTCACGTCCTTAGCCTCGGCCCCTTTAAGAAACCAGGGCTACTCTCCAAGTTTAGCTACGACCTTAAAAAAGCCGTTCTTGAAGTGCTTGAAAGAATCGGAGAACATGGTCAAAAGTTTCCTATTTGGATCACCTTGGAGGGAGGTCAATCCTTTCAAGTTTTCTGACTCTTTACTGGAGCGGGGAGTAAAAGGGCAAAAGAAGTAGAAAAATAGGGTAGCTGTGCAAGGAATGGGTTGCGAAAGGAGCCGATAAGCGCCGAAGGCTACTAGATAAGCCCACCCGTTTGGGTGAAGCTGCGAGGGTGCTAGATGGAGGTGATTCAAGGCAGAAATTTGGAACTCGGTAAATGGGAAGTGAATACCAAGCCCAGTCATGTAATCTCGACAGAAAAAGAAAAAATTGGTGTATCTTACTTCCCTAGTTGAGCAAATAGGTTCATTGTCATTGGGAGGAGCTAGAAGGCACCCATCTAAGTCCTTTAAACCCAATCGGCCAATATCAATGTCGGACATCAAGGAGCGAGTCTTTAGAACCTCGGGGGCCACCCATGAATATTTCCTACATAAAGCCTCGGGGGGACTGGATGAGTTTGACTCCCTGGCGTCGGATCGGGCTCTATAGGGGGAAGATACCGAGTCCATTTACCTATAACAAAAACAAATAAAAAGACTAAGGTCAGCAAAGAAGGATATACCTGACTTATGCAAGCTATGGCGGGAGGAAAGAAGAGTAGGTAGGCCCAGAAAAAGCCGACCCCCAACAGCCGGCCTAGGGTCAGAGGATGGCCTATGACTGCAGGAACCTAGGGTAAGGTTGGCCAGAGAATCCTCGCCACTCGCGATGTAATAGGAGCTCGGGGCAATGCAATCCCAACAGGGACCAAGGTACCCGTTAGGAAGGGTTTCCGACCTTGAACGGGGGGGACTCCTCATAAAAATTGACTGGTTGTAGTGGGATGGCCTCGTTTTCATCCCGACTCATGGAATGTGCCCTAAGGTTGTCGGATTCTGGATTCAAGGACCTAACGATGGCGGTTTGGGACCCCCCAGCATTTCCCATACCAGACCCACCATGGAGTAAGTTGGTTAACTTTTTCTCCTCAGTAAGAAGGGAGCCCAGTAGCCAATAGCTGGTGTGAGGATAACGTGCACGCAGTGCCTCTTCCTCTTCGGGAGTTAAATGTTGACTTGATGAGGGCGGGTGGTTAATCCTATCCATCACCACCAGAGAAGAAGACCTAGAGAGGCACAAAGGATTTATAAGGAGGGGGACCAAAGGGGGGCTAGACAAAGGGTACTCCCATACACAATGATTTGCCATGATAGGGAATGGAGACCAGAACACAAGGGATACCCAGATATTCCTATTGGAGCCTTACCTAGAAAGTCCTCAAAACGAGAGGCAAATAGCACAGAACATGCGAACTTCAAATCAACCCAAAAAAAGGAAATCACGGGAGGATGACGCACATACCTAATTCAAACAAAGATTCAGAGAATTATGGAGCGCCAAGGTCCGTAGGTTCAATAGAGACGATCGTCGCACAAAGAAAAGAGTTTCGCACAAAGAAATAGACTTTTATGAGAATGAGAGAGAAATGGCAACAGAGAAGAGTTTGAGGAATGGAGGGAAATATGAATTATGAACGAATACACTCACTTGAACGTTCCAGAGTCGAAGCATCGGGGATAAAAAAGACTATTCACCTAAAAAGTAGGGTGATGTACGACGTGTGATGGGCGCATTAAATGCGCATGAAGATCAGAGTTGGCTAGGCACGGTGGTTCCAACCCCTCCTAATCCAGGGAAGCCAGATATCAGGGGGCAATGATGGCAATGCAGAAGGGCCCACACCTTAAAGTCAGTCGAATCTGTTGGCAAGCAACTCGGATTATCAAACCCCCACGCAGTTACCTCAGCACAATGAGCCTCGAAAATACCCCTGATCCTCACACTCCGCAATGTTACCTCGGATCCGAAAGCATCTCGAAAGGACCTCGGCCTTTTGGGCCACATAACGTTACCTCGAATAGAGCGAATGACTTCAATGGCTAGAGTCAAGGTAACCCAATTCGGTAATTGATGGAATGGACGCAAGCGAGAGATGCATCTCTAAGAAGACGACCCTACAGGCATACATCCCGGCAGCTCAAAAGCTTGAACTACCGGGCTGGGGGGCAACTGTTACGAACCCATATCAGGCCCAATAGCGGAAGGGCCCAACAATGAATATCATATCTGGCATACATATTGGGATCTATCTACAACGAATGGATATCTTATTTCACCCAGAATAAAAGGGGTATCTCCATATATGATATAACAGTCAAGATACTCGGACCGAAGATCACGCATGGCCCAAGGTATCTTACCTAAAGGTAAACTGTATAAATATAAGGATCATGCCTTGAGGTACACACGTTCTAACTCTGAACTATTTACATATTGTCACACTGTGCATACACCTCACCCCCTTTGCGAGAGCCTAGTTTGTGTACAGTGATCCCACGCCCTCCTGAATATCTACTTCCATAGATACCCACGCAGAGCCCATCGATCCAAGATCAAAGCATCAGCCCCAAGGTTGGACATCTGCGTTCTACATCAGAACAAATTCATATAAATTTTCCCTCTACTCCCTTTTAAATCCCTCGTACAACACAGCCCCTAATGGAAAGCATCCTTCATATATGTAATTAAGAAGGATAATTTAGGATGGTACACCGGTTCGGAATGGTGCCGAGTTAGGGTGGTATGCTGGCCTAGGGTTGCCTATCGGTGTTAAGTCCTTCGCGCAGTATATCTTACTCGTTCATCTCCGTTCATCACTACTGCACCACACCAAGGTTATATCAGTACTCATTTTCAAAAATATTCTTTAAGGTAATGGCTTAGAGCCTAACTTAGTTAATGAACCGATTGGCCAGGTAGGTGTCTATCATGGGAGTCTCACCGACTTTTACGGCGACTGAATGACTGATCCACATAGACTAGCCCTTCCTTCGGCACCAATGGTTTATTATAACTGAGCCAGTTTCATGCCAAGTAAAAATGCTCTTGGTTGAAAACTCCGAACCTAACTCCGTTACTCAAACAATCCAGGCAGGCAGGTGTATTTGTGGAAGTCTCGCCGACTTATACGGGGACTGAATGACAACCACAAAACCCCTTTCTAGACACCAGACTGTTTGGAGTAACTTAGTTAACTTCATGCCAGAATGTCTGTTCTGATACCAAAATTGTAACATCCCAATTTGCTAAAGCGTTTTCAAATAGTTTGTTCAGAGTAGAGCATCAGAATAATTTAAAAGAGCGAGTATCTGATAAACTTTCACTGTTGGTGTATCTGGTTGCTTTATAGCGGTACATTTATTCGAATATTCAAAAATATGCTAATACATATCCAAAAAGAAATTCTCCGGCTGGGTCTTCACCGGTGCCGCTTGCCCTTGCCCTCGGCCCCGATCCTCCGAGGATCCTGAGGCTATAGCAGGAGCTGAGGTTCAATGGAATTGAACCTCAGGTAACGGTTAACCTCATGCTTAAATATGACAGTATATGACAGATATTCATGGCGTTTCAGCAACAATCAATACATGAGCACATAGCAGATGTATCCCAACCGTACATAAGCACACAGCAGATGTATCCCAACAGTATATAAGCACATAGCAAATGTATCCCAACAATTACATAAGCACACAACAAGATGTATCTCGTAAGCACACAAAGCAGATGTATCTCATAAGCGTTTTTACGCGTACGTAAAGTTATCTATCACATATAAGCATATAATAAGCATCGAGTTAGTGTTACAGTACGCGAACGTACCTTTCACCGTGTAACGCCAAACGCTCCCGCCTTTTGATCCGACCGACTTCCGGATATCCTATACGTTATCGTCGGATTATTATATGATATTTGATAAATATCATATTGCTTGAATAATATTCTTAAGGGTTTAATTTACCTTTCTACCCTTGTGGATTTATTATTACAACTTTGCCCTCACATTTTCTAAAAAATGCTATGCTGGATTTCTGGGCAGAATTTTCGGTTAACTTTGCAAAATTATAATTAAATCTAAAAAATTCGAAACAAGGATCCGTAAAATTCATTGGAATCCTTAGGATGTATATTTTTTAGAAAAAATACTTGTATATGCCCAGAACTTAATAAAAATTCCCAGTTTTCACGTGTTCATATCTTGCCCAGAAAAATTCCAGAATTTCGTAGCCTATTTTCTATAATTTATATCTCACTGTACAGAGCTCAATTTAACATGTTCTTGGAATATTTAAAAATCCATATATGTCTACTTTAACCATGAATTTTCCCAGAATTTTGTGACTATATTTTCAATATGAATTTTGGCATGTTCATCACTGATTCCAGAATTTTCAAAACCGATTAAATTTCGCCAGAACTTCGTTACTTGATGTTTCTCTTCCAAAAATTTTGCTATAACTTCTTCTTCATCAAGTTTTCGAAATAAAGACAATTTTAACTATAAAAATATGAAAACAAAACTACAATTGGAAGATCTAAAGATCAAAATAACAAAATAGCTAAGAACTTGAAAGCTAAAGCTAGAAGACTTACCAAGAACTTTGCTCCTCCTTTCTTCAAGACTCTCACTCACTATGATTTTCTCTCTAATCTTGCTTCTCTAAAACTCACCTATTTGGTTGAGTTTGGTGTGAAGAATGAAGAGGGTGATGCCTCTATTTATAGGAAAATTCCTACCTCTTCAACAAGCCCACTCTTCCTCTTGTACACACACACACACCACACACAAAGACAAACATGAGCCCTCTCCTCTTCCTTATGTGTGAGCTGAAATTTATGGCTAGAAGAGAGGATGAATCATCACATTTTACTCCCTTTGACCTTGCATTGTTGGCTCTTTTTAACTTCTCATATTTTTCCTACCACATGATGTGGCACCTTATTGTTCATGGATTGTCTTTTAATTAGGTTAATCTTTGGTTAATCATTTCCAACAAGGTGTTTTAAATATTATTAGGCTTATTTGATTGGTTACAATATTAATTATGAATGTTTATGAAAATAATTAATGTAGATTGAATTATTCACTAATTGTTGGCAATTTTCTTTAATTGGATTAAATATTTTCTCACAACTTTTGAGTTTGCTTTGGTCATTTATGCATCATGCATTAATTTAAAAATCATAGGGCAAGTTATGGTCCCTAAAATAAAATTGGGTTTTTTGCCTCTTTAAATTCCAAGGAAAATAATCAAATAAATTATCAAAATTAGAGACAATATACTTTCCTATTTTAAATAGGTATTATTTTGCCAAATTATAATATTCAAGAGAAATATGAATTTAGGGTATTTTATGATCCCAAAATAAAATTAGAGAATTTGGTTTTTGATTACCTTAATTCTTAGAGAAAATTCCTAAATTAACATAAATATGTTACTCAATTTTGAGACCACATATTCACCTATTTTTAATAGCACTATTTATCAAAATATAATATTTATGATAAATATGAATTTTAGGTAATACTGATTTCACTTAGGTCTTTTGGTTCCACTGTCAGACGTAGGGCTAAGGGTTTTTTTATAGTACTTTACCAACATTTTAACTATTAAAGATTTTCTATCATCTCACCCACTCACCCAATTGCATTTATTTAAAGGTTTTGTTAAAGGTTCTTGTTGTGGGTCTGGTGAGGTGAAGCTTGTACAGATATCAGATATGGACAAAAAATTAGAAGGATTTTGACTACCAATTACTCAAGTTCCTTCTATAAATCAATCTTAAAATTGGAGTATGTGAATTCACTTATTTAAAGTTGAGATTTGAAAGGGGCTAAAATTTGAGTACGCTTTTAATTTTTTGAAGTAGACATTATATATCAATCAAGTATACTGTTGAGTAATATTATATATGAAGAGCATTATATATAAATTGTTGTGAAATTTTAGACAGTAAATTCAAGCCCAAATCTATCTTTTCACTCATACTAAACATACAAATTAGTTAATGAGTATAACATTTGGCCCCGCCAAATATTTAACTCAAGCTCCGTCTCTAAATTCAACCATTTCATGATATTTACTTAATCAAATTCGAATATTGAGAAGTTTTAAGTGTCATTATTGCCAAAAATACTTTTTACCAAGATTGACAATTGGACCGTGTTGGCCATTTGACCAGGAACCAACTTATGATTTGGTTTAGACATCTACTAAAACGGGTAGGTGAGCATTCGGTTTTCGGTTAAAACCGAAAAACCGAATTATGTATATTTTCAAAATTGAACCGAAAAACCGAAAAAATCTAAACCGAAATATTTCGGTTCGGTTTTGCAATTAATTTGGTTTTTGGGCTTGAGTTGGGCCTTATTGTGGGCCTTCTTATTTGGGTTAATTCTGTAAAATGGCCAATCTACTTTTTTTTTTTTTTTTTTCCTAAATCAATTTACAATATTGACTATTGAATGCAACTTAGCTATAGTATACTTTACATGGAACGTTTTGGTATATATTGATTTTCACTTGTTTGGGGCTCCATTTAGAATCTCCAAATTGACTTTCAACTCTTAAAGCTTAAAAGATATTAGCTAATGTGATCATTATATATAAAGGATAAAATTTCATCAATTTTGCTAAAATTTGGTTTTAACCGAAATAAAACTGAACCAAAAACTAAAATAAGCTAGTTTTAAAAACCGAACCGAAAAAACCGAACACCGAATTATTCGGTTTGGTTTTCGGTTTCAATTTTGATTTGCTCACCCCTAAAAACGGGTGAAAAATCACGTAGAATCATTTTCTTAGAAAAATGACATAAAATTATACTCTTTTGATCTATAAGACATATTTACTTATTTTGATTAGATTAAGGAAGTTAGTTGATTTAGTTAATATGACATGTATTTTCTAGAACACCCTAATCATCTTTCTTAATTCTCCTTCCATATCTTCTTGATTATTATTGAGATAACATCAATAGGGATCAATAATTAGGAATAGATTAACCAATATTAAAACTATATATATATATATATATATATATCTCTCTCTCTCTTATATTTAGGACTAAGATCAACTCCTCAAATATGTCTTATATTAAAGGCCGAAGCAGTATTATTTTGTGTTTTTATTTTTATTTTTATTTTTTGGTTGATTTTTCTTTAATGTGATGTAGATTTGATAATTTATGTGCAGTTCTAGTTAATTATGAAAGCTTCTACCCGTTTAGTTGGACAATTAATATGAAACGGTGATATTTGATTATCTTGGTGATTTGTAATAGTGGACATGTAGCATTTAAGTTGAGCATGCATGAAATTGTGTTAGTTTGGCATGCATGAGAGATGATCTGAATAAAATATCAAAAAAAGAGATGATATGAATAAATATGTTACCGGACATGTTGAAACATGTACGTTAATATTTAAATAAATATTATGTATTGTTTTAAAAATATTTCTCCTTGATATAATTAGGACTGCACTAGGCTCATCACAGCTTAGTGAACTAAACGTCTTCACTGGTTCATTACGCAGTCTGTCTACATTATTCCTCACAATAATTATTTTCCACTTTATACATTAGTTATATTTTAAATATAATGTAGAAATGATCAATATAGAAAGTGACCACTTTTTACATTAAGGATTTGACCCATAATTCATAAGATTGTACATTACCAAATTGATATGAGAATTTTACGCAACATCTACTAAAACGAGTAAAAAATCATGTAGAATCGTTTTCTTTGAAGGATGACATAAAATTATATTATTTTGTGTTTTTATTTATTTATTTTTCTTTAATGTGATGAATATTTGATAATTTATTTAATTTGTAGTTCTAGTTAGTTATGAAAACTTGTACCCCGTTGGATAATTAATTTGACATTATAGTATTTGATTATTGGGAAAATCAAGTTATGATATTAGGGAACAGGAAAAAAAATTTAAAATTAAAATTAAAATTAAAATTAAAATTGTGAAATTAGTTGTTTGTTCTCATTGACAAGTCATTCTACTGACAAGTGTATGTACGAAGGGCGGAGCTTTTTTGAGGATAAGGGAAAAAAATTCTGCTTAGAATTTTTTTAAAGAAAATTTAATATAGTATATTATCTTATATTTTAGACTTGTTAAAATATTTTTATTATACATTTGGCCTCCCAAAATATTTTTTCCAAATTAGTTAATGAGTATATATTTGCCCCCTCCTAAGTTTTTTTTGATTAGTTAATGAATATATATTTGACCCCCTCAAATATTTGTTCCAAGCTTATATGTACACACACGCACACACTTTTGACTCTTTCTTTTGCTTCGCAATACCAAACTTTGAGCGCAGACACAAGTATTTGAACATTGACCAATTTGGCAAATCAAACCCTAACACGTACCTCCACAAAAGGTCCGATTACGCCGAAGGGGGGAAAAAAACTCAACACTTGAATCACTCGTTGTTCTCGCTTGATAAAACTACAAGAAAATATCAAATTTGCGACGGAATTTGCGAGGGAAAAAATTCCGTCGCAAATTTGCGAAATTTGCGAGGGAATTTTTTCCTCGCAAAAAGGTGATTTTTGCGAGGAAAACGATTTTCCCTCGCAAAAATCACGTTTTTGCGAGGAAAAAATGTCCCTCGCAAAACATCATCATTTTACAAGGGAAATTTAGTTCCGTCGCAAAATTGACCGAATTGGGACAAATTTCCCTAATTTTGCAAGGGAACTATGTTTCCCTCGCAAAAAGGTGACATTTTGCGAGGAAAGAGAGATCCCTCGCAAAATGGGAAAATGTTTGCGCAAAAGTGGGGCCAATTAGCGGGAAATTTCCCTCCAATTTTTCGCAATGTTCCCTCGCAAAATGGGCAGATTTTGCGAGGGAACCTTTTTCCTCGCAAAATAGGAGGAAATTAGGGGAAATTTCCCTCCAATTTTTTCGCACTTTTTGCGAGGAAAAATTGTTCCTCGCAAAATGCCCAAAATTTGCGAGGGAATAAAGATCCCTCGCAAAATGGCCACATTTTGCGAGGGAAACATTGTTCCCTCGCAAAATGGGCGATTTTGCGAGGCTGTTTTTCCCTCGCAAAATAGGAGGAAATTGGGGGAAATTTCCCTCCAATTTTTCGCACTTTTGCGAGGGAAAAATTGTTCCTCGCAAAATGCCCAAAATTTGCGAGGAATAAAGATCCTCGCAAAATGGCCACATTTTTGCGAGGGAATCATTGTTCCCTCGCAAAATGGGCAGATTTTGCGAGGAATAATATTTCCCTCGCAAAATAGGGAAATTTCCGGAAAATTTCCCTCCAATTTTTCGCAATTTTGCGAGGAACAAGGGTTCCCTCGCAAAATATCCCAAAATTTGCGAGGAATAAGGATCCCTCGCAAAATGTCTCCAAATTTGCGAGGGAATATGTTTTCCCTCGCAAAATTTGGGCATTTTGCGAGGAATGTTTTTTCCCTTGCAAAATTTCATACAATTTTTTTGATTCCAAATCTCCTAATCTAGGGTTCCTTCATTATTGATTCCGTTCGTTCCTTCAAACCAAGGGCAGTCTTGCCCTATCCCCTAAATCTCTTTCATTTCTATTTGCGATTTTGCGTTTTTTCTCCAGCTAATCGTGTTACATCAGAGCGAAAAACGCAAACCCAGTGGAATCGCCAAAAAACGCAGCCATTACACGCAAATCGCATTGTTTTTTCATAAAGCAGAAAAAAAAAACTTGCCGTCTTGCCCTAACCCCGAATCTCTTTCATTTCTATTTGCGAAAAAACACTCCGAGGCGAGGCGCGGCGCATAGCTCTTTGATTTTCATCTCTACCGGTTCTCGCTGTCGCTCCTCTCCATTTGTCGTCGACGCCTCCGATCGTCTTACTCTCTTCGATTAGCAACAATCTGACAAACTCATACCTCGTCTCGTTGGTTGCGGCATCTGGTGGAAGGTGAGTAATTCCTTGTTCTAACTTCTGCTTGTCTTCCTTCGTTTGAGGAATTAGAAATTTTTAAGTTGGAATTGTGTAGGAACTTGTGTAGGAAACAAGAAATCAGAGATGCCCGTGGTTCCAGTGGGTTTGGACCTGTTGGATTATCTTGTGCAGAATACGAGTGACGAAGCCAATGTTTTCTCTCTCTCAGATCCAATGATTCGGTGGTTGGTGATAACAACACGACTTCATGGATGATCGGGAACTTAGTTTTGGATTAGAGAATATTGATTTAGATATGATTTTGGGTTTAGAGTGGGATTAGTTTGATCCCATAGTACTTTTGATTAGGCTGATCAATTTTGAAAATAGTTATGCTAACTGTTTTTTAGTGTAGAGAGATAGATCGAGCCTTAGTAGCTAACCTGACTCTTTGATTATGTTGATGGTTCTGTTCATGAATGATCTGGTGTTATCTCTAATATTTTTTTTCTAGTCTTCGATGTCAATAAGAATTATAATTTCGTTGATATTGTTTCGTGCAAATTTTAATATATGCGAGGATTGAATCAATTGAAAATTAAACCCGAGTAGTCTTTATCTTCAACTTCGTTAGCCTTTCTTCTCCGACTTCATTATGCTCAACAAATCATTCCCAAGTTTCATTTAGTCGCTACAAACATACGAACATATATATGTGTGCGTTTGTGTATATATATCATTTATGTTTTGCTTGAGGATTTCTTGTTCTTTTGAAATAGAAATGGTTAAAGTTCATGGAAATCAGAAACCAATTAGTTACGTGCTGATATGAGACAAGAATATATAAAGACTCAAATCAGTATTCCTTGTCTGTTTTATATTGTCTATCCGGGTTCATTTTCTTGACATGATAAAAGCTTTTGTAATGGTATTGTATTGACTTAAACAGTTAAACATCCCAAGTTCAAGGGAAAAAACCAGTTTCTTGATGTAATCTTGTCCTCCTCACTCCTCATCAGTACCTGTGAAACCAATCATAATTGAGAGTTAGAAATTGAGATGCGTCTCCAAATTGAGCTATGTGATCTTTTAAGTCTAAAGGATTAAAATAGAAGATAAGTGAAAAATTGTTAGAACAATTCATTCATTTAACTTAAATTGTATTCGGGATTTTGTATACTTCAAAGAAAGAATTTCTTCGAATTGCAAACCAAAGCAAATCAAGTAAATCACCAAGCAATCCTCGAGGAAAACTTTGCAAAACTAAATGCTAATCTCTCTATAAAAGTCACCGGGTGATTATTATACCCCATTACTACTACAGGACGATATGATATGGGCGTGAATATTTTTGTGACAGAGTATATTCAGAGTACATTGGTGGAAGCAATAATCAATATGACAGTATATTGGACGTGAAGGGGTATGGTGATTTTTGTGTCTATTTACTCTTCCAAGGTAACCCAAGTGGCAGAGGTAAGCTATTCTACTTTGTACTGGTGAATTTCTGATCTCTTTCATTTTTTATTCTATAGGAATTTATATGTTAAATTGGATTATTTGTGTATATATGATTATTCTTATTCATTCTACAGTTTACTCTTTGAAGTGCTTCTTGCACCTTAGAAGATCATTAGCTGGAGAAATATTCTTAGGAACACCTAACATTTCGTTAACTTTACTGAAGCTCACTCATGAATCTTATTTTTTCTTCACTAAGAAGAATAACAGCTCTTTCTTTATTATTATTATTTTCAGTTTTCAATTTCGTTTGATGGATTCTTAATCTTGAACCATGTTGGGAATTTATTCAAACAACATAGACAAAGCATATGTAATTCCACCTTGGTTTCGGGACATTGACGGATGTTGTGTTATGGCATGGTATCATTGGTATGTATATTTTAAGGCTAATAATTCATACCACATTTGCTATATGTTAGCTAGAAATTCTGTTTTAAAATTACTTTTACTTTCTTTTGATCGATTTTTTTTTCCCTTCTCAAATGAGATATCATCCTTACTGTAATGTTTGATATTTTATTTCCCCCTGAATTGGATTAGTATTAATTTGTTTCCTATCACTAATATTCTGTGTGTACATTCATGTTTGTATGATTACCCTGGCATCATTATTTGCTTGAAGGTTTAGGAGTCTAACACACGCCCAGTAGAAATTTGTATAAACTCCTACACAGATAGATGCTTCCAAATTATTGATGGGATTACTTAAGGGCTTCTATCTATCTTGATGAGGAAAAGAAATGAATGAACACTTATTTTTAATAAGTAACCCACTACGACTGCTTGGGATGAATCCAACTCCAATGGGATACACCTAACCATGGAGAAACAGAATCATATTTGAATCAAAGATACACCAAAGCAACGAGTTAACATCCCTTATTCTTCTTATTTTAAGGCCTATGATATTTTATTTACAGGGTTATCGAGAAAATAACGATTGAGAAAGTTTTAGAAGCAAAAATCATTGACCCCATGACTCTACTATTGAGAATTAATCCGATTGGTCAGAAATTTACACTGGTATAGGATAATGAAGACCTAATTCCGTTGATAATTCGAAGGTGCCTAGGGAAGATGGTTAGGTGTTTTTTTTAATACACTCACTACTTTTGATTCCGCTTTCAGAAATTGTTCTTTAGTTTTGATGTGATTATTCTTTCGCTCTTTACACTGGCTGCATGTGTGGCTTTAAATTTTGCAGGATTATATGATGTATTTGTAGACCTTTTGCAATAGATTATCAAGGTACTTTAAATCTTTGCTTGCAGCTTATTATTGTCACATTAGGTGTTTGTTTCTCATTTTTGTAACTGCTTAAATGTCATAAGTTGAGGTTTTGAAATATTATGCATGGGAGGTAGCTTTGTTGGATGTCAAGGTAGCTTGATTTTCTCCATTGCTCTTCTCTGATTAAAACCAAGTCAACATACGTGTGATGAAGATGGTTTGTGGTGATATGCTTGGGTGCTATGTCATGCTTAAATAGGTATTGTTGGTGAATGAAGTGGGAAATATGTGTATATGATTGTTACTGCAAAAAGGCACAATTTTCATGAAATGCTTAAGTGGAGAATATTGCAAAATCCTAACCAGCAAATGTGCATGCAGATTTTGAATGTGAGGCGATCTCCGGATGGAGATTTGGTGCATGCAACAAAGGGAAGAAGCCAAGCTTCACGGATATGGTCCTCGTTGTTTTGACAATGGAATGGATTCTAGGCAAGAAACTATTCTCACCTTGCCTTTTTAAAACTTTGAAATATATGAAAGTGGTGATTTAATTTATTGATTTGTGGGTGGGATTTGTCATATCATTGATAGAGGGATGCACAATAGAATCTCGAAAAAAAAAAAGAAGGAACAAAGAGTTGGGCAAATAGTTAGCATTAAAAGTAATACTGACCCTGTACATTTAGTTCAAATGATTAATTAAGTTGCTGCTGGTGGGTGTGATGGTATGTAGTATGTACACAATTTTCTCTCTTTGACAAGAAGGGGAGAGTCTTCGGGATGGGTGCCTCGCAAGCGAATAACCGAAGTCTTCTACGAAGCACTCATCGGGAAGTATTGGAGGTGTTTCTCCAGGTAGACGTAATACTTTTGCTACCAATCGCAAACCATTATTCCCTCGTCCATTTAAATGAAGTACAAAAAATAAACTGATTTCGTAATGTTGGTTTTGTAGAAGATAAGAGGGTGAAGACGTTAGAAGCGAAGGTGAAGGAGCAAGGAAAGATGATTATTGAGTTGCGGGAACTTCTCCACTCCCTTTTGAAGGAAAAGGGTACGGGGTCGCCTCCCGATGGTGATGGCGATACGGTGGTGATCCCGACAGCATCTAGTTTAGACTTTTTTTTTTAAGTTTATTTTGGTTGAAACATTATACTTTGTAATATTTTGTTATTTCTATGCAAACTCTTATGATTGTTACAATATATTTTTATCATATATAAATCTTTTTATTTTCTAATTTTTAATATTTTTTTATGAAATTAATTAAATTTTTAAAATCATTTTATTTTTTTTAAAAATTAATTGGGGATTTGCGAGGAAAAATATTTCCATCGCAAAACCCCACATTTTGCGAGGGAACAATATCCCTCGCAAAATGTTGGATTTTGCGAGGGAACAATATTCCCTCGCAAAATGTGGGGTTTTGAGGGAACGATTCCCTCGCAAAATTTGAACTTTTGCGAGGGAACAATATCCCTCGCAAAATGAAAAATTTTGTGAGGGAACAAGATCCTCGCAAAATTTTCAAATTTTGCGAGGGAACAAATTCCCTCGCAAAATTTTCAAATTTTGCGAGGAAGTTCCCTCGCAAAATTTGCGAGGGATTGAGTTTTCCTCGCAAATTTCAAGATTTGCGAGGAAAAGTGTTCCGTCGCTAAATCCAAATTTTGCGACGGAAATATGCATTTTTGCGACGGAAAATTGGTTTGCGTGGGCGATTTTTGCGACGGAATTTTTCCGTCGCAAATTCGCAAATCGTTTTGCGACGGAAATTTGCTCTTTTGCGAGGAAAAATTCCGCCGCAAAAAACTGTTTTTTTTGTAGTATAATGTTACACTACGTATATTGCCGGCTAAAGCATATTCTCCCTTCGGTCCTAATTATAGGACATATTTAACGATTTTGTAGATATTAAAGAAAGAAGTTAAATTAGTTAATTTTACTCATTTTTCTAAAGTGCCCTTATATAAATTTAAAATGACATAAGTAAAATGGATCAATAGCTCTTGCCACATATTTTTCCACACTACTACAAAAAGTGGATATTACTTCCTAAAAAACGTCCTTATTTTTAAAAAGGAAGTAAAAAGTATAGGCGGTGGCATTTTCGTAATTATTTGGCTGAATATTGAGCGGCAGGCGTCCGAAAATAACATTAGGACGCCAAAATGGAATTTCAGAAGTCCTAAAATATATTTAGGACTCCTAAAATGAATTTTTTGACGCATATTGATGAATTTTTTGGTGCCAGAGTTTTTTTGGCGTCCTTAAAATCAATCAGACACCAAAAATGACAAATACGACAAATACGCATAAAATATTTACGAAACTTAAATATTTATAGAAAGAAGTATCTTGAGTGGCTTTTTAAATTTAATTAAAATATAATTATAAAATACTATAATAATAAAAGAAACGCCATAAATCTAGCTCAAATCAAAATCCAAAGAATCTCGCTTTTTTTGTAAGGAAAAATCAAATTAATATATGTTATTTAAAAATCTCCATACTTTTTCATATTTATTCATTTAAAAGTAATTATCTTGTAAACGACAAATACGCATAAAATATTTACGAAACTTAAATATTTATAGAAAGAAATATCTTGAGTGACTTTTTAAATTTAATTAAAATATAATTATAAAATACTAATAATAAAAAGAAACGCCATAAATCTGGCTCAAATCAAAATCCTAAGAATCTGCTTTTTTGTAAACCGGAAAAATCAAATTAATATCTGTTATTCATCAAAAATCAAATTTAATTAAACAAATTTTTGGCGTCCCGAAGTTAAAAAGTTCAAGACGCCAAAATAAATTTTTGGCGCCCTAAATCTAATTTAGGACGCCTAAAATTAAATATTTGGCATTTTTAGAAATTTTTGGCGTCGGGGGAGTTTTTTGCGGTGGTGACAAATTTTGGCGTCCGAAAGAAGTTCGGGGACGCCAAAATAAATTTTTTTAGCGCCCCTAAAATAAGTTTAGGTCGCTACAATCGGTATTTTAACACCCCGAATTTTAAATCCGGACGCCAATGTTTTTTTTTTTTTTTTTTTTTAACACCGCGCCAAATCCGGATGCTAGGTGTTGAATTATTTGAGTTTTGGACTTTTGGGAGATCTCGTGCCAAATCCGTCAAACGCATATATCAATCACCACGAGACTTTCTTTTTCTACATTTCCCTCACACAGAGACGATCGGTTGTGGCTTTTCCTCTCTTCCCTTGCTCACACTCAAACAAAAGCCTTTCTTTTTTGATCTTCTCCATATCTCGTGTTTTCTTATTTTTGCTTATGGATTTCCATATCTCTACTACGTCTATAGCAAAAGCTCGGATCTTCTTGCTGGAAAGTGTTGTTAGAACCCTTAGATGTTTACCCACTTGGCTTGCTTCGGAATCTTATAATTCACGGAAACTTCTTCGCAGACGAAAGCATCCAGCCTTCGGTTTTCTTCCAACTCAAACTCGGATGAGATGACATTGCCTGGCTGGTTTCTTCAGCATTCGAAGGCTATCGAGCCAGATTCCGCCCCCGATCCGAAGATCCAGATCTGAAGTTGTGGGAGATGACGTCAGTCTTTGGTTGTAATCCTGTGAGTATGTGTTTCAATGGATATGAAATGGAGCCTTGCCTAGATCTGGATTTGGTAGGTGGAAGAAGCGGCAGATTTAAAAATGGTGTATATATTTTTTGTTGGCTTTACGTTCTTTGTTCTTGAATTTGAACTTGTTTGTCCGATATAAGTATGTAACTATGAATTTTGGTGGTGATAATATAATATTGGAATCTCCGAATCTATAGCTTCTCCTTTGGTTTTTTTATTGTTGATTGCTAATGTGTTGTTCTTGCTAGTATTCTCGAATAATGTTGATTGTTGATGTGTTTTTCTTCTCCGGTTCTTCTTCCAATTCCCATTAACCCCCAAACCTCGGAGTTTGGAGGTTTTTTTTTTTTTTTTAAAAAAAAAAAACAATATATGGCGTCCTGTGGTTCCTTCAGACGCCTTTTAAGGCGTCCTATGATTAATACGGGACGCCTTAAAATAAGGCGTCCGTATTAATCATAGGACGCCTTAAAAAAGCGTCTGAATGAACCATAGGACGCCTTTTTAAGCGTCCCGTATTTAATATAGGACGCCTTATAGACAATATTTACAACTACCCCTAGTCGACGTCATTCTCAAAAAGGACGTTAATTGCCTCTAATTCAGGACGTTGTTGACGTTTTTTGTAGTAGTGCCAACATAAAATTTTCCTTCCCATACACTACTTAATTGAATAATGAACTTGCTATATATATATATATGTGTGTGTGTGTGTGTGTGTGTATGAATACATATATATATATATATATATAATTATGTGTGTGTATTGTGTACATAAATCCACACACAGAGATATATATATATATATATGTATGTATGTATGTATGTATGTATGTATGTATGTATGTATGTATGTATGTATGTATGTATGAGTGTGTGTGTGTTTATATATGTACATATATACACACATATTTATACACACACACACACGTGTGTGTGTCTATATATATTTGAATTAGTCTTTTAAATTTTGTTTGCTTAACTTTATAAAATATATTATTGGTTTTATATTTCTAACATTGTTAATATTGCTAACAGAAAATATTGATACAATAAATTCAAATGATGATTGTAGAGCTAACAAAGCATATTTAAGTTTTTAATTTTAAATATAATATATTTATATTATTAAACTAAAATAAAAAAGGAAAATTAAATCGTTGCAAATAAAATCAAGGTTTTACTATTTAGATTATTAAACTAATATATATAGATTGTTAAACTAAATTTTTTTTTTTTTTTTTTTAAACAAAAGAGGTTTTGAAATTAACGGCCTCATTAGGTTTTTAACTATTTGTCAATTTACACATATTTTAATTTAAGATTAATAACATGGTTATAATTATTTTGTTATCAGTTGATTTTCCATGAGATACATTAACGATATTAGAATTATATGACCAAAATTATGGTTTATAAAATTAAGGGATAAAAATATACTCATACAAACTTAAAGGATTAAAAATATACTTTAGTTTTATATTGTCAAGCTTTTTAGAAGTTTGACCTCTCCATAACAACATCATTATTGTCCTTCGAATATTTTCCTAAAGTAATACTCGTAAGATGCATGCATGTGATGTAATTTTAACTATATTCACTTCATACACTCCAAGAAGTACATATATATAACGTAAAGCCATTGATCTGTTTTTATGATTTTCTCAGTTCCCTTTCCAACAAGGGAAAATCTTCTGAGGGACCTTTTTGGCAAAGAAAACCTAAAAAGGGATGCATGACAATCCCGAGAGAAAGATGATAAATTCATTAAAAATTTAACTATATTCACAATTTTTTTACAATACACATTTACAACAATAAGTTACATATATATAACAAAAAGGGAAAGTTATTGATCATTTTTGTTTTTATTATTTTCTCAAAAAGTTCACAAGGATTTTCCCTTCCAACAGATATATCTACGCCTATAGTCCATCTAGATAGCTAGGACTATGAACAATGGTTTTTGACAAAGTGAGGCAAAGAGTTTGAATATTAATGAAGAAGTTATATATATATATATATATAATAAGTTTAAATAGTTTAAATCACGTTTAAAGAAGAATAAGGTGAAGGGTCGGAAATTCAAACTGGGTTTCCTGACAGCATTTCAGTCTCCAATGGTTACGTGATATGAAACTGTTAGGTTGTATGTAGAGCCAACTCACCCGACCAGTTTAATGTTGACCAGGACAAAGTCAATTTAATGTTGTAATACTTCGAGGCAGGAGGTTCCCCGACTTTGAAACTTGGATTAATTGTGTTATTTATTTTGTCCAAGAATTATAACTATCCAACAATATATTATATATCAATATAGATATACCACACAAGAGTTGACTTCTACAATATTAAGTGTGTCTTTTGGTCAAAAGGCCAGAAAAAAGGATTTAACATGTCGAAGTTTCGTTGGTTTTAATGAGTATCAGCGAAGGGTCTAAGATTTAGTTATTTGTTGTAAAAAACATTATAAAGAATAACATAATTAGTGCGTACAAAATTTAGATTCAAACATACCTTTTCATAATTAAATACAATGCTCATCTTCAACAATAAGAGTCTTACTCCCTTTAATCCTTATTATAAATCAACTCACTTTTCTCACAAACCAATAAAATTTATAAATCAATAAAGTTACCCTACAATTTAAGTAACTTCCATATTGCCCATACTAATTACACTAAGTTCTAATATTATATGAATTATTATTCTTACACACTACCTTAATTAACTAGGTGAGGTCAAACAAATAATTAACGCTTTCATTGGATTGCTTATAAAAAGGATCGATGTTATGATCAGGGAGTATTTCATTAGGTAAGGTCAAACATGAATTGCATCACGATGTCATTATACTCTATTAATAGCTGTACTTAATCTTTGAAACTTCATATGTTCATTCTTATAAACAATTTTCTCTTTCTTAGAGCTGATCTTTAATATAAGCAACTTTTTTTGTATCTCAACATTTAAACTATTTTTTTCCTTGTTCTATCCATATTAAATACATATCTTTATATTAATTATCACACACTCACCACTACTTTTCTTTTGCTTAATCATTTATTATTGATTCTCCCTTATATTTTTTACCCATTCTCTCTCATAATGTATTTATTATATGATATTTTATTTAGCCACAAATTTAGTCCCAAATTACTAATTTTTTATCTTTTCTAAAGATAATATTTGTTTTATTACTCATTGGACTATGAGAAGAAAGTAAAATTCTTATTTGAGATACCAAAAAAGTTAGTATCATCTTACATATTGTTTTGATTTATAATTATCGTTATTATTTATTTGTATTTTTAAGGTTGTTTGATACTATGTAAATACTTTCTCGGTCCTTATTTAAGGAACCGACTAACAATTCTCACAAGTCAATAAAAAAAAACAGTTAAAGTCATTAAATTTGTCCTAAAATCTAAGTAATTTTCAATATTGTCCCTATTAATCATACTAAACTCTAATATCATATTAATTATTACTCTTTTTTTGCTCAAAAAAGAGTAATAATTAATTTTTATTAATTATTACTCTCACTCACTACCTTTTTAATTATGAGTATACATAAAAATATTTAATGCTATTTAGAAACAAGCAAGTGCCTTATAAAAAAGACCAAATATACTTGTTAGTTGATGCTTTATAATAAAAACTAAAGGGAGTAGTTCAATATGTTTATTTTTTGGTTCGGGCTATTTTTTTATTCATTCTCTCTCATATACTCTTTTAAAAATAGGGGCATATTTAAAAAAGATATCACATTTTTGACACAACTAATCTTAATCTACAATTCATTTTGTGTAATCTGGGTCGTTGTTACTTATAGTAATAAAAAAATGAAAGGGAATAATATTGTTAAATAAAATGTATTTTTTAAGGATTTCATCGAGTATATTCTTTGGTCTTCTTCTACCCTTTTAGAGGGCTTTGAATTATTTAACTGCCCTTTCACCAGGGCCTCCAAGAACTTTTTTTTTTTTTTTTTTTTTGGATAAATAGTATGCCTATTTATCTTATAAAGTTCATTCATATTTAATTATATTTAATCAGTTTGCGTTGATACTTTTTATAATATATAGTACAATTTTAAATATAAATGCACAGGCATTTAATAATAAGCCATTTTTTATCTTATTTTTTTAAGTGTACGTTCAATTGACTTTAATTTCATCGTTGAATATTTATCAACACGCATAATGGGTATTTTTTTTTTCTTTTTCCCATAATAGCATCGAAGACTAATGCGGCTTCTATATATACCATCATAAAAGAACATATAAGCCGACATCAACCATCAAAATAATGAAATTAAATTTACATTTTGACATTTCTAAAGGTGGAGGACAAGCAAGCCTTCCCATACCCATACATTTGAAAAAATAAAAATATTATCTTAAAATATGTGTTAAAACCCTTGAAAGTTGGCTAACAAACGTCATCATATTAAAGTTATCAAATACTCATATTTTTATAGAAATAAAAATATGAAAATTTTCTCACTCATAGACACACATTCCTTATTATAAGACATCAACAAGCAAGTGTGTTTGATCCTTTTTATAAGCCATTTCTTATTCCCAAGGAGCATTAATTATCTTTCCCATATATACCTTTAATTAATAAGGGTAGTTGGTGAGAATAATAATTAATATAATATTAGAGTTTAGTACGATTAGTAAAGGTAATATTGGAAATTACTTAAATTTTAGGACAACATTATTACTTTAACTGTTTTTATTGGTTTGTGAAAATTGATACTTGATGCTTTATAATAAGAATTAGATAGAATATATAATTGTTTGAGTACAAATTCTCAGTCATGCCAGAAAAATATATTATTATATATGCATGTTTTGACCTCCGAATAAGAGGAGGCTATCCATTATTTTTTTTTAAATAATGTATTTAAATCTCACTTTTACAAAATATATATGCAGAGTTTGTGATTAATTCTGCTGGGTAATATATAGGAGAAAATATATTACGGAAAGTGAAAAAAAAATGAAATATTCTTTATATGACAAAATATTAACGGCCCGGATTAGTAAAATAATACTGCCAAATGTGGAAAATTTTAATTTCGAAGTATGGTTAATTATATAAATAAATAAAAAATACAACTCCCAGCGCCAAAAATTATGTTGTTCTTTCACTCTTTTCACTCAACTTCAATATATATAATGCTTCACTTTCTGCTGGTTTTGGAGGAGTCAGATTAAATAATTGCAATATGAAGAATGTGTTTGCATCAGATTATTCTAAGCTAGCTAGATGGATATTGATGGAGTCTTCTTATGCCATAAGGATGCAAAATATTGAAACTTGGTGGCAATACTACCCATTATTTTTTAATAAAACACATTAATTTATAACTTTTCACAATATAGAGCATTTAATAATTGAACTTATCTAATTATTTACGTCCCCAATAGCTAGCTAGCTAGTTTATTTATGGGTAGGGTCCCCAATAGCTAGCTAGCTGAAAAGTTCGATGCCCAAACCCGGCCAGATAAAAATAACCATTTTTATTCAAGCTTCCTTTGCCCAAGTACTTCTTTAAAAATTTTAGTTCACAGTTCACAAAATTTTAAAGCTTTGGAGATAGTCAAGCATAATAATATAATATATTTTAAATAAAATAATATATGTAGAACAATATTTATTTAAATATATTTAATTTTCAAATTATACTTTTTTTATGCGCTTGAGTACCATGCATCTCACCCCTAGGTATGCATCATAATTCATACGTATTATATTATTATTGTTATTGTTATTATTGCCACTAGTAATCATAAGCAACCTTCAAATTTATGCGCTTGAGTAGCCAGTAAGGGACTTCACAATTCAATTTAATACTCGTTATTATGTAGCACTCTATATTCTATAATATCTATCTGTACATCAATTGCGTACTTAAGCTGTTATGCCGTCAATGTCCTCCGTAATTTATTTCTATAAATTGCCTTTTCAATATTTCCATTTGTATCATTTTGTTCTAAAAACTTATCCCACTCCTCCTCTTCTAATTTTCTCTCCCTCTCTCTCCCTCTCCTCCCTTTGATTATGACTTGTCTGCACCTTGATTCATTAGAAATTTAGAATCAAGCCAAAAAAATTAATAAATAAATAAAAAGTTAATTAATCTGAAGGTGGTCAGGCATTTAGCCCCAAAGGCCAAGGTGAAATTATATTAAACTGTTAATTAATTAACCCTTAATTGTCACTTTTTGAATTACCTGAAAATTAATTATTCTTATATATCTATCTATTACTCACCCGATTCTTTTTTATAAGAAACAACTGGCACACATACCATATATGTTACCTTTTTATAAGATACATTTTGAGAATGTCTTAGTTTTTACTTATTACTTTCTCTTTTTTTCCTTATTTAATTAGCCCTATTTAATGTTAATATAATAAATTTTCACAACTTCCTAAAGACTTATTACTTCTACCATATTTATTTTCTTATTCTCTCTTATTCCCTATGTCATCATCAATAAGAGTATTTTAGTCAAAAATTGTTACAATTTTCACACTTCGAACTGTGAGATTCAATTAAATGTTTTTAATAAAAAGAAATGGTGGGAGTATTGTTGTATGTGTTTCGAGAGCTTAATCAGCCAATGACTTCTTGATCTTTCATTCTTATGATATTCACGTTATGAACCAATAAATAATGACATTGCTGTACACGCACATGAATCTAAAAATATATATATATATATATATATATATGGAAACTAGAATCAATTCCTTTGGCTTTGCTTATACAATTTTAGCATTATTTTGAAGATATAAACGAGGAGAAGTTTCAATTTAACACCTCAATTCAATGCACATGTACGCATTTTCAAATGAACTAGCATTGTTTAATTCAATGTTTTTAAACGGTGAAAGCAACTGCGACAATGATGGCATTATATACACTTTTGTCTGTGATAGATAGGAAGATATATATATAGAGAGAGAGAGACTCTACGTGAGGAGGAATAATACCTAGCTTGCAGCTACTATCATCATCGTAAAAACATCTTTTCCACAAATAAGTAGACACTCACTTGATATTTCTCATTTTTACTTTAGAATTTACATGTATTGTAAATATCGACAAAATTAATTATTCCTTTTCTATATTATTATTAGTTTGTTTTCTTAATAATGGAACTAAACGTCTGTGGTGGTCCGTGCGGTTGCCAATGAATATCGTTGCATGTTTATGGTTTTAATTAGTGGGCCTATTGTCACATCCCAATTTCGGAAGCGATTTTTTTTTTTTTTTTTAACGGTATCATGATCACAAGAGAGCACCAGGAAGTAAAAATAGTATTTCAAAAGGTATGTATGTCGATAACATCAAGCTGTATGTTTTGCTACTAACTAACGGTACAATAGTTCAAATGGTTCTAAATTCAAAATACATTTCAAAAGGGGGCCCGACAATTGGTCTAAACCCGCCGCTTACCCTTGTCTCGCTCTCGTTCACTCCGGAACTGAAGCTATGGTAAGAGCGAGGTTCAAAAGTACATTGAACCCCAGTGTAGCGGTTAACCTCATGTTCAAGTACAATTATGTATGACAGATATTCATGATACAACAGTAAAATTCACATATACCAAGTAATAACACACCATATATACCTGCATATCAATGCTATTACAGTCTGCACTATTCACCAGTGCCACGATGTACGGTCGTGTCCTCGTAGCTAGGAAAACTTAACGGCGTTATCATGACTATAACCCGTATAAAAGTCGTATGTGCACAGTCAATAACTTTTGAAAACAGAATCTCAGTTCAAAAACACATCTCATCACATATAGGTATACAATGAACATCGGAAGTTAGTGTTTAAAGACGCGTCCGTACCTTCGTTGGCGTTTGCCGATGACGTTTGACGTCCGAATCGTGATCGCGTTGATCCTATAATGGTAATACCGTATTTATTAATTTGTAAGTAATATCCTAAGAGATATTTTGGCCCCTAATGACCATTTTGCCCTTACAACTTTTATTTTTCACTTTATTCCCTCAAAATTCGTACAACAACGCTGGTATAAATCTGGGCAGCATTTTGTCTAACTTTGAAAAATCATAATTAATTCTACAAAAATCGAAACGAGGATTCGTAAAATTCCTTGGAATCCTTAGGATGCCTATTTTCAAGTAAAAATAGTCACCTTTGCCCAGATTTCCCGAATCACTCCCAGGTTTTAAGTTTTGAACCTCTGCCCAGAATTTTCCAGAATTTCATAGCCTAACTTTGAGGAATTTTAACTCTCTGTACAAAAATCATTTTGACATGTTCTTGACATTTTTAAAAAGCCCTACATATCTATTTTAACCATGAATTTTCTCAGAATTTGGTGATCATGATTTCAATATGAAATCCTGGCGTTTTCATGGCTGACTTCAGAATTTCGAAACCGATGAAATTTCGCGAACTTCATTACTTTGATGAATTTCTTCCGGAAATTTTTCCATAACCTCTACTTCATCAATTTTTTGAGATAAAGGCAATTTTAACTATGAAAACACCTAACTAAAATTATCCTACCATATTTAGGATCTAAGCTACTTCTAAGAATTTAAGAACTACAACTTAAAGAACTTAAAGCTAGAACTAGAAAACTTACCAAGAACTTTGCTCCTTCTTTCTTCAAGGCTCTCACTCTCACTTTCTCTCTATGTTTCAGCTTGTAAGCTTTGTGAATTGGTGAGAAAATATGAAAGAGCAAAGCCCCCTATTTATAGAAAAAGGCTATGGCATTTGTGTAATTGTCTTGCTAGCTTTCATTGGTGGATTCCAAATGAAGTTTAAATTGTGACAACTTCTTGACTTCCTTTTTAAGTTAGAATTTCCTACCTCTTCCATTCCACTAGATAGAATAACTAGATAAAAATTCATTTGGGGACCTTAATGAAGTTTGATTCAAATTTTCTTTTTGGTTTTGAACTCTTGAGATTTTTGGCTTTAATTAGAGACCTCAATCTCTCATTTTCTCAATTGGCAAATTCTTAAAAGTTGAGAAAATAGCTTTGGTTATAGTCAAATTGAAGCTTGAATTTTGCTTGTCAATAATCACTTCTTATCTTTGATTGATGGTTAGTGGATTTCAAGATACAATTTATTTTGTATAGATTTCCCTTTGATTAACTCTTGAATTAATCCTCTTGATTATCCTAATTATCCTATGTGTAACCACCTCATTGGCTAATGGTTAGATATTTCCTCTTGATATTTCATCTCACCACCTTTCCCTTCAAGCAAGTGGGCAACTTGATTTTTGCAACACTCTTTCTCTCTCTCCCAAGTGCCAAAACAGACCCCCCTCCCCTTTGTTCAGTTTTAGTTGCATTTTTATGCTCTAATTGATTGCATGTGGGGGTTATCTAATTGGTTGTTTGCCTAGTTACATGGATTAGGCTTTATAAGAATTAATTAGGGCCCTTAGATAATCTTTATGAAATTAATTCTTGACCTTTAGATCTTGTTGCAATTGTTGACTTTTTCAACTCTTGATTAATTCTTGATTAACAACTTAATTATAAGCTTAATCATCTCTTGATTGTTATATTATTGGTTCAAGAAGTGTTTTATGATTGCTAACAATTCATTTAATGCTAAATCTTACTCCCTTATTAGCTCTTGACATTTGATTAGACTAATACACCTTTAATCAATGGCTATTTTAATATAAATTGCTGAATAATTACCTAAATATTCCATTAGGGTAGTTTTAATTGCTCATTAATTATTAAAAATTGCCCTTAATTATTTCAAGTGTCTTGGTAATTTTTTATGGTCTTTTATAAATTAGACATGAGCTATTTATTAATTATAAGGTGTTAGAAAATTTAATCTCTCAATAAATTATGAGAATAGGTATTTAAGGCTCTTTAATCAATTATGAAACCTTGGACAATTTACTTAATTTAGTGAAGGTTTAGTTGTTAATTTAATGGACATTGTTTTCTCTAAATTTGTCTAGGTATTTTCATCTCCATATGAATCATAATTTAAATATAGTGTTTATTTCATTTATGGTATTTTATGATGACTAATATAATTTCTTACTTATTGGCTATTCTAATTCTAGGGGAAAAATTGCCTAGAAAATAAAATAAACATGTCTCAAAATTTAGAGACCACATCTTCACCTATTAAATAGACTCTATTTATCAAAATATTCCAACAAGAAATTTTGGGTATTACACCTATGAAACACATGGACGACTTAATTTCAGCAACTATATGTAAGTAATGAATTTCATTGTATATGTAAATCATAAATAATTAAACAAATGAACAAAGATAAAGAATCATACCGTGAGAAATAATCTTCTCACATGCATAACCAGGGAATTTTATCATCAGTAATATAATCATAGAACCATATATTATGAGAAGCATAAGAGTAGGAGCCCAATGTCAAAATTTTAAAATGGAAAAAAGTTATTAATTGCCAATGAGATATCTCCTCCGGTCTAATTATCTATATTTATACAAAAGTGTTCATCCCTAAGTATATTATAAGTCACCCCTAACTATCTCACAGAGAACAAATACGAGGTGTTTGACTGATTAATGTTGTCTGAAAATGAGCCATTTTCCCATATTTACTTATATTCAAAAGGATATATAGAAACATTACTTTAGATTTCGAGTTTTCTCATATTAAATTGTAACACAAGTAAGAAATATTCTGCTGATCTATCCACAATTGCAATGGTAGAAACTGGTGAAACATCTCTTGTGGTAGATCCCCTTCTGATGAAGAAGAGCAAACAGAATAATCAAGGCCTTCAAGAACCAAAAATCTAGAAGGAAAACCTTCTAATAGACCATGGTTTACATTTGATGATATACCCCACAAAAGTGCCATGAAAGACTCGATCCACAGTTACTCTTGAACAAGTAGAAGACATCCTATTTTTGGTACTAGAGAGTATAAAGGTACAATTTTGTACCAAAAATAATTAAAACTTAGCAATTTTGCCCTTTGATATTAAAATTGTTAATAGTTAATGTTAATTTTCCTACATCAACATTAGTTTTTTTAACATTTAAGACAAATTTGTTCCTTTTTAAATATTTTCAGAGTAAAATTGCTTCTTAGATAACTTCCAAATATATCCAGCACTCTTGAATGGTTACTTTCATGCCAAAATTATACCTTAACCCGATCTTTAATTTGTGGAACGTACTAATCATGTCTGGGTGAAGCATCTTTTAAGATAGAAAAGGCGAATTGATGACTGTCACAAAAACACGCAGGCTAAGCAATATCTTAGCCTGAAATGAGCAAACAGCGACGTGGTCATTTCAAAGTGAACTCGTGCTAATTCATGGTAATTCGAAATAATATTGAAACCCATAATTCTTTTTTGTTTGCTTCTTCAATTTTGCACACAATATATACTCCCTATACTTTTCTGTTTTACTTGAGGAAATTATTTAAGAAACTCATCCATGCTTAACTATAAGACTTTGTTTGGGAGTTTGGAAGGAAAGGGATGCAAGGAGAATGGAGAGGGGAGGGGATCGAAGGAGAATGAAGGATATTTCCTCCTCTTGTTTCTTAAAAAAATATTAAGGGAGGAAGATGGAGGATTAATGAGTTACTTTTACCATTTTGTCCTTTTCTTTAATAATTAATATAATTATTATACTTTACAAATAAATTTAATTTTAATTTTTCTAAAAATATTATTTATGTAATTTTTATATTCAAAAAATTATTTATGTGATGGTGGTGGCAATGGTGGCGGTGGTGCGGTGGTGGCGGCGCGCGATGGCTTGGCTGTGTCAAGAGGTTCTTATAGGATTAATATTTTACTGACTAGATCATTCTCTCAATCATAGCTAGCAATTAACAGAATGTATTAGCTAGGTAAGACCGAAATTAATTTTGTAATAATTCCCTAGAGACGACGTAAAAAGAATCCAAAAGCATTATACCTACCCTTTTGATATAAAATTGTCACCACTGGCTCACACAAAAAACCAAACAGAACCAGGCCTAGCCTCTGGCATTCTCGAACCAAAACAAATTAAAATGTAAAACTTGACAAATGATCATTTTATTAATCTATCTCTATGCCTTGTCCACATCGTAGCCTGCATCACGCTAGTTCCTCTAGCCCAATTATTACGTTAATCATATCATTTAAAAAACCATTCTTTCTACAGTGTCACCGAAATAACCACTAGCTAATACCATTACTTCATCAACCCAGAAGGTATGAAAATTTCACTGTGTGGAAGCAGTAATTAAGTTATCTCCTTTCCGTCTTTTTTGTCTCTGCACGTTTCTGAAGTCTGGCAGTTCATTACTGTCCACATCTCTTCGGTGGGCTGAGCAGGTTAATTAGAACCGAAAACGGAACTAAACTAAGGTTAATTCAGTTTTTTAATTTGGCTCTTTTTTTTTTTTTTCCAGTTTTTGGAAAGTGTTTTTTTCCCCCGGTGTTTGTTGTTCAGTTCAGTCCTTGTAAAAGACAATTTCAGTTAAAACTGGAAAACTGAATTAAAACCGTTCAGTCGCTTAATTTAATTAATTCGCTTCGGTTCATTGCTTAAAAATTGGCTTTTTTCGATTTTTTAGCAAATTAAACTTTCAACGAAACACCTAATGCCCATCCATATCGTGGTTAAAACAGTAAGGAGAATGTGATTTAGCATTGAATAGGGCTCTCATTTCAAAGCTAAAAACCAGAAGTCGTCGTGGTTCATCCTCCAGCTGTGTGTCGTTTTCGCGGAGCAACAAACCCTGGGAACGAACTCAGCGTCAGCATAAGGCAGTAGGCTCGGACTCTGAGACAGCTTTTGCTGACCAAGCAATTCAGTGGGCCCCCACCTGTCGGGTCCTTGATCCCCAGACCCTACTCTCCTAGGGCCCACCTGTATCTCCATTAGGACACACTGAAAACTGCTTTAATCTTTTAGTGTTCCAAACACCAAACGCAGACATTTGACAAAACCTCGTTTTTAGCCCCTATATATAAACCCCCTTAATTCATCACCTACAATCACAATCTCATCATCACCAAGCTTCCCCTTTTCTCTCTTTGGTGATAAAAACCCTGAAAACTCCTTTTCCTCTCTGAAAACATCCGCAAACCAGACCATATATATGACCGCCATGGCTTACTATGATCCTGCTTGTGAGAACGATGCTCAGGCTCTGCAATTCATAGAAGATGTCACCAGAGACACAGCCTCCGTCCAAAAGAGAGTTCTGGCCGAGATTCTCAGCCAGAACGCCAACACCGAATACCTTAAACGGTTTAACCTCAGCGGAGCCACCGACCGTGAAACTTTCAAATCCAATGCTCCTGTCGTAATGTACGAGAATCTTCAGGCTGATGTCCAACGCATTGTCAATGGTGATCGCTCCCCCATCTTCTCCTCTCATCCAGTCTCTGAATTCCTCACCAGGTATATATATACACTAAAGACACACACACGAATATATAAATTAAAGTATTATAAAGCCAGTTTAATTTTAATAAATATATTCAATAAAAAAATGATGCAGTTCTGGAACATCTGGTGGGGTGAGAAAACTGATGCCAACAATTGACGAGGAGATGGACCGTCGTCATCTATTGTTCAGCCTTCTCATGCCTCTCATAAAACAGTACGTTCCGCTTTTCTCCGTTTTTTTTTTCTTTTTCTATATTATAATTTTCGTGCTAGCTCTCACCATGTGTCTCCTCATGTGTTTTTTCTGGGACTCAAACTGAATATCAAGCAAAACCTTACTGTGCTATTGGGATATTAGTATTAATTCAATTTGATTTTTCAGGCATGTGCCGGATTTGGATGACTGGAAGGCGCTTCGGTTTTTATTTTTAAAGTCAGAGACCAAGACACCAGGAGGAATAGCGGCACGGCCAGCGAGCACAAGCTATTACACAAGCGAGCAATTCAAAAAGAGACCATTTGAATCATACACAAGCCCCAATGAAGTCATCGAATGTACAGATTCCTTCCAGAGTTTGTACGCTCAGATGTTATGTGGCCTCATCATGCGAAAAGAAGTCCAACGTGTCGGAGCAATTTTCGCCTCCGGATTTCTCAGAGCCCTCAAATTCCTTCAGAATAATTACCATCAGTTGGCCCATGACATCTCCACTGGGACCCTAACTTCACAAATCACCGACGCTTCTATCAGAAAATGCATCGAGAATAACATCCTCAAATCCGATCCTGACCTCGGAGATTTCATCTTAAAAGAATGTTCCAAAGAGAATTGGGAAAGAATCATCACCAGAATTTGGCCTAACGCTAAGTACCTCGACGTTATCGTCACCGGCGCGATGGCTCAGTACATCCCAACTCTTGATTATTACAGTGGTGGCCTTCCTATCGTTTGCACCATGTACGCTTCTTCTGAATGCTTCTTTGGTCCTAACCTTAAACCCTTTTGTGACCCATCTGAAGTTTCCTACTTAATCTTACCGAACATGGGATACTTCGAGTTCTTGCCCCTTGACGACTCGTCGTCTTCTCCAGACCCGGTCGACCTAGCCGACGTTGAAGTCGGGAAAGAATACGAGATGGTTGTCACCACGTATGCCGGTCTCTGCCGGTACCGGTTCGGCGATGTTCTACGAGTCACGAGGTTCCATAACTCGGCGCCGGAGTTTCAGTTCGTGGGGAGAAGGAACGTTTTGTTGAGTATTGACCTGGATAAAACGGACGAGACCTCGTTACAAAAGGCCGTTGACAATGCGTCGTTGCTTCTGAAAGAGTTCAACACTAGCGTGGTGGAGTATACTAGCTACGCCGACACTAAATCTCTCCCAGGCCATTACGTGATTTACTGGGAACTGTTAGCGAAGGACCAGCCGCCGTCGTCGACGTCGATCGGGCCCACCGATGAAGTCCTGAACCGGTGCTGTTTAGTCATGGAGGAGTCTCTGGACGCTATGTACAGACAAGGGAGAGTGGAGTACAAATCGATTGGGCCGTTGGAAATAAGAGTTGTGAAGAATGGCACTTTTGAAGAGCTTATGGATTACGCTATCTCAAGAGGCGCGTCGATTAGTCAGTACAAAGCGCCAAGGTGTGTAAGTTCAACGCCGATGCTGGAACTGCTTGATTCGCGGGTCGTTTCGGTTCATTTCAGTCCATCGCCGCCTCACTGGACGTCGCCAGCGGGAGTTCGCCGATTGGATTGATGTGTGAAAAAGTGGGGGTGTTAAAATTTGTTGCGGAGAACAAGGTTAGACGAAAGCGTTAGGCTTTTTGTCTTTCTTGGAACTGATGATGATTATTATGTAACAGCCTAGCTTTCATTTGTAACTGTTTGTAATGGATCTTTTGTCTTGTTCGATTTGTTTTTTTATTTTTGTTATTAGTGTTGTTCTTCTGCTTCTTCTTTGTCTGTCGATTAAGTTAAATATTGGTGACTGATAAGTTACTGTCATGCCCAAAGCCTTATTGGCAGGGAAGGACCCAAAAATTTTAATTAGAACGGACGAAAATTACAAAAACAAACCTAAAGTTTCAGGAAATCACATTTCAGCCTCATACAAATTTCATAAGGTCAAAATGAGATTTACTAAAACTTTGGGTCATTTTCTGTAATTTTAGGGGGGTGGGGGCCACCCTAACCCTCCTGCTTATTGGAGCCATGTTTGCCTTTTCTTTCTTTTCTTTTCTTCTGTCTTTTTTCTCAACAGATGTACGTTTGTTGTCTTTTGTTTGGTAAGTTTTGGAAAGAGTTTGGAAATATATTTGGCAAGGAATAAAGTCGTATTTTTTTTAAAAAAATAAAGATTAGAAATTAATTATTGTTTTAAAATAATAATGCTAGATATTATATATGTACAAATTTATACAAACCGTATACTAATGAATATTGTGCACGAGTTTGATATGGTTTGTTATAACATTAAGAGGTGGAAATGTGATGATGAAAAATGTGTGGAATTTAGTTTGTAAAGCACGAGTCTTAATTCAACGTGTGGTGTTGCTTCTCGAAGGCATGCCGCGAGGACTTTGATCGATGCCTAATTGACATGGCACGCACGACAGTGTCTTCCTTAGTCAGAAGCCATCAATTATGAATTGCAACTCTTTAAAAGTCTTTCTACTTTTCATCTTCAATATTGTTAGTTTTTTTTTTTTTTTTTTTTTTTTTTTTTTTTTTTTTTGATACAACGATATTGTTTAACAGTAAATGCTTAATATTGTTAGTTAATTAGTAAATCTTTAATAGTGTGTGGATTTTGGCTAAAAAAAAAAAAAAAACGGAAAATCTCCCTCACGGCCCAAATAACCAAAACATTGCCAAAAAAACTCAAAGAAAAGTCAAAGGAGGTTGAGGCAAGCAGTGGCAATGTTTCCCAGTAGAGGATGCAGAGGTCTTCAAAATTTGTTTATTGTTCTTATAAGTGTTCTCCACACTCTTATGCTCAATGAAGATCGTTTTAAGGGGCTCTTTATTGGCAAATGAATCCAATTTAGCTTGATTGAGGTCATTTATCACAACAACCCTTGCACATTGTTTGAATTCATTTTGAGACTCCATTGCTTTGTCCCTCTTAAACTTTACTTGCTTATCACCAAGTCGTAAAATTATCTCTCCTTGTTCGACATCTACCAATGCTCTCGCAGTAGCTAGGAATGGTCTCCCAACAATTAGCGGAATCTATTGATCTTCGTCCATGTCAAGAACAATGAAGTTAGTAGGATAGATAATAGAGCCAACTTTCACTAGTACATCCTTAATGATACCATATGGATAAGACAGATTTTGATCAGCTAGCTTGAGTGTAACAGTTGTAGGACTAGCCTCTCCTAGTTGAAGCTTCTTAAAAAGAGATAGAGACATAAGATTTATAGAAGACCCCAAAACACACAGTGCACCACCTTCAAATTGGTCACCAATCACACATGGAATAGTGAAGGAATCAGGATCTTTACACTTTAAAGGAACATTAAGTTTAATGACACTAGTGATCTCCTTGGTCAGTGTTAGAGTTGCAAACTCAGTAAAATGCTTATTCTTACTCAACATCTCTTTCAAGTACTTAGCATACTTATGCATTTGCTTCAAAGCTTCTATCAATGGGATGTTAATGTGTAATTGCTTGAAAATATCCAAGAATTTCTTGTATTGCTCATCAAATGCCTTCTTTTGGAATCTTTGAGGAAATGGTAGAGGCGGCTCCATTTAGTAATCTCAGTACTTGCTTCCCTTTTCTTTACCTCCTTTTTGTGGAATTCACTATCCTCATCTACTCCCTTAGCCTTTTGTGTAGACTCTTTATCATTTCCTACAAGACCCCACTACTACAAAACAGGGATCTTTGAGTCCTATTTTTTGTACTTTTGACGTCCTTTTCGGGGGGACGTATATCCGGGGGCGCAAATTGGGGAAAACTTAAGGAGTCATATTTTAAAATTAGACTCCTTAAGTCATGACTTAAGGAGTCTAATTCAGAACTTAGACTCCTTAAGTCATGACAATTATGCTCTTTGATGTCACTCTAGAATTAGACTCCTAAAGTGAGACTTAAGGAGTCTAACTATTGGAATTAGACTCCTAAAGTCATGACTTAAGGAGTCTAATTCCAATAGTTAGACTCCTTAAGTCTCACTTGAGTCTAATTCCGTAGTTAGACTCCTTAGGTCTCACTTTCGGAGTCTAATTCCAGTAATTAGACTCCTTAAGCGTTCTTTTTTTTAAAAAAAATAATTGCTTCCTATATTCACTATCCCACAATTCCTTGCAAAAAACATCCTTATATAAACAGAATACATGCACCACTAGAATGTGATAATTGCATACAACACCTAGCTATGTGCTAAAAGGTTAGCTCAGGTAACCTTGTACAGAAACAGAATACATGCACCTTTTATATAACAAATATCCCAAGATACATAGTTCATGATGAGTTGAACATAGAGGTAACAAAGTAGTAACAACAAACTTGGCTAACTTCAAATCATTTCAATCAATTAGCTCTAACTAATTCAAGTGGTAACTACTACTACTTCTATGTACAACAATCACCACAAAGTGTCAAAATGTTGTCTAGCTACCGCTACTAGTCAAAATGTTTTTTTGAACAATTCTATTGAATTCATTAACATTCAAGAAGGTATTACATCGGCAACAAAGAACACTCACGAGAGGCACTAAAGTAGGAAAAGCCACAAAGAGACAATCGAAACTAAGACGAGGAGACTAAATAAAGACGAGGACCTAGAGAAACGAACATGAAAACCCGTCCTGGCCACTACTACAAAATACTTAAAAGACGACCTAAAAAAGACCCAATTAACGTCCTTATTCTAAGGGACGTTGGGGAGAGCGTAGTAGTATAGTCCCATATGAGGTGACCTGAAATGGGTTCAGGTCGCCTCATTGCCTCATAGTAGTATAGAACATTTCTGAATTTTAGGCGACCTTATTATCTATTCCGGTCGTCTCTTATGATCCAAAGACGCCCTGAATTGTTTTCAGGTCGCCTTAAAGTATTTTTTTTTTTTCAAAAAAATGTGCTTCTGTTTTGTTTGGCCAATTTGCGCAAATGCTTCACAAAATAATTAAGCGCATATCGACTATAATATATTATGACCGTATGAATTATATGTATGTGCATTCCATCAAAAGAAGGTGAAATAACAATGAATATAGTGGTTCAATAAGAAAATTGTAAAAGTGACTTCAACAAAAGAATTGGCTACACATACAAGATCATACAAGAGAATGACAATATATATGTTCTAATCGAGTCAACAAAATCAATCAAATTCACAACTTAGCTTCCAACATAACCATGAGGATGCAAGAATATCAACAACTCCAAAGAGAAAACTTCAACATGCGAGCCTAAGAAGGCAAGTTCGGAAAGTCACCTAAGAAGGCGATCGAAACTTTCAGCAACTTCAACAACGAAAAGAAAGAATGTATGACCTAGATTTTGGTTACTAAAACTAGACCAAAACAACAAACAAAGCACTACTATGACAACAAATTTTTCTCACATTTGGAGGCAATTAATCTCCAAAATTTCACAACAGCTTTCACAATTTAATGCAGCAATTAGATAGCATCAACATTCCCTTCAATTGGCAAATAACACTGATATGCGACAAGAGGCAAATATATATAGCACAATGACTTTTGAACACGAAGCTTAACAGAATTTCAAGGTTTCAGCATACGAATTTAGCTCAACTCTAATGCTAAAGTGAATGAGAGCCACCTAGTAATAATCATAGTACCACAAGCAAATCAAACACCTCCCAAGCAAGAAGCACACATAAAACTTTCAAAGCAAATCGGTTATGATGGTATGATTCAACAAAATTCTCAAGTCTTGGTTATTGGAAAATCAAATGCGTAAGGTATAATGGCAAAATCAAACCTCATATGACAATGATCTATTTCCGAGAATTAAACAAGTGATCTAACCTCATATTCACAACAATTAAAGTGGCAAATTCAAGAGCAGCACCAATAATTTAAAACCGATGTCAAGACTGCTTAATAAGTTTCACAATGACAATCACCCTAACAAGTAATGACTTGCCTATATATTCACATTGAGCCATGTTCAAGAAGATATCTAGCCATCATGTCTCGAATCGAATCGATGTCATCACGTGAGTACGGATCCTCGGCATTTCAGAAAAAACTATAAATTGGAAAACAAGGTATAATTAACAACTGAAGTACCACAACAAAAAAATCATCATTTGAGGATCACAGAGCATTACGTACGTTTTGCAAGCGGTAGTACGCCGGCGGAAACGATAGATTGTATCCAATTGATAACGTAGTATCCGCACTCGGTGTTCCCTGGTTGGTGATGGCACTATAAATAAAAAACAAATTGTTAAACGAAAGCTACGTGTCTCGGAAAAAACTTGAATTGAAACTACTTACCTTCGGATAAAACCACTTCGGTCCACCCCGCTCTCGTGCTCCGGCAAAGAATTTGTCTATATGTCCTAAGACCACTATCATTAAAATGGAAATTGAGACATGAAAACAATTCATTTAAAAAAGAATCGATGATTTAGACAAAAATTTACTTACTCGGCAAACATATTTTTGATATCCTTGGTTGGCCTGCCACCTATGGAATCGAACCAATAACATGCGTTCTTGGCGGGACAAACAACGTATAAGGTCCAATGAGCACTACAACATATACATATTAATATTAAACTAAGATAAAAAAGCATTTTTTCCTTAAAAATCTTATATAGACAAAAAAAAAATACGCACCCTTCATGTATTGGCGCTAGATAACAAGACGATTTTATGTCGCCCATTGTTAAACCAACATAAATGGCCCTCCCGGCTAAGATATTGCGAGCCGAAAGCCGTGGATCCAGGACATAAGAATCCATACGAATCCAATAGGTCTCCCTTTTTGCGAGATGTCGTGGCGTACACTACGATTGAAATAAAATGATAAGTGTTGTTGAATATATTAAACAAAAAAAGAGTATTGACATAATTAAAGGGTAAAAAAAACTTACAAGATTGCAAGTTGAAGCCACTTTGTATATCTAAACAGTCCATATGCATAAACTCGTCAAATCTTTCCTGTCAATTGATATCGGATATGTCTTGTCTCGCACCGACAATGCCGGGAGGCATCCGCAAGCCGATAGAGATGATGTTCAGTAGAGCTCTCGCAGCGTTGATAAGTATGGAAATCTCGCCCATGACTTGTTCATGCTATGAAAACATAATAAACAAATTATGAGTGGGTTAGGAATGAAAATCAATCTTAAACCCTACTCATCGTCAATCAGTAATGTATTTCTTACCATTGGAGGTGTCGTCCCCACCTCAATAAGATGATGCGGCCAAAGGATGAACGATGTGGTGGCAGCGTCTAGCGTGGGAACCTCCTCATCAACAATCGGGATGGCTGTCTTTTCTTCCCCCTCGCACACTTGTCGAGTCACCCTACGTTGGTCTTGTGGAATTTGCATATTGTGGTGTGTGGTTTGTTCGGGGTAAATAAGACCATCTCGCAACAATACGCCGGTGTGGGTCATCCAAATATAGGCGGCGGGGTTGTCCCCCCGTGGAGTGTGAGAAGGGTCACCGGGCTCGTCAATAAGTACATCCGGAGAGTGATGAGAAGGTTCGCCAATAGGTACATCCGGAGCATGAAAACTTTCCTTCTTTGCTTGGGAAGGTAGGGGATTCCTGGTTTGAAGGTTGCGTATTTACCTTCCCTTGTATCATCTCCCTCATTTCACCCCGTAGTTGTGCCATAACCTCATCTACGAGGGACGCTCGAATTTTGGCTACAAGCTGAGGACTAGGGTTGTCATCGTCATTCGAACAACTCGAATGCCGTCCAAAGTATTTCGCGACACTAACTCCCCTCGGCTCCCACTTAACAAACATCAAGGTAATCGGGCTTCCCAATCGTTTGTGGACAAAATGTCCATCCGTGTACCCGGCGTGAATGAACCTTGGCCGCTTTCTTGCTCAAGCACATCGTATCATAGGATTTTTCATAAATATTAACTAATTAAACTCTAAAAATATGAAACAACCGAAGCTATTTAATACTTCTAATTTAACTACCTACAATCTTTGAAGCAACCTTAGCCACATCTTCATTTATGTATTTCTCGCCCTTCATCCTCGACTATCCATTTTTTGTGGCGAGGAGGACGCTCGTGGGCCTGGATAACGGTGGAAGGATCGGATTGAGCAGCTTCCTTCATTTTACGCAACTCTTCTTCCATCGACCTCCGTTCAAGCTTCTTATAGCCACCCCTAGACATGCAATGCGGATACTTATTTCTCGCTTGCCTCTCTCTATTGGCACGACTTTTTTCTGTGACACGAAAACAAATAAAATCGAGCCTTCGATGTCAAATAGATTCAACTAAAAGATAAGATATGAAAGAAATTTTACAAGAAATTCGGGATTACGCGTGACGCCACAAACTCCCTCCGTCCTCCGGACTAATGTAATCATAGTCCTGACATGGGTCCTTGTCCCTCTTTGCCCCTCGAATATACTTTCTAGTGAGCTTGTTCTTAAAGTCTTTCCAACGTATACGAACCTCGCCCATCCAATGCTTGTTCATGGCCTTATTGTTAGGCACATCATACGTTTCTTTGCAAGGTAAAGAGAAGATATGAAAGAAATCAAGTGATAAAACTAAAGATACAAATGCATAAGATATCGAAAGTGAGATACCAAAAGTTGTGCCCAGATCAACTCCTTCGTTTTAGGAGGAACCAACTTCCAATGAGAGAATACAATGCGAACTTTGCTTCGAGCCAGATAGCCTACGTAGCTAATGAAATTGTCTTCCTCGGACCAATTGGTTTCATATTGGCATCGAACTCCACATGCAGCCTCTTTTTCGACCGTCACGACGTGCAATTAACGCACCCATATGTGTGCTACCTCTACCCCTTCTCACCACCGGTACATCATTCCCACCATCACCCGATGACTCGTCGAGCTAGACATATTCTGTTCATCAAAGACAAATGAATAATGTTAGATAGGGTTATTATTAAATAATAAACGAATGAATAAAATGAACTAACATGTTAAACCCGTACAAAAATAACATAGGACTTTCTCATAACTTAAGATCTTACTTTATATGGTTTCCCATATTCCTTCGAATGATCCTTCCTTGGAGCATATTCTTCATCATCTACCAATTCTACTTCACGTGTTGTCGGTGGATTTGTTGTGAAAGGGAGTGTATCGTCCAGGTTCAAGGATTCTTCACCATACGTCATTTTTACTTTGAAGTACAATGGACATTTTGTTATTTGCGAGTGCGTAACATAAAACACTTGTTTCGCGGCTTGCTAGAATGAATGGCTCGTCTCTATGACCAAGTCTTTGAAGATCAACCGAGAGAAATCCAAATTTAGGATCTATTACAACAAACATTATTGTTAACCCACTTACATTTAAATAAAGCAACTTTGAACTTGGTGTAGCTCATCTCCCATATTTCTTCAATAACTCCATAATAGGCCATAGATGCTAACACCGGGTTTTTGTCTTTCGAACTCGAAAAGTGCATGGATTGACTTCAACCATCACCCCACTATTTTGCACAGAACTCCCGTCATCTTGGTCTTTTGTGTAGAAAGAATATCCGTTGATATCATAACTTTGTCCAAGTGATGACACGATAAGAAGGCCCCCAGTGCTAACCACTCGATTGTAGCCGACACACCGGTCTCGTGCAATACCTTCTCCCGGAACCACTTTATAAATGTCTTCTTTTGCTCATTAGCTATCTCGCATGTCATTCTTCCTTGGATTCATATTCTTCAAACTCTTTCGTGTTCATCAATGTATGGTTGAACTTCTTCCGTATTATTCAAGATGTACGGTGTGCTTGCAACACCTCCGCACGAAGCATATTCTTCAGTTTGATTCCTCGAGTTCCCTCACTTATCCCCTTATCATCTTGAGATTGTAACGTCGCCCCGATAGATAATCTTTACGAACTCCATAGCCTCTTCCACTACATATCTCTCAACGATTGAGGCTTCCGGTCGATAAGGATTTTTAGAATACCCTTTTAAGATCTTCATGTATCGCTCGAAAGGGTACATCCACCTTAGGTAAAGCGGGACCGCAGAGCCTTACCTCCCTTACCAAGTGCGCTATCAGGTGCACCATTATATCAAAAAATGCAGGAGGAAAATGCATCTCTAGTTGGGACAAAATAATATAACCCTCATTTTCCAATTCATCCAACTTTTCAATGTCAATGACTTTGTTACATATAGCATTAAAGAAAATACACAATTTTGTTATAGTGGTCCGCACTTCATCTTTCATAATGCCCCTAATAGCTCTTTTGGTAATAGTTGTTGCATCAACACATGATAATCATGAGACTTCATTCCCACTAACTTCAAATCGTCCATTGAAACACACCTTCTCAAATTTGAAGAATATCCTTGTGGAACCTTAATGTCATATAGACACCCACACAAACTTTTTTCTCCGCTTTTGATAGTGTATGAGCTGGCGGCTCCATGTATGCCCTCTTACCATCTTCCGTTACTCGTGGATGTAACCGTTCTCTTATTCCCATATCAACCAGGTCTAGTCTCGCACTAATTCCATCCTTAGTCTTCCCGGTATGTGCAAAAGAGTAATCGACAAGGCTATCGCAAACATTTTTTTCCACATGCATCACATCAAGATCGTGTCTCACATCAAGACTACGCCAATATGGAAGATCAAAGAAAATTGATCTCTTCTTCCATATATTCTTCTCACCCGCAATCCTTTTGTTTACCCAATGTGACATTGATATGCATCACCCGACTATAGACTTCCTCTCCGGTTAATGCCTTTGGAGCCGTTCTATGCTCCGGTAAGCCGTTAAAACGCTTTCTTAACTTACGATATGGGTGGAACCGATTAAGAAACATCCTATGACCGAGGTAGACCGTTTTTTTTCCATGCTTTAATTGCTGGAAGTTTGTGTCAGCTTCACATATTGGACATGCTTTATGCCCCTTCACTTGTACCCGAGACAAATTTCCGTATGCGGGAAAGTCGTTGATCGTGGTAAAAATCATTGCACGCAACTTGAAGGACTCCTTCTTATATGCATCAAACACATCTATGCCTTCCTCCCACAACTTCTTCAAATCCTCAACCAAAGCCGCCAAGTACACATCGATATTGTTACCATTTGTTTTGGTCCGTAAATCATCATAGAAAGCATCACATACTTGCGTTTCATACATAGCCAGGAGGTAAGTTGTATATTACAAGGAGAACCGGCCATGCACTATGGGTGCTAAGAGTTTGATACGGATTGAAGCCATCTGTACAAAGCCCCGGCCGAAGGTTTCTTGGCTCAATGCCAAATTGCGGGAACATTTCGTCTATTTTCTTCCATTGCAGAGAGTCAGCCGGGTGCCGTAGATATTTTGCATTGGATATTCTCTCATCAGAATGCCATCTCAACTTCTTTGCTGTTGCTTCACTAGTAAAGCGAGACGCTTAAACCGAGGAATTATGGGAAGATACCACAAGGCCTTCAAAGGTTGCCTTTTTTTTGTTGGTTCTCGAAGAGATTTTGATGATGCCAAGACAATTGTAAACAAAGAATGAGGATTTGCTCTCGGATGTTGGAAATCTCGAGTGAGAGCAAACCTCGAGGTTTGAGAAAACCTCGAGGTTTGGTCTTATGAGGAAGTATCAAGGTTGTGTATTCCAACTTAAGAAAACCTGGTTTCACAAATAAATGTGAAACCTCGAGGTTTATTGAGAAACCTCGAGGTTTTGATCTTCCAGAGAAAACCTGGTTTCACACCAAGTTGTGAAACCTCGAGGTTTACTTCCAAACCTCGAGGTTATGCCTTGGCGCCAAACCAAGGATTTGAAAATCATTTGTGAAACCTCGAGTATTATCAGAAACCTCCAGGTTTCTGACTTCCAGAGAGCCAATGTTTTCCAGCAAGTTGAAAACCTCGAGGTTTCCATAGAAACCTCCAGGTTTGTGTTTTTGGGTCAAATCATTCAACCTTGCCATTTATCCAAAACCTCGAGTATTCCCTAAAACCTCGAGTATTGTGGCAACCCGAGAGCAATGAACTTACACTCATTTGAAAAACCTCGAGGTTCCTTGAGAAACCTCCGGGTTTGGCTTCATCGCATATTTGCCTGGGTTTCACACATAACGTGAAACCTCGAGGTTCCAGACAAACCTCGAGGTTTGTGGTAAACCCAAGGAGCCTTCCTAATTGGAACATTATAAACCTCCAGGTTTAATCATAAACCTCGAGGTTTGTGGTTTTTGATGTAAAAACATGTTCAAGCTTAAGCGAGCAAACCTCGAGGTTTGTGAACAAACCTCCGGTTTTCGGTCGTTGTTTGAAATTTGAACTTAATGATTCTGCTATACCTTCATGTTTGATCTCAATGCTTTCCATGATTATTCCTTATTGGTACTAGATATATTTAATCCTCTTTCTAGTGAGTTTCGCATGTGTCAAGTAAGTTTTTGAAGGTTTAAAGTAAAAGCAAAAGTGATGTCGAACATTAAATGCTCAACCCGAGAAACTTGCATCCTTTCGGTTAATCCATCTGCACACGGTTGCAAAGCATTAAAGAATGATTACTACATCAAGCAACATCCTCTCCAACGGATTAATTTGCGAGAGAGTCAACTCGACTATTCAACCACTGGACTAAGTGAGTTTCGAGAAGAAGAAGACCTAAGTAGCTCACAACTTCGTGGATCATCTCCAACGGTCTGATTATTAATGCAACGGTCTATTAATGATGTCTAGCTATAAATAGAGCTGCATTCAATTCTTCTCAACAACCACAACAACTGAAAACGCACAAGCATTCAAGTTTCTAAACTACCTTTCAGTTTTCACTTGTATTACGTCTTTTGACATTATAAGCTTCGAGTGTTTATTATCATCTACTCTTAGAGAGAGTCTTTATCTGTAAATCATTTATTGAAAGGAATCACAAGTCAAGGGGACTTGGTGATTTGGGAGTTCATTGATTACAACTTGTAAGGGGGAGTGAGTTCTAGAGAGAACTACTCTTTGAGTACGAGTGTGTAATCTTTGTGATAGTGAAAAACCCGGAGAGTCCGGGAATTTGGATGTAGGTCAAGTTGTTAAGACCGAACCAAGTATAAATTCTCGTGTCCAGCTATTCTTCTTTCTACTCTGTTCATCTCTGTTTTTGTTATCTAAAACGAGCAGATTTCGAAGATTTTAAAATACCCAATTCACCCCCTCTTGGGTATATAGCTCCACTTTCATTTGGTATCGAGCAAGGTCTTCTCTTAAGAGCTTAACAACTCGAGAAGGATCATTATGGAAGGTATCTTACACGATGGAGCATCTATCAGCACCACCCGGGCCGATGGAGAACACTACTCCTTCTGGAAGGCCAAATTCAAAGTGTTTGTTATGGAAAGCTGAGTATGGTCTATGGAGAGTATTTGAAAGAGGAGATTATGAGCCATCAACCGTGGAAGATGGAGTCGAGTTCCCAAGCTAGAAGAGGAATATGATGAGAACGATTAAGAAACGTCACCCTCAACAACAAGGCGGTTCTCTTGCTCCAAAGTGCACTAAGTCAACAAGAATACTTTCGTATTTGCACCTTATCATCTGCTAAGGCCATGTGGGATGCTCGGAGATAGCTCATGAAGGAACATTTGGAGTGAAGCAAAACGAGTCAATACTCTTATGACCGAATATGATCTTCTTCGAATGAAGCCTGGTGAATCTATTGGAGAATTTCAGCTTCGTTTCACTCATCTCATAAATCAACTCGCGGCTCTTGGAAAAGAGTATGACCAACCAGTCCAAGTAAGGAAGATCTTAAATATCCTTAACAAGGAATGGGAAGCAAAGGTCACAAAGCTATTGAAGAGGCTCGAGGAGAGTCAATGACGTCGATGCTGCTCTATTCGGAAGCCTCTCTGAGTATGAGGCTAAGCTCAAATTCAAGAAGGGACTTGATGAAGTTCATGGTAAGAACAAAGGAATTGCCCTCAAGGCTGCAAGAGAAGCTAAAGATTCAGATGAGGAAAATGAGAATGCGAGACGAAGATGAGGAAATAGGCATGATGGTTCGTAGATTTAAGAAATTCTACAAGAGGGACCAAGGCTTCAAGAAATTTCACAAAGCTAGCTCGGTATGAGGCAAAAGCCGGTCATCTGCTACGAATGTCAAAAGCCTGGCCATATCAAGTACGAATGCCCACAACTGAACAACAAAGACAAAGAAAAGAAGAAGTTCAAAGTAAATACAAGAAGAAAGCTTATGTCTCCGGCATCACGGGGTGATAGCTCATCGATGAAGATGATGAGGATGAGGAAGAGAAAGCCAATATATGCCTAGTTGCTGAAGAAGAAGAGCAACGTGCTAAACTCGAAGAGGTATATGATTGCAAACCTCCTTATGATGATCTGTTTGATGAATATATGACTGTGCAATTCGAATTTGAAAAACTTGCTGAAAAATATTTCAAACTGAAAAATCGAAATCTGGCTCTCGAATCTCAAGTTGAAATGTTGTCTTCTTCAGAAAATACTATTTGTAAAGATTGTCCTGATCTGAAGAAAAAGAATTCATATCTTACAAAGGCACTTGAGAAATTCACTAGAGGAAGTGAAATGCTCAATGTCATTTTGAAACAACAACGTTTTATAAATGATAGATCAGGCATTGGTTACAGACCAGATTTTGATAAGAAGAAAGGCAAGAAGAAGAGTGGTCAAAAAACATACATGAACTATTTCACAAAATCAGTTCACTCTTCAAACCCCTTTGCGCATTGCAATTTCGTAATAAGAAGGGTCATTCTACTTCATCTTGCTTTCATAGAAAAGAAAGAAAAATTAAGCCCGTGGGAAATTATCAATGGGTACCGAAAGGAACTTATGTTCCTAAGGTCAAAACTAACTCCAAAGGACCCAAGAAAAGATGGGTACCTAAGGCTTGATCCCTTGTGAATTGCAGGTTTGTCTTAGAGCATCAAGACCCAACAAGTGGTACATTGATAGTGGGTGCTCAAGACACATGATTTGGAGATGAATCCAAATTTCTTTCAATCAAACCAAAGGATGGTGGTAGAGTCACATTTGGAGGAGACCAATCGGGGAAAAATTGCTGGAATTGGTGAGATAGGAAATAATGAAGGTCCTCTCATCAAAGATGTCTACCTAGTAGAAGGATTGTGTCACAACCTCCTAAGTGTGAGCGAGCACCGACAAGGGTAACCTAGTTATCTTTGATTCAAATGAATGCTTGATTGTTAGAAAAGATTTAGTCCCCATTGATGATTTGAAAACTAAAGCCTTATTTAGAGCACCTAGAGATGGAAATTGTTATACTCTTAACCTCTCTAGCAATGCTTGAGTTTTTGAAAATTGTTTTGTTAGTAACTTGAATGAGAGTTGGCTATGGCATAGCGATTAGCTCATGTTAATATGTTTCAACTTGACAAGTTGCGAAAAAGGATTTGGTCATTGGTATTCCTAAATTGAATTTCAAAAATGACATAGTCTGTGATGCTTGTCAAAAAGGAAAACAAACCAAATCTTCTTTCAAAGCAAAAAATGAAATCTCAACTAGTAGACCTCTTCAATTACTTCATATGGATCTAGTTGGACCCATTAGAGTAAAAAAGTCTCGGTGGAAATCTCTTCACCTTGGTCATAGTTGATGATTACTCTAGATTTGCTTGGACAATATTTTTATCATCTAAAGATGAAACGTTTGATCGTTTGTTACCTTTGCCAAAAAGGTCGAAGCGAGAAAGGCTTTGCAATTTCAGGTATAAGAAGCTGATCATGGTGGCGAATTTGAAAACAACGCCGAGTTACGTGACAATGTGGGGATTGATCATAACTTCTCGGCTCAAGGACTCCTCAACAAAACGGTGTCGTTGAAAGGAAGAATAGAGTCCTCACCGAGATGGCAAGGGCAATGTTAAATGAGAACAACACTTCTCAAGTGTTTTGGGTGACGCAATGAGTACGGCTTGCTACATCTCCAACCGAGCCTATTTGAGGAAGAAGCTGAACAAGACCCCATATGAACTCTACAAGGGAAGAAAGCCAAATCTCGACCACCTACATGTCTTTGGATGCAAGTGCTATGTGCACAATAATGGTAAAGAGAATCTTGGTAAATTCGATTCCAAATCGATATAGGTATCTTCATTGGTTATTCAAATAGAAGTAGAGCTTATAGAGTCTTCAATACTCGCACTCGTATTGTTGAAGAGTCAATACATGTTGTTTTTTGTGAATCCAAATCGATAAAGCCTTGGACAATGAAGAAGAAAATGTTTTCAAAAATCAATTCTTTTCGAAAACTACTCCCTTCTATTGAAAATCCGAAAATGTTTTTGGTGATCCCAGAGATCAACTTTGAAAATCCTGATCAGACTCAACCTAGAGCTTGGAAATTTATTAGAAATCATCCTTTAGACCAAGTTATAGGTGATATTAATCGGGAGTAAGAACGAGAAATAGTACTTTGAATGAAGTAACCTTTTCGCATTCATATCTCATATAGAACCCTCTAAGATTGATGAAGCCCTTTCGGATAATGATTGGGTGTTAGCAATGCAAGAGGAGTTACATCAATTTGATAGAAATCAAGTTTGGGATTTGGTACCTAGGCCCAAAGACCATCCGGTCATTGGCACCAAATGGGTATTCAAGAACAAACGTGATGAGTCGCAATCATTGTCCGCAACAAGGCAAGATTGGTTGCCAAAGGCTATAATCAAGAAGAAGGAATTGATTATGAAGAAACTTATGCTCCGGTGGCAAGATTGGAAGCCATAAGAGTACTTCTAGCCTTTGCATGTGTAAAAGGTTTTAAATTATATCAAATGGATGTGAAAAGTGCTTTTACGAATGGTTTTATACAAGAGGAAGTTTATGTAGAACAACCTCCGGTTTTGAAAATGAACATTGTCCAGATCATGTGTATCGTCTCAAAAAGGCTCTATATGGTCTGAAACAAGCTCCTAGAGCTTGGTATGAGCGATTAAGCAAATTCCTTCTTGATCAAGGTTTTGTTAGAGGAAAAGTAGATACAACTCTCTTCATAAAGAGTAATAAGCTTAATGAAATTCTATTGGTTCAAATATATGTGGATGATATTATTTTTGGTGCTTCTAATGACGCTTTGTGTGAAGAGTTTTCAAAGACTATGCAGGGAGAATTTGAGATGTCCATGATGGGAGAGCTCAACTATTTTCTTGGATTGCAAATCAAACAAAGAAAAGATGGGATATTTATCTCCCAAACCAAATATCTGAATGATTTCTTGAAGAAATTTGGAATGGACCAATGCAATGGTGCTGACACTCCCATGAGCTCAACTGCTTCATTGGATGCTGATGAGAAGGGCAAAGATTTCAACATCACAAAGTATAGAGGAATGATTGGATCACTACTCTATCTCACAGCAAGTCGCCCGGACATCCAATTCAGTGTCGGGATGTGTGCAAGGTTCCAATCTGCTCCAAAAGAGTCCCATGCTGAACATGTGAAGAGGATATTCAGATATCTCTCAGACACAAAGACTCTTGGACTATGGTTTCCCAAAGGTCAACCGGAACACTTGGTGGCATACTCAGATTCGGATCATGCCGGCTACAAGACAGATAGAAAAAGCACAAGTGGCCAATGCGAATTCCTTGGCAACTCACTTGTCTCTTGGTTGACAAAAGCGAGACGAGTGTAGCTGTATCATCAAGCGAAGCCGAGTATGTGGCAGCATCAAGTTGTTGTGCTCAAGTCTTATGGCTCAAACAAGAATCTGTCGATCTAGGAATCAACCTGAAGGAGATCCCTATCTTATGTGACAACACAAGCACAATAAGCTTAGCCAAGAATCCGGTCAAGCATACTCGGACTAAGCATATTGATGTGAGACATCATTTCATAAGGGATCACGTTCGGGAAGAAAGATGTCAAAGTCATGTTCATCCCAACTCATCTTCAACTTTGATATCTTCACCAAGCCTCTACCCAAGGAGTCATTCAATTTTATTAGAAGAGAATTGGGAATGGTAAATCCCAATGAGTTGTAAGTAATTCTAGCTTAAATTAATAATACATTGTAATCGATGATCAAAGGTCACTAACTTAAGCATCGGAGTGTCTAGATATGATTTATGCGGGATTATGGTTTTGCTATCGAGGAGCAAAACCTCGAGGTTTACAAGAAAACCTCGAGGTTTGGTGGAACATGTTCACTCATGGTTTTTCTTTGTCAAAGAGCAAAACCTCGAGGTTTTGGAAAACCTCGAGGTTTGGTGATGCATGCCCAAAGTCGAAAGTTTCGGAGAATAGAAACCTCGAGTATGCGAGGAAACCTCGAGTATTTGATGAGATGAAAGCTTATCATTCGAAGGATAGCAAAACCTCGAGGTTTTGGAACAAACCTCGAGGTTTTCGTCTTTGATAGGTCACGGAGTTCACAATACACCTCGACGTCCGGGTTAGTACCATTTCATCAAAACCTCGAGGTTTGGCATAAAGCCTCGAGGTTTGCTATTGCCTATATATATGCATCCTTGTTCATGTTCCTCAAACCTCGACCTAAACCTCTAGGTTTTGTTTTCCCTCTCGTCACCCACTCTCGATTCTCTCACTTTTCGACTTAATCCTCTCTTCTAAACCCTCAAATGGCATCAAAATCCAAATCCCAAGCTACTTCGGTTCGATTCCGGTGTGGACAAAACGAAATCATGGTCTCCACCTCCACCTCCTCCACGGCAACCGGTGACACCAACACTTCGATCGTCTGTCGGGAAAAGACTCGCTCTACTCGTCTTCGTTATGGCATTGACAAATCGATCGAGGCGTTCAAGGAGAACTCCACGATGAAGAGTCTCCATCAAAGAGCGAAAGGAAACCAAGGGTTCTAAGAAAGGGGTCTCTTTCAGGAACTGACCAAGAGCCTACTAAAGGTCCTTCCAAGAAGAGGAAAGAGCACGAAGGCAAAGGAAAAGGGAAAGCTTCGCGTCGGTTGAGAACCCACTGGAAAGGACCCATCAAAGGCGGCAAGAAGTTCAAAATCCCTTGGTCCAACTAAGGCAAGGACCAAGAGAGCCTCATTTGCCGGGTCCCATCAATCATCCAAGGGTCGGTCATCCTCTATTCCTCAACAAGAAGAAGGAGAAGATGTGCCTCTGTCATGGCCAATGCAAGATATCGACATATACAAGCATATTTCTCCTCCGGATGGCTTTGTCGACCACCGCCACTCTTCCCAAAGCGACAATGAGAAATTCAGGGAAGCGTACCTTCATCGCCTCTTTTGTCCTGTGGTAGTTATTGACTTGAAAACATATCAGAAAGAGTGTCATTTTGATTTATCACCCTGGCTGAAACCTTATGAATCGTTCATTTCTATATCTGCCCCTTTTACCCCAAACTTGGTTCGATTGTTCTATTATAAGATGGAGTATAACAATGAACTGGGTGAATATGGAGAAGTGATTGAGGAAAGGGTCACTACCACTTTGTTAGAGATGTCTCCTTTACCTGTCACATTTGCCATTCGAACAAAATTCTTAGAATTGACAATCCCCTTTGTTCGACTTCTCTTACAGCAACCAGGAAGTCTTCGAGACACTTAGGCCTGGTGAACCTTTTCCTCCAGATCAGCAACTCCGGCTCACATTCAAACCAAGCTCCATGACTGCTGTGAACCGTGTCCTATGGTATGTCTACTCAAGAAACTTCATCCCTAAGGGCGGCAACTGGACTCACTTCACTCAGAATGACTACAGACCCTTTACTGCTTTTGTGAGGAAGGTTCCCTTCAATCTGGGGGATTGGCTTCTCAAAGGGATGGCGAGTTTCGTTTTGCCAAGAGGCAATTATCCCATATCCCGTATCCCTCATTGGTATCCGTCATCCTTTTCTACTACAAGATTTGGTATGTGGGTACTGCAGATACACTTGAGTATCCTCCCTTCTTCGGGAAAACACGAGATGAATCGATGAAGATCAAGTTTGAGGGGAAGGTTCGCTCAATCTCAGGCTCCTTCACGATCACATCCGCCCTCACAAGCTCAAGAGGCCCAGTCTGCACCTCCACCTCCTCAACCATCACTATCATCTGAGCTGGCTTCTCAGATTAAGCAAATTGTGGATGCTGCTCTTGCCTCAATGACTATGCGCATGGAGTTTGAGCTAGGCAAATTACGGGCTGAGATGACTCGTGGCCATACCGGTCTCATTGAAATTCGGGATGCCATCAAGGAACACCTTGAAAGCGATTCTTTGGGCAATCAGGTGAGGTTAGGGAAAAGGCTGAAGAAATTGAGCTCAAAATGTCCACTCGGCTCATCTCTCATTCGGTCCTCGGCGATAAGGTGGATCGAGATCATGCATCATCTCCACATTGGCTCCTCCTCTACTCCCGGCTCCAATCGATCCCGTCCTTCGGCCCCTCTCCTAGCTCACCCTCTCCATCCTTCACCTTCACTTCCCATCCTATCCCTTCCTTCTCTCACACTCCCTCAACTCCCATTTTCTCCTCTCCGTCTCTCGAGGCTACCACTCCCACCACTATCATCCTTCCTTCTCCATCTACCCCTACCACCGAGATATTACCTTCTCCATCCATTGTCACCCCGATCTTGTCATTCTTAATCCCTCTCCTCCCTCCACTCCCTTGGTCAACCCTCCTTTTGAAGATGACAAAGGGGGAGAGACAAGCAAGGAGTTGTAGTAGAGTAGTTGTAGCAGGATGTCTTAGTTTGCAGGATGTCTTAGTAACTTTTTGAAGTTTAGGTTCAGAGGTCTTTGAGACTCATGACATTTTCATTTTGTGCATTTTGTATTTTAAGTTGTATTACAGCATCTTGTATTAATCTTTAACTGAAATGCAACTTATATGTTCAATGCTTCTGCTCATAACTGATCGTTCTCTTGCTCTTACAATCTGCACACAACTATGTTCTTGCAACCTACGAATATTTCAAAGTTTTAATTACAACATGCAAATTTTCTTGGACTTTCAAAGATGTTTGCTTACAAGTGTTGTCATCATCAAAAAGGGGAGAATGTTGGTTCTCGAAGAGATTTTGATGATTGCCAACAATTGTAAACAAAGAATGAGGATTTGCTCTCAGATGTTGGAAATCTCTGAGTGAGAGCAAACCTCGAGGTTTCTGAGAAAACCTCGAGGTTTGGTCTTATGAGGAAGTATCAAGGTTGTGTATTCCAACTTAAGAAAACCTGGTTTCACAAATAAATGTGAAACCTCGAGGTTTATTGAGAAACCTCGAGGTTTTGATCTTCCCAGAGAAAACCTGGTTTCACACCAAGTTGTGAAACCTCGAGGTTTACTTCCAAACCTCGAGGTTATGCCTTGGCGCCAAACCAAGGATTTGAAAATCATTTGTGAAACCTCGAGTATTATCGAAACCTCCGGGTTTCGACTTCCGAAAGAGCCAATGTTTTCCAGCAAGTTGAAAACCTCGAGGTTTCCATAGAAACCTCCGGGTTTGTGTTTTTGGGTCAAATCATTCAACCTTGCCATTTATCCAAAACCTCGAGTATTCCCTAAAACCTCGAGTATTGTGGCAACCCGAGAGCAATGAACTTACACTCATTTGAAAAACCTCGAGGTTCCTTGAGAAACCTCCGGGTTTGGCTTCATCGCATATTTCTTTGGGTTTCACACATAACGTGAAACCTCGAGGTTCCCTAGACAAACCTCGAGGTTTGTGGTAAACCCAAGGAGCCTTCCTAATTGGAACATTATAAACCTCCGAGGTTTAATCATAAACCTCCAGGTTTGTGGTTTTTGATGTAAAAACATGTTCAAGCTTAAATGAGCAAACCTCGAGGTTTGTGAACAAACCTCCAGGTTTCTGGTCGCTGTTTGAAATTTGAACTTAATGATTCTGCTATACCTTCATGTTTGATCTCAATGCTTTCCATGATTATTCCTTATTGGTACTAGATATATTTAATCCTCTTTCTAGTGAGTTTCAGACAGGTCAAGTAAGTTTTACTGAAGGTTTAAAGTAAAAGCAAAAGTGATGTCAGAACATTAAATGCTCAACCCGAAACTTGCATCCTTGGTTAATCCATCGCACACGGTTGCAAAGCATTAAAGAATGATTACTACATCAAGCAACATCCTCTCCAACGGATTAATTTGCGAGAGAGTCAACTCGACTATTCAACCGTTTGGACTAAGTGAGTTTCGAGAAAGAGAAGAAGACCTAAGTAGCTCACAACTTCTGTGGATCATCTCCAACGGTCTGATTATTAATGCAACGGTCTATTAATGATGTCTAGCTATAAATAGAGCTGCATTCAATTCTTCTCAACAACTACAACAACTGAAAACGCACAAGCATTCAAGTTTCTAAACTACCTTTCAGTTTTCACTTGTATACGTCTTTTGACATTATAAGCTTCGGTGTTTATTATCATCTACTCTTAGAGAGAGTCTTTATACGTAAATCATTTATTGAAAGGAATCACAAGTCAAGGGGACTTGGTGATTTGGGAGTTCATTGATTACAACTTGTAAGGGGGAGTGAGTTCTAGAGAGAGAACTACTCTTTGAGTACGAGTGTGTAATCTTTGTGATAGTGAAAAACCCGGAGAGTCGGGGATTTGGATGTAGGTCAAGTTGTTAAGACCGAACCAAGTATAAATTCTCGTGTCCAGCTATTCTTCTTTCTACTCTGTTCATCTCTGTTTTTGTTATCTAAAAAGAGCAGATTTCAGAAGATTTTAAAATTCTTGGGTATATAGCTCCACTTTCATTTTTTGTGTGAGTAACCACCACCTTTCTTTTTAAAAGTTTTACACCGGACAATTACTAAGGCCTTCATACTCCGTACAATATCATTGGGTATAGATAAGATTTTCTTGGCTACATACGATTTGGAAGTACATTATTTCCGGCAACATATCGCACAACAATTCAAGCAGCGGACGTGAAACGCTATCGGTCCACCCACATGTTGCCTTTAAGTTGACCAAATGTAAGGTCCCAGTCAACCGTGTATACTTAGTACACCCGGGGAACAAAGGTGTCTCTGCATCACTCCACACGCTATCATATTCATGCGGTTGTGCAAAGGATTCGACCTCAACATCATGAATCATTCTCTCCATTCCATCATCATCCACCTCAACTTCATTTTTGTAGGATGCACTGGGAGTTACCTCCTCACCATGCCATATCCACGTTGTGTATCGAAGGTTTATTCCATCACAAATTAGGTGGTCCCTTATATCAAGCAATATCCCTTCGAACCCCATTTAAACAATTAACACATGGACAATAGTACATCCCATTTTTTGTAGCCACATTCCTTCTAGCAAATTCAATAAACTCTTCCACCCCATTCTCATATTCTTCACTAGTTCTCAAAGCATTCATCCAACTATGACCCATTTTCTTATCACCTAAGACATTTCCAACAACAAGTCAAGTTCATAACAATTTCAATAACGACATGGTTTTTTCTCAATCTTGTAAAAAAAAATTCGCAAAGCATTTCCCCTCAACAAAGTGAGACATCCCAAAATTTCAACAACAAACCATTTCAACTTAATTCAACAAAACTTACTAACTAAGCCAATTTAGAAAATATCAGCTATTAAATCCAATAATTTCATCAATACAAAAAACTAAAATATATCTAAGTTGTCTAAGTCATAAACTATAAATTATGGACATCTAAGCATCATTATCCATACTACAAAGATTACCTAGTTCAATGCACATCAACAACAAAACAATATTTAACTATAATTACCTCAACTTTAAATTCCTCTCCTTGAAATTTATTTGCTCTAGTCAACCTAAAGACAACAACAATAAAGACAACATTAGAATTATTCAAACTAACATTGAACTTAGGATATAACATATGAGAGGGAATAATTGTATGACAAAAGCAACATGATTAAAAATACCTACCCTAGGACCCCTCAAGCTCTTGTGGGTTGTTGTCGTGGCCAAGTCACAAACAAGTAGTCGGTATAAGATCAATATTTATCAACTAAATCCCCAACACTGATTTGTTCCATTTCCTAGCAATAAAACAAACATTACAAAAGCATGAGAAGAAAGCATGGATATGGCATGGTGAGGAAGTAACAAGTCTATTATCGAAGTAACAAGTCTACCAAATTAAAGTGGTGTGTTTTGAAACTAAAAGCAACATGAACACAAATAAAACTAAATACTATGTAGACTTACCCTAATTTTGCAAGACTCATAGACCCTTTTTATTTTTAAGAAAAATTGGTGTGTTTTGAAAAAGAGGGAAGATTTAATGTAATTGCAACAATACAAGAATGCACCATCAAAATCCTCTTTTTTCGTCTGCTATAGCTTCTCTGCCATGTGATATATGTAATCTCTACTGAGGGGGCTTTCTAGTAAATAATAGTAGGGAATTGCTCAGAGTTAGTTAGAAGAAAGAGAAATTAGTAGTGACGTGGCATAGGCAGGGAATTATACATACTGTAATGTGACCATTGCATGTTTTTCGTGAATGAATTCAGTCCTTTTTCCTCTTCGACTATCACAATGTGAGATTTTTATTCTAAGAATTTGTGGAGAATGACACACTTGACACATGTCAAAAAACATAATCCTCTTGGTCCAGGGAAATCCACCACATAGAGCCACAATTCAAATCTTCCAAAGAATGACATTGGTTTGACTATCATGCATTAATCATACACACCACATATCATTTAAAAAAAAAATAATTCCAAATTCACTTCATCAAATGGGATCACGACGGGCTTCAAACATCCATGAAGCACTATAACTTGGAATCCTTATAACAACTAGACATTTAAATTTACAATAATCATACACACCACATGCACGTCATAAAATACCATTGTACAAGGTTGCTTCAAGTTTCATTACAATTATAATTATAATTAGGCGTGAAGCAGTTCTTTTGCATGCAAAGTGTGTTATATTCAGGCCTTATCAAGATATCCTTTGCCATAGAAAATGGCCCAAGCAAGGAGACAACATTTTCCGTACAATCAATTGCTCTTCATAATCAACACTTGAAGCTAATAAAATATTGAAGAACTCGTTCCAGTAACACTGAAAAATGTAAATTTAAAGTTTAAATTATACAGAGCCACATGAGCTAATTCAATATATTTCTTCTAACAACAGAGGAAAAGAAGAAAGCATAGCAAAGAAAGGAAAAAAGATTATGAAAACATAACAAATTGCCTGAAGAACAAAAGCATAAGCGTCGAGAACATACTTGATATGTTTCGCACTTTCTATTTATTTTTCACATTTCATCTAAAACTAAGAAACATAAACTCATGAACAAGAATATGACTATTTCAGTCCTAGACTCCTTCCTAGTTCACCGATTTCAAAATTTCTCTCGAAAACATACCTATTGAACACATCAAATCAAAAAGCGTCATGAAGGAAATAATTGTAAACAAGGACATCAAAGAATAGATTAGTCTCGCAACACAGGCGAAATAGGCACAAGGAAAGAGCAATAGACCAGACCAACCTACAAAAACGAAACGGTCCCTTCGTAACCTATCATCCATAATATCAAATAAATCATTTTCATCTTTGGTAAATTTACCAAGAGCTATAGTCATAGTGATCCTCCTTATCCCATGTTTTAGATGTTCAACAATGACAAAATAAAAAAAGAAAAGAAAAGAATTACGAGCGTACCATAGAGATCGTCGTGAGAAGGTGGGCTGGACGCGGCGGAAACAGAGGTCGACAGCCGACGGACGCCGAGAAGAGAGAAGACGGAGGAAACGACGGACAGTCGCGACTGAGTCGATAGGGTTCGCCGGTGATGAGGGAAGATGACGGAAATAGCCTAGATATCAACCGGGTTTTTGACGGCGACGAGGGAAGCGAGAGGAGGAAACTTCGAAAATAAAAGAGAATACCTTCGCGGGTTGGCAAAATAAGGGTTATGGGAGATTTTAGGCGACCGATTGGGCTTCGTGTCGCCCAAAATCAATATAGGCGACTGATGGGCTTGTGTCGCTATATTTGAAAATAGGCGACTTGATCCAATTTGGTCGCCTATTTTTCATTAATAAGCGACTCGAAAATGGATGTCGCTTTTTTTTCAAATATAGGCGACACGAAGCCCATTTAGGTCGCCTATTTTTGACAATTTTTAATTTTTAATTTTTTTTTAAAAACAACATGTCCCTTCAATGCTCGATTTTGGTTTATGGCAATTTTTTTTTTTTTAATTGGCACATATATAGGCGACCTGAAATTGTATCAGGTCGCCTGTTTTTGGAAAATGGCGACCTGATTATTGTTCAGGTTGCCTATTTTTTTCAATGCTTGGTAATTTTCCGCGCGCAAACAAAATATCCCTTTGGCGCCAAATTTTTTGCCGATTTCAGCGCGTCTTGAAACATTATCGTCGCCTATTTTAGACAATTTTTTAGCAATTTTTTTTATAAAAAAAAACCCTATGTCCCTTCAATGTCCGTCTCCGGTTTAAGGCAATTTTCTTTTTTGTAATAGATATATAGGCGACCGAAAAATGTTTTGTGTCGCCTATTGTCCTACTTTTTTTTACACATATGGCGCGCAAACAAAATATTCTTCCATATTTCCCTACGGCGCCAAATTTTTAGCAACATTTCAGCGTCTTGAAAAATTATCAGTCGCCAAAATTGATTTTTTTTCAAAAAAAAGTACATACCATGGCGCCAAAGGCAATTAAAGCGTCCTTAAAAAAATTTAGGATGTCAAAAATTAATTTTAGAAGTCCTAAACAATTATTCAGATGTTGAAGGCTCATTTTCCTTGTATATAATTACAAGATTGCCATTGGCCTCATTTGTTACTACCTATTTCTTATTTAGGACGTATCCTGGGGAAGTAATATCACATTTTTGTAGTAGTGAGCTACGACAAATCAAACAGGAGAAATAAAACTAACAACTTTCGACACAAACGAAACCGCACGATCTGGGATTACATTGCTCGCATGTACAAATTTGGTTCCTAGCATCCTTAAGATAATAACTATATGGCAATGTGAAGTGATGAGTCAATGTTTAAATTCAATTATTTTTTAACTTGGATTTTTGAAGTCGAGAGCAAATTGGTCTCTATTAATTATTGATGATTAGATGTATATGACAATGTAAAGAAAAGGCCAAATGTTAAACTCCAAAAAGTCATAAATCCATAACTTGCAATATTAGATAAACCTCTCACCAATCAATGTTGTTAGCCTTTCATTTCATTTGTGATTGCTAGCCCTCTCTTCTTTCCTTTTCAGATTGAAGATTTCAACATTGGGTTTCCTTCCCCAAGCTTTAATTTCTTTTCATGTATACGGTGGTGTCCTTCCCCAAGCTTTAATTTATAATCCTCACGCGTAATCTTGGTCGATCCTTCCGAAACACATGATGATAGTTATTTGGATTATATATCTAAAGTACTCAATGGATTCAATAAAATTTTAAAGACATAAATAAAATAAACATGAAACAGTATTTATTCATCCAAACCCAAAACCGATTAAACATGAATCATTCTCAATGCAAGAGCAATAACCGAAAAACAACACCTTGCAATATAGGAAAAGCCCATTTGGTACCTGTTTTATTTTTTCCCCTCTTAATTAAATCATTAATTTTGCTCTGTTTATATCGTTAGCTCCTATAACTTCTCTCTATAAACAAGATTAGCCCTTATACAGGAGTTAAGGGTACTGACAGAGCCAAATTAAAGCATTTAATTAGGAGTATAAAATACACAAGTACCAAATTCAAAATTGAAGAAAAGTAGAGTTACCTACAAATTGATATTCCCCACAATATATAACTAACTACATCAGAACGTAAGACAATATCACGACTTAAGTGGGGCTTGCCTTAAGTGTTTTTCTCTAACTAATAGTTCGTACATCAAATTGGCAAAGTGTAATGAAGTTGGACTCTAAGGAATTACTTGAAGAGTTTCTCCACAATAGAGTTCGGACGCCCAACATCAGCTCCAATAAGCTCATCAGCCTTTTTTTCATTCCGAAAGAAATGGAGCGTTGGTCGCAAAAGATAGAAATAAATAAATAAATCGAGACAAACAACAAAATGAGGTCCACATTTGCAAAGCAACCCTTCATGAAACAAATTTAGTAAATCAACTGAACTAATGAATGAGAATTCCGGATGTCAACTTAGTTATAATATAAGGAATTGAATCATCGGATTTTAAATGTGATGCATACTTCACCAACAAAATGAGAGAGACATTAAATCATTTACCACGATGTAATCATTAATTTGCCCAACGTGCCTTGAATTGCTTCCTGGCAAAATAGGGGATCAAGGTGTCAATTTCATGCATAGCGCTTTATTGACGCAACAAAGCAAAGTAAAATTTCAAAGACAAGATAAAATATACTACTCAAATGGAAGATACTAACTAAAAACACAATTGTTTTGCCTAACTCTACCAGATGTATTAATCAGGAAAGAAGGATGTAAAAAGAAGAATGAGGAAACAAATACAGATAAGAGGGCAAAAGCAGGCCTCAACCCTCACATCCCTTATCTGAAACCATAAGCAGAATCATGCTAAATTTAACATAACTAGAAGATAGCTTTCACTCCTTTCTGCGCCCAAAATCTTCAAAGTAGAAGGAGAAAAGATGCATAGGATTCAAAAAAAAAAAAATTTGTATGTATGGTAGTTGCCATGAACAAGAGGTGCTGGCAGGCTCTGATAAAAATCAGTGAAGTTCTCTCAGTGGGCAAGCCTACAGATAAGAGGGCAAAACCATGCACGTTACAGTTCTAAAGATTTCCCCCACCCTCTTTTAATTCAGAGGAAAGTATAAAATGGCTAAGCATCCAACTATCAAAATCCATAAAAAAGGATCTCCCCAGGGAAACATAAAAAAGTCGAAATCATCACCGCTATGAATTGCGTAATTACCTAAGCTTAGCTCCAACAATCCCTTCTTCATGCCCCGTTTTTTGAAGTGGACTTTACCAAGGAAGGAGAAATTGATTATTCATTGTTTCATTTCATTAGCTACTTTATTTCAACCTTTCAATCACCTTTAATCATGTTTTGATATTAAATCATGCTTCCATACTTTCTATGAAATTGGAAAGCATCTCCCTTTGTTTTCTAAGCTTCCCAAAAATTACAAAGATAAAAAACAACACAAGCAACGTCATCAACAATAACAACAATGAAATCCACCACTTACCTAAATCCCAAGCTTGGTTTCTTACAATTTCTCTTCTTGGACCCTTGTTCTCTTCTCTTTTCCCTCTTGACAGCAAATATCCAAGAGGTATTTAGAAACCATAACAAGCTTCTAATAATAAAACCAAGCCTGCAAATGGATTTAAGGTAGCATAATTACCTATGAGTGTTGTTGGAAGCTAGGTGCTTCTTCCTTTATTTCTTCCTATTTTTCTTCTCTTCTTTTTCTCACTAATGATTCTATGGCTCTTTTGATATGCTTGAATAGAATGCTTGAATGAAAAGTTAAAATCAATTGCAAAAATATGCACATTAATAATAAATCAAGTATAGTAATTATAATCAACATGCTTGAACAAGTATAGAAATATCTTCAATGTTGATGTTTCCAATCGGATAATAAGCTTAAAAATCAATAAATAAATAAAGAATGCTCATATAAAACATAGCTCGTGAAGTGATAGCTTCGCTTGAACCAAAGCCTACATGGATGGCCTAAAAACTTTATACCCAGATTTTAGAAACCAAGTATTGTTGTTCTAATATATCAATGATTTGAGGAGTACACAGCCTCTTGTAAGACAAAAAAAAAAAAAATTGCTCAATCATGCATATATACTATCTAAATCATATATCCGTCATTACAAGAAAGACGAGCAACATCAAATTATACTTAATTCAAATAAAAAGCAAGAAATATGTGGTTCATAATATCTGAATTCATCATTCTAAATAACATTTCAAGAAGGCAGCAAGCCTTTATACAAAATGATCTAAACTCGTTCATTCCCCTACCATATGGTAATCAATAAATATTTTGGAAAAAATATAAATTTTTGAGGCAAAGTGGATTGAGGTTAGTGTAATTGGCAAGACACCTAAAAAGAAAATTTATGTTTCGTAAGAATCGAAAGGAAGGAGCTTGTGGACAAACCGGAAAGCAAATTAAAATGGAAATATCGGTTGATCGCAGAAGATGCGAAAAAAGTTTCGTATTAGTTTGCATGACATATAATATCCAAGAAGGTGAATGATACGATGGGGATTGATAATTTTGATTGGGATCAATAATAAGAAGTGCAAGTTCCTCTAAGAAAACGCGGACATAAAAGGTCTACAAGTGAATAGCCTCGTAATTGCGTAATAATAACATCAAGGCTTAGAAGCCATTCAAATTCCGAAAGATGGTGTTTTTTTATAAGTTATCATCATTGGCTACACATATAAGTGATATTAACTTGGAACCAAGCAAACACAGCTTGCCCCCAAAATAGTGGCACCATAGAATCAAACCTACCATATATGAATCTGAGACTATAAATTGCAAGATAAAACTAGGCCAAAAAAGAGTAGTCTCGAAATTGTAAAACAGAATTGAGAACCGACAACAAAAGAAAGATTAAATATGTATGTCTCATGGCCAGTCCCAAGAAGTAATGGCAGCAACGCGCCTCCACAAGGCGATGGAATATGAGACAATATTGACAAAGAACCTCCCAAGTGAGAGATCCGTCAACGTCGACGAAAATTCGTATGCGACGTTTACTTGGGAATATGCAAACACAAGAATTATCGTTTGCCCCCATAAGAAAATTTAGGAATTTGAGCAAAAATCCCCTGTCGCAAAAGAAGAACAAAGAATCGAACAAATATTTACGAGAAATGAATGTGTGATAAGCAAGAACGATTACTTCATTACCTCAATCGCTTCACATTCGACAAGGATATGAGAAGGAAGTGGCAATACCCTAGACTATGATTTCCGATGAGAATACCAAATATATTTATACCGAAAGAGATGGGATGGTGATTCTAATTCGGCGCCGAGCTTGATGAATCGCACTTCCTTGTCTCGTTCGTCTCGCTAGGTCATAAGAGAGAAGATCTCGGTACCAAGTTTAGAGACGCTCACTAGAACGCGGGATGGCAACGAGAACTAGTACCAAGTTTGGAGACGACAATGAGAACTAGTCACCCCTACGAAGCCTCGGACGATGAGATGAGAGCACGTTTGATTGTACGAGGCCCTCAAGACACCGCTCCGCTTGTGTGTGGGTCGGTTGAAAATCTCATATCACCCGTGCACCGTGGTTTTTGTTGGTGCGCAGGATCTTGACAGGTGGGATGTGGTTTTGGCTCGAGGTTCTTGACGGAGGTTGGTGGGGAAGGAGGAGCAGAGACAAGGCGGAGTAGGGTTTGAGAAGAAATGCGAGAGAATGAGAATAGACAACGCGGGAATGGGTTTTGGGAGAAGACGTAAGGACTCTAAGTCTTAGACTTGGACTCTAAATTCCGATCTAGGGAGTCTAATTCTCAGACTTAGACTCCAAATTGTTTCTTTTTTTCAACATAGGGAGTCTAATTTTCCAGACTTAGACTCCAAATTGTTTCCTTTTTTCGCTAGCGCGCGCCAGGGGCACACTTTTTGCGTTCTAGTATTAAAATTAGACTCCAAAAGTTACCTCATAATTACAAAAATGCCACCACGTTATTTTTTACTTCCTTTTTCCATAATAGGATGCCAATTAGGGACGCAAAAGCCATTTTCTGTAGTAGTGCCCTCAAGAGTTTCTTCGTTCTTGGGACTTGAAGGCTTCATTGTTGGTTACAGTACCTTAGGTAATTCTTCACCACTTCTAAGGGCAATGGCTTTACAATCCGCTCTTTCATCTCTAAGAGGATTAGGCACAGTATTACTTGGCAATTCTCTTTGTGGTAAAATATTCACAGCATTTGCAATTTGTCCCATTTGTACTTCAAGATTCTTGATAGATGAGTCAAACCTTACACTAGTAGCAGCTTGATCCTGAGTACTCTTTACTTGAAAATTCACAAGCTGTGTTATCATTGCCTCTAGATCAGGTTTAAGCTCTTGGATGGGAATGACTTCCTTTTCTAATTGATAGAACCCAGGAGGTGCCACTTACTTTGTATTAGAGGTTGATGCTTCATTAAGAGTTGCACCATATTTCCAAGAGAGGTTGGGATTTTTTGGCAACCCAGGATTGTGGGTGTTCGAGTGAGGATTGTTCTGGTTGTTGCCACGGTAGTTTCCAACATAGTTCACTGGCTTCGTCTGTTGAGTTATGAGGCATTCTCCATTATCATAGTCATTTCCACAGTAATCACAAGGAGCATGAATATCATTTACTCTCATGTGTCTACCATTAGATCGGTTCACTTGAGCTTCTAAGTGATCGAACCTCTTGTTGATTGTATTTAACATTGCCATCATCTATGAAGAATGGTCTTCAATAACTTTATCAACTGATTTCACTGGCCTTCTATCATTGTTGTTTAGTAGAAAGTCAGCGGATAAGTCATCTAGGCATTTCCAAACCTGATTCACTGGTTATTTTGTAACCCCCCATTAGTGACACATCATTTAATTCTGATTTAGATTCAGTAGTCAATCGAGTATTGAATATTTGAAGCAAGATCCACTTCTCTAGATTGTGACCAGGGCTCTGCCTGACAAGCAACTTGAACCTCTCCCAGGTTTCATACAAATGTTCACCAAATTGTTGACAAATTTGAAAGAGCAGCTGCTCGGCGTCCACAATCTTATGTGGAAAGAATCTTGATATGAACTTTTCTTCCAGTGTCTCCCAAGAGGTTATGCTACCCTCTTCTAAGTTGTTGAGCCATTGTTGGCTTTCCCTTGTAGAGAGTAAGGAAAAAGCCGAAGGCGAATCACACCATCAGGAACTCCATTCAGTTTGAATGAGTTGCATACGTTAAGAAATTGTATCAGATGTCAATTTAGATCTTCTGAATTGTTCCTTGCATACAAGTTCAAGCATCTTAAGCATCGCCTCGCTTGATTTCAAAATTATTGGCTTGAAACTTAGGCACTCGATTCTTGATCGATACCCTCAAGATTGTCTTCCCGAAAATTGTTGATACACAAACGATCATTTTCATCCGCAACCATTTCTTCAGTGTCAGTTTGTATCACTTCCTCCTCTTGATCTGAGGTGTTGTGGCTTCCAAAAGCTCTCGTGTATTCCTTGTTTTTTATGGCGTTTTAGTAGATTTGGTTCTACGAGACATGTACCGAAGTACCTGCAAAACCAAATAAATCTCAAAGTACCAACTAACTCCAAAAATTAAAAAGAAAAGAAAAATAAAGAAAGAAAAAAGATTTTTTTTTTCAATTGGTGACTAAAGAAATCCTTTTTTTTTCAAAATACTCAAACTAAAACTACTAAAGGATTTCTAATACTAGTCACCAATTGCCTTAAGTCCCCAAGCAATCGAGGCAAAAACTTGAAAGGGCAAAATTTATAGCCTACGGACTCCACAAATGTACGGGCATATCAAATAATAAAGTGATAAGAAAATTATCATTCCCATGAGGACTCAATCAAACTAGTGATTAGATATTAATTCCCTTATTTCGTTTAAGTTGAGCGAGTCAGAATTGTTTTCAATAATAAAATAAATTTAATAAGAAACTAATAATAGCAAAACTTTGCACAACAAACAAATCCAATAGCAAGAAGTATAACCTAGAGTCACTAATCCCTTATTGGTTTCTTAGATTTTATCCCTACTAAATTAATTTTGACTTAACTTACTCGAGCTAATCTAGAGTCTTAATGTCTATAAATGCCTTCCGGTTCCATTTATATACCTACCTTAATTAATTATGTAATGCCTCACACAACTAAATAAGATACGTTTTAAATCGGGCTCACTTTAATTTGATTATACGGAGCTTCTAGGTATATGTCTATCCTAAACGCAAATTAGATTAAAACCTAATTCCACATTATTTAATCCTAATATCAATTTAAGATTCCCTCTTCCAAGTTCAACCCTAAATCCCCAACACATGCTTAATAGTGGCCAATTACCAAGCAATAACAATAAAAGCAAGATTAAATAAACTAAAATAAAATTAATAAAAAATAATAGTGGGAATAATATCGTTCATAGTTTCTCTAGGTTGAAATAAAAATTTAGCCACACATGGCTATACTAAAATCCATGACAAGAAGATGAAACTTAGAATCAAGAAATAAAAGAAAGAATAAAGAAGAGATGACACCACTACTATGGAGCTTCCACTACTACAAAAAAGGGCTTTAATGTCCTAAATTTGGCCCAATTAACATCCTTTTTTCAAGGGACGTCTATCTGGGGGACGTTAAAATTATGACGTCCCCATTAAATTTTAGGAAGTCATAAGTGGGACTTACGGCGTCCTGAATTTAAATTCAGGACGCCATAAGTCCCGCTTGTGACTTCCTGAATTTAAATTCAGGACGCCGTAAGTTCCGCTTACGACTTTCTGAATTTAAATTCAGGACGCGATATCAACAGTTAGGAGAATTTCCATCATAAATAGCAACGTTAATGAAATGTTAAGTGAATTGATACTTGTGGGTGGACAAGTAAAAATCCCAAGCATGCAAAGAACTAGTTATAGTAAGGCCCATGAGCACGAAACACCCCTCATATCTTGAAGAACAATTAACGTCATTAAAATCTAATATGAAGTAGGAAAGTGCATCGTAGTAAAAGCTCTTTAGTGTGCAAGGCAATAACTCCTTGGGTTGCATCTCATATACATCAAAGTGTGGATTACGTCCATAAGAGATAAATACCTTACACAAGTACATTCAGGACAAATCAATGCCACTTATATGAGAAGGATAATAAAGAACATAGTCTCTACATTACTGAGCAGTACAATATTCAGTAACCATATGAATGATTATTTTCAATTTACATTGGAGGACCTAATTAATTGTATTGACCAACTCTTAAGATCACTTAGAGGTTGAAAATTATGTCGTTTATAGGTTCGCACACAAACACAGAAAATTTAGACATTCATTATAATCGATGATCGAGCTACACCTTAGGCATCATATCGGAGAAGCAATTAATTTATCGAAGTCCATGAATCCTCCTTTGATCTGCTCTATCAGGTCCTCTCCACCCACCAAATCAGCTCCAAAGCATTTTTTGCTTCATCAAACTTCTTCACCTTGGAAATGTTAGAATTAAAAGAGTCGAGTGACGATTACTTGATGATTGAATTACTTGTAGCAATTCTTGGTTGGAAAGAATATACACACACACTCTATAACTCAAAGGACAACGTTGGTCATTAGCCCATTTGATTCTATAGGAAAATTTAGCTGGCCCATAAATAAATTGTCACAGCCAAGTGCCCAATTCATCCTAACTATTAATGGCAACCATCCCGTGATTCTCATTCATGAATTTTAACTCCAAAATCACACATCTCCATTTACTTCATCAAATGTTAAAAATGTATTCCATGTATATTAACAAGGAATATTCATGAACATTGTATTGGGCTCCCACCAGGTGGGATTATAATTAAAACATTAAGGAAAAAAACTAATGATGATATGATTACATCTTCTTAGTAATGTGTACAAATATTGGTTAGATACAAGGAGAAAATTCATTCAAAAGTTTAATGCTCACGAAAGACTTTTACAGAAAGATAAATGAACAGGAGGGCCTTCAATCCCTACCACCAAAATTAAATAAGGAGCCCTGGTTCCATGCAAGCTACAAATGAGATCCCAAAAACAAAAATGGGTTGGCAGACCTGCCCATGTATACATATATCAGCTGGCAAATTTGCTCCTTTTCTTAAATATAAGTAGGTTATTGTCAACTAGACAAATTTTCCTGCCTCCACATTTTGATGCATATTACAGAGTGTCTCGAACAAGCTAAGGTTTAATACCCTTTCAGACTTCAAAATTATTCCAAGAGAAGAAAGAGAACGAAGCTTGTTGGAGGACCGGATTCCCTCAAGACAGAAAAGGACCAAAACCACCAGCAGGTAAATAGAACTATAGAAGTGTTGAAATAGATTGGACCATAACGCTTTCTCTCATTTAAGGGTTTCATATGCTGCAAGAACAATGACAGCTCTTCAAGAAAGAATATTTGGACTTACAAGAATTTGAACATGTTTTTAAGAGGCTGGCCACCTCTTTCAAGTCGCATTTAGTAAGTGCTTAATCTTGGTGATTGATATTAGATCATGATCATGTGTTAAATTCCACAATCAGAAGCTGATAAACACGGATTTGACCGGGTCATAAATTCTTGGGATTGAACCATAGCACTGCTCAACATAAAAATAGAGTTGGGCTCTAGCTGACAATAAAGTGTCTCTAATAAATGGAAATAGATTTAATTAGCCCAATTCAGCTCCTTGGGTATGCTCCTCAATCAAAGTTCGCACATGACACAAAATGAGCTTTAAAAGTGATCCTAACCGTCAGTAGGACAAAATTTTCAACTATTAAACAAATAAACATATATATGGAACGAATCAATCCATGAAACACTTTTTCAATGAAATAGAATAACTTGAACAGCGAGTAAGGCGATAGTTCAAAATGCCATCTCCCACCTATACTAACATTATAGGTAGAGCTAAATTAGGGATTTCCATACCATCTAATTAGAAACTTCAAACCAAAGAAAAATGGTAGTCGAGTTCGAATTGTACCTAGTATTGATATGGGGTTTGGGGGAGAAAGCTGTGAGAGCAGAGTACTTGTCTTGGGATCGGATCCGGTAATCTCGAGCGCTCGACAAGTTTAGATCGGGTTATCATTTCCGGGGCCACAGTCTACCTTATTCTTAACTTCAATCGAAACTTCAAGACGGTGAAAATCTGGAAATAGGAACGGAGTTAAGCTTCGCAAACTTATAAATTTGGGTGAAAACCATACCCAAGATCCACTCGTATGAGGAGAAACTGGTTTTGACCTGCGATTTGGAATGGTGAGCCGTGATTTGCAAATACGACTAAGATTCTTGGGCTCGAGTGGGTGGATAAGGTGGACGATGATCAACCGGGCAACAGCGAGCGAGACCGGCGGGAAGCGAGCGATGGTTTTAGGACGAGAGTGAGTGATGGTGTTTAATATAGATTTGATCGAGAGTAAGAATGATAGCGAAGATACATTTGATCGAGCGTGGGGATTAAAATAAAGAAAGCATTTTTGGCACCCGAAATATGCTTAGGACGCCTAAAATTTAATTTTGACATCCTAATTTTATTTTCAGGTCGCCAAAAAAATTCCTGGCACTAAAAAATTTCTTAAAATGGGCTAAATAAATTCCTAGCACCAAAAAATTCATCAAGATGTGCCAAAAATTTCATTTTAGGCATCCTAAATATATTTTAGGACGCCTAAAATTCAATTTTGGCGTTCTGATTTTGTTAATGCGCCAAAAAAAAAAAAAAATTTAGGATCGAATATAGTATAGGACGTCTAAATTAATTTTAGGCGTCCTAAAATTATATTTAAGACACCTAAGTATCAAAATTCAGCCAAATAATTACGAAAATGCCACCACCTATACTTTTTACTTCTTTTTTAAAATAAGGACGCCTTTTAGGGAAGTAATATCCACTTTTTCTAGTAGTGTTCGTCTCTTTATTGCTCCTGGCTGTTGCGCGCTGCTGATCCTCTTCCTCATCTTTCTTTCCTTACGTCTCTGTTACCTGTGTCCGTGATCGTTCTCTTTACTCCCTGCGGCTGCCTCTGATTTTCACTGTCGTGTGTATTCCTTTTCTTTTTTCGTGCGTCTTTGTGCCTCCAATTTAATAGATATATTTTAGGTTGTACGTCTTTCTTTCTGTGCAATCTTTGATTCTTCCTTTTATTGGATATTCTATGATCATATTCATATCCTTTGTAATACCCAAAATTTTTATTTATCTTAAATACAATATTTTGATAGATAAAGCCTACTTAAAATAGGTGAATATGTGGTCTCAAGTTTTGAGATGTGTTTATTCTACTTTCTAGGTAATTCTTTCTTTAGGATTAAGGTAACCAATGATTTAATTTTGTTAGGCATCATAAAATATCATAAAATACAAATAAATGCCATATTAAGCTATGGTTCATGTAGAATCAAAAAGAGCAAGAAAGTGTCATGAAAATACTTAGGCACCAATTTTCTTAATTTGTTAAGAGACAAAATTTTCTAGTACTCTATAATTAATACCTAGTTCATATTTAGTTCATAAAAAACCATAAAGAATTATCAAAATGCTTGAACCAATTAAAGGGAAATTACCAACAATTAATGAGCAATTAAATTTACACTAATAGAATATTTAGATAATTTTTTGCAATTAATATTAAAAGTCATCAATTAAAAGTACATTAAGCTAAATAAAAATCAAAGACCAATAAGGGGATTAGATTAGCATAAAATAGATTACCGATGATCATAAACTACTCTAAGAGCCAATAATACAATAATAAAGGGACAATTAAGCTTTGGATTAAGATGTTAATTAAACTTTAACCAAGCTTTGAAAAAGTCAACAATTGCAACTATGATCTAAGGGCCAAGATTTAACCTATAAAGCTAATCTAAGGGCCTAAATAATTAAGAAGCTTAATCCATGTGAAAATAGAAGAACCAATGGGAGGAAATTGAACTCATAATATCTAGATATTAATTGAATCAAACACATGGGAGGAAATTAAGTCAACAAAAGAGGAAAGCAAATAGAAGAGGATAACTTGGAAAGAGAAAAGTGTTGTGTGTACAATTGTTGTGTACGTGTGTGTAAGAAAGACAGAGAGTGTTGTGAGTGCTAATGTTGTGAGCCTAGTAGGAAAAGTCAAGTTGTCCACCAATAAGAAAAAGGAGCATAAATCAATGAAATTAATTAGTAGAATTAATTCAAGACATAAGCAAATGAGAATCTATACAAAATAAATTGTGTCTTGAGATCCGTTAATCATAGATTAAATATAAGGAGTTATTATTAATAAGCATAATTCAAGCTTGAGATTGGTTATAATCAAAGTCATTTCCTCAACTTTTCAAGATTGTTTCCAATTGAGAAAAAGGGAGTTTGTGGTCTCTAAATAAAGCCATAAATTCCAAGATTTCAAAATCAATGAGAAGATTTGAATAAACCTTCATGAAGACCCCTAAATATATTTCTACCTAGTGGAATGCAAAACAAAGAGTAGAAGAAGGAGGAAATTATAACTTGAAGAAAAAGCTAAGGGTTTTTAAACACACATGGGATAATAGGAAACAACTTTTGGAAGAGGATCATGTACTTAGGATAGGAAAATGGAAGAGGATGAGGGAGAGAGGAGAGAGGACGAATTGGAGGAGGTGGAGGGCTAGGATTGGAGTTTGAAATTACCCTAGATCCAAGGGTGCATATCCAAGATGAAAAGGGTGAATAGTGTCTTGCAATTTTACTATAAATAGGGGTTGGTGTCTTCATTATTCTTCACCAATTCACAAAGGTATTAACCATATTTGAGAGATTAAGGAAGAGTGTGAAGAGCTTCTTGAATGAGTAGCAAGGTTCTTGGTAAGTTCTCTAGCTCTAGCTTTAAGTTCTTTAAGTTTTAGTTCTTAAATTCTTAGATAGAAGTAGCTTAGATCTTAAATATTCTAGAATAGTTTTGTTTTCATGTTTTTATGGTCAAAATTAGCTTTATTTTCCAAAAAATGATGAGAAAAGTTATAGAGCAAAATTTTTGAAAGAAAAACATCAAAGTAACGAAGTTCTGGCAAAATTTCATTAGTTTTGAAAATTCTGGAATCAGTGACGAACATGCCAAAATTTCATATTGAAAATATAGCCACAGAATTCTGGGAAAATTCATGGTTAAATTAGACATATAGGGATTTTAAAATATTCCAAGAAAATTTTAAAATGAGCTTTGTATAGTGAGATAAAAATCCTCAAAGTTGGGCTATGAATTTCTGGAAAAATTCTGGGCAGAGGCTCAAAACTTTACAACTGGGAGTGATTCGTGTAATCTAGCTAAAATTGATTATTTTTAATTGAAAATAGACATCCTAAGAATTCCAAAGAATTTTACGGATCCTCATTTTGATATTTTTAGAATTAATTATGATTTTTCAAAGTTAGACAAAAAATCTCTCCAAAATTCTGGACCAGCGTTTTTGAAGAATTAAAGGTGATAAGTTGGAAAGTAATTCCACCAAGGGTAAAAAGGGTCATTAGTGACTAGGATATCTTCTAGAATATTGTTTGCGACTTAATAAATGTGATATTACCATTATAGGATAAACGTGATCACGGTCCGAACGACACGACGACCGATATCACCGACAAAGGTACGGACGCATACTGTAACACTAACTCTGATGTTTATTGTATACCTATATGTTAGATGTGTTCATAGACTGAGACTTGACATAGATTTGTCGTAATCTCCCAAAATAACCAGATTAGAAAAGGATTTGCGTATAATATAACTCGGGTCGTTTCCCAATGAATTCGCAGTTGGTTCAATTCGCACAAAGAATAAAACAGTTGATGAGTAAATGGGGGTTTTTTTTTTTTTTGATTTAGAATAATATTAAAGACAAGGTAATAGTGACAAAATGAAATAACACGAATTGAATAGAAAAAGAGGATTAAAGGATCAACCCACAATTCGGATTCACCCACTACCCTTCCTTGAACGAAACAGATTTATAACCGAACTCGTAATCGACTCTAGACAAACCGAAATCTCGCATTTGTCTAGAAATTCCCTCAACCGAACAATTGTTCAGAATTTGTTCGAATCAAAGTGGCGCACCTCGTACGATCGCACAGAAATACTTTAACCTTGATCCGAACTTCGTCCTTGGGAAATATCGATTTGGGTTTTTAATCAAAAACCCAATCCGAACCAAAAATCAAATCGATTAAGGGATACGAAACGAGTTAGACGGTTCGATTAGACGCGAATCCTCTGGATAGTGGATGGAACCCTCATCGTGGATCAATCTCAGAAATTTAGCCGAACATAATTAAGAAAGATGAAAAACAGATGACGAACGCGAAGAACACGAAGAACATTGCAGAGAATTTGAAAACTACTATTTTGATCCTCTGAATTCTCAAAACGTGAATGAATCAGATGTTTGTGGCTGCCACTAACTTAAACCTAAACCTAAAATGGAAATAGGTCAGCCCAAAAACGAAATTAAAATAAAATTGGGCTTTAGTTATAAAGTTCGAGCCCAAAATAAAATCCAAAAATACATATGCTTTGGCTCCAAATTTGACCGCCCTCTTGTCCGAATTTGCTCTTCATGTCTTCAAAACAATTGTAGCTCTCTGAATCATCTGAAATATGAGACAAAAATGAGGCAAATCCGATGTCGGTTCAAGAGTTATGGTAAAAACAGTGAAGCAATGTAAAACTAGAATTTATTATTAAATAATGGCTAAAATATAATAAAAGACCCAAAGCCCTAAGTATAAAAGCCATTATTTATTAGCTAAAGAGTCCTAAATTATAAATCAAGAGACAAAAAGTAGTGTATGAAATATTCAATTATCAAGACCAGTTTTAAAATTTATACACATACAGCTATACACGGGTTATGGTTTTGATAATACCGTTGAGTTTTCCTAGCGCGAGGACACGGATGTACACCGGTCGGTGAATAGTGTAGACTATAGTAACATTCATATACAGTGGCTGTGTTCTGTTATTATCTTTCATATGTGAATATTGCTGTTGTATCATAAATATCTGTCATACATAACTATTACATGAACATAAGGTTAACCATTACCTGAGATTCAATGGGCATTGAACCTCAGCTCTTACCTTAGCTTCAGGATCCGGAGTGAACAGGATCGAAGACAGGGGTAAGCAGCAGATATAGGAACCGGCTGGAGGAAGCCCTTTTATTTTGTACTTAATGATGACATTTGAAATTTTGTAACGCTGTTAAAAGCTAACGCATACATTACAGTGGATATTTATCAGTTACTTTTCAATACCATTTACTTCCAATGCTCTACTTTGATCAAGATACCGTGAAAACGCTTTCAAAAAATGGGATGTTACATCCTTCAATAACTAATAGCCCGAGATAAATTCTTCATGTGGGTCCACGCCTTTTTTAACCTTTTCTCTTTAATATATATATATATATATATATATTATTTGATTTCTTTGTATCTCTTTCTTCATATAATATCTCCTACACAATAAAACAGGATATGAGATTTTATATCAAAATATCTTCTTATCCTATAATTAATTAAATGATACAAAAATATATAAAAGATAATTAAATAGGTATTAAATATTAATAAATCCAACTAATTATATAATGTGATAAGTACATATTTTATTATAAAATATGTACTTATCAACAGCTCATCAAAGTTCTCTTCAAACAAGTCTCAATAAGTTCCCTCTTATGGTTTATATTGCTTGTGATCTTAGGGTCCACATATTTTTTTTTTCTTCTAAATGATAATGCGATACACACCAAATACATACAGTTATTCTACATATTTTATGGATCGGATGTCTCACAATTAGATATTGAGGTCATATCCTACTACTCTATATCACATTACTCCATAAACCAGCATCTTTCATCTCAAAGTAATACTCTAATCCGAATTTGATTGAACTGTGGTGAAGATGCAGAGCAATCTTGCACCGGAGAGGAGCAATTGTTGATGATATCGAGCACATCCTAAGAGACACAGAATCTACCTCCAGTCCCATCGAATGACGGCTACCAGGGACGGACCCAATAATTGTAATTAGGAGGGGATAAATTACAGAAATAACCCAAAGTTTTAGGAAATCATATTTCAACCTCATAAAAATTTTAACTTTTTCACTTTAGTCCCTCCATGAAACTATTAAGGGAGGACTAAAGTGAAAATATTAAAATTTTATGAGGCTGAAATGTGATTTCATAAAAATTTGGCTCCTTTTCTATAATTTTAGGGGGCGGGGGCCACCCCTAGCCCCTCTAATTTCGTCCCTGGCAGCTAAGCAAAACATCATTGAGGGACAGTGGAAAAGGCAAAGATTTGGGCCTGAGCATCAATGATGTACCCGATAATGATGGGCTCTCCAATTCTTGCACCTGCAAACCTCCAATTTGGTGGTTTCTTGAACAGAGGTTAAGGACCAAGCAGCTTCTTCGACGGTGGTGAGATCAATGTTACGCTGCTAATCTGAACGTTGACTTCGATATCAATAGGCATGTAATACCCCAAAATTCCTATTTATCATAAATACTATATTTTGATAAATGATACATATTAAATAAGGGTGAATATGTGGTCTCAAGTTTTGTAACTTATCAATTATTATTTTAAGTAATTTTTCCTTGAAATTGAATAAACCAAAGGCTAAATTTAAGATCATAAAATACAATATAGTTGTCACATTAAATCATGATTCTTATATAACTAAAATAGGCAATAAAAGGTTATAAAAATGCTTAAATTAATTAAAGGAAATTAACAACAATTAGTGGGCAATTAAATTTGCACTAATTAAATGTTTAAGTAATTCTTCAAAATTCATCAAGAGGCAAATTAGGATCATCAAATGAGGGCTAATTATTTGAAAATAATTAAGCCAATAAAAGTGAAGAATTAAGCTTGTCTAAATTAAGCACTAATTTTCATGATTAGTTAATAAATCAATTAACCTATGACATTTCCAATAAAAGGGCAATTAAGCACATGCTTAAGGGAATAATTAGGCTTAATTAAATCAGCCCCTAAATTCATGAGAGAGATTAACAAGTAGAAGACCAAGATTAAAACTAATAAAGCTAAATCTAATGGTTCTAATTAATCACTTAATTAAACTAAATCCATGTGAAACTTGATGAGCCAATGAGAAGCTTTGAATACTATATATTAGATACATTAGAAGCACAAGTCTTGAGTCAAAAATGAAGAAGGGGGGGAGTTAGCTTGCTTGAGAAAGGGGAATGAAGTTATGATAAAGCAAAAAGATGGAGTTGAAAAGTCAATTATTTCAACTCTCCAATTAGAAAAATGAACTATTAGTTATTTGTAAATGAAAAGCACATTAAATGGTTGTGAGAAAAGGGGGCACGGTTTTCACATATGGAGGAGGAAGTTTGGTTTATTGATTTAATTAAGATAGAATGGTACAAGCACATGGGATAATAAGCACATGGGATAAGATAATTAAAGATGGAAGAGGATAGGATTTTGCAAAGAATATCCAAGATTTGTCATAAATGAAAGCACATGGAAGAGGGAGATTATTTTATTTAAATCAAGATATTATTAATTGAACCAACCAATGGGAAAAATCAATGAAAAATGGGCTAAATCCTATGTAATTAAATCAACCAATGAGAACCTTTTTCTTCACAAATTGAGTCTTCAAAGAAGACCAAGTTTCATGAGCCATTGATTAAAAAAGATCATCCAATGGGTAGGATTAAAGATGAGAGTTTGGGAAGTACCATAGTTGCCATTGAAGTTTCTTATAAATGGGAGGCTTCTCCGTTTGAATTCTTCACACCAAACTCAAACCAAATAGGTGAGTTTAAGAGAAGAGTGATGCAAGAAGGAAGAAGGAGTAGCAAGGTTCTTCAAGAGGTAAGGTTCTCTAGTTCTTAAGTTCTAGTCTTTAGTTTTTATAGTTCTTAGTATAAATGTTAGTTTGATCTAGAAAATTAGAGAATAAAATTCCTACTCTTGTTTTTAGGCCTCATTGCATTGAAAGATGTTTGATGAGGTAAAAACATAGTAAGGAATAAGTTTTGAAATCAATTGATCAATATTGTGAAAATTGTAGGATTTTTGGTATTTAAGCTTTGTGCAGCCAGCGAACTTCATGCTATTTTATGTATAATATGAAGCCCATAAATCATGAAATTTTACATGAATAAATTAGACATGTAGGGCTTTCCAAATATATAAAATATGTAACGTTTTGATCTTCGGTCAAGGAGATATGGAATTTTGAAGTTAAGCCATTTTTCTGGGATTAAAACTGGACAGCGTTGTAAAATGTTAAAATTGGGAATGATGATTGATTTTCTAGGTTCTTGGAATATTTTTCCTTGAAAATAGACATGTCAATGGTCATGAGAAATTTTACAGAACCTCGTTTAAATTTTCTATAATTAATTATGATTTTTCAAAGTTACCAAAAAATCTGCCCAGAAAATCCAGTACTGCGTTTTTAAATAAATGTAAGGGCAAAATTGTAAATAACAAATCCACCAAGGGTAGAGAGGTAAATAGAGGTGGAAATATCTCTTAGGATATTATTCTAAGTGACGTGGTGCTATGTTAGGATATCCGAGAAGTCCGGGGCCGGATTTAAAGGTCGGGCATATTGCTAACTACGCAGAAGAAAGGTACGTTTGCGTACTAGTAACTTTAACTCTGATGTGTCTTGTATGCTTATATGTGATAGGATGATTCATAGGGTCATGGACATGACTATGTCTTGGGTCATGTACCGTGACTAAGACTCGGTCTTAGATCACTGTTTATACATTCAGCTTTATACGGGTTATAGTCTTGATAACGCCGTTGAGTTTTCCTAGCGCTAAGGACACGAGGAGTTGTGGTGGCACTGATTAGTGCAAACGTGGATGACTTTATATGTGCTGTGTGCTATATACTGTTGTTGTGTTAACATTACATCTGATGTGTGCTTATGTACTATTGTAACCTTACATCTGTTGTGTGCTATGTATTGGTTAATGTTGTAATGTAATGAATATCTATCATACATATATTGTTTATACTTTTCACATGAGGTTAACTGTTACCTGAGGTTCAATGGGTATTGGACCTCAGATTTGACTAAAGTTCAAGAAAGGAACATGGAACAGAGAAGGCATCGGTAGATGGAGCCGAAAAGAGGCACCAATGGACGAAGTCGGGAAGCGGAACCGGTCAAAACAAATGCTGGAAGAAGTTTAACAAAGCCTACCTTCTAGCATGAATCTAATAAGGTTACTTCAAATCATTTGGTGTCTAAAAAGGGTTCGTCTATGTGGTTCAGTCAAAAAGTCACCGTGAATTCGGAGAGACTTCCACTAGACACCGGCCTGGCCAAATTGTTTGATTAACTGAGTTAGGTTCATTGCCTCAAGTCTAGTTAAGGCTTGGTTTAAGGATGTATAGTTACCATATAAGAAATGTAATTATACAAGCTCTGTATTGTTGTATCACACGAATATTCTTTGACGGTGATGTTATATTGAAAGTTTAAGAGAGCATCTTCAAACCAAGGTGGGAAAATAAGAAAAGTGGGGTTGGTTCCAAGAATCCTCACAATGTTGAGCATAAAACAACCCTTGGGAAATCAAATAACAATGGGTAACATCCCAAAATTTGGAACGATGTTTAGAATTTGTATTTGGAACTAAGGATTATTTTCAAGCATCAATTCCCATTTTCATATTTATTTTTCCACAGCCCATTCCATCTTTTTTCTTTTTTCTTTTCTTCTTCTTCTCGTTATATTAGTCTATCCTTCATTTCCTACGGCCCAGCAAGATCACCAACGCATATGTACTTCATTGGCTAATTCATTTGGGTAATACATATTCAATTATTAACATTCATTTAAGCCCAACGTTTTTCTTTCCCGGATCCAACCCACATGTTAATATCCAATTCATTCCCTCTCTTGCGTTTTACATCTCCAGTCACAATATATCACTCTTCCTTCCATTATTCCTCCGCCACATCATCTCTCTCTCATTCTCCTTTCAACACCTCACCCACTCATGCAACCCGCCACCTCACCTCTCCCTCATTTATCCAACCCAATATTCGGCCAACACCTTATTCTCATTTGATCATTCATTTCGATCACCATAGAAAAAGAAACAGAAAAACAGAGACAGAGAGTGAACCGAGAAGGAGAAAGAGAGGGAGAGTGCACCGAAAGAGGAAGAAGAAGGAGTAGAAGCTGATCATTGCAATCAAGTTTGGGTCTCAGTTTAGGTGAGTTTTTAAAACCTCTTCCCACCTAGTTACTGCATTTTTACACGTTGGTTTTGGTGGTTGAAGCATAAGATGATGGGGTACGGTTCTGCATGATTTCATGTGGGGTATGGTTCTGTCATTAGTTACAACCCAAACCTATAGTCCCTGATTTGAAGTGTTGGTGTGAAGTTTAAGTATGGAACTGAAATAGAGGAAGTTTGGACTTGTTTCTTATGTATGAAAATTTCAGACAGCCACATAAACTATGAGAAATAAAGAGGTTCCTTAAATGGTTAAGAATATGGGATAGACAAAGATATGTTCGTGTTGATGGTTCTGTTTTAGTAATAAACTGAACCTAAAATATTTATTTAGAAGTATTGAAGTCAAGATTAAGAATTAGAATGCTTATCGAAGGCTAAATAAATTGTTGGATGTAAGGAATTAAGTTGCTGCATTTTCTGGAAATTAGAATTTTGCAGCAGGAACAGTGAAGTTGCAGCAGGGGAAAAACCAGATTAGATGACCTCTGATGACCTTGAAATTTTGTGTACACTTAGTACACATAATAAGGTTCAGTGTGAGCCAAATAACACTTAACAATAAGGTGTATACAAGGTTTTATGAATTTTCTAAGATAGACAAGAAAACTGAGCGAAAATGGTTTTTCAGAATTAGGCAGTGACACTCTTGGAATAAACTGTATTAATTCAGACATTAAATTAGGTGACAATAATTTTTACTACAAACTAGACTAACAGGAGTTTAGGTAGAAATTTGAATCACCTCAATCGGAGCTTCCTAGACCCAGATATGAATTTCTAAAGTTGGACATGAAATTCTGGAAATCCAGTTTTGCAGATTGAAGTTGTCTCTACATTTCGAAATTCTGGGAATGACTCAGTTATGTTTTGATTAGTGGATTATTTTTACTATGAAATAGACTTACAGAACTTCGATTGGGAACTTGAACCACTTGATTCGGAGTTTTCTAGACCGAGATACGATTTTTTCTAAGTTCCTAGAGAAATGGAAAGCTGAATTTCTGTCAAGTCTGAAATTGATCACGTTTTTGAGCAAATTATAGCTAGCCTTAACTTGGAATTTTTGAATAAGACTTGAAAGGCTAGGTATGTAATTGTGGGAGGAAAATAGAATACATAATTAAGATAACCAACCGAAGAGAATAAAAAGCATAAGCATCATGGGTCGTCTAGTAAGCATAATCTTAATATTGCTATTAAGATTAAATTAAGTAATGACCTATCTCGAAATATTATAGGATTTGGATACTTGTCTTGGCCAAACGATAATCAGTGCAAGAAGAACTCGGGTGAGAATAAGAAGTTGTGAAGACATTCAGGTAGTAACTTTCTCTCACATGCTCTGTATGCCTTTATATGCATGTATGAACCATTGTGATACTTGAATTCTGAACACCTAACCTTATCGCCGGTTAAGGCCGGGAGGTAATGCCCTTGAATGTGGGGTAACCCTAGATGCCATCACGGTTAAGGCCGGGGTGGTAGTCCGATAAGAGAATTGTTACGTTTGTGAAAGAAGGGCAAATGCCCATTTGAATACCCAATGCGAGGGAATGGACCACGTAGGTCCTTTGAATGAATATGAATTTGAATGAATTTGAATCGAATGAATTTGAATTGAATTTTGAATTTGAATGGTGTTCAATTGAACTTGAATTTGAATTTGAATATTGAATTTATTACAACTAGTTGTCTACCATATACTTGTGCATGCATTTTATGTGAGTGATTAACGTTACCGGGATTCGTTTGAATCCCGAGATATCCCCGAAAGTTCGGGCGTGAAAAAAGTACGGTAGACACGGCTCACAAGGCAAGGTGGTAGATACCCTAAATTGAAGATCTTTGTGTCGAACCAAGAACTATGGTTATCTATGTTTTGTATTAGACTATTTTGAAAGTTTGTAATATCGAAAGAACCTCTTATGGATTTCAAAGTATGTATCCGGACCTTGTTATCGGTATTACTATGCTAGAACTCCTTTTCTTCCTAAGTTGTGCATCAATACTCGATGAATGTCATTATACGAGAGAATTCGACATTCGTGGCATCTTACTCTGATAAGTTTCCAGTATACGAATGTCGGGTGTTACACCAACGATACATTAGCAACCCAAAGTCAGCCTTCATATACCATGTTGACAAAATCAGAATTTAGAGAAATATACTAATTCTTCTTAGGAATTATAAGCCATAATGGCATGAAAACAAACATTTTCTTAAGGTGATTATACTATTAACCATAAACCCTAGAATTATTAAGAGTTGAGGACTTAAATTAACCTTCCTCATATAAGGTAAGAATCCTACCATCTTTCACACTTTAATCCATACAATTAAACCTTTATATAGGGTCTTATAATGATTAACTACCTCATTAAAATCTTAACTAATTAATGAACAACTAACTAATTATTTTATATATTGTACCATGCAAAAACAAGAAACACAGAATATTGTTCCTACGGTCTGAAAGCTTTGTCAACATGTATCAGATCTAGATTCAGTGATAATAATGAAAGTTTCCTTTTACAGTTTTTAATTAATAATCTTAGAGATAATAATGGTACAGAGAATTAGTTATACCCCCTCCCCTCCCTTTATAATATAAATAGTTTCTATAAGAATTGCTTAATCCATTAGTCATTTGAAGAGAAATTAATACTTATTTATCAACTTTGCCACATAATTAATATTCAAATATGTCTTTTTATATTTTTCTTTCCCCTTAAATACCTCATTTAAGATGGATAAAGTTTAAATTTCTTTCAATTTAGGATGAATTAATGAGTTAACTATTATATTTTTTATTCCTGATAAAGTAATTAAAGTGACTTATATTAATGATCGAAAGGGGTATATATAATATAAATAAAAGAGATTCGTATATAGAATACCGCAAAGATCACAAAACAAAATACTTCTTCTGGTCCTAATTATAGGAACACGGTTGTAGTATAAATTGCATTACAAAAGTGTTCTTATAATTAGAACCAAAAGTAATAATATAGACTTACACGTTAGGTTTGGGGAAGCCTAGCTAGGAGACAGGAAATCATAGTTTGGTAGCCCATAACAAAACTGGGCTTTATTTCCAGAAGACATGGAATGGGAACAGACAGACACAGATAATTAAGTAAATACTTTCTTTTGCTTCACAAATTAATAATTTTCATAAACTAATAAAAACTGTTAAAATCAATAAATTTATTCTAAAATTTAAGTAATTTTCAATATTACACCTACTAATTGCACTTAACTCTAGTACTCCCTCTGCTCCTTATTATAAGGTACTAACTAATAAATCTCACAAACCAATAAAAACAGTTAAAGTCAATAAAGTTGTCCTACAATTTAAGTAACTTCCAATATTACCTATACTAATTGTATTAAACTCTAATATTATATTAATTATTACTCTCACCCACTACCCTCATTAATCATGGGCAGACATGGAAACAAATAATTAATACTCATTGGGAACAAGCAAATGCCTTATAAAAGGACTAAATAAACTTGTTAGTTGTTGCCTTATAATAAGGACCAAATGGAGTATCATATTTTTTTTTATACAGAGGGAGTATCATATTAATTATTACTCTCACCTACTACCCTTATTAATTATAGGCATACATGAAAAAAATATTTAATACTCTTTGAAAACAAACAAATGCGATAAAAATAACCAAATACATTTGTTAGTTGGTGGCTTATATAAGAACTAGATGGAGTATTAACCTAGGAAAAAAATTAATATTACCTTATAAAAAGTATTAACTTAGTATCGTATTAATTATTAGTCCACCTACTACTCTTATTAACTATGGATATACATGAAAAAAATATTTAATGCTATTTAGAAACAAGTGTCAAAGAGCAAAAATATTTATTAATTGTGGCTTATATAAGGACTAGATGGAGCATTAGCCTAGGAAAAAAAAAAAGAAGCAAATTCTAGCCTGTAACACATGAATGACTTTACTAATAAATATATATACAGCTGTTGCCCTACATGATCATCAGTCAGCCCTGTGATTTGTGACGTTAATACATCAAAGGGTTGTGTGGAAATTTCAAAGGTAGGCCTTTAGCGTTAAAAAACTTACATTAAAAACTTATATTTATAACTATGGAAATATATTAAAAACTATATATAATTATCCAATCTCTACTCTCCAATAATCTCGAGTCTAAGATGCACGATGAAAATAAGATTTTTAATTTTTTATCCCTTTTTCGGGAAAAAAAAACAAAACTTTTCATCCTTTTTTTCTTTTTGTTAAAGTAAAAACAATAAAGATGTAAGTTTTTACCATTTTTAAGTGTTTCTATCAGTTTTTGCTTAGGATAGTTTTTACTTACGTTTTTTAGCACGTATGATCTTAATAACTTTTTACACTAATTTTTGACAATAACAAAGTTTAGAACTCTTTTAGGGTTCAAAGGACCTTTACCCATAAAACAGTCACTCTTATTATTCCTACCTTACTTTCATTTCAATGCGGCAATGAAGGCTCCTTTATATATATAAATTTCCTTTTTATCGATCTCTATATATATTTTTTGAATACTTTTACAGAATCCAAATTTTTCTGCAGAATATCTGCTCCAAGTCTTGGCTGCATTATTTAACTACTACCACCTGCCTGTAACCACATGATCAACCAATATGATTGATTCCTTTGATTTTTGAGTATAGATTCTGTCCCTTCGTCAACTTTTTCACTAGATTAGGGTCCTGACTTTAAAGGCTCTTAAATTATGTTGTTGGCCTTGGTTAACACGGCTTTAGTTTTTTTATCGGTTCTTCATCGAAATACATAATGTCTTTGAATTTTACTCTTAAAACTGTTTTTGTACGTATGGATCCTAGACTGATTTGCTTTACTTTACTTTTCTTTTCCTTCTTTATGGCTTCCTTAACTATAAATACTACCACCAATCATTAATATAAGAGTTAGTTGACTAAATTAAATAGATTAAATAAATTAGTTATATTAGTCAATTATAAAAAATATAGATTGGTTTTCCTAAAATATTATATTTTATTATCCTTAGATGTAAACTAGACCCCTCAATGTGTGCAATTAAAAGAAATATTTTAAGAAAAATTATAAATCTGAGAGATAAATAGGATTGAGATTTTATATTTAAGATAAAATCTAAGTCTCAACAAGCTCTGATATTATAGACCTGGAGTTGGATTTTACTGACACTTTGATTCCACCAAGGGTTTGGTTTTGATTTGAGCTTGAATATAATATGTTTGCAAAGGCTGATTGTTGAACATTATATTAACATTTAGCTAAGCACAAGTTGATTTGTACGCAAGATTAATTATCTCGTAATTAATTAACTCCAATGATACAATAATTATAATGGATGATGTGTGAGCAAGCGGATATATGTGGGTAATTATAGTTTCCCATGGCCATTGGGCTAGATGCCAAAAAAGGCGCTCATTGACCTAAAATAAATTACGTTAAGTTTCATATATATATAAAAAATAAAGTACGTTAAGTTCTACGTACGTATTAAAAACTTTAACACTTTTTCCATAAATTTAATAAAATATAAATGAAAATGACATATTTTTTTTAATGAATTTATCTCTCTCTCTCTCTCTCTCACACACACACTCACACACACATACACATATGTTATGTTTGTAATTGATTATATGTTTTAATACATTTTGGTTTTGTTCTGTGTGAACACACCTAAATAGTCGTTACTTAATATGCCGTGAGATGTATTCCATTATAATTTTTATATAATTTGTATGAAAGAGACATAATATATTATACTTTATCTATGTATGAGACCTACAAATATTTTATCTTTACAATTGGAGGTGTCGTCCTTTTTTTTTTTTTTTTTTTTAATCCTTTTGGGTGTCAACGATATCTTGTTATTTGTATTGTAATCTGTATATACTTTATTCAATTCATAAGAATGGATATAAATATCAATGGCTCAAGCAGTGAAGATTTTAATTATGGGGGCTATATCAATTCATCATAAAGAATTAAAAGCAATCTGGAATTACCTATCTTCTTAAGACTAATAATTCTTGAAGAATAATTGGTTACAAATTATGTAATGTAGTAATGGAATCTTAAGTAAAGAAATAATTACCAAATTTAAATATATAATATATGGAAGTCATTGTCAATCTGTTGGAAAAATGAATGCTACGCGCTATATCATTTTGTTGGAAAACTATTGAATGCTAAGAAGTTCTTAATATTAGCAACTGACAACGACTAAATTAATTTTAGAACTGAGTGATTTGTTATTCCTCCGGTCAAGTGCTAAATACAAGAACCAAGAGATGCTTGCTTTGACGTTAAATATAACACATTAATTTAGTTTATTTTTTAAATTTATAGTTATTTTTTCAAACTCTTCATAATTAATTATACATGTTAACGGATAACTTTTTATCAAGAGAAAGTTTTAAATGCAAATGACTAAAGGGATACTTTATAAAAATCAATAAACATTATTTAAAAATAACTAACTTAATTAACTAATTTGTTTAATCTTTAGAGGGAGTATAATTAAAATGTTACGCTGATCGAGCAATATGCATCCCCAAATGGAATTAGCCACGGAATTCTGTGGAAAATTCCGTGGCAAAAAGAATTACCCACGGAATTCCGTGGCAAAATTCTGTGGGTAATGGGGTGTTTTTTTGTAGTGATGTTTGAAAGTGATGAATTATCATTAGAATTTTTCCCCCTTTTACATATATATATCAATCATTTTTCATATTAGGCATATCAATATCAATATATATATATATATATATATTATGGATATAATAAAATGGTGTTTTTCACAAGTTATGAAAAAATATATACACATATTTTTTCAAACTTTTTACAACAGATAAGCTAAGAGCTTTTTTAAGTTTGTTATTAATTAATTATCACTAAATGATATATACAAAACTACCCGAAATTTAAATCTGCATACTATTACCTCTAGTCCTTAATATAAGATACAATTATATTTTTTGTGTGAGATTAAGTAAGTTAAATAAATTACTTTAAAGTAATTATATTTAATTTGTCCTTTTTATATCAAACTAATTTGTCTGACTTATAAATTGATGTAATCTAATAATATACAACATATATTATAACTAACTTATTAGCTCCCTTAATCTCTCCAAAAAAAATATAAATGTATCTTACATTAAGGAAGAATGGTGGTAAATAAAATCTCTTAACATTTGAGACTTCATAATAAACTTTTATATTATGAGCTTGTAAATCTACGTGGATGACCCTAGCTACAAATTATACATCTTCTCAAGCTTTTTATATATACATATAGCCCTCTCAAACTTTGATTGATATATATGTACAAACTTTATAAGCATTAAATTCAGCATGAATATAAGAATTTAGGAAGCACATAAGGTGTTTGTCCCATGTGTGCTTCTTTTATGTTTGTCCCTCTAATTAGAGGGACAAGTGTAATATCCCCAAATTTATGCTGACAAATTCCATGTATGATGTATTTACATTTAGAGAAAAGAAGTGGTGAAATTTGACTAAAAGATCAATTTTACCCAAAAAAATCCGACTTCGCCAAAACCAAAAATTTTGAGACATATGTTGGCAGTTGGTACCAATGGATATAAGGAATCAATCCTTCATGTTCCATTATGGAGTATTAAATTGGACTAAAAATGAATGAAAATAAATTGCTTGAATTCTACTGAAAATTTTGAGAAAATTGAAGGAGGTTAAAATTGCACCTTTTACAAAAATGTGACGTATGTTTCATAATGATTTAAAATTTATGGATACTTTATTATGGGTTATTGACCAATAAAATGGTTCAATATTTTCCTAAAAATGGCCAAAAAATTTTGGACAATTAGATTAGAAAAGAAAAAGTTGAAATTCAATTAAATTTATAACTAATGGCATAATCGTAATATCATGGAAGATGAAGGGCAATTTGGTACTGCCCTTGTAAACCGACTTCTGGACCCTAATTGAACGTCAAATGCTCTTCATTTATCCATCCAATCCGTCACTCAGTTTCAGCTCCAGGAACCAACACGCAACCGAAAATACAAGGGAAGAATAAGAGTGAAATTTTGCAAAAGTGAGGTAATTTTTTGTGCTACGGACTTGTAATCTTTAATCCTTTCCTTCTCCTACTCCTCAATCATTGAATTTCTTCCATTCAGAGATGATTAGGGTTCTTATTTGAATTTGAAGAAACCAAGAAAAGAAGAAAATCTTGTGAAAACCCGAACAACAATCAAGGTAAGCGATTCTAAGCTTGTTGGTACTATACTTGAGATTATTGATGATTTCTTTGGTTCCTGTGAATTTTGGACAGTTGATTTACTAACAGGAGGTTCTGCTTAATTTGCTAGAGTAGGATAACATGTGTATATGAACCAAAGTTAAGATAAAATGTGGTTAGGAATAGGGGTGGGAACAAGGTAGTTAAAAACGAGTTTTTACGTAAAAATGTAAGGAGAATGAAAAATTATAAAACGTAAAATCGTAATACAAAACGTAGTTTTTACCTGCATATATATATATATATATAATTAAGAAAAATAAGGCACCTATCATCATCCATACATATACTGATCAATGCAATAACAATCAAAATATCCAACATTGTGATCAAATAACATTCAAATAAAAGCACATGCCATCATCCATACATATACTGATCAATGCAATATCAATCAAAATATCCAATGTTGTCACCAAATACCATTCAAACAAAGGCAAACAACTTCAATACAGTTCAAAATTCAAGTTTAATTTAAATTTAGTACGACTCATTATCCAACTGAAACTAAATAATTGTCACACTCTAAGCTAACAAATCATTCAAGTCATTATCATCAAAGCCATTATGCTCCACATGATCTTCAACTACATCATGATGCATGGCAACTTCTCTTTCTCTTATATCAACCTCATTGTCAAACTCAAAATTAGGAACCACCATATCATCTACAAAGGCACCAACATCACCGAGTGTCATCGTCTCCTCCAACTTGAGCCAAGTTTTCTTCAATTAAAGTACCCAAATTCAAATCAAAATTGTCTTCATCTAAACCTTCAACATTAGAAGATGTTCCTTCATTTTCCACAATCCATTCATCTTCAAATGAAACATCATCAATGTTATATTCAACAGTTTTTCTAACTTTCTTCTTCCCGGCCAATTTTGAAATTGTCATTACAAACACAACATCATTCATTTTCTTTTTGTTTCAAGCAATTTTTTCTATTTGAGTGGACCTAAACAAAAACAAATCCAATTAATATACAACAAGTAGCAAGTACAAACCCAAATTTACAAATTAAAGAAAACTTACCATCTCAAAGGTACTCCAATTCCTCTCACAACCAGATGAACTACATGTCAAGCTTAAAATGTGCATTGCAAATCTTTGGAGCTCTGGATGATCAAAACCATAAGATTCCCACCACTGTGTTGGAGATTTTGTATAAATGCCGCCTTGGGCTAATTCAGAACCAAATCTCCCTAATTGCGGCTTGAAATAATCCATTTGATCATCAATTTTTCTTTCTTCTTCAGCACTTTCCACCAACCTTTCTAAACATTGATATAGTCCATTTTTAACTTCAGGATCGACGAAATCCTAGCCTATATTATATTTGAGGGTTGAGGAGATAGCCTCGTTGCATGCAAAGGCTTCATCAACTAATTGTCCCATCTTGTGTCAATGATATCACATAGAGGCTGAAACTAAAGAGTAAAGAATGACAAATAAAAAATTACATTAGATTCAAAATAACAAACAAAAGTTAAAAATTTATATTAGATTCAATAAAATTATACTATACCTTCTTTCTACACCATTGAATGCTTTTTGAATTTTGCCCTTGGCTCCGAATCATCTCATCATAGATGAACCCCATGGCTAGCTCCTCATCTGAACCCACCAAACGAAGCACTTTGATAAGTGGAAAAGCACCCTTTAAACATGTCACAACATTTTTCCAAAACTCCCTATCCATAACCACATCAGCAATATACTTGCTATCATTTGTTTTAGCAAACTTGCTAGACATCTATTGATCTGATGTAAACATCCTTATCAATGCTCCTTTGTTGTCATTAAGGCACCCCAAAGTTAGATAAGATGTGGCAAAGCGAGTCTTTCCTGGTCTCACCAAATCTCTTCCATTTGTATGAAATTGCAACATGGAAATTAAAGAAGTCCTTGAAATATATATATATATATATATATGTAGTAATTTTTCTTCCTTTTGCAATTGTCTCATGATGAACCGGAAACTTCTTCCCAAAGTCCTCCAACATTAGGTCAATACAATGAGCCGCACAAGGTGTCCAATACAAGCTTGCTCTTTTTGCCATCAACAATGCACCTGCAACTTTATAGTTCGCAGCATTGTCCATCACAATTTGGACAACATTTTCTTCTCCCACCTCCTCAACTACTTCATCAATCATATGGAATATCTTCTCAGATGTTTTGGTGATGTGAGATGCATCAATTGACTTCAAAAACACACTTCCTTTTGGGCTATTTACTAAGAAGTTTATAAGTGTTCTTCTCCTTTTATCTGTCCAACCATCCGTCATTATGGAGCAGCCCATATCCTTCCAATAAGCTTCATGTTTTTCAATACTTTGCATTGTCTCCACATATTGTTTCTTCAAAAATTTCTCTCTAATTTCATGGTAGGATGGTGGCTTAAAGCCAATACCGTGTCGAGCAATGATTTCAAACATCTCTTGAAGTTCAACACTTCATGCCACATTGAATGGTATGGCATTGTTATAGAAAAAAGAAGCAATTTTCTCATATGTACCCTCTCTTAAACTCTTCTTTAAAACATTATTGATGGTAGGTTGGGTGCTTACTCCTCTTTTCTTGAAGATATTCTTAGAGCTCTCATTATCTTCATCATGTGATCTTTTTTCTCCACCTTGTACAACCTCATCCTCATCATCAATGCTAGATTTCTTGTTTTGTCTTTTTTGTAAACCACATACAATGTCCCACATTTCTTTCTTGACTGCCTCAGGAACAGATTTGCACATTCCAACATCTTTTTGAGTGCAAGCCAAATGATGTTTCATTCGATAAACACCTCCATGTAGAATCTTTTGGCAGTAATTGCATTTAATTTTATTGGTACCTCCATCAAATGAACTACCATGCTTCCATGCCACATCAGTTCTACTTTTGGGAGCATTCTTGTAAGTTCTTGAAGATGTTCCTGCTCCACTCATTGGGACAGAAGGCATAGAATTACTCTGAACTGCAGAACTACTTCCACCAGAAGCCATTTTCAAAACTACAAAAAGAATCAGAAGATAAAAGCAACTATCTAGCAACATAACAGAACAGAACAGAAGGCGTAGAACTATCTTGCAACAGAACAGAAAAGCAACAATCGTTGACAAATATTATACATGTTCAATCTGTTACTACCTAATACACTCGATTCCTACACAAGTTCTAAAATACCAAGTGCGTAACGGCGGTTTATATGGTCTCTAAAATACCATATAGTGTAAAAATTTCATATCAATTCTGCAACAGAATATAACAGAACAAAAAGCATAGAACAACAGCAGCATCTAGTGTTTTCCAGATCAATTCTGCATTTTATATGGTCTCTAAAATACCAATACAACATTAAAGTGTCCCAAGACAGAAGGCTTTGGAAGGAATTCCATTCCAAAAAATAGGAATTAACTATAATGCTTTTTCAAAAGGAGCAACTATAGCAACCTCCCAATTATGTCCCATGCATATCAGTAGTTCTGAATGGAATGAATTGCAACTTAAAGCAATTAGTCGAGAAGTTAACAGCAATTCCAACTTAAAAATTCTAATTCCTACACAAGTTCAGATATATAAGCTCAAACGACAATGAATAAATTCTAATTCCTCAAACGACACAAGATGAAATATATAATCCGAAGTTAACAAGCAATTCAAACTTGTTTCCTACACAATTCCAACTTAAAAATTCTAATTCCTCAAACGACAGTGAATAAATCGAGAAGTTAACAGTAGAATATATAGTCCAAATATGAGAGCCCAGAAGATGAAATCCCCTTAGAATGGAACAACCCAAAGAAGCACAAGAGCATATAGGCAAAGAAATAGAATATATACATCACAGAACGAGAAAAAGAAAATCTAGATAAAGTTTGATGAAGTACAAGAGACTTACATTGAAGAAAAGGTTTAAAGCTTGATGATTGAATTAGGCGATGAAATTAGTGACCTAATCAACTGTAACTGTAAGGACTTCCAATATAAAGATCGAGTTTTAAAAAAAGAATTTATAGTTGACATAAAAGCACAGAGTTCCTCAGTCTTAATAAAAGCTTCCATATGTAAACAAAGGAAGACAAGAAAAAGTTAGGACAAGGAATTACTCACCTTCCACCGGATGAAGTGAGCACAACTTTTGGCAAATTTCCTTCCCCTTCGTCACTCGCACTCCTAAACACGTAGATTCTTTGCTACTCGGACTTGCAAATGTTATTTTGGGGTACCTACTCCGCTTGCAAATCGAGTCAAACCCATAATTAGAAGAAAACGAGGCATTTGAATACAAATGAGAAATGATAATTTCAATTTGATGGATAAGGATTTGTCACTTATTGCAGTGGCTAAGGTTCGAAAAGGCCACTGTGTTGACTAAGGAGGATTCGAATCAGGGCTAGGCAACCATTTGTCGCAATCGACGAGATGAGGTGTGAGTGAGATTGTTGCTAATCAAAGAGAGGAAGATGATCGGAATCATCAGACAACAACCAAAGAGGAGCAGACGAGTAGTAGCCAGTAGAGATCAAAATCGAAGAGCGGTGCGCGTGCACCTCTGCCTCTGGATTTTTTTTTGCCAGTAGAAATGAAAGACTCTAGAGACAGCTGACGAGATTAGGGCAAGTTTGTTTTTCGCTTTATAAAAAAATGAGGCGTTTTTACGTTTAAAGTCTACATTTTTGGCGATTTTACTCTATGTTTTTGGCTCCAACATAACATGTTTTGTTGGGGAAAAACATAAAAACGTCGTTTTGACGATTTAAAGCGTGTTTTTAACCACCATGGGTGGGAATAGGTCGCCCTATCAGCGGCCCATAGCTGGCCTATTGAGGGCCTAGTTTGGCCTGGCTTTGTTTGTAAAAAAGCTAGGCCAAGGCCTATATGTATAAATAGGCTAGGCCTATTTTGTTAAGACTGGCTTTGTAAGACTTTAGGCGACTTGTTTACACATTAAAGAAATATATTTATATTTATATCATATAATAACACAATATTTATATTTTCATTCTTATATTTATATAGATTTTGATAGGCTCAAAGTGCATGAAGCTTACTTATGGCCTTCAAAGCCTATAATATGAGGCCTTTTAAAGGCCTACATTGTAAGTAGGCCTTTTGAAAAGGCTTTGGTTTGATCAGGCCTTTTGAAGGCTTAGGCCTAAGCCTAAAAAAAACCTACATTCAGGCTCAGGCTCAGGCCTTTTAACCCAATTACAGGCTCAGGCCTGTTTGGCCAAAGCCTGGCCTGACATGGCCTATTTTCATGCCTAGTTAGCAACCAAAATTAGAGTGTTTACGGAGTGAAAACCGTGAAATCTTGGACGGCCACACTAACCCTAGGTTCAGCCAATATAAGGCAAACCTAAGGAGTTTGAATTTGGAAAATCTGATGGTTCTATTGTGTTCAAAATGTAAAAATTGCGTAGGGTAGAGGTTCGATAGGAATTTTGGAAGTTCCAAGATTGAATTGTACCAAAGTCTTGAAATCGCCATGAAAACCCTGTGCGAGCGAGCAAGTTTACAACACAATTTTGGGATAGTAAATGATGTCCAATTGCCATAAAATTTTATAGGTTTAAAGTAAACATAACAAGATTTAATCTGATAGGTAATCGGTTGAATTTTGATTTGTGTACGTCGAGTTATGAATTTTTGAAAAATGGCTTGCAATTTTGGAATAAATTTGGACAACAGTACTGTTTTATTAAACTAGGATTGATGTACATATGAACAGATGTTGGAACATTTTTCCTTGAAACTAGACTTAATAAGGAGTCCATAGGCTTTAGAATCACCTCATTTTGATATTTGTGCTATGAGATACGATTTTGCAAAGTTACAGCACAAATTTTGAAAAATAAGGGCAAATATGCGAAAATGAAGGGAACAATGAAATCATGGACATAACTTAAGTTTTGTAATTCCATATTTAGTTATAATATATTAGATGACATTTGAAATGTCAAGATTTGGGAGTAGTATTGACCATTGTCCATAACTTGTTCTTATAGGAATCCGTAATTCCCGGAACATGCGAGGTTCACGAAATTTACTTGGATAAAGCAAAAAGGTAGTAACTCTGGTCTCACATACTCTGTATAGTTGTGTATGATTGTTTTGAATCAAATATGTGATTGTCCCATCCTGTATGGGTCCAGCATCACTCGCGGCTCGATTGAGCGGAATGGCTGACCATGGAGTACCTTCCCGATGGTTAGAACTAGGTGTGGCGCCTAATGAACCAAGGTTCCTAGGTGACTAACCTAGTTGCATTTGGGTGACTGGGCACTTCAAATTGAGAATGCTAGTAGATTCCGGATAGGGCTCTCGATAGCTCCTAGTCGAATATTCCTACTTGGGTGTCTTGATTAAGAACTCCAATGTACGAGAGGACTCTCGGTACACGCCAATTCATTATACCTAGTGCTAGGTGTTGTGTGGTGTGTATTTATGAACTGCATTATCTGAATATTTTATGTTGTGTGGACTATTTATTTTGATTAACCTTCATATGCTATTTATACTTTGCCTATGAGATTAACGTGTTACTCTAGGGTTCAAATTGAATCCCAGATGTCCCTAAGGGAATAGGTTTCAAATATGGTCAAAGCAGCAAGAATATCTCCAAAGGAAATGCAATTACGGAGTAATGATATATAGTTGCTGCTTATATACTAGATATAGCCGTAGAGCTTATTATAGTAGTTTCATTTCAATTTGTTTTGGGTTGTAATGTATATAACGACACTGATGATACTTTGGATCACTGTATTAGGAACTCTGTAAATTATTCCTGAACAATTCCAAGATTGTATACTATTATCAGTTTACCATTCTGTACCTGTGTTGCTCATTATATATCGCTGTATTACTTTGATAAATGTCATAATTACAAGGGGTTTGACAACAAGCAATTTTTTTTTATTTTTTTATATATGTTATATATTTTGATTAAATTATATGATGCTTTCTCGAAATTTTTTACACTCGGTATCTCAAATTAATTACTTTCTAGTTCTCGCATACGTAAATTTTTGTCTGTAACGTAACACCAAGTATCCTCGAAACTAATTAATTTAAGATACTGAGTGCAAAAAAAAAAAAAATTTAGAAAGCAACATATAATTTAATCTAAATAAATAAAATATATAAAATAAAATAAAATAAAATATGCTTGTCCCTTGTAATACCTAATTTTCATAACTCTTATAAATATTGTATTTGAATAAAATAATACATATTAAATAAAGGTGAATATGTGTCTCAAAATTTTGTAATTTGTTGATTATAATTTTAGGCAAATTTCCTTGAAATTAAATTTAAAAAAGCAAGATATAAGACCAATATTAAAGATCTTGAAGTGTGATAAAATTAGCTCATAAAATGATAATTATTTATGGCTAAAATAAGCAAGAAAATGTTATGAAAACACTTAAGCTAATTAATGGGAATTTGCCAACAATTAATGGACAATGAATTTGCAATAATTGAGGTAATTATATTAGATGTTCATAATAAATTAAATCAACTAATTAAGAATATTAATTAAGATTAGTTATGGAAGGCTAGGATTAAACCTCATAAAGCTAAATCTAAAGGGTTTAAATTTAATTTCATAAAGTAAAATCCTTGTGAAATTGAATTGGCCAATGATAAATCAAGAAAATATTCTTAATCCTCATGAAATTGATTGGACCAATGAGAGATTAGCATAAATAGAAGGTCAAGATTAGATTTAATAAAGCTAAAATCTAATGGTCTAAATTAACTACATAAAGCTTAATCCATGAGAAAAGGTTTTGACCAATGAGAGAGAGAGAGAAAAAAAAATTAAAGTAAATTGGATAATGGTTTGAAATCCAGTAAATATCGATGTACTGATAAAAACTCAAAACAACAAATAAAGTGAGAATTTATACAAATTTAAATAGTTGTGAAGAAGTAGGAACCCTGGAGAAAATATAAGGACTTATCTTGAACCCACATAATTTAACCTCGAAAGTAAGCCTAGTAAAGGCTATTTTTGCAAACGTTGAAGAATAAGCTTAGTACAACCAGGGGAATCTAATTAGACCATAAACGGATATCCAACTACTAATCAAAAACATACTCAGAATTTAAAAGTATTAGTGATTGATCAGACAACCAAAAATGAATTTCGTTAAAGTAAAACCGAAGACTCAGTTGGAAGAAACTTCTTCATTAAGTATGGGTCCAATGGTTAAGATTAAAACTTCTTAACTAAGTTTAGATCCTATGGTGGAAATTGAGGAAGAGGAAGTTCAAAATAATTGCAAGAATGCCATGACATTTCACTATAAATAGAGGGCTTCCCTCTTCATTCTCTTCACACCAAAAACCATTCTAAGTAAGAGTGGAGTGAAGCAAGAAGGAGGAGGGAGTATCAAGAGTCTTCAAGAAGGTAAGCTTGTTTTTAGTTTCTAGTCTTTAGTTTTATAGTTCTTAGTAGTTCTTAGTTGTTCTTAGTATAAAGGTTAGTTTGATCTTTAAATCTTCCAAGAAGTTTTGATTTCATGTTTTTATGATTAAAAATGTATTTTTCAAAAATATGGTGGAAAATATTGTGGAGCAAAATTCTTGGAAGTTGAACATCAAAGTAACGAAGTTCGCTGAAATTTCATCGGTTTTGAAAATTCTGGAATCAGTGATGAGCATGCCAAAATTTCACATTGAAAATATAATCACAAAATTCTGGGAAAATTCATGGTAAAAGTAGACATATAGGGATTTTTAAGTATGCCAAAAACATGTTAAAATGAGCTCTGTACAATGAGATAACAATTCTCAAAGTTGGGCTACGAATTTCTGGAAAATTCTGGGCTGAGGCTCAAAACTTTAAAACTGGGAGTGATTCGTGTAATCTGGGCAAACTTTATTATTTTTACTTGAAAATAGACATCCTAAGAATTCCAAGAAATTTTACGGATCCTCGTTTTGAGTTTTCTAGAATTAATTATGATTTTTCAAAGTTGATGCAAAATCTGCCCAGAAAATTCAGTATTGCGTTTTTAAATAAATGTAAGGGCAAAATTGTAAATAACAAATCCACCAAGGGTAGAGAGGTAAATAGAGGTGAAAATATCCCTTAGGATATTATTCTAAGTATTATGGTGATATGTTAGGATATCCGGAAGTCCATTTGGGTTCAAAGGTCGAGGCATGTGGTCATTACACGGTGAAAGGTACGTTCGCGTCGTAACACTAACTCTGATGCTTATTATATGCTTATATGTGATAGACTATTTCATAGAGTCATGGACAGGACTTTTCCTTGGGTCATGCACCGTGCCTAAGACTCTGTCTTAGTTCATTGTTTATACATTCAGCTTTATTTATACGGGTTACAGTCTTGGTAATGCCGTTGAGTTTTCCTAGCGCCCGAGGACACGAGGAGCCTGTATCGTGGCATTGGTTGGTGCAAACATGGTTGATTTGTACATGCGCTGTGTGCTATGTACTATTGTTGTGATTGACATTACATCTGTTGTGTGCTTATGTATTGTTGTAACCTTACATCTGCTATGTGCTATGTATTTGTTAATGCTGTAATATTATGAATATCTGTCATACATATTTTGTCATACATAAGCATGAGGTTAACCGTTACCTGAGGTTCAATGTGTTGGTTCTCCTATTGTGTTTTGATGATAATTAAAGGTAAAGAACAACTTGTAATCAAGTGTTAAAAACAAAACAATTTTATCAAGATCTATATCTTAGCTAAAAAGAAAAAAAAGTTTTTGCTGTCATTTTGCCTCGAGTCTGTGCTGTTGCCTCGAGTCTATCTATCACCAGATTAATACTTCAACTCGAGTCCAGTGTTTTATAGCCTTGAGTCTGTCCCTTCCAAAACTACAATTCACCTCGAGTCATCCACAATATAGCCTCGAGTCTTCGTCACCTCGAGTCATGATCTCTGCACCTCGAGTCTATGCCCTTTGAAATTCAAAACAATATTCATTCTTCACCTCGAGTCTCCACATATCGCACCTCAAGTCAGTCCTACCTCGAGTTGGGACGAAGCATAACTCGAGTCTCTGTGTTCCTGATTTAAACAGAGTCTTCTATATTTATCAGAAAACTCGAGTCAGCAGTTTCGGTGCCTCGAGTCAAAAAGTGCTCTCTAAACAGCCTTCTTAAATTAATTAAACGATCACCTCGAGTCTGCAATATTTGTGCCTCGAGTCTGTCAGTACTTCATTCCTTATCTAAATAACTATTCAACTCGAGTCATGCTTAAATGTAACTCGAGTTTTCAGACTCGAGTCAGTGAACCTTGTGCCTCGAGTTAAGATGCATCCTGGAAACATCATTTTGAATCTAATTAATTAATGTAACTCGAGTTGACTGTTTGTATGCCTCGAGTCAAGAACTGAGATCGTTGAGTTTCACCGTATCCGAAATGCTGGGATCTTATCAAGAGAATCCGAATTAATTCCAAATGATCTGATAAACATTATACAACATTTATTGTAAGAATATTGATCATAATGTTGAGTGATTTTTCAGATAAATCAGCAACGGTTAGATCTTCAATCAGGAAACTTTGAGGAACAGAGACAAGCAGAATCAAGTCATTAAATCCAAGTTGAGGCGAAATTAGCATGAGTAGTTAAATGCTAACAACGGTCATAATCAAACGGGCAAATTCAGATCCGACCAAAAAGCTAGTTCTTCAACTATTATAAATTCATGAAGAACAGAGTACATCAACAGGAACTACGATCATACAGACAATAGCTTTTAAAGAGTTCAGTTCTTATACTCGTTCATACCTTGTGTTATAAGTGTGCCTCAGTGATTATCAATTATTCTATACGAGAGATTTTTCAATTGTATTCAGTTTAGATCAAAAAGCTCAAGATAGCGGTATCTTGAGTACGGTTGTACAATTACGATCGATAAGGGGAGTGGTTCCTAGATAGTGAGAATCATTACCAAGGTTGTAATTGTGTTTATGAGATAGTGAAAATCCCAGAGTTTTGGGTAGTGGACGTAGGTCAAGAGTTGGACCGAACCAGTATAATTCCTCTGTGTCATTTCTTTTTTCACTTCTTACTGCTTTCATCGTACGTCAAAAGAATTTTTAAGATCACCTATTCACCCCCCTCTATGTGATATTCCACCTTCACAATGGGTATTGAACCTCAGCTCTTACTATAGCTTCAGGATCTGGTGTAACAGGATCGAAGACAAGGGCAAGCAGTAGGCATAAGGACTGGCTGGAGAAAGTTCTTTTGATATGTACTTAACAATGTAGTCATTCGAAATTTTTGTATCAGCAAACATATACATTACGGTGGATGATTATCGTTACTCTTCAATCTAATTACTTAGATGCTCTACTACGATCAAACTATTTTGAAAACGCTTTCGAAAATTGGGATGTTACATCCCTCTAATTAGAGAGACAAGCAAGCACATTAGAACAAGCACCTAATATGAACCTAAGAATTTAGGGGGGTTGATGGTAAACGTCAAATGTTAAAGAGGTTATCTTAACGAGTTAAAAATTCAAGAGAGTTATGTACAATTTAACCTTAAAATATTATATTCATTTTGGTTGAGCCTTTTCCTTGTGCTTGGTAAAGTGCATTTTCCATTTTCCCTAGTCGATAAGGAGAGAAAAAGTGACAAGGAGAGAAAAAAATATATATAAAACTCTTCGTTTTTTTTTTTTTTTGCACTTTCCATTTTTCCCTAGTTGGATAAGGAAAGAAAAGGTGAGAGGGAGAGAAAAAAATATATATATAACTCTTCTTCTTTTTTCTCAACTTTTCTCTCAAAAAGGGGAGATCTTGGGGATAAAATCACTTCTCCTGACTTTTTTTCTTTTCTCTATTTTCTCTCTTCACATTATTTCTCCTTTTAATTTTCCCTTATCAACCGATTGAATATTTGAGTATACATATATGACATAATTAAAAATTAACAAGCCATATGGTATTCATAAATCATGAATAATATGATTCATTTATTAAATCCCATTTAACCATGTACAGAACCACAGTATTAGTTAGTTAGTGACAAAAATAAGTAAATAAGTTTTTGAAATAATAAATTCATCATAGATTGATCTTTTTTTTATTACTTGATCCATAAAGTAATTATAAAAGATTCAATTTAATAAATTTGACAACCTTACAAAAGTTCAACAACTTGCATCACACAATAAAAAAAATGTAATAAAAATATAAAAATGGTATATATTTTAGAGAGAATGCCAATTGAATCCATTTGAAATACTAAATCTAAACTGAAGCCTGCATTTTTAACAAATTCATAATCAGGCTAAGATAACAACTTAGGGATTTATGAACCTTGTAAATTTATGCCAATGCCCTTTAATGTTCATTAACCCCTTTACTCTCTCTCAACCAGGAATCCCCCTTTCTCCCGATCCTTTTCACTGTCTCTCCAATTATCCCGCACCTCCTAAAAAAAAAAAAAAAAAAAAAAAAAAAGGTCTGAGAGCTTTCATGTCCTACCACATCTTCTAATTTTCCGCGTTATTGAATGAAATAATGACTATTTATTCTAAGCAATTCAAATTAATTTAAATTTCACAAAATAATTTTAATTAATTAAATTAAATTAGTAAGCAATATTTTCCATATTTTTTAATTAATAAAACTCTTTTTTTTTTCCTGGATGTTTTGAAGAATGAGTCTGTCGCTGCCATAAAGCTCAGCTATATTTTTATTTATTCATTTCATACTCTTATTTTATTTAAAATTATTATACATCCAATTATTGGGATTAAATTGAGTCAATTAAGTTAATGAGAGAGTAAAAGGGTTAATAGACATTGAAGGGCATTAGAGTAAATAATTTACAATGTTCATAAACCTTTTATTAATCATCTTGACCTTATTAGAAATTTGTTAAAAGTGTAGGCCTGAATCTCGATTTCAATATTTCAAATAGATTTAACGGGGATTCTCCCTAGATTTTATCTATAACTTGCACAAACCCATGACACATTTTATAGGGTGTTCGAACTCATTACCTTACACTTGAAATCTTAATTAAAGAAAGTACTTAGTGTCATTTCGATGATAATCAATAATGCAAAGTGCATCATTATCACGCTTCAGCTAAAAAGAATGAAAGAGACATTATTGTTACTCGTAAGTCCACCCCATTGATTGAAGAATGCAAGTTACCCTATGTCAATATATTGTGTGTAATTTTATGAAGAAAATTTCGTAGAAACATTTGTTTATCAAAATAAAAGAAAGAAAAAATTAAATTCATGCATATTTTTATATCTGTATTACTTTTTAGTTGAATCGTATATAACTTTTACAATTAAAAACTCTAAAAGAAAGCTTAGACAAAAATATAACCTGTCAACCTCGTGCATTATGGATGAATAAACAAAGGTTATAAGCCAACTCTCTAGACTTTTTATCGATTATATATATGTTTGATAGCACAATTAAAATTTTATATATTCAATCATACATATATATTAGATACATTAACACACACATACATATGTATTAGATACATTAAAATGAACCATATATACTTACATCAAGTTTTTTATATCTATTATGTCAAGTTTTCTAAAATCATACATGATCATGTGTCCCATATCTTTTTCATGTGGACTTAAATAATAATATTTCAGAAGTAGGACATAAGAATAAGAGTGATTGGAGAACATGACGTAATAGATATAAGGTTAAGGCTCATTTATGCCTCGCAAGTTGTCAAAAAATCTCAATTTTGCATTGAAAGTTTTTTTAAAGCAATGTTGCCCATAAATTCCCAAATCATAGTAATTTCACGCGGCCATTATTCATACTAAGTTTAACCATTAGTTGACCAAATATACTAAGCTCATAGGTTTACATGTCAATTACATCATTTTTGTTAAGACACAAATTTGCCACGAAAGTTTTTCACTCAAGAAAAATGTTGCCTAGAAAATTATTTGGGTTCGATATTGCCCTTGAAGTTTCCAAATTGTAGCAATGTCACCCTGACTATTACAAGATTCAAGACACATTGGGCAAGATTACCGGGAACAAGGAATGGTTACCCGCCTTCGCTGTACCTCAGTGACGTCAACGAATATATACAAGAGTTAAAGAGATTAAAGTCAATTAAGTGATGTCAACTTTTTCAACTTTATTATGTTGAAATTTGTGTCTTTGAAATATAGTGTGATGCTTCTGTATAGTGGGAGTAGCTAGCTTTAAGCGAAAAGTCCACTTGTTTGATAATAGTGACAGCATCTTAATGAGGAAACAAAGCTAGCTAGGGAAGTGCAAGTGCATGTATATGTGGAAAATTGAATAGTGATTATGATCTTCTCCATTAGAAAGGAACTTGCAACTAACTTAAAAGATTGTACAGAGGGTATGGAGGAGATGATTCTGACGGCTATCTATGCTAATTTGACGGAACAACGTAGAAATAGAATTTGGAGTATTTTAAAGGGTCTAGCTGATGAGATTGAAGTACCTTGGCTTAAATAAATACTCCTTTGGAGCAACAAGGGGGAGGAAAGGTTAGTGATATGCGCTGCAATAAATTTAATGATTGAATCCAGAGATGTTGTTTGCTGGATATTGAAGCTAAGGGGCCTTTTTTCACATGGAAGAAGCCTAAGTGGGAGGGTCTGGATAGAGTATATAGAAGACTGGATCGCTGCCTCTGTAATGTGCAGTGGCAAGAGCGTTTTTCAAACGCAAAAGTGCGTTTTCTAGCAAGGTTATGCTCGGATCATCACCCAGTGTATATCCAACTTTGTGATGAGGATAGAAGGTTCAAGATTAGGACATTTCGATTCCAGGTGGCATGGCTGATGCATAACCAGTTTGAATCCATGTTAAGGGAGAGCAAAGGAAGGAAGGAGGCCCATGTAGAATTAGCTTCGCTACAACAAGAGTTGTTGGCTTGGAATAAGTCAGTTTTTGGAAGAATTGAAGACAGAAAAAGAAATTTAATTAATAGGTCGAATGGAGTCCAAATTTGCATTGATAGAAGGAGTAATCCTTTCCTAGTGCAGCTGGAAAAGGATCTAGAGTTTGAATTACAGCAAACACTCGACGGGAAGAGGTTCTATGGTTTAAAAAGTCAAGGGAAAAGTGGCTAGAAGAGGGTGATAGGAACACAAAGTTCTATCACATGAAGACGCTTGTTCGTAGACGTCGTAATAGAATTTCAATGCTTAAGAATGAGGATGGCTCTTTTGGATTGAAGATGAGGACGCCATCGCCAATATGTTTCAAAAGTATTATGAAGTCCTTTTCAGGGGTGAGATACATGGCAATAGATGGTTTACAACGGTTAATGGTTGGGGGAAAGTTAACGAAGCACTTTGGCGGAATGTTGGAAGTGATCTATCAGATGAGGAGGTAAGACATGTGTTTTTCCAAATGGGTGGATCTAAAGCCCCAGGTATGGATGGTTTCCCAGCCATTTTCTACCAGAAAAATTGGAATGTGGTGGGTCCGGTGGTAATCAGTTTGTTGAAGGAATTTTGGAGGAATCCTGGCCGGATCAGAGAGGTTAATGACACACTTGTAGTGTTAATCCCCAAGGTTGACCACCCTAAAACGGTTAGTCAATTCAGACCTATCTCTTTATGCAATGTTTTGTACAAAGGTTTGTCTAAAGTGTTAGTAAATAGGCTGAAGCCTTTTATGGACTGTTTGGTGTCTCCTCATCAAACTAGTTTTATTAGAAAAGAAGTATTCACAACAACATAATCATAGCTAAAGAGCTTGTGCATTCAATGAATAGAATGCAAAGAAGTAAGGGCTATATGGTAATCAAATTGGACCTTGAGAAAGCGTATGATAGGATGGAATGGAGCTTTCTTGGTAAAGTGTTGGAGGAGATTAGACTTGATGGGAATATTAGGCGAGTGATAGGAGAGTGTGTGAGCTCTTCTAAGATGTCTCTAATGTGGAATAGGGAGGAGAAGGACTCGTTTGTGCCTTGGGGGTTAAGGCAAGGAGATCCTTTATCGCCCTATTTGTTTATGCTTGGGATGGAGAAATTGACTCATCTCATTCTGGATTGTGTGAGTGAAAAGAAGTGGAGCCCATTAAAAATGGGTAGAAATGGGGTGGCGGTGTCACATTTGATGTTTGCCGACGGCATCTTGTTGATTTGTGAAGCTAGCAAGGAGAATTTGGGCTCTATGTTAGATGTTTTGGAGGAGTTTGGCAAGTGTTCGGGACAAAAGGTGAATATTTAGAAATCAAGTCTTTTTTTCTCCAAGAACATGGATAGAAGAACCAGTAGTGAGTTGTGTGCGTGGTTAGGCTTTAGGAGGATGGAAGACTTAGGAAGATATTTGGGGGCTTATTTGTGGACCGGTCATGCTAACAGCAAGAAATTCCAGCATGTGATAGACAAGATGCAAGCCAGATTAGGCAGCTGGAAGAGGAACAATCTGTCGTTGGCAGGAAGACTGACTTTAGTGCAATCTGTGACCAACCAGCTGGCTGTGTTTAATATGCAGCACTCGTATGTACTGCGGGTGTGGTAGCGTCTAGAGAAAATAAAGAGGGATTTTATCTGGAATTGTGAGGAGGGGGAAAGGAAAATGCACTCTGTTAGCAGGGAATTACTTTGTAACGAGAAAAAGCATGGGGTTTTTGGTCTAAAGAATATGGAGCAAATGAATGAAGCCCTACTTGGTCGGGTGGTGTGGAATTCCTTTGTTAGGCATGATGCATTATGCTCGAAAGTGCTGTGTGGGAAGTATAGGAGGAACAAAGATCTGAAAAGAGAAGTTATTTGCAGGAAGGTGAACTCAGAGATATGGAAACATCTTTCTCGGGTGTGGTTGAAGGTGAGGAGTAACATCAGATGGGAAGTGGGAAATGGCAAGGGAGTGAAATTCCGGTCTAACATATGGGTGGAAGATGGAAAGCAACTAATTGACAAGCGAATGAGGCAGCTTGAAGCAGGGGAGGGGGAGCTGCTGGTTAGTGATATGACTACTCATACTGGACAGTGGGACTTGGTTAAAATTAATGCAGGGGGAAATGAGATAGGTAAGGGTCTCATTTTGGCGGTTCCCCCACCCAATGTGTTGCATGGGGAAGACTCTATCAAGTGGGGTGTGTCAATCCATAATAAATACATCGTGGCAGACATGTACAGTGCTTTGAGGGGGGAACAAGGTATGGTTGAAGGGGTGTGGAAGAAAATTTGGAGATGGAAAGGCCCAAGAAGAATTCAAGTTTTCTTATGGTTAGCAACACATGAGAGGTTGCTTAGGGGTGCGGAGGTTTAAGGCGTAGGGGGAACCCGAGTGTCGCAAGTGTAATGGGGAGTTCGAGATGCAGATGCATGTTTTGCGTGATTGCAGGATAGCTGGAAGTTTGTGGAAGGACCCGTTTTATGGTAATATTAATTCTGAGTTTTCCTCCTTGCAAGGGAAGCAATGGTTTGAGTGAAATTTGGAGTCTGGTGGGGATAATTGGTGTCTGGTGTTTGGAGTTGGTTGCTGGATATTATGGAGTTGGCGGAACAAATCTGTCTTTGAGGATGGGTTTATAATGCCTGAGAACCCGGGGAGCATAGTGCGATGGTTTGTTAAAGAGATCATTGTAGTAAGAGAGGAGTTTGGAAGAGTCCATGGTTCGTAGTTATGCAGATCAGTGGGTGGCCGATGGAAGGTTAGGTCAAGCTTAATACCGATGGTGAAAGCAAAAGGAATTATGAAGCATGCGGTGTGGTGGACTAGTTAGAGGGTGCGATGGGAAGTGGGCATGTGGGTTTGCCGTAAGCTTGAGTTTTGCTCGCCTATCAAGGTGAGCTATGGGTTGTGCTTTCTGATTTAAAAATGGCACATGACCATAATTTCCAACAGGTTGTTGTAGAATGCGATTCAGCTACAATGGTTGGAATCCTGAACAAAACACTGATGGCGGAGGATGTTGTTTCAAGTCTTCTGTCGGCAATTTTTCTGTGTGTAGGAAAGTTTTTTAAAGTTGTATTTGCTCATGTGTATAGGGAGGGAATGTCTGTGCTGACGCATTGGCCAACTATAGTTTTGTGCAGGAGGAGAGTTATGTTAGATATGTTCAACCTCCTCTGGTCATTCGTGGTTTATTAGATAGAGATGAGATAGGTATAGCTGTTACTAGATCTGTAATGTTGTAGTTGGTTTGGGCTTTTGCCCCACTTTCTATCAAAAAAAAAAAAGATTGTACAGATAATTAATACCCTACTAAGATCACACGTGATATATCAAAAGGTCTCTTTCAAATTAATATTTATAGAGAATATAGTTAGGGGAGAGGCTTGATTTCATGTTTTTATAACATTTTTTGTTCTAAAAACAAAATAAACATAAAATTTTGTTTGAAATTGTGGTTTTAGTCACACATTTTGAAAAATAAAAATTAAAAGGGGGGGGGGGGAATCAAAACATCTTTGTGATGTTTTGTTACCTTTTATGTTACAAAATTATAGAAGAGACGGAGAACGGTGTAGTTTCATTAATGAGAATCATATTAATAAAGCAAATTATGCTTTCACCATTCACTTCACCATTTTAGATATGATTTTCAATATAATCATAACTAATATATGCTTTCCTTCGATAACAACATGGTTCTCCTTAATTGAAGATAATTTTTCATATCACAAATGTAACATCATTCCAAAATTATCATTTAAATAATTATTTTATACCTAAACATATTTAATTCCTCCCTAAATAAATCATTTACACACTAAACATCATATCAGTAGGCTCTGTTCATAATATAAGCCCTAGTATGCAGCGGAATGATCAAAATATGCAACGTACCAAAAAGGCCCTAAAGTTTAGCAATATACATCAAACTATACTCATGTAACAAAAAGAGATATAAAATATTGATAATTTAGATCAAGTCTCGGATGTCTTCCCCTTAGAACTCGGCGCCTGAATTCTCACCTAAAAAATAAATAATGATGGGGTGAGTCACGAAGACTCAGTAACCACATATCCAATTTAACAAGTATACATGGAATGATTACAAGATAGTTAAGTGGGCCAATTATACCTTCGTATATCAATAAATCTGAGTAGTTCACCAAACCATTTAATAGTTCAAAATTTATTCAATATGCATGTAACTCCCTCAACCACCCTTATAACCTCCTTAGTACCGCTGACAGAACCCATGAGCTATAATATAATAGGTTCAATCTCTTTAACGAGATTATACCAAGCTCACCAATGATGAGGTGTAGCCCGGCCAAAGGCTACAAAACTCATATCGGACCATGGTTCCCTTTCTTTTGAATATAGAAAGGTGTTATTGTCCTAAGGGCTGACCCTTATCCCGGCCATAGGATAAGGTTGATAACAAGGGCCCTGAAAATGTCAAAGTCATCTATTGTGCGCTCAGTGGTGGCAGTACCACGTGATACAAAATCAATCTCCTACTATCACATCTCATCTCAATCCAGTACACCTCAATATGCAATGCAATATCACAAATTCCACATCAACAGTTTATACTTGTATTCAATATTCAACACAATGCATAAACTTTCATAATTACAATTAAACAATTTAATTATAACAATATAAACAATTTATGCCCACTTAACTAAAAGTTTATCCTCAAATAAATATCTCACGCATATATACATTTTCATAGGTAACAAACTATAATATATTCATATCATTTAAATACATAAACATATGCTTATAATCACCTCAACAAGTATACAAGATAAATTGAAAAGTGGTTACCTCAAGTTCTTGACATGACACTAAGCGTAAGAGAAATCAATCCCCTTTAAAAATAAATATATAATTATATGTTAATAGAATTAACAAAATAATCACTAATACCATAATTCAATAATTAATTAAACTATTATCTCACTTTAGTTTTCCTTAAAAAAAAAATGACAATTTATCCATTCCTTAATTTTTAACCTAATACTAGCTTTTATAAGTGTAGCCCAATTTATTAAACAATCTTCAAATCTCCATATAATCAAAATCATATAAATCTATAATTTAAAATCTCAAATCCCAATTCATAATTTCATATAGTTCAAGATTTGGCAAAACTAACCGATTAAAGTTATTTATTAATCGTGCTATTCATATATACAGTCTTCTATTATCAAAACTCAAAATTTTGCCAATATCCTAATCCCAAAATTTTCAATAATCAATCCTATTTTACCCTCATTAGAAAGAGAAAAATATGTATAATAACTTTCTTGAAAAGAAATTAATTTAACTATCTAAATGATCTTATAAAATAAATAACGTACCTTTAAAACTCGAGATATACTCTCTTTCTTTCTCTTTTCTCTCTCCTTCTCGTGATCTCTCTCTTGCTCACTCGGCTCTCCGACCCTCCCTCGCTCACATTCACTCACTTCACCATTAATCACACACACACACACACACATATATATAAGAGAAATAAGGTGGTGAATTAAGGGATAATTTTTTTTTCTTTTTTCTTTTTGATAATACTAATACTTTGTAACACCCCAAATTCCATACTTCAAAATGTGTCGGTTGACACTTGGTTTTAGAAAACTTGACGGAGTTTGAGGTGCCACCACTCAGAGTAATGCGGAAATGGAGAGCATGCGCTAACGTTTGGATGATGAGCAACTGATACAAAATGCCCAGACATATGCTGATGTCCCGACATAAGCTGATATATTAAAAATTTCCCGAAGGAATGTTCGTGTGATACAACAATACAGAGCTTGTATAATTACAATTCTTCCATGGTAACTATACAACCTTAAACCAAGCCTTAGGTAGACTTGGGGCAATGAACCTAACTCAGTCAATCAAACAAGTTGGCCAGGCCGGTGTCTAGTGGAAGTCTCCCCGAATTCACGGTGACTCATTGACTGAACCACATAGACGAACCCTTTCTAGACACCAAATGGTTTGAAGTAACCTTATTAGATTCATGCCAGAAGGTAGGCTCTGTTAAACTTCTTCCGGCATTTGCTTTGACCGGTGCCTCTTCACGGCTCCGTCCATCAGTGCCTCTTCACGGCTCTATCTACCGGTGCCTTCTCTGTTCCAGGTTCCTTTCCTGAACTTTAGTCAAATCGACGTCAATACCCATCGGACCTCGGAGTACGTATGAGTTAACCTCATATGAAAAGTATAAACAATATATATGATAGATATTCACAGTTTGGAAAACAATCAATCATGAATCAACCAATCATATCAAAGCCATACAAGACATATGAGAGTTAAAGTTCTTCTTACGCATGAAACGTACCTTTCACTTAGGGTAATTGTCAAACGCCCGACCTTTGAATCCGACTCGGACTTCGGATATCCTATATATTATCGTCCGATTATTATATGATATTTTGATAAATATCATATTGCTTAGAATAACATCCTAAAGGTTTAATTTACCTTTCTAACCTTGGTGGATTAATTATTCCATTTTTACCCTTACATTTTTTTTAAAAAACTTAATGCTGGATTTTCTGGGCAGATTTTGTAGCAACTTTGGAAACTCATAATTAATTCTACAAAAATCATTTTTGAGTGCTTCAAAATTCCTCATGACCCTTGACATGTCTATTTTGAAGGAGAAATATTCCCAGAAGCTAGAACATCAAGAATCATTCCCAGTTTAATTGTTTCTCAACGCTGCCCAGTTTTAATCACAGAAAAATGGCTTTACTTCAAAAATATGTTTCTCCTTGTGTAGAACTCAAAATGCTTCACATTTTATATATTTGGAAATCCCTACATGTCTAATTTATTCATGAAAATTTCATGATTTAAAGACTTCATTTGCTACATAAAATAATAGCCTTAGTGTTTCTTTGCCAAAGACAGATTTACACCAGCAGTTTTCCAAACTTTTACCACAATGATCTATTAATTCTAAAAATTATTCCCTAACATGTTTTCCACTCCATTTTGTGTTTTAAAAGCAATGGAGACTTCCAAACATGAAAGGGAATTTTCCTAACAATTTCCTAGATTAAACTACTATTTACTAAGAACAAAAAGCTAGAGACCAAGAACATTACCTTCAACTTCAACTCCTTCTTCCTTCTTGCTCCAAGAAAACTCTCACTATCACTCTCTTAATCAAAGGATCAAAGGTGATTGTGATTTTTGGTGTGAGGAAATGAGGAGGGGGAGTCTCCTATTTATAGGAAAAACTCCAAGGTTAAATTGGTAACTATCCAAGAGAACCAAAATCTCATCTTTCCTCTCATCCTTTGGATTAAATGCACTTTATGAGCTTCAATCTTCACCTTCCAAGATGCTGGTCGACATGCTCTTCCATTGAGCCATTTATGTTGCCTTTTAATTGCCAAAACATTGATTATTTCATGGCTTCTTATTGGTTAGTTGAAAAGTTTGACTTTTCAACACTAAGCTTGTAGGATTGTATGATAAATCATCTATTTTCTTCCTTCAAAATCAGCTGCACGTTTTTGTGACTTTTGGGGCTGATGTATTAACTAATTATCATCCTAAACAAAAGCTTAATTGTCCCATTATTACATGTGTCAACATAGGATTTGTTGGTTAGCTAATCATGGTCATTTGTGCTTTATTTAGACAAGTATTATTTCATTCTCTTTGGCTTAATTATTTTCAATTGTAATTAGCCCTCTTTTAATGCTTTTAATTTGTCTCTAATTAATTAGGAGAATTTATGCAATCAATCCTAATTAATGTAAGCTAATTTGTCCATTATTTTCTAATTGTCACTTAATTCAATTAAGTGTTTTTATAACATTTTCATGGCTCTTTTAATCTTAAAATATACATTCTTCTATGTGACTCTAAGTCATATATGTTAACAAATTTAATATGGTAATATATTCCAAAATGCGAATTCTTGGTAAATTGAAAATTGGGTATTACATACTTCCTCTCTACCACGTTGTGGTAGGACGCTGCCACACCTAAATGGTGGTAGCGTACCTGCCACACAAATATATACCTATATTTATTTTTTTTATTTGTTTTATCTTAATTAATTAATTAATTTTTAAAATATTATTTTAAGAATGTTACAACAAAAATATCCATAATGAAGATTTTTGTGACATTAGGCATTAGTTATGAAAAAAATCTAAAAGGCGTGACCATTTTTATTGGGAAAAAAAAGTTCTTTTGATCTCATTTGTTTCTTCACCAAGTTTAAAAGAAAGTGACAGAACATTTTGAGGGTTGACTGTGTTTTAAGAGTATCAAAATAGATAGCCACGATTTAACGAAATCAACTATTCAAATGAGCTTATAAGAGATTATGAGAAAATTAAATGATGAGAGAATCTGCTTCAAATGTATGGATGCCAAGAAAATTAGTTACTTTTACCAAACCTGTTGATTTTTCTAGAATATCTTATCTTATATGGCAAGAGGGAAATGGAGAAGAAGGAAAATTTTTAATAAAAATTGAAGAAGTGAGATTATAAAATTGTAATAAAAATTGATAAGATATAAAATAAAATAAAAATTAATTAAAAACCTTCAACCCCACTTTTCTAATTTTTTTAAAAAACCTAATTCATATAAATTTTCCCTCTACTCCCTTTTAAATCCCTCATACAACAAAGCCCCTAATGGAAGCATCCAATTAAGAAGGATATTTTAGAAGAGAAAAAATGAATTTGAGAGTAAAATAAATTAAAGCATTTTATTTAAAATCAAAGTCGTAAGTATTTTTCCTATCTTTCATCTTTACGACAAGATGGAGTGTGTGCAAAACATGATAACCCAAATATCCCAGCCGGGAGTAAACAGACATAAACTAATTGAAGCAATAATTAATTTGCTGTATGTATCCATCTTTTCAATGAACAGTTCTTATCGCTGGAATAATGTACATCACACAACCAAGTTCACGCGTGATATATATGTGTGTATACATATGTATATTTGTACACACGCGCACACACTTTTGACTCTTTCTTTTGCTTCACAATGCCAAACTTTGAACGCAGACACAAATATTTGAACATTGACCAATTTGGCAAATCAAACCCTAACACATACCTCCACGAAGGTATGATTCTGTCGGAAAAGAAAAAAAAAATCAAGCCTGTTAGTTGTATCACTGTTCTCTGCTTGAAAAATAATTTTACACCACGTATATTGCCGGCTAAAGCATATTTTAATTAGTCTTTTAAATTTTATATGCGGTATACTTTTAATCATTTAACTTTATAAAGTATATTATTGGTTTTATATTTCTAACACTATTAATATTGCTAACAGAAAATATTGAAACAATAAACTCAAGTGATGATTGTATAGCTAACAAAGCATATTTAAGTTTTAATTTTTAAATATAATATATTTATATTATTAAACTAAAATAAACAGGAAAATTAAATTGCTGCAAATAAAATCAAGGTTTTGCTATTTAGATTATTAAACTAATATATTATAGATTATTAAACTAAAGTTCTTTTTTAATACAAAAGAGTTTTTGAAATTAACGGTCTCATTAGGTTTTTAGATATTTGTCAATTTACACATATTTTAATTTAAGATTAATAACATTTAATTACATGATCGTCACATGATTTTGTTAGGTTAGTGTTTTCTATTAGATACATTAACGGTGTTAGAATTACATGATCAAAATTATGCTTTATAAAGTTAAGAGACTAAAAATATACTTCATATAAATTTAAAGGATTAAAAATATACTTTAGCTTATATTGTCAAACTTCATTATTATAGTCCTTCAAATATTTTCCTAAGGCAATACTCGTAAGATGCATGCATGTGATGTAATTTTAACTATATTCACTTCATACACTCCAAGAAGTACATATATATAACGTAAAGCTATTGCTCTGTTTTTATGATTTTCTCAGTTCCTTTTCACAACATATATATCCACGCCTATAGTCCATCTAGATAGCTAGGACTATGAACAATGGTTTTTGACAAAGTGAGGCAAAGAGTTTGAATATTAATGAAGAAGTTATATATATATATATATATATATAAGAAGTTTAAATAGTTTAAGTCACTAAAGAAGAATAAGGTGAAGGGTCTGAGATTCAAACTGGGTTTCCTGACGGCATTTCAGTCTCCAATGGTTACGTAATATGAACTGTTCGGTTGTATGTATAGCCAACTCACCCGACCAGTTTAATGTTGACCAGGACAAAGTCAATTTAATGTTGTAATACTTCGAGGCAGGAGGTTCCCCGACTTGGAAACTTGGGTTAATTGTGTTCATTATTTTGTGCAAGAATTATAACTATGCAATAATATAATATATATTAATATATACCGTACAAGAGTTGACTTCTACAATATTAAGTGTGTCTTTTGGTCAAAAGGCCAGAAAAAGGGTTTAACATGTCGGAGTTTCGTTGGTTTTAATTAGTATCAGCGCAGGGTCTAAGATTTAGTTATTTGTTGTAAAAAAACATTATAAAGAATAACATATTTTGTGCGTACAAAATTTAGATTCAAACATACCTTTGTTTTTTTGCCCGAGATTAAAACATACCTAATATTTATCATAATTAAATACAATATCCATCTACATTATAGAGTTTGGGAATCGGGGGCCCATTGACCCTCGGGCCCCGGCCCGTGAAGGGCCAGGGCTTAATAGGTCCGACCCTATAGAGCTTGAGGTAAGAAAAAAATCTGTTTTTTAAAATTCGGCCCGAGAGCACCAGGGTCCGGAAGTTACTATTCCAAATTTTAACTATTTTTTCTCTACTTTATTTTTCAAAGAAATATAATTAGTAAATTATAACAAAAATCATCCAACAAATAAGCACAGTCACTAATTCATAATTAAAAGCAAACTATGTTCACAAATAACTCTCATATCCTAAATATAAGAAGCATACCACTAAGAGACATTAGTACGATGACTATTATTATCATTTTCACCACTATCATCAATTTCAACGACATTTGATTGTTCTTCATTTTGAGTAGTAGCCTCTGGTTCATGTGTAAGAATTTCATGAATTTCTTCTCCCGCATCATGAACACATTCATAATCTTTATCTGCAACAAATAATAAATCAAATCATAAAATTAGAGTATAGTTATTATGTATTTGTACTTAAATGGATAAATAACTCTATAACAAATACAAAATACCATAAATTAATAAATTACCATCATATGTGAATCTATGCATCCAATTGCAAGTACAAATGAGAGCTTGAACATTAGATGGAAGAATGGAACTTCTATATTTTATTAGAACACTGGAAAAAAAAAAAAAACTTTACCCGACCCCAACTTCAACTTTAAAATAATAATAATAATAATAATAATAATATTGAAGGGCCCAACAGGCGGGACCGTAACCCTCCAGGGCCGGCCCATGTAAACCCACAGCCCTACAAGGCCGGTCCTCCAAGGCCTAATTTCACATCTCACCTCCAATTTCCAAACCCAACCCTTAAAGGGCTAGGGCTTAAACGGGCCTGGTCCATTTTCCCGGCTCTAATCTACAACAACAAAAGTCTTGTTTCATTAGGTGAGATCAATTACATGGATTGCATCACAATGTCATTATACTCTTTTTTTTTTTTTTTTTTGGTTGCCCACCGGTTCCGGGGCTTCGCCCGACTAATCCGGATCCGGCCAGTCGCGCACCTATTTGTGGTGGGTGAGTCTCCCAGCCCGTAATTTTTGCATTCACAAGGCTCGAACCCAAGACCTTGCTTAAGCGACACAAACCGCTTACCACTTGTACCAATCCCCGTTGGTCAATGTCATTATACTCTATTAACAACTTAATCTCTGAAACTCCATATGTTATTTCTTATAAACAATTTTCTTTCTCTTAGAACTGGTCTTTAATATAAGCAAATTTTTTGTGTATCAACATTTAAACTATTTTTTTCCTTTTCTATCCATATTAAATACATATCTTTATATTAATTATATTATCCCACACTCACCTCACCGCTAGTTTTCTTTTGCTTAATCATTTATTACTGATTCTTCCTCAGCTCATGTATTTACTCTTTCTCTCTCATATACTCTTTTTAAAAATAGGGACATATTTAAAAAAGACATCACATTTTTTACACGACTAATTTTTTTTTTTTTTTTTTTTTTTTTTTTTTTTTTTTTTTTGATACATAGGGCAGGGGGCAGGGTTCGAACCCTGGACATGGGGGAGAGGATCTAAGCTCCCATGCCACTGCGCTACTAAGACGCTGGCTTTACATGACTAATCTTAATCTACAATTCATTTTGTGTAATCAGGGTAGTTGTTGCTTATAATAATAAAAAATCAAAAAAAAAATCAAAGGGGATATATATATTGTTAACTAAAATGTCTTTTTTAAGGATTTCATCAAGTATATTCTTTGGTCTTCTTCTACCCTTTCAGATAGGGGTGAAAATAGGTCATGTCAGGCTTCACTCTTAACAGGCCAAACCTGTTAAGCAACAAAGTAGCTTTGAGCCGGCTTATGGCCTATTACAGGTTTTTTTTTTTTTTTTTTGCACGAGCCGGCTCGTGGCCTGTTAAGGAGACTCATGTTTTTAAAAATTTTGTAATTAGGCTAACAAGCCATAAGCCTAATTGCAAAACGGGCTTACTTTAAACAGGCCGAAAACATGTCTACTTCAAACAGGCCGAATTACATAAATTAATATTAATTAGACGTATTAATTAATATCAATTAGACGTTTACAATTTTACCCTCCTCTTAATAGCCCAGCCTGACAGGTCTAACAGGCTTATTGGTAGGTCTAGGCCTGGCCTGTTAAGACAAACAGACCTTGAAATAGGCCTTGACCCTTCCTTTTAGCTTGACAAGCCTGCCCTAACCAGGCTTTAACAGGCTAGGTTTTAATAGGCCTCTGACCTATTTCTACCCCTACTTTTAGAGGGCTTTGAATTATTCACCTACCTTTCACCGGGGCCTCCAAGAACATTTTTTGGACAAATAGCATGCCCATTTATCTTATAAAATTCATTCATATTTAATCAGTTTGCGTTGATACTTTTTATAATATATAATACAATTTTGAATATAAATGCACAGGCATTTAAAAGTAAGCCATTTTTATCCAGTTGGCAAAAAAACCATTTTTATCTTAGTTTTAAGTGTACGTGCAATTGACTTTAATTTCATCGTTGAATATATATCAACACGCATAATGGGTATTCACCCACCCACCCCCCCAACCCCGGCCCCCCAAGACTAATGCGGCTTCTACATATACCATCATAAAAGAACATATAACCCGACATCAACGATCAAAATAATGAAATTAAATTTACATTTTGACATTTCTAAACGTGGAGGACAAGCAAGACCTCCCATACCCATACATTTGAATAAATAAAAATATTATCTTAAAATATGTGCTGAAACCCTTGAAATTTGGGTAACAAACGTCATCATATTCAAGTTATCAAATACTCAAATTTTTATGGAAATAAAAATATAAAAAAAATTTCTCAATCATACACACAAATATATAATTGTTTGAGTACAAATTCTAAATCATGCTGGAAAAATACAATATTATATATATGCATGTTGTGACCCCCTAATAAGAGGCAGCTATCCATTATTTTTTAAAATAATGTATTTAAATCTCACTTATACAAAATATAAATGTGAAGTTTCTGATTAATTCTGCTGGGTAATATATAGGAGAAAATATATTACGGAAAGTGAAAAAAAAATTGAAATATTCCTTATATGATAAAATATTAACGGTGCGGATATGATTAGTAAAATAATACTGCTAAATGTGGCAAATTTTAATTGCAAAGTATAGTTAATTATTAAAAAAAAAAAAAAAATACAACTCCCTGCGCCAAAAATTAGGTTGTTCTTTCACTCTTTTCACGCAACTTCAATATATATAATGCTTCACTTTCTGATGGTTTTGGAGAAGTCAGATTAAATAATTGCAATATGAAGGATGTGTTTGCATCGGATCATTCTAAGCTAGCTAGATGGATATTGATGGAGTCTTCTTATGCCATATGGATGCAAAATATTGAAACTTGGTGGCAATACTACCCATTATTTTTAAATTAAACACATTAATTTATAACTTTTCACAATATAGAGCATTTAATAATTGATCTTATCTAATTATTTACGTCCCCAATAGCTAGCTAGTTCGATAATCCTTATTAGAATATATAATATTAATTAAAGATGTGCTGGAGACAGGGGCAGACCCAAGTATAAGAGAAGGGGGCAAGTGTCTACCCTTGAATTAGGAAATTTATTTATTTTTTAAAAATTAATACATGTTTGAATGATTTTACATCCTTAAATTAAATGTCCACCCTTAATACATTAAAGATGCGACTTGCACTTCGTAATCGGATGGGGATGAATGGTTGAATGATTTTTAGTGCCTTATATTAAAAAAGATGTATTTGATAGCATTGATAATAAGACAATTATGATGGAATTCTAAACAATAAGGCCTAAAAGAATAACATTGTAATTATTTCTATTGTAATATACTTTTGTTATTAAAATATATATACTTAAACTTATTGAGTGCCCACCCTTTGTAATTTATGTAGCTGGATTTCTAACAGCACTTAGCCTTACTTTTCTAATTAAATGACGGGTTTGTAAAATAATTGCCTCTGTTATTAGGTTATCAGTATTCACTTGATTTCATGAATATTTTTTTTTTTATATTCTTTTCTTTTCTTATTTATATTCTTTTGTTTTTTAATGCATTGAAAACTTTCCTTCAAAAAAAAAAAAAAAAAAAAAAAAATCGGAGGCACCAAACCCCCAAATCCCTTGCCATTGGTGCTCATCCTTCATTAATTTTCTGGATCCGTCACTGGCTGGAGATATGGGTATGAATCGTAAGTATTATTATTATTGTTATTGTTATTATTGCCACTAGTAATCATAAGCAGCCTTCAAATTTATGTGCTTCAGTACCCAGTAAGGGACTTCACAATTCAATTACCGTGTGACACACACACATAAGTAATACTCGTCTTATGTAGCACTCTATATTCTATAATATCGCCTTTTCAATATTTCCATTTGTATCATTTTGTTCTAAAAACTTATCCCACTCCTCCTCTTCTAATTTTCTCTCCTCTCTCTCTCTCTCTCTCTCCTCCCTTTGATTATGACTTGTCAGCGCCTTGATTCATTAGAAATTTAGAATCAAGCCAAAAAAATTAATTAATAAATAAAAAGTTGACTAATCTGAAGGTGGTCAGGCACACTACTACAAAAAAAAAAAAAAAAAAAAAAAACTCAAAAAATGACCTAAATAAGACCTAATTAACATCCCTTTTCAGAGGGACATATCGAGGGGTAGTTATTTTTGTGATTTTTGACGTCCTGAATTATATTTAAGACGCCTTATTACTTTTTTTTTTTAAAAAAAAAAAAAAAACCCCAAACTTTAGGTTCGGGAAGCTAACTAGTGAGCCAAGTGGATTGAAGACAACAAGCCACGATTTGGGTAGAGGAAGAGTAGAGCTGAAATTCGAGAAACATGCCAAGGAGCAAATCCGAATACAAAAAATGCCATGGAGCAAATCCGGAAAACAACCGAACCCGAGAAAATCAAACATGCCAGGGGAGCAAATCCATAAAAATCAAAAATAAAAAAGAAACCAGGTCTTTGCGATAAGCAATAAGGTTATCTTTAAAAAAAAAAAAAAAAAAAACTAGAACAAACCCACCGAACAGATCTCGCAACAAAATCGACTACGGCTTTCGCTTTCATCTGCAGCGACACGCTGCATCTGGTGTCGCTGGGTTTCAGATCTCGGTGGCGAGGGGAAACTCAGATCTATTTTCCTCTGAACTTCTCATGGCAGGAAGTGGCGGACGAAACTAATGACAGCCTGAATCAGGGAGGGAAGATGAAGGGAGGATGAGGCGCGAGATGAGTGGAAGACAAGAGGAGTTTTAGCCCATCGTGAGTGATCGAATAACTAGTCCAATGATAAATACAAAAATAATATTTGGCGTTTTGAAATTTGTTTGAACGCCAAAAAAGTTATTTGTGGCGTCTTGAACCATATTCGGGACGCCACAAATAAATTTTTTTGGCATCCCGAAACAAATTTCGGGACGCCAAAAAATACCCTAACGCCAAATGTTCTAAAAAAAATTACCTAAGCGCCAAAAAATTTCCCTTTTATGCATCTTAAATATATACTTTTTTTATTTGTTTGATTTGATTTGATTAGTCTTATTTTCAATTTCTTTGATTTGATTAGTATTATTTTCGATTTCTTTGATTTGATTAGTAAAAGTTTCGATTTCTTTGATTTGATTTGATTATTTTCAATTTTTTGATTTGTTTAGTAAAAGTTTCAATTTCTTTGATTTCATTAGTATTATTTTCGATTTCTTTGATTTGATTTGATTATTTTCAATTTCTTTGATTTGATTAGTAAAACTTTCAATTTCTTTGATTTGATTAGTATTATTTTCAATTTCTTTGATTTGATTAGTAAAAGTTTCAATTTTGTTGATTTGATTTGATTATTTTTTTTTCTTTGAATTGAGTAAAATTTAATTTTAGCCTCCTAATTTAAATTTTAGGACGTCAAAAAAAAAAATTTCCTAGCGCTAGAAAATTCATGAAGACACGCCAAAAAATTAATTTTAGGCGTCTTAAATATATTTTAGGACACTTAAAATTCAATATTGGCGCCTGATTTTATTTTCGGACGCCAAAAAATTCCTCAAAATGCACCAAAAAATTAATTTTAGGCTTTCTATACATATTTTAGGACGCCTAAATTAATTTTAGACATTCTAAAAGTATTTTAGGACGCTTAAGTCTCAAAATTCAGCCAAATAATTACGAAATTGCCATCGCCTATACTTTTTACTTCCTTTTTTAAAATAAGGACGTTTTTAGGGAAGTAATATTCACTTTTTGTAGTAGTGGCATTTAGCCCCAAAGGCCAAGGTGAAATTATATTAAACTGTCAATCAATTAACCCTTAATCGTCACTTTCTGAATTGCCTCAAAATTAATTATTCTTATATATCTATCTATTACTCACTCGGATCTTTTTTATAAGAAACAACCTGCACACCTACCATGTTCCTTTTTATAAGATACATCTTGAGAATGTCTTATTTTTTACATTACTTTCTCATTTTTTTCCTTATTTAATTACCCCTATTTAATGTTAATATAATAAATTTTTACAACTTCCTAAAGACTTATTACTTCTACCATATTTATTTTCTTATTCTCTCTTATTCCCTATATCATCATCAGTAAGAGTATTTTAGTCAAAAATTGTTACAATTTTCACACTGCAAACTGTGAGATTCAATTAAATGTTTTTTTATAAAAAGAAATGGTGGGAGTATTGTTGTATGTGTTTCGAAAGCTTAATCAGCCAATGACTTCTTGATCTTTCATTCTTATGATATTCACTTTATGAACCAATAATGACATTGCTGTACACGCACATGAATCCAAATATATATATATATATATATATATATATATTTGGAAACTAGAATCAATTCCTTTGGCATTTGCTTATACAATTTTAGCATTATTTTGAAGATATAAACGACGAGAAGTTTCAATTTAACACCTCAATTCAATGCACATGTATGCATTTTCAAATGAACTAGCATCGTTTAATTCAGTGTTTTTAAACGTTAAAAGCAACTGCGACAATGATGGCATTATATACACTTTCGTCTGTGATAGATAGGAAGATATATATATATAGAGAGAGAGAGAGTATATATATATATATATATATATATTTGGAAACTAGAATCAATTCCTTTGGCATTTGCTTATACAATTTTAGCATTATTTTGAAGATATAAACGACGAGAAGTTTCAATTTAACACCTCAATTCAATGCACATGTATGCATTTTCAAATGAACTAGCATCGTTTAATTCAGTGTTTTTAAACGTTAAAAGCAACTGCGACAATGATGGCATTATATACACTTTCGTCTGTGATAGATAGGAAGATATATATATATATATATATATATATATATATATTTGGAAACTAGAATCAATTCCTTTGGCATTTGCTTATACAATTTTAGCATTATTTTGAAGATATAAACGACGAGAAGTTTCAATTTAACACCTCAATTCAATGCACATGTATGCATTTTCAAATGAACTAGCATCGTTTAATTCAGTGTTTTTAAACGATGAATGTAATACCCAAAAATTTTATTTATCTTAAATACAATATTTTGATAGATAAATCCTACTTAAAATAGGTGAATATATGGTCTCAAATTTTGTGATATGTTTATTCTACTTTCTAGGTAATTCTTTCTTTAGGATTAAGGTAGCCAATGATTTAATTTTGTTAGGCATCATAAAATACAAATAAATGCCATATTAAACTATGGTTCATGTAGAATTTAAAAAAAAAAAAAAAAAAAAAAAAAAAAAAAAGAGCAAGGAAGTGTCATGAAAATACTTAGACACCACTTTTCATAATTTGTTAAGAGACTAAATTTTCTAATACTCTATAATTAATACCTAGTTCATATTTAGTTCATAAAAAGCCATAAAGAATTATCAAAATGCTTGAACCAATTAAGGGGCAATTGCCAACAATTAATGAGCAATTAAATTTACAGTAATAGAATATTTACATAATTATTTACAATTAATATTGATAGTCATCAATTAGAGGTGTATTAAGCTAAATAAAAATCAAAGACCAATAAGGGGATTAGATTAGCATGAAATAGATTACCAATGATCATAAACTACTCTAAGAGCCAATAATACAATAATCAAGGGACAATTAAGCATTGGATTAAGATGTTAATTAAATTCTAATCAAGCTTTGAAAAGTTAACAATTTCAACTATGATCAAAGGGCCAAGATTTAACCTCATAAAGCTAATCTAAAGGCTTTAATTAATTCTAATAAAGCTTAATCCTTGTGCATAAGAGAACAACCAATGACATATCTTCCACATGAGATTTGTGAGAGCAACAAAACACAAATAATGAAGAGCAAAAGGGGGGAGGGGGACAGATTTGGTTGCTTGAGAGGGAAGAAATGAATTTGTTCAGAAATCAAATACCCACTTGCAAGGTGAGTCATGAATAAACATTAATGATATGAATACTTTAAACTCAAATGGAAGAGGATAGTGTACTAAAAGCAATTAGGCTCATAAATAAAATAGAAGAGGATAAGGTGGTGGGAGAAAAAGCAAGAGAGGAGGTGTATGTGTGTGTGTGTAACGCATATGTGTGTGTGTGTTGTGTATGTGTGTGTAAGAGTAAGAGAGAGAGAGAGTGTTGTGGGAGGAAAGAGTCAAAGCATCTTCCAATAGGGAAATTGTGCATAAATCAATTAGAGTAATCCATGAAATTAATTCAAGACATAAGCAAAGGAAAATCTATACAAAATAAATTGTATCTTGAGGTCCATTAATCATTAATCAAATGTAAGAAGTGATTGTTAACAAGCATAATTTAAGCTTGAAATTGGTTATAACCAAAGTCATTTCCTCAACTTTTGAAGTTTCTTTCCAAATGAGAAAGTGAGTGTTTGATGTCTCTAAATGAAGCCAAGAATTTCAAGACTCCAAAAACAATGAGAAAATTTGAATAGAACATCATTAGGATACCCAAATAAATTCTTATCTAGTGATTCTATCTAGTGGAATGCAAAACAAAGAATAGAAGGAGGAAATTGTTGGCTTGTGAATAAAGCTAGAACACATGGAATAATTAGAAACCACTTTTGGAAGAGGATATGGTACTTGGGATAGAGTAATAAATGAAAATGGAAGAGGATTAGGGAGAGAGAAAGGGGGGATGGTTTGGGGGCAAGGAAGGGCTAGGATTGGAGCTTCTAATTAACCTAGATCCAAGGGTGGATATTGTAACATCCCATTTTCAAAAGCGGAATAATTTTTTTATTTATTTTTCATCAGAGTAGAACATCGGAGCGATTGAGTAATTGATATTTATATTTAAAATGTCGTAAGTCTGGCTGATTATAGTAGCGGTACGTTATACCGAGTGTTTTCAAAAGTGAATAACAAAAGAAGAAGGTCTTGCTGAGTCCCTATGCGTGCCGCTTGCCTTTCTCCTCGATCCTCGGTCCTCCCGACCCCGACGCTATGTTAAGAGCGAGGTTCAATGCCCATTGAACCTCGGTGTGATTAACCTCATGATCGGGTAATACGGTATATGGATGATAGATATTCATGACATTACGGCGGTAATCAATACATAAGCACACAGCAGATGCAAGATTAACATATCAACAGTACATAGCACACAGCACATGTAAAGTCATCCCTGTTTGCACTAGCCAGTGCCACGATGGCCCCTCGTGTCCTCAGCGCTAGGAAAACTCAACGGCATTATCAAGACTATAACCCGTATATAAAGCTGAATGTATAAATAGGTGATCTAAGCCCCATAAACTTAGTCACAGTGCCTGGCCCAAGACCTAGTCTTGTCCATCACTTCATAAATCATTCTATCACATATATGCATACAAGACACATCAGAGTTAAAGTTACAGTATGCGGACGTACCTTAGTCATGATGTCGGTACGTTGGACGTTTGGACTCGATCGTGTTCAACCTATAACGGTAATGTCATATCTATTAATTCCCAATAACTTCCTAGCAGATATCCTAGTCACTAATGACCTTTTTACCCTTGGTAGGATTATCTCTCAACTTATCACATTTAATTCTTCAAAAACGCTGGTCCAGAATTCTGGACAGATTTTTATCTAACTTTGAAAAATCATAATTAACTCTAGAAAAATCAAAACGAGGATCCGTAAAATTCCTTGGAATCCTTAGGATGTCTATTTTTGAGAAAAAATATTGGTTTTCACCTAGAATTCTTGATTCATTCCCAGTTTAATGATCTTCAACCACTGCCCAGAATTTTTCTAGAAATATGTAGCTTAACTTTGAGAATTTTTATCTCACTGTACAGAAATCATTTTAACATGTTCTTGAAATTTTTAAAAATCCCTATGAGTCTACTTTAACCATGAATTTTCCCAGAATTTTTTGACTATATTTTCAATATGAAATTTTGACATATTCATCACTGATTCCAGAATTTTCAAAACCGATGAAATTTCACGAACCGTTACTTTGATGATTTCCTTCCAAAAATTTTTGCTATATAACCTCTCTCATAATTTTTTTGAGACTAAGCCAATTTTGACCATAAAAACATGTAAATAAAATTTATTCTAGAATATTTAAGATCTACACTTGTAACATCCCATTTTCAAAAGCAGTATATTTTTTTTCCATCAGAGTAGAGCACCGGAGCGATTGAGTAACTGATATTTATATTCAAAATGCCGTAAGTCTGGCTGATTACAGTAATGGTACATTATACCGAGTGTTTTCAAAGTAAATAACAAAAGAAAGTCTTGGTGAGGCCCTATGCATCTTTGCTTGCCTTTCTCCTCGATCCTCGGTCCTCCCGACCCGACGCTATGTCGGGCGAGGTTCAATGCCCATTGAACCTCGTGCTGATTAACCTCATGTTTATATATACAACATAGACAGTATATGAGCATACAAACAAGCTTATCCCAACAGCACACACGCCCCCTGGCAGATATGTCGCACTTAGCATACGTTTCGCACCTAGCATTTCGCACTAAGCATTTCGCACCAAGCATTTCGCACCAAGCATTTCGTACCTAGCAAACGTATCCCAACACCCAGCAAGCATAATAACAGTACATTGAACATACCACAGAGCTATCAACTATCTCACATAAACATACCATACACATAGCACATGTACGTATACAATAAACATCATAGTTAGTGTTACAGTACGCGAACGTACCTTCATTGACGGAAAACGGTACTTTTTGACAGCGATACGACAGCAGTACATGATTACAGATATCCTATAAGGATAATATCATATTATCAAGGCCCAACATCATAATAGGCATTTTAGGTACAAATTACCATTTTGCCCCTAACTCTCCTAATTGGCGGAATTTTAACTTAACTTCGTTACTTTAACTCTAATCTTCCAAAATTTTGACATATCTCCATCTCCAATATATTTTTGAAATAAATATCATATTTATCCCTAAAACATGATATCTAAACTAACTTGGAAGATTAAAGATTAATCTAAAGCACTTCTACTATAACTATCGAAGGAACTACCAAAGCTTAAGACTAGGGGACCGAAGAACTTACCCAAAGACTTCGCTACTTCTTTTCCGAGCTCCTCCTTGCTCTCACTTCTCTCTAACCTCTCTCTAGGATTCCTTTGTGAATTGGTGAGGAATGAAGTGAAGAGGGGTTGCCTATTTATAGAGAATTTCCATGGATCTCAACCCTTGGATCAACTTTTGCATCAACGGTTAAGAAAGACGAAGATGTGGCCTCTTGCAAACCATTCACTCTCCTCTCTTCTCTACCACAAATTTGCCCCTACATGTCACCCCATGTCACCAACATGATGTCATCCATGTGCTTTATGAACTTCTACCGATAAAGTCCCCGATTCGGTGTTCTAATCGCGTAATCTTAGAAAATCTCAAAAATCCGAACACAACCTTAAAGTTCTATTCTTCCTCTTTGGAAATATCGAGTTAACTAAATTTTTGATCCCATTAAAGGTATTCCGTTGTCGTTGAACATTTTCGAACATTTATCACATCGATTCTGAGAAATTACTTCGGGTAATGCTAATTTCGGGACAAAAATCCACTTATTCATAATATGTCCAGTTGTTTTCTACTTAGTTCAAGGATTTCAAGTTACGATTTATTTTCCATTGGTTCTCACTTTTCTTATCGCCCTTTGTTTACAAAATATCTTTTCATCGATCCCTTATTCGCCCCGCCATTACGGAAATGACTTCCGCTAACACCGACTTACGGACAAAAATTCACTTGTTTGTAATATGTCCGACCTAAGAAACTTAGTTCATGGTTTTTTAGATAGGATTTAATTTATCGGTTCTCATTTATCCAACTGGTTCTTCCACAAATATCTTAATTATATTATTATTTAATTAACAAAATATCATGATATTATTTTTGAAAAACCACAACCCTTTTCACACTCAAATTTTGGTTTTCTCTTCCCTTTATTATTATTATTTTTTCTTTAATTTATCTAAATTAGCTAGAAGCTTAATTAGAGCCTTAATCCCATGATTAGCAATATTTTAGGATTTAGGGTTTTCATGTTCTTAACCTCACCAATTTTTCTTAATATTTTCTAATTAATTAGCAGGCACACTTTATGCTAATATTAGCCATAAACACTTAATTAAAGGATTTTCCATAATCTACCTTAAATATTCTCTTGTTGAGGCTTAAACAATTAGCCATTAATTACTTAACTAATCACTTTCTAATTGTTGATAATTTTCTTAATTAGGATTAATCATTATCTCACAACTATTTTACTGATATTGGTATTTTATGCTCCATGTAAAATATTAAAAATCATAGGGCAATTTATGCTCCTCAAAATTATATTTAATTTTTGCCTCATTATTTTTCAAGGGAAATAATCCCAAAAATTCCTAAAATTAGAGACAACATACTTTCTAATTTTCAATAAATATTTTATTGCCTCTTGAGATTTATCATAATATTTTCGGGGCATTTCATGGCCCATAATTGCATTTAGGGATTTTGACACTTTTAATCCCTCTAATTTCATTAGAAATTTCCAGACAATAGAATAAGTATCCTACAAGGTTTTAAAACCACATATTCACCTATTTCCAAATAGGTATTATTTGCTAAAATATAGTATTCTAGATAGATAATTATCGGGTATTACAACACTACTTCTATCTAAGAATTCTAAAAACTAAAGACTAGAAACTAAAAACTAAAGACAAGCTTACCTTGAAGCTCTTGAACTCCTTCCTCCTTCTTAGAAATCGCCACTTGGTGGTTGATTTGGTGTGAAGAATGAGGAGAGGCAAGGCCTCTATTTATAGGAAAAATTTCAAGGTTAAAATGGTAATCTCAAGCCCAATATGGGCCCCACCATTTGCCTCTTCCTTAATCTCAACCATTAGATCTAAACTTAATTAAGAAGTTTTAATCCTCACCCTTCATTATAAAGCATGTGCTCTTGTGATGTCATCCTTGTGATGTCATCTTGATGACATCATCAAAGCTTAGGTGTCATTGTTGATTAATTTACTTTAATGAAATCTATTTTTGGTTGCTTGATCAATTACCAATACTTTTGAATTCTGTGTATGTATATTGATTAGGAGTTGGATATCAAGATTTATGGTCTAATTAGATTTCTTTGGTTGTACTAAGCTTATTCTTCAACGTTTGCAAAAATAGCCTTTCTAGGCTTACTTTCGAGGTTAAATTATGTGGGTTCAAGATAAGTCCTTATATTTTCTCCAAGGTTCCTACTTCTTCACAACTATTTAAATTTGTATAAATTCTCATTTTATTTGTTGTTTTGAGTTTTTCTTGTGTACATCGAGATATTTTTGGATTTCAAACCATTATCAAATTTGCTTTAATTCCTTTTTTTCTCTCTCTCTCTCATTGGTCAAAACCTTTTCTCATGGATTAAGCTTTATGAGGCTTAATTAAGGCCTTTGGATTTGGCTTTATTAAATTTAATCTTAGCCCTCCATATCTAATCTTAATTAGCATCCCTAATAAAGTAGTTAAGTGTAATTGTCAAAATATGATTGGTTCTAAGATTAATTAGAAACCACTTCTATGCTAATCCTAGCCCTTGACTAGCTCTTGTTTCTTAATTAAGGTAATACATCCTTAATTATGCCTTTAACATATGCCACTAAATTAATTGTGAATGTTTATGAAAATAATTCAACTAACATAGATTGAATCATCCACTAATTGTTGGCAATTTTCTCTAATTGGTTTAATTATTTCCTCACAACTTTTTAGCTTTTCATGGTCATTTATGCACCATGTATTAATTCAATAATTATAGGGCAATTTATGATCCCAAAATAAAATTAGAGAATTTGGTTTTTAATTACCTTAATTCTTAGAGAAAATTCCCTAAATTAACATAAATATGTTACTCAATTTTGAGACCACATATTCACCTATTTCTAATAGGTATTACTTACCAACATATAATGTTTATAATGAATATGAATTTTAGGGTTTTACAGATATTCAAGATGAGAGGTGTGAATAGTGTCATGAAATTTTACTATAAATAGGGGGTTGGGGTCTTGATTATTCTTCACCAATTCACAAAGGTATTAACCATATTTGAGAGAGAAAGGAAGAGTGTGAAGAGCTTCTTGAAAGAGTAGCAAGGTTCTTGGTAAGTTCTCTAGCTTTAGCTTTAAGTTCTTTGAAGTTCTAGTTCTTAAATTCTTAGATATAAGTAGCTTAGATCTTAAATATTCTAGAATGATTTTATTTACATGTTTTTATGGTCAAAATTAGCTTTATTTCGAAAAAATTATGAGGGAAGTTATTTAGAAAATTTTTGGAAGAGAAACATCAAAGTAACGAAGTTAGCGAAATTTCATCGGTTTTGAAAATTCTGGAATCAGTTATGAACATGCTGAAATTTCATATTGAAACTATAGTCACAAAATTCTGGGAAAATTCATGGTTAAATTAGACATATAGGGCTTTTCAAATATTCCAAGAACATATTAAAATGAGTTCTGTAAAATTAGATAAAAATTCTCAAAATTAGGCTACGAATTTCTGGAAAAATTCTGGGCAGAGGCTCAAAACTTTAAAACTGGGAGTGATTCGTGTAATCTGGGCAAAATTGATTATTTTTACTTGAACATAGACATCCTAAAGATTCCAAATAATTTTACGGATCCTCATTTCGATATTTTTAAAATTAATTATGATTTTTCAAAGTTAGACGAAAATCTGGCCAAAATGCTGTATCAGCGTTTTTTTTGAAAATTAAGGAAAATAAGTTGAAATATAATTCCACCAAGGGTAGAAAGGTCATTAGTGACTAGGATATCTTCTAGAATATTATTTGCAAATTAATAAATGCGATATTACCAATATAGGATAAAACATGATCACAGTCCGAACGACAGCGTACCGATATCACCGACAAAGGTACGGACGCGTACTGTAACACTAACTCTAATGTTTATGGTATACCTATATGTGATAGATGTGTTCATAGACTGAGACTCTGTTTTAAAAGTTATACACATACAACTATACACGGGTTATGGATTTGATAATGCCGTTGAGTTTTCCTAGCGCTGAGGACACGGATGTACACCGTGGCACTGGTGAATAGTGCAGACTATAGTAACGTTCATATGCAGTGGTTGTGTTATGTTATTATCTTTCATATGTGAATATTGCTGTTATATCATGAATATCTGTCATACATAACTATTACATGAACATGAGGTTAATTCACCCGAGGTTCAATGGGCATTGAACCTCGGCTCTTATCATAGCCGGGATCCGGAGTAAACGGGATCGAAGACAAGGGTAGCGGCGAGATCTGAGGACCATTTGGAGGAAGCCTTTTGATTTGTACTTAATGATATAGTCATTTGAAATTTTTGTAACGATGTGAAAGCTAACACATACCTTACAGTGGATGATTATCAGTTACTTTTCAATACTAAATTACTTCCGATGCTCTACTCTGATCAAGATACCATGAAAACGCTTTCGAAAATTGGGATGTTACAATGAAAGCAACTGCGACAATGATGGCATTATATACACTTTCGTCTGTGATAGATAGGAATATATATATATATATATATATATATATCGATAGAGAGAGAGAGAGACTCTACGTGAAGAGGAATAATACCTAGCTTGCAGCTACTATCATCATCGTAAAAGCATCTTTTCCACAAATAAGTAGACACTCACTTGATATTTCTCATTTTTACTTTAGAATTTACATGTATTGTAAATATCGACAAAATTAATTATTCCTTTCGTGCTATATTATTATTAGTTTGTTTTCTTAATAATGGAACTAAACGTCTGTGGTGGTCCGTGCGGTTGCCAATGAATACAGTTGCATATTTATGGGTTTAATTAGTGGGCCTATGAAACACTTGGGCGACTAATTTCAGCAACCACATGTAAGTAATGAATTTCATTATATATGTAAATCATAAATAATTAAACAAATGAACAAAGATAAAGAATCATACCGTGAGAAATAATCTTCTCACATGCATAACCAGGGAATTTTCTCATCAGTAATATAATCATAGAATTATATAGAATCATACCGTGACTGATTAACGTTGTCCGAAAATGAGGCATTTTCCCATACTTTACTTATATTCAAAAGCATATATTGAAAAATTACTTTAGAGTTCGAGCCTTCTCATATTAAATTGTAACACAAGTAATAAATATTATGCTGATCTATCCACAATTCCAATGGTAGAAACTGGCGAAACATTTCATGTGGTAGATCCCCTTCTGATGAAGAAGAGCAAACAGAAGAATCAAGGCCTTCAAGAACCAAAAATCTAGAAGGAAAACCTTCTAATAGACCATGTTTACATTTGATGATATACCCCACAAAAGTGGCATGAAAGACTCCATGAGTTTGGAGGGTGATTGATTTACAAATGACTCGATCCACAGTAATTCTTTTTTGTTTGCATCTTCAATTTTGCACACAATATACTCCCTATACTTTCCTGTTTTACTTGAGGAAATTATTTTAAGAAACTCATCCATGCTTAACTATAAGGGTTCAAGAGGGCAATTAACGATATCCCTAGAATTATATACCTCTCTCCAAACAAAAAAGTTACTTATTAATTCGCTTTACATTCGCTTTTGCCAGAAAAAACGGTGATTCTTTATTTGTTCTGTTCTGTTTTGTTTGTGTGCTTATAAGGATCTCCATTTCGGTTCTAAAAAGTGTGTGAGAATCATATATAGCTTGGCTTTGTCAAGAGGTTCTTATAGGATTAATATTTTACTGACTAGATCATTCTCTCAATCATAGCTAGCAATTAACAGAATGTATTAGCTAGATAAGACCGAAATTAATTTGGTAATAATTCCCTCAAGACGACGTAAAAAGAATCCAAAACCATTATAACTACCCTTTTGATATAAAATTGTCACCACTGGCTCACACAAAAAACCAAACAGAACCAGGCCTCTCGCATTCTCGAACCAAAACAAATTAAAATGTAAAACTTGACAAATGATCATTTTATTAATCTATCTCTATGCCTTGTCCACATCATAGCCTGCATCACGCTACTTCCTCTAGCCCAATTATTACGTTAATCATATCATTTAAAAAACTATTCTTTCTACAGTGTCACCGGAATTACCACTAGCTAATAACAATACTTCATCAACCCAGGAGGGATGAAAATTTCACTGTGTGGAAGCAGTAATTAAGTTATCACCTTTCCGTCTTTTTTGTCTCTGCATGTTTCTGAAGTCTGGCAGTTCATTACTGTCCACCTCTTCGGTGGGGTGAGCAGGTTAATTAGAACCGAAAACGGAACTAAACTAAGGTTAATTCAGTTTTTTAATTTGGTTCCTTTTTTTTTCAGTTTTTGGAAAGTTCCCCCCCCCGGTGTTTGCTGTTCAGTTCAGTCCTTGTAAAAGACAATTTCAGTTCTTATAAAAAAAAAAAAAAAAAAAAGACAATTTCAGTTAAAACTGGAAAACTGAATTAAAACCGTTCAGTCGCTTAATTTAATTAATTCGCTTCGGTTCATTGCTTAAAAATTGGCTTTTTTCGATTTTTTAGCTAATTAAACTTTCAACGAAACACCTAATGCCCATCCATATCGTGGTTAAAACAGGAAGGAGAATGTGATTTAGCATTGAATAGGGCTCTCATTTCAAAGCTAAAAACCAGAAGTCGTCGTGGTTCATCCTCCAGCTGTGTGTCGTTTTCGCGGAGCAACAAACCCTGGGAACGAACTCAGCGTCAGCATAAGGCAGTAGGCTCGGAAACTGAGACAGCTTTTGCTGACCAAGCAATTCAGTGGGCCCCCACCTGTCGGGTCCTTGATCCCCAGACCCTACTCTCCTAGGGCCCACCTGTATCTCCATTAGGACACACTGAAAACTGCTTTAATCTTTTAGTGATCCAAACACCAAACGGAGACATTTGACAAAACCTCGTTTTCAGCCCCTATATATAAACCCCCATCATTCATCACCTACAATCACAATCTCATCATCACCAAGCTTCCCCTTTTCTCTCTTTCAGTGATAAAAATCCTGAAAACTCCTTTTCCTCTCTGAAAACATCCCCAAACCAGACCATATATATGACCGCCATGGCTTATTATGATCCTGCTTGTGAGAACGATGCTCAGGCTCTGCAATTCATAGAAGATGTCACCAGAGACACAGCCTCCGTCCAAAAGAGAGTTCTGGCCGAGATTCTCAGCCAGAACGCCAACACCGAATACCTTGAACGGTTTAACCTCAGCGGAGCCACCGACCGTGAAACTTTCAAATCCAATGTTCCTGTCGTAGCGTATGAGAATCTTCAGGCTGATGTCCAACGCATTGTCAATGGTGATCGCTCCCCCATCTTCTCCTCTCATCCAGTCTCTGAATTCCTCACCAGGTATATATACACACTAAAGACACACACGCGAATATATAAATTAAAGTATTATAAAGCCAGTTTAATTTTAATAAATATTTTCTGTAAAAAAATGATGCAGTTCTGGAACATCTGGTGGGGTGAGAAAACTGATGCCAACAATTGACGAGGAGATGGACCGTCGTCATCTATTGTTCAGCCTTCTAATGACTATCATAAAACAGTACGTTCCGCTTTCCTCTGTCTTTTTTTTCTTTTTATCTTATCATTTTCGTGTTCTTAAGATCAAGCGAAACCTTACTGAGCTATTAGGATATAAGTATTAATTCAATTTGATTTTTCAGGCATGTGCCGGATTTGGATGACTGGAAGGCGCTTCGGTTTTTATTTTTAAAGTCAGAGACGAAGACACCAGGAGGAATAGCGGCACGGCCAGCGAGCACAAGCTATTACACAAGCGAGCAATTCAAAAAGAGACCATTTGAATCATACACAAGCCCCAATGAAGTCATCGAATGTACAGATTCCTTCCAGAGTTTGTACGCTCAGATGTTATGTGGCCTCATCATGCGAAAAGAAGTCCAACGTGTCGGAGCAATTTTCGCCTCCGGATTTCTCAGAGCCCTCAAATTCCTTCAGAATAATTACCATCAGTTGGCCCATGACATCTCCACTGGGACCCTAACTTCACAAATCACAGACGCTTCTATCAGAAAATGCATCGAGAATAACATCCTCAAATCCGACCCTGACCTCGGAGATTTCATCTTAAAAGAATGTTCCAAAGAGAATTGGGAAAGAATCATCACCAGAATTTGGCCTAACGCTAAGTACCTCGACGTTATCGTCACCGGCGCGATGGCTCAGTACATCCCAACTCTTGATTATTACAGTGGTGGCCTTCCTATCGTTTGCACCATGTACGCTTCTTCTGAATGCTTCTTTGGTCCTAACCTTAAACCCTTTTGTGACCCATCTGAAGTTTCCTACTTAATCTTACCGAACATGGGATACTTCGAGTTCTTGCCCCTTGACGACTCGTCGTCGTCTTCTCAAGACCCGGTCGACCTCGCCGACGTTGAAGTGGGGAAAGAATACGAGCTGGTTGTCACCACGTATGCCGGTCTCTGCCGGTACCGTGTCGGCGATGTTCTCCGAGTCATGGGGTTCCATAACACGGCGCCGGAGTTTCAGTTCGTGGGGAGAAGGAACGTTTTGTTGAGTATTGACCTGGATAAAACGGACGAGACCTCGTTACAAAAGGCCGTTGACAATGCGTCGTTGCTTCTAAAAGAGTTCAACACTAGCGTGGTGGAGTATACTAGCTACGCCGACACTAAATCTCTTCCAGGCCATTACGTGATTTACTGGGAACTGTTAGCTAAGGACCAGCCGCCATCGGTCGGGCCCACCGATGAAGTCCTGAACCGATGCTGTCTCGCCATGGCGGAGTCTCTGGACGCTATGTACAGACAAGGGAGAGTGGAATACAAATCGATTGGGCCGTTGGAAATAAGAGTTGTGAAGAATGGTACTTTTGAAGAGCTTATGGATTACGCGATCTCAAGAGGCGCGTCGATTAGTCAGTACAAAGCGCCAAGGTGTGTAAGTTCAACGCCGATGCTGGAACTGCTTGATTCGAGGGTGGTTTCGGTTCATTTCAGTCCTTTGCCGCCGCACTGGGCGGCGGGAGGTCGCCGTTTGGATTGATGCTATGACGTAGGTGGGTGGCCTGATGATGATCACGTGCCGGTCTTTAATTTTCATAAGTGGGAACACAGGATATAGCAGGGAGATAATACAAGATAACATTTTTATCATCACATAATGATAATATTCATTTCCCACTAAGGTAGCCCTCTTTATTTTTATTTAAGAGACCGCAAAAGCAAGAGAAAGCACTCCCAAATTGTTGTATCTTAAACTATTTTGATCTGAAAGAAGCCAAGAAGCAAGAAGGAACCAATCTCAGAGCATGACGGTGGCCACACTCTAACCAAACAGAGAAGGGTCAACCATGGTGGCTAGATTCAGTCATGGGTTTCACATGCCATATTGGACACCATTTCTGGTACAAGTAGCTGTGGATTTGAGTTGGGCAGGAAGTTTTCGTGTGGATTTACCAAAACACGAATCCCATGTAAACAATGAGCTACACTTAGATCTTCGCCTCTGATACGCTTCACTTGCTTTCTTTGACGTTTGGTCTTCATATGTAATATAATATATGTTTTTACATATGCTATTAGATGTCAAATAAAAACTCCAATTTATGTACTTTTACCCTATATTTAGATGAGAAGAAAATAAAAATAAGGAAAACTCTTAAAAATAGAAAAAAAAGGGTTAAATACCATTTTTACCACGAAAGTTTTGGTTTTGGAGCACCTAGCACCCGGAAGTTTTTTTTTTGTATCATTTTTGCCGAAAAGTTTTCAAAAAGGAGCAAATATGCCTTGGAAGTTTTTTTTATAGGCAAATTTTTGTAAACTTTCGAGGCAAAAATGATACAAAAAATAATCAATCCAACTGTCAAGATCAACCGATGGGCAAGATTGCTACGTTTATAAACTTCCGGGGCAAAAATGATATCAAAAAAACTTCTGGATACTCGGTACTCCAAAACCAAAACTTCCGTGACAAAATTGATATTTATCCCCAAAAAACAAAAATTACCATTTTTAAAGTTTTTCTTCTTAGTATTTCCTCCCCTATTTTTAGTATCACTTTACCCTCATGGCTCCATCCAAACATAAATTTTCCCTGTTTCTCTAAGATGATTAAATTATTTTGCTTTCTAGTTTGCCTTTTCATGTACTTCTATTAGCTGTAAACAGGTTTTGGAGAATCCGAAGATTTGTGTGTGTGTGTGTGTGTTTTTTTTTTTTTACAAGACTGAACTGAATCATAGTTCCCTGTGAGAGAGATGTTTTTATAAGTCACTGAAGCAGACTCTGCCCCCAGGCCACCAAAATATGCATTTCATAGTCACGGAAACACGAACCAGTGTTACTCTAGATCCATTTTAATACACAAGATGGGATACTTCGAGTTCTTGCCCCTTGATGAAGACTCGTCATCATCTCGTGACCCGGTAGACCTCGCCGATGTTGAAGTAGGAAAGGAATACGAGCTGGTTATCACCACGTACGCCGGTCTATGCCGGTACCGGCGATGTTCTCTGAGTCACGGGGTTCCATAACTCGGAGCCGGAGTTTCATTTCGTGGGGGAAAGGAACGTTTTGTTGAGTATTGACCAGGATAAAACCGACGAGACCTCGTTACAAAAGGCTGTTGACAATGCGGCGTTGCTTCTGAAAGAGTTCAACACTAGCGTGGCGGAGTATACTAGCTAAAAGAGTTTAAATCTCTCCCAGGCCATTACGTGATTTACCAGGAACTGTTAGCGAAGGAGCAGCCTCCGTCGCCGATGTGGGTGGGGCCCACTGACGAAATCCTGAACCGGTGTATAGACAAGTAAGAGTGGAATACAAATCGAATTTGGGCCGTTGGAAATAAGGGTTGTGAAGAATAGTACTTTTGAAGAGCTTATGGATTACGCGATCTCAAGAGGCGAGTCGATTGGTCAGTATAAAGCGCCGAGGTGGGTATGTTCAACCCCGATATTGAACCTGCTTGACTCGAGGGAGGTTTCCGTTCACTTCAGTCCATCGGCGCCGCACTGAACAACGCCGGGAGGTCGCCGTTTGAATTGATGCGATGACGTGGTTGGGTGGCCTGATGATGATGACGTGCCGGCCTTTCATAAGCGGAAACACAGGATATAGAAGAGAGATAATACAAGATGAGAGCAAGAGAGAGCACTCCCAATTTAAGATGAGAGAAGCCAAGAAGCAAGAAGGAACCAATCTCCAATGATAAGTTATTATTATACGTTATATTAATATTTGATATATTGTTATATTGAGATATTATATAACTTATGTTAACATTATTTTTTATTTGATTTATTTAAGTTAGATTTGATTAGATTCTAAGATTAATCTGTCTATATAAACACTCAATTACTTATACTAAGAATTAAATATTAAGGATTTAATAATATTTTAGAAGCTTTGTTTCCTCTATATTTTAATCCTTTAAATTCTAGCATAAGAGAATGACCGTGGCCACACACACCTGTGCACAAGCCGAACAGGGTCAAGCATGGTGGCTCGATTCAGTCATGGGTTTCAAATGCCATTTTAAACGTCATTTCTGGTACTACGTACAAGCTGTGGATTTTGAGATGGCCAGGCTCATTATTTACACTACAAACTATGTTCTATATTTAGGATTATAAGATTAAATAATAAGCTTGACTTAGATCTTAACCCTCTGATGATACACTTCACTTGCTTTCTTTGATATTTGGTCTTCATATGTAATGTGTTTACACATATGCTAGCCACTAGAATATCAAATAAAAACTCCAATTTATGTACTTTTAATGTCTCCTTGTTCCTCTATGACGATAAAGTTTATTTTTTTATTTTTCCTTTCGAGTTTAGTTTGCCTTTTAATGTACTTGTATTATTTGTAAAAGGGTGTTAGGAAAATCTGAAGATTTATTTGTATTTTACAAAAGGCTCTGCCCCGCCAAATTATGCATTTTAGCCGAAGACCATTCAGTCCAGTGACACCAAGTTTGGGGTTCAATACCCAACTTACCTACGGTCCAAATCCCAAAAAAATATATGCATTTCATCATCACAGAAACATGAAGCACGGTTTCTCTAAATCCATTTTTACGTATAAGACAAACTCAAGAGACTTTCTTCCTTCATGTTCATGAGGGTATATACAAACAAACACAAATTGCCAAGTTCTGGTGTTTTGACTTCATACTCCTCTCATACATAGTTTCCATAAAAAAGCTTACTTACGTTAGAGAAGTGAAAGATCAAAAAATGATGCCAACTCACTTTAGTTTTACACCTTGATGTTTGACAAGTTTCATCTTTTCTTTTTTTTTTTTTTTTTTTCTATTTAAGAGAATTTTAGGAAAGGGGTTAGGCTCACCCGTAATCTAAGGGCAAGGCAAAGTCTCCCTTCCTCCTAGGTGATACGAATGTTAGGCAGAACGAGTCGTTTATTACTTTCAGGCGTTTACTTAGACATTTAGGAGCTAGGATGCCTCCCATAACATCTTAACTAAATCTAAGATTGAACCTCCTCCCTTTTAGTGAGAGTGTCCTCCCCTTTTGCTAATTGAACTCAAGGTTAGGTTTCATCTTTTTTTTTTTTTTTTTTTTTTTTTTTTTTTTTTTTTTTTTTTTTTTTTTTTTTTTTTTTTTTTTTTTTTTTTTTTTTTTTTTTTTTTTTTTTTTTTTTTTTTTTTTTTATAAGGCGAGGGGAGGGGGTACAAGGTTTCATCTTTTTGGGTACAAACAAGTTTGAGCTTTTCTTTGGATCAATGTATTGCAAACTTTGGGTTGGTCGTAAGGTAAGAATGGTCCACTTCTCCATCCGCAGCCCATTTTGCACTTAGCGGGCCACAATTTTCCACTACAATCCAAGTTAGGTACTGTTGCATGCATCATTAGTTAAGGGTTAAGACAAAAAATTTACCATTAATTGAGGAACAATGTTACTTCAAAAGTTTTTTTGTTCAATTCTGTCTCAAAGGTTTTAAAACTATGTTTTTTTTCCACTACAATCCAAGCTATGTTTTTTTTTTTTGTTAATATAAAAAAAAGTTTTTTTTGTTCAATTCTGTCTCAAAGGTTTTAAAATATAGTAATATTGTTTAACCTAATTAAAAAATTGATATTGGTACCAAAAATGTTTCAAACATTAAAGATAACATCGTTCCATTTTAAAACTTCTAAAATAATATTGAACTCAAAAAATCTTTGTGAGTAACATTAATGCTAAGTGTATGATAAATTTACACCTTAACCTATTAGTTAATTACACACTGCAAGATTCTCACCCACAAATTATGATTAATGTTTCAGATTCTTCTCACGGACGGTTTTGTTCGGGGTACTTTATATGAAACTTAGGTAAGAAACCTGAAGTATTTTAACTAATTAATTATCATCTCAGCATACTCATTAAGTAGCAATTAATATAGCAAGAAAAAAATTGTTTGAAATTTAGTCTCAACCCATATGCAACATGAATCGTTCCCATCTTCAAAACTTGACTGTGGACTCGGGGGGACACTCTATTGGCAAGTATATTAAAAGGTAGAAGGGCTAAAATGTTTTGGAAGTTTCTGCGAATGGGTATTAGCACCTGAAAGTTTTCAAGAGAGCATACACATCCCATAAGTGTCACCTCTCCATTTAAAAAACACTAATAGTCAATGTCTGTTGACTAAATATGCAGAGGTGATATGCCTATGTGACATTCACCCAATATTTTTTTTTCCGTGTCATTTGTTTTAGTAGGAAAAAATTTAAAAAATTCAGATCTCTCTCCCCATCTCAACAGACCTGCAATAATTTGTCACCCATACCCACAAGAATTTCCCTGCCCTTTTTATCACACAAAGGAAAAACAAAGGGATGGATTGATGAACTAACAAAACCCATTGACTCAGAAATGAAGATCTTAGTATGTCTTAAGGAGAAAAGGGGGAAAAACAAGGAACAAGAAGGAGGGGGAGAACGCGGTCTTTATATGAAGACAGGATTATTACGTCAATATTTTTGGGACAAATCAGGGCACACGAGTTGCAAAATAAAAAGGATAAAAACCCTAGCTTTAAACAGGGCCTGTTTGGGAACTCACCTAATGGACTTATTATCCCATTAGATGGGATAATAAGTCCATCAAAAAAATTATGAGTGTTTGGGAACACTTCTTATTTGATGGGGTTTTTTTTTTTTTTTTTTTGAAGCTACATCATGGAGCTTAGTATCCCATCAACTTTTTCTCCATCAATTTTACATGTGGGCCCCATTTGTAAATGACCTTCCCACCCTCCCCAATTCATGCCTCTCTCCTCTGATGATATGATGTCTTCGTCTTTTTAAGCTAAATTTTGGATGATATGTTTTTCCTTTATTCTCCAGTATTATGAATTTTCCAATTCTATCGCCATCTTCTTTCCAATTCTATCGCCCTGTTTCACATGAAAATTTTGAAATGAAATTTTGATTTGCCCTGTTCAGTATTACAAATATGAAATTTTGAAATGAACTTGTAGGGACTAGGTTTATTTAAGCATTTCATTGTGTTGTAATTTATTTAATGGAATTTTACTATTTTATTTAGAAAATTTATATTTATATTTAATTTTTTATCCTAAATTATCACATTTTATACAACACATATGTGTGTGTGAATTGATTCATGTCCTTTTCGTCATTTTCCATCTCATCTATCTTTTTAAAAGCTATGCCAAACAAGTTCCCATCACAAACAAAAGCCACTTCCAAGCATCGCTTATCCCAAACACAAATCACATCAAAAAAAGTACATCAAGAAAAGTCCATCGAAACAAAAGCCACTTCTACTAAAGCTATCCCAAACAGCCCACAAATAGTGATGAGTGATGAGGTTCGGGAATGTGGAAAAGCCCACGGGTCGAATAAATAATGGATACCATCAATTGGGCAATCCCCAAGTGGAAAATCAAATCAATCTGAACACACCCTCACAAATAAGCCCTTGAATAAGGAAGCACAAATGAAAAAAAAATTCCATCCACTTTGAAACCTACCAAACAAACTCAAAATTGTAGAAAAAATAGATGGAGAATCGAGAAGAAAAAAGAGATCAAGAAGCAGAAGAAGATTTGGATTTGATTTTCAGCTTCAATTTGCAGACAGCTTGGGTTCGATTTTCAAGAAAACGTGACCTCAGATTTTTTCCCCACACTCATGTGGGAACTTAGTTCTCTCCGCCAAAGTGTGAGAGTGGAGTTCTCTCCGCCAAAGCGTGAGAGTGGTTAGGGTAGAGGTACGGAGGGACGTGAGTAGGAGCTAGCTGAGGCACGATGATAGGACAAAACTTTATAGCCTATAGACTCCGCAAGTGCACGGGCTGTATCAAGTAATAAAGAGTAAGTAAAGTATCGTTCCCACGAGGACTTAGTATCCACAACTTCAGTTAAGCATTCATCTCACAATTTCGTTTAAGTTGAGCAAATTAGATTGAATTTGATTAATAAAAGAAATTAAAACTAAAATTAAAATAATAAAAACTACCACACTAATCGAATGAGCAACCTAGAGTCATTAATCCCTTATTTGTTTCTTTGATTTTATCCCCACTAAATTAATTTTGACTTAACTTACTCAGCTAATCTAGAGTACCAATGTCTATAAATGCCTTCCATTTATATACCTATCTTAATTAATTATGTAATGCCTCACACAACTAAATAAGATGCGTTTTAGATCGGGCTCACTCTAATTTGATTATGCGGAGCTTCTAGGTATATGCCTATCCTAGACGCAAATTAGATTAAAACCTAATTCCCCATTAAATTTAAACCTAATTCCATATTATTTAATCCTAAGGTCAATTTAGGATTCCCTCTTCTAAGTTCAACCCTAAATCTCTAAAACATGCTCAGTGATGGCCAATTAATAATCAATAACAATTAAGATAAGATTAAATAAACTGAAATAAAATTAAGCAAAACTAATTCATGGGAATATTACCGAGAACCCAAACAAGTTCATAGGTTCTCTAGGTTGAAAAGACAATTTAGCCACACATGGCTAAAACCAAATCCATAAAATAATCAAATTCGGTTTAGAGAATGAAGTAAAAGAAATAGGTAGGAGATCGTTGAACTCAGCGAGGAAGACGACGAACACTGTTTGCTCCTCTGCTCCCTGAACGTTGTCCACGCTCTCGCACGTTCCGTTCCTAGCTTACGCTGTGTTGTGCCGTCTCCTTTATATATATTGCTTACGTAATCTTTATATATCTCCCTCAGGTTATCCGTTTCTAATCCTTTTCTCTTTTATTAGATATTAGTTTATCACAATATAATATCTTCAATAACCAACAACCCGAGAATTGCTTCTTGTGGGGTCCATGTTTCAATCTTTTCTAATTGAAGATAATATCTCCTTTGTAATCTTTCTAATTCCTCCCGCCACGTGTATCTTGAATCCATTCAAATCTCAAATCTTTAATTCCTTTGTCTTTGTCATGATATATATATATATATATAATTAGCATCATAATATCTCTAGCACAATAAAATAGGATATCAATAGACTTTCTGTTATAATATTCTTTTATCCTATATTTAATTAAAAGATAGATAAATAAATAAAGATATTAAATAGGTATAAAATATTAATAAATCCAACTCATTATATCATGAAATATATACCTATTTAATTATAAAATATATACTTATCACACGACGGAGCGTGTGCGTAGTAAGGGCGAAGATACAGAGGCGTGCGTGCAAGGCTAGTTTGGCAATTTAGAGACAGACAGAAACCTTCATCGTAGCGAGATGGATGAAGATCAAATTTCATCGCCGTTAGTGTGGAGGGAGGCAAAATCAGAGAGAACGCTTATCGGTAAGGTCTTGTCGAATAAATCATATACAAGATCTACCATGGAGGCAATCTTGCGGAAGGCGTGGAACTTATAGGAAGGCTTCGATGTGATCGAGGAAATCTTGAGGAATGAAGGAGCAGAAATTGGGCATATTACCAGGAAGAAGGAGGAGGTGAGACAGAGAAGATTGTTGGAGGAATCCCAGAAGGTCAAGAAGGAAGCCTCGAAAAAGGAAGACGACCTGTTTTCCATCAAGATTGTCAATACTTCATTTGACAAGAGGAAAGAGGGACTGGAGACAAACACATTTAACAACCAGCGGGTTGATGAGGATGATGAAGTCTCTGTTTCTATCAAGAAGCAAGTAAAGTCAACTAGTCAGGCTAAAGGGGAACGAGGTGATAATAAGGTGTCTCAAGTTGAGAGTATCCCTGTGCAATCGGAGATAGCAGAAGGAGCGTGTTCATCTCTAGAGAGGGGAAGTCATTCGATTACCATGGCTCCAAAAGATTCCTTACAGGAAATTCGTAAGGATCCTCTAATTGATTCTTTAGCTATGGTCCTATATTGTGAAAATGATATGAGCAACGTGATCACGGGGATAAATAATCTCAGAATAAAAAGGAAGGCTGAAGAAGATTAGGTGGGGGAGAGTTCGAAGAGAAGGAAGCTTGTTGCGGAAAACCCCTGTCCAACACCTGATATCTCATCTTATGCTAGTAAACTGAGGAAAGCCAAAGCTAAGGCGAGAAGGTGTACCAGGAAGAAGTTTAAAGGAAGTAAGGAGAATGTCCCATCTGAGGTTGAGGAAGTGGATGAAATGGTAGATGGTTCTAAGCATGACAGTCCTGTAATTTCTGAATTCACTTTCAAGGCTGGAAGTGGCAAAAGAAAGAAGATGACTGTTTAAGGTAGTGGTGGGTGGCGAAAGCGGCCACCCATGCATCATGAAGATGATTTCCTGGAACTGTTAGGGCCTAGGGAGAGCCTTGACAGTTCATAACTTGAGGGATTTAGCGAAGAAACACAATCCTTCAATAATCTTCCTAATGGAAACAAAGATCTGTTCTAGGAGAATTATGAAAATTAGGCGCAGATGTGGCTTCGATCATGAGGTGTATGTTGAACTGAGAGGGCTAGTTGGGGGCTTGGCAGTTTGGTGGAGAGATTGTATATCTATTACAATTCTATACAAATCTTAAAACATAATTCATGTTGTTGTTGAGTCAGAGGGGTAAAATGTCCTAGGCTTATTACTTTTGTCTATTGGCCACCGAAAGAAAAAGAAAGAAGGCTGACTTGGGACTTGATGAGGGGCTTGGCTGTCAACATATCTGAGGCGTGGCTTTTAGTGGGTGATTTCAATGATCTGGCTTCACAGTCTGAGAAAGAAGCTGGCAACCCGCGGGCAATGCGGAAAATAATTAACTTCCAGAAGCTCCTGTCTGATTGCAATTTGATGGATTTGAGTTCAAGGGTTCTAGATTTACATGGTGCAATAAACGTCATGGCGCGATCGTGCGAGAAAGACTGGACAGGGCAATGGGAAATGTGGAGTTTAGGGAAGAGTTCGATTAATTAGGCTCAGCATGACGAGTACTTACAGGTTGTGGAGGAGGGTTGGAATGGGGTAGAAGGCAACGTGGCAGACAGATTGCTGGATCTGATCAGGCATCTGGAAGCGTGTAAGAAAAGATTATTGGCCTGGAGCAAAAGGACATTTCCTAATTTTAGGAAAATCATCGATCATTTCAGGCGTAAATTGCAATCTACAGTGAAGGGCCTTTGAATGATGAAAAACTAAAAGAAGTTGAGGAGCTTTCCACGATGCTTGAGGAAGCTTGGATCAAAGAAGAAACATACTGGTTACAATGTTCGAGAATTTCCTGGCTGAAGTGCGGTGACAAAAATACCAAGTTTTTCCATAATAATATGTTGCAGAGGCGTCAAAGGAATAAAATTCTGAGGCTCAAAGATGAAAGCAGTATGTGGTTAGAGGAGAAGGAGGAAATTAATAATGCTTTCAGTGTCTTCTATTAGAATTTATTTCAATATGTGGGGACACGTCCCATGTCCCAAGCCTTGTCTTACATTGATAAGAAAGTTACAGCGGAAGATAACACATTGCTGATGATGCCTGTTTCAAATATGAAGATTGAGAATGCTGTATTTCAGTTAGGTGCTAACAAAGCGCTAGGCCTTGATGGGTATTCGGCCTTATTCTACTAGTCTGCATGGAAGCAAGTTGGTAATGAAGTCTGCGGACTGGTACACGACTTCTTTGAGGGGAGAATCAGTTTATCACAGATAAATTCAACCAATATTGTATTAATTCCAAAGGTGGATAAGCCTGAAGGAGTGCACCATTTCAGACCTATAGGGCTTTGTAATGTCACATATAAAATCATTGCGAAAATCTTGTGCAATAGGATGAAGGGATTGCTGAATAGAATTATCTCACAGAGTCAAAGGGCTTTTATAGCTGGCCGAGTAATCCAAGATAATATCTCAATTACACATGAAGCCTTTCATTACCTGACACACAAGAAGACAAGTGGTAAATGGGAATTCGCACTTAAAATAGATATGAACAAGGCCTACGACCGTGTGGAGTGGGATTTTCTTGAAGTGGTTATGTTAAAACTGGGATTTTGTGGAGGTTGGGTAGACTAGATTATGGGGTGTATTACCATTGCTGCGTTTAACTTGCAAGTGGATGGGCATAAGGTGGATGCGTTCATTTCGGGGAGAGGTGTGCGTCAAGGGGATCCGCTTTCACCTTATATGTTTATTTTAGCCTCAGAAGTCCTATCACTGATGATTCAAAGGCATGTGGAGAACAAGGACTTGAGAGGTATAAAGTTAGCACGTAATGCTCCGGTTCTATCCCATTGCTTTTTCACAGACGATGCAATTCTCTATGCCAATACCGAGGAAGTAAATTGCAAAGTTGTTAAGAAAATCCTGGAGGTGTATTGCGAGGCATCAAGCCAATTGGTGAATCTGGAAAAATCTTCTCTGTTCTTCTCAACAAATACTCCTATGGAGGTCAAAGAGAAGGTGGCAGCTTGTATGGGTGTTGTGCATTCTGAACAGTCGGGAAAATACTTGGGTCTTCCAGTGGTTTTGGGAATGTCCAAGGCTGCTGCTTTGGCATATATAAGGGACAGAATCGGACTTAAACTTCAGGGCTGGAAACATAGACTGCTGACGTTTGCTGGGAGGGAGACTTTGATTAAAGCCGTGGCCAATTCCATCCCGACATACCCTATAACTTGCTTCCTTTTCCCTAAGAAGTCGTGTATGGAGATTGATGGGTTAGTTTCCAATTTTTGGTGGGGCCAGAATTCTGAGTCTCACTCTATACACTGGAAAAGTTGGACAATATTTGTCCAAATCTAAGTTGGATGGTGGCATGGGCTTCAGAGATTTACTATGCTTCAACAATGCCCTTTTAGCAAAGACCGCGTGGCGGTTACTGACTAATCCTAGGGACCTTTGGTTCAGGATTATTAAAGGAATATACTTTCCAAAAGAATCCTTTCTTCATGCAAGGAAAGGAAGGCATGCCTCTTGGGGCTGGGTAAGTCTCTTGGAGGGTCGAGACTTGTTGCTAAAGAAGCTTCTCTGGAAGGTAGGTACAAGTTCCTCTATTAATGTTTGGAAAGACTCTTGGATTTGTGGTTTGGAGGGCAATAAGCTATCACCCAGGACTGTACCTGAGGAGGAAGTTGACATGCTGGTTAGTGATATGTTTTGTGATGGTCGCTAGGATTTAAGGAGGATTGACCCATGGATTAGTAAGGAGGAGAAAGAGCTTATCTTGCAAACGCCTATTTCTCCAAATACCTAGAGGATCGTGCAGTTTGGACGGCTAACAGAGATGGAGTTTACACAGTGAAATCTGGTTACTGGGTGGCTAAAGCTCTAGTGAAGGGGGATCCTGTCAAAGACCCGGGTACGTCTTACACTATTCCAAATACCTTAAGGAAAAATATATGGAGTTTAGTGGTGACTTTTAAAGTCCAACATTTTGTGTGGCGTACATGCGTGGGTGTAGTTGTAACAAGAGCTACCCTGTTTAAGCGCAAATGTGCTGATAGTCCTATGTGTCCTATCTGTTTGACTGAAGAGGAAACTCTTGAACACTTGTTATTCTTATGCCCAGGGCTAAGTGTTGCTGGTTTGGGTGCCATCTGGGGATCAAATTCAAAAAATGGACAATGAAACACTGTGACACATGGCTGTGTGATATGTTTTGTGGGGCTGATATGTTAGATGACTATGGTAAAGCTCTGTTTGCTGTTATGTGCTGGTGGATTTGGAAGAAATGATGCCAATGGGTGTTTAATGGGGAGTGGCCAGATGCAAGAGAGGTTATACTGCTGGTTAATATGCAAGTGGAGGAATTTTGGAGATCAAAAGAGAAGAGAGAAGAGGGTCCTAAGAGGATTTTTACTGAAGGTTTGATAAGAAACATGAAGTGGGTTCAACCGACTATGGGTACAGTCAAAATTAATTCAGATGGTGCCTACATGTAACCTCGGGTGCTGTGGGAATTGGGGTGGCTTGTCGCAATGCCGAGGGGGAATTTTTGGGAGATATGGGTAAGCAAGTAGTGGCAAGTTCCCCTCTCTTGGTAGAAGGTATGGCTCTTATGGAGGCGCTGCGTCTCAGAGGTAATTTTCCTGATTATCTTGTTGTTTTTGAAACTGATTGTGAGATCTTGTATAGATTAGTTAAGAATAAAGTAGTGGGTGGCTGTGACTGGCGTTGCTGGGATCTTGTGAAGGAAATCCAAGACCTGTATGAGTCTTCGGATGGAGTTTCGTTATCTCTTGTTTGCAGGCAAGGGAACAAAGCTACCGACAAGCTAGCAGCTGATGCAGCAAAGGGAATGAACCAGCATGATTGGCTGGATGCACCAACATTCCCTTTAAGCACCATTCTGGTTTGTGATTCTCTGCTCGCCAAGAAGCCATGTGACAATATTTTTGTTCCAGGTAATAGGGAGGGAATAGGTTAAAGGATAGATTCATCTTACTGCTACTCTAGTATAGGTTTTAGTTTTGCATTAGATTGTTCGCTAGTATAGGTTGGTAAGAAGTGTGCTAGGTTGTAATGATAGGTTTTTTGAGATTTTCTTGGCTTCGGCTATTAGTGATTGTATTCCTGTTTTGTGATTAATAAAATTGACTTTTTGGCCAAAAAAAGAAAAAGAAAACGTGACTTCACAAGCGGTTAACAAACCTTAATTGGAGAAATATACTAATTTTTCTTGAGAATTACAACCCACAATAGGATTACAACAAATCCTTCTTACATGATTATACTAGAGTAAATACCCTTTTGGGTCCCTGAAAAAAACACGGACCCCATTTTCGTCCCTAGGGACTAAAATGGGACATTTTTATGGACTAAAAAGGGGTTTTTGGAAATTTTTGAGGAACCAAAATGTTCACCAATCAACCCTTATTCGTCCTTTTCAAGGACTAAAAAGGGGTTTTTTGTTGTTTGAGTGACGAAAATGGGGTCCCTTTTTTTTTTTTTTTTTTTTTTCGGGGACCCGGAAGGGTATTTACTCATTATACTATTAACCCTAAACACTCTAGATTTAATGAAAGGTGAAGACTTAAGTTAACCTCCCTCATATAGGGTGAGAATCCTATCATCCTTTACACTTTAATCCATACAATAGGCATTCATTTATAAGGTATAACAATGATTAACTACTTCATTAATATCTTAACTAACAAATAAGGATCTCAACTAACTAATGATCTTATATATCTCCAACATGCTTTGCTCAAGTTGACACTTCTTATATTCATGAAAGTGTCAACTAATCAATACAACAAATAGGGTTTAATGAAGTGAGATTAGACCAATCATTTTATTCTTGTGAATAACACAACAATACTTTTAGGAGACTTCTTCCTCTTTGCCTTCATAAAGACCTTTTCCTCTTTTACTTTCATGGAGACAACTTGTTCTTGGTCAAGCCATTTTTGAGTCCGCATATCTTCAACACGCTCTTCCACGATGAAGCGCAAACTAATTCATTCTTCTTTAATTTTTTTATTATCAATATTCTTCTTTAATTGACTACTCCAAATTCTTTAGTAGATATTCAAATTTCTTGAAGCCACTATTATAAAATATAAATTTTACTTCCCTAAAAAACGTTCATTTTTCAAAAAGGGAAGTAAAAAAATAAATGAGGTGGCATTTTTATAATTATAGGCAGGAATTGTGACATATTGTGTGTCCCTTTTACTTGAAAAATGTCTTAATTTACAAAGAAAATGCCAAAAGTAGGGACTTTTGGCATCCTAACTCTAAAAGGGACACCAAAAGTAGAACATCTGGCACCAATAGCACTACTTTTGCCGTCTCTCTTAGGATTGAGATGCATAAAGTGGTTTTTTAGAGTCCTTAATTTAAAATTGGGACGCCTAAAAATTTAAACCACCCATGTGACACCTTACTCCCACAAGCAACCCCACTTCTTATACATCCTCCAACATCACTTGTCAACATCCTTTAGCTCTGGCTTGTCCCTTTGCTTTCGCTACCTCTCTCACTTACTTTGAAGTTGCCTTCATCCTCGCCTGCTCTGATAGGTCCATCTGTGCTTCTTATCTCCGACAGCCTTGTCGTTTTAGCGAGAATGGTCTACCTAGTAGTGGAGGCCAACAGAAAATGCCCATTCAGCTCCCTCACCGCTAACGAATTCTACACTCATCACTCAGTGAGGCATGGCTCCAAGTTCATCACCAACTCTCAGGGCCTCAAACTCTTCACTCAGTGGTGGACGCCGCTCCCTCCCACCCCTATCCTCGAGATCATCGCCCTGGTCCATGGTTTCACCTGGTTGACCAGATGGTTCGTCCAGCTTACTACCGTTCACTTCACTAAGGCCAGATTTGCCACTTGCGCCATTGATCACCAAGGCCACAGGTTCTCCGATGGCCTCGTTGCTCACATCCTCGACATTAACCCAGTGGTCAGCGACTGCATTTCTTTCTTCTTTTCCTTCGTTCCCACTACGACTCTTCTCTTCCTTCATTCCTCTACTCTGAATCTCTTGGCGGCGCTATCTCACTCCTTATCACTCTTCTCCATCTCGATTCGCTTGCTAGCGCATCCAAGCCATGGGATGGGATTATCCTCAATAGCGCCATGTGTAGGATTATGTGAAGTTCAAGCTGTTGTGGCCACTCAAGTGAAGAGTTATTGAGGGTCTGGAGAGAGTTGTAGGGAAGGTACGAAGAGGTGGAGGTGTTGTTCCTTATCGTGCACGGTGACGATGATGTCATCTGCGATCCTGCTTGTGTAAAGGAATTGTACGCATGCACCGTATGTCTCTTAAGGCATCCTTTTTTTAATGGACATTGTTCCCAGACTTTACTACGTCGCTCATATAGGCATCTCCCTGAAAAGGGACATAGAAAAGGCTTAAAAATAGACATTAAAAGTGTTTGCTATAGTAATGACCCAAGCACATTTAGCCTGATCATCATTTGTTTAAAGAGCCCTGGTCTGAGTGACCATTGTCTACTTCGGAATCATGGTACATGGTAGACTTTCAGGCCCCCAAACATGTATCAAATACCACAACATTCTCCACACAAATGTAGCACAGCTTCCAACAATGCTATTAACACTGCTTCAACCTTTCTTTTGCATGTCTTCACACTTGCACCAGTCACAACCCATATAACCTTTGAATCTTTGACTGTTACAACTTATTTTCTTCTTGAAGATCAATTGATTGCCATCTTCACGCCTTGTAGAATCCAGTTTTATCATCAGAAGTCAACAACAATTTTAAAGCCACAATAGCTACAATAAAACTATGGAGTACTTCTGCAACTCATCAAAGTTCTCTTCAAACAAGTCTCGATAAGTTCCCTCTTATGGTTTATATTGCTTGTGATCTTAGGGTCCACATATTTTTCTTTTCTAAATGATAATGTGATACACACCAAATACATACAGTTATTCTACATATTTTGTGGATCGGGTGTCCTGCAATTAGATATTGAGGTCATATCCTACTACTCTATATCACATTACTCCAAACTAGCATCTTTCATCTCAAAATAATACTCTAATCCAAATTTGATTGAACTGTGGTGAAGATGCAGAGAAATCTTGCACTGGAGAGGAGCAATTGTTGATAATAGCGAGCACATCCTAAGAGACGTAGAATCTATCTCCGGTCCCATCGAATGATGGCTATGCAAAACGTCGTTGAGGGACAAGTGGAAAAGACAAAGATTTGGGCTTGAGCATCAATGATGTACTCGATAATGATGGGCTCTCCGATTCTTGCACCCGCAAACCTCCAATTTGGTAGTTTCTTGAACGAGAGGTTAGGGACCAAGCGGCTTCTTTGACGGTGGCAAGATCAACATTATGCCCCTAATCTAAACGTTGACTTCGATATCAGCACACTAATTTGGGCTTGGTTCAACGGAAGGAGGCTTTGACGGCGATGTTATCTTGAAAGTTTCAGAGAGCATCGACAAACCAAGGCGGAAAAATAAGAAAACCTGGGCTTGGTTCCAAGAATCTTCGCAGTGTTGGGCTCAAAACAACCCTTTATCAACCCAAAATCAGCCTTCATATACCATGTTAACAAAATCAGAATTTAGAGAAATATACTAATTCTTCTTAGGAATTATAAGCCAATATGGCATGAAAACAAACATTTTCTTAAGGTGGTTATACTATTAACCATAAACTCTAGAATTATTAAGAGTTGAGGACTTAAGTTAACCTCCTCATTTAAGGTAAGAATCCTACCATCTTTCACACTTTAATCCATACAATTAAACCTTTATATAGGGTCTTATTAATGATTAACTATCTCATTAAAATCTTAACTAATTAATGAGTATCTCAAGTAACTAATGATTTTATATATTGTACCATGCAAAAACAAGAAACACAGAATACTGTTCCTGTGGTCTGAAAGCTTTATCAACATGTATCGGATCTAGATACAGTGATAATATTGAAAGTTTCCTTTTACATTTTTTAATTAATAATCTTCGAGATAATAATGGTACAGAACATTAGTTAGACCCGCTCTCCTTTATAATATAAGTAGTTTCTAGAAGAATTGCTTAATCCATAATAATAGTCATTTGAAAAGGAATTAATACTTATTTATCAATTTTGCCCCATAATTAATATTCAAATATGGCTTTTTATATTTTTCTTTTCCCTTTAATATATACCTCATTTGATATGGATAAATTTTAAATTTCTTTCAATTTAGGATGAATTAATGAGTCAACTATTATATTTTTTAGTCCTTATAAATTAGTTAAAGTGACTTATATTATAGACAAAAAAGAGAGTATATATAATATAAATAAAAGACATTCCGTATATAGAGTACGGCAAAGATCACAAAACATAATAGTATAGACTTACACGTTAGGTTTGGGGAAGCCTAGGAGACAAGAAATCATAATTTGGTAGCCTAGAACAGAACTGGGCTTTATTTCCGGAAGACATGGAATGGGACCGAGAAAGACACGAGATAATTAAGTAAATACTTCCTTTTGCTTCTTTACAAATTAACAATTCTCACAAATTAATAAAAATAGTTAAATTTATTTTAAAATTTAAGTAATTTTCAATATTACATCTACTAATTATACTAAAGTCTAGTATTATATTAATTATTACTCTCACCCACTACCCTTTATTAATTATGGACATACATGAAAAAAATATTTAATGCTTTTTGGAAACAAACAAGTGCCTAATAAAATAGGGAAAATTATAATAAAGGACTTAGAGGAAAAATATTTATTGAGAAGGACCATAAAAATTGTAATTACTTAAAAGGACCAAATACAAAAATTAAAAATTAAAAATTAAAAATACTAAAATACCCCTTAGGAAATCTTCTACATTCCCTCATACATTCTCTCCCATATTCTATTTTTAAAACTAATACAAAGTTCTAAATTTCACTAAATTAAACAAAATATTTCTCAAATTTTCATTTTTCACAACTTTTCAATCTTTTCAAAATTATAATTTTTTAAAATCAACAAAATAATTTAATTAAAAATATATTTATATAATTTTAATAAAAATCAAGGTCTTTCATAATTTATTATATATGTTAAACTGAAAAATTTTATATGATTCATTTTTATTTTAGAAGAAATTAACGTGGGTTAAAAATTTATTTAATGTTAATAAAAATTTTAAAAAAATCTATTATATCTTGAAAAAACATGAAATGAATTTAGTTTTTATTTTTATAAAAAGCGCTTAATTGATATTTACATTGATACTTGATAATATAAATATGGCAACTTGATTATATATTATTAATTAAATTATCTATTAATTATATGAATATAGAACTTGTTGAAAATTAAAATTTAAAAAAATGTGAGTTTGAACTGTATAGTTAATTAAATAATATATTTATTCTAAATGAGTATGAAACATGGTGAAAAATAAAAATTAAAAAAGAGATATTATCATATTATATATGAATGATGGCTGTAATACCCAAGAATTTATAATTCTCATAAATACTATTTTTGGGCGAATAATACCTATTAGAAATAGGTGAATATGTGGTCTCAAAATTTAGTAGCTTAATTTAGGGAATTTTGTTCTAGAAGTAAATAAACCAAAAACCCAAATTTTCTAATTTGATTTAGATATCATAAAATACCCTAAGATTATTATATTACAATATAGTTTTATTTAATTATAGAAAGTCATAGAATGTTATGAAAATACCTAAATCAATTAAAGGAAATTACCAATAAATAAATGACAATTAAATTTACGTTAATTAAAATAATTTTATAAATGTCCATAATAAATTTAGTGGCAATTAAAAGTCATCAATTAGGGATATTTTAACTTAATGAAGAATCAAGGGCCAATTTTGAAATTATATTTAAGGATCATAAAATATGATATAAATACCATATTAAACTATAGTTCTCATATGAACAAATGAACAAGTTAGCTTGCACTAATTGGGATTAGTTGCAAAATAATCAAGAGGCAAAATAAAAGAATAAAATGAGGGTGAAATAATACTTTCCTAATTAAGCACTAATTTTCATGATTAGTTAAATCAATCAATCAAGAGAGAAAAAGAAAATTAAAGCAAATTTGATAAAGTTTGAAATCCTAAAGTAAATTGGATAATGGTTTGAAATCCAAGTAAATATCGATGTACACAAGTAAAAACTCAAAGCAACAAATAAAGTGAGAATTTATACAAATTTAAATAGTTGTGAAGAAGTAGGAACCCTGGAGAAAATATAAGGACTTATCTTGAACCCACGTAATTTAACCTCGAAAGTAAGCCTAGTAAAGGCTATTTTTGCAAACGTTGAAGAATAAGCTTAGTACAACCAGGGGAATCTAATTAGACCATAAATCTGGATATCCAACTACTAAACAAAAAGCATACTCAGAATTTAAAAGTATTAGTGATTGATCAGGCAACCAAAAATGAATTTCGTTAAAGCAAGGAAAAAGATGATGGAAGAGAGAGAGAGATTAAAATATATTATATTTTGTGCACATGGGGGATTTAATTTTGGAAATTAAGATAATTAGCTAAATCCAATGTAATTGTTTCTAACCAATGGGAAGCATTTGCTCACAAATTGTATCTTCATAGAAGCACAAATTAATATTAGCCATTGAGAAGAAAAGTTGATCCAAGGGATAAAATTCATGAGCTTTTACTATAAATAGAGGCCTTGCCTCTCCTCATTCTTCACACCAAATCAACCACCAAGTGGTGATTTCTAAGAAGGAGGAAGGAGTTCAAGAAGCTTCAAGAGGTAAACTTGTCTTTAGTTTTTAGTTTCTAGTCTTTAGTTTTTAGTTTCTAGTCTTTAGCTTTTAAATTCTTAGATAGAAGTAGTGTAGATCTTAAATATTCTAGAATAATTCTATTTACATGTTTCTATGGGCAAAATTGGCTTTATTTCGAAAAAAGGATGAGGGATGTTATATTGCAAAATTTCTGGAAGAGAAACATCAAAGTAACGAAGTTCGGCGAAATTTCATCGGTTCGGAATTTCTGGAATCAGCCATGAAAACGTCAGAATTTCATATTGAAATTATAGTAACCAAATTCTGGGAAAATTCATGGTTAAAATAAACATATATGGATTTTTAAATATGTCAAGAACATGTTAAAATGAGTTTTGTACAGGGAGGTAAAAATTCTCAAAGTTGGGCTACGAATTTCTGGAAAAATTCTGGGCAGAGGCTCAAAACTTAAGAACTGGGAATGATTCGTGTAATCTGGGAAAGGTTGAGTATTTTTACTTGAAACTAGACATCCCAAGGATTTCAAATAATTTTACGGATCCTCGTTTCGTTTTTTCTAGAATTAATTATGATTTTTTGAAGTTAGACGAAAAATCTGCCCAGAAACCGTGCCAGCGTTTTTTCTGAAAAATAAGGGAAATAAGCTGAAAAATAATTCCACCATGAGTAAAATGGTCATTAGTGACTAAGATATCTACTAAGATATTATTTGTGAATTAATAAATGTGATATTACTATTATAGGATAAGCGTGACCACAGTCCGATCAACGAACATACCAAAATCGTCAACGAAGGTACGGACGCGTACTGTAACACTAACTCTAATGCTTATGGTGTACATATATGTGATAGATGTATTCATAGACTCAAACATTGTTTTAAAGTTTCATACAGCTGTACACGGGTTATGGTCTTGATAACGCCGTTGAGTTTTCCTAGCGCTGAGGACACGATAGGCCATCGTGGCACTGGTGAATAGTGCAGACTAGAGATAACGGACATATGCAGTGGCTGTGTACCGTTATCCGGAAAAATCTGTTATGAGTTTTTATGTTGATTATTCTTTGTAATGTCATGAATATACGTAATGTCATGAATATCTGTCATACATAATTGTTACATAAGCATGAGGTTAACCGTTACTTGAGGTTCAATGGTAATTGAACCTCAGCCCTCACTATAGCTTCAGGGTTCGGAGGAACCAGGACCGAGGACAAGGGTAAACAGCACGCGTGAGGGCACGAGCGGAGAAGACTGTTATGAAATATTGTATCACCGTATTATTAAATATTCGGATAATTGTACCACTGTAATAACAACCAGACACACCGGCAGTGAAGGTTTATCAGATGCTCGCTCTTTTAAATTATTCCGATGCTCTACTTTGCTCAAACTATTTTGAAAACACTTTAGAAAATTGGGATGTTACAATGGCGGTCTTAGTTTTAATTTTAATCATTTTTTAATTATGAATACAAGAGATAATGTAGGAGGTTTGACTAAGGACAATTTAGTAATTATAAATTTATATTATGATGTTTAGTCCTTCTAAATAATTACAATTTTTATGGTTCTTCTTGATAAATATATTTTCCTCCAGATCCTTCATTATAATTTTCCCATAAAAATAACCAAATACATTTGTTAGTTAGTGGCTTATATAAGAACTAGATGGAGTATTAACCTAGGAAAAAATTAATATTACCTCATAAAAAGTATTAACCTAGTATCATAATAATTATTACTCTCACTCACTATTCTTATTAACTATGAGCATACATGAAAAAAATATTTAATCTCTTTAGAAACAAGTATTTATTAGTTGGTGACTTATATAAGGAAGAGATGGAGTATTAGCCTAGGAAAAAAACATCTATGCCCTACAAATTCTAGCATGTGACACATGAATGACTTTACTAATAAATATATATACAGCTGTTGCCCTACATCATCATCAGTCAGCCCTGTGATTTGTGACGTTAATACATCAAAGGGTTGTGTCGAAATTTCAAAGGGAGGCCTTTAGAGTTTAGAGCTCTTTTAGGGTTCAAAGGACCTTACCCATAAAACAGTCACTCTTATTATTCCTACCTTAATTTCATTTCAACACGGCAATGAAGGCTCCTTTATATATATAAATTTCCTTTTTATCGATCTCTATATATGTCTTTTGAATACTTTTACAGAATCCAAATTTATTCTGCAGAATATCTGCTCTTAGTCTTGGCTGCATCATTTAACTACTACCACCTGCCTGCAACCACATGATCAAGCAATATGATATAATTCCTTTGATTTTTGAGTATAGATTCTGTCCCTTCGTCAACTTTTTCACTAGATTAGGGTCCTGACTTTAAAGGCTCTTAAATTATGTTGTTGGCCTTGGTTAATACGGCTTTAGTTTTTTATCGGTTCTTCATCGAAATACATAATGTCTTTGAATTCTACTCTGAAAACTGTTTTTGTACGTATGGATCCTAGGCTGATTTGCTTTACTTTTCTTTTCTCTCTTTATGGCTTCCTTAACTATAAATACTACCACCAATCATTAATATAATAACTAGATGACTAATTTAAATAGATTAAAGAAATTAGTTGTATTAATCAATTGTAAAAAAATATAGTTTGGTTTTCCTAAAATATTATATTTCATTATCCTTAGATGTAAACTAAACCCCTTAATGTATGCAATTAATAAGGATATTCTAGGAAAAATCATAAATCTGAGAGATAAATGAGATTGAGATTTTATATTTAGGATAAAATATAACTCTCGACGAGCTCTGATATTATAGACCATGAGTTGGATTTTACCGACACTTTGATTCCACCAAGGGTTTGGTGTTAATTTGAGCTTGAATATAATATGTTTGCAAAGACCGATTGTTGAACATTATATTAACATTTAGCTAAGCACAAGTTATGCTTGTAATTTATTACGAACGTAATTTATTACCATTGGCCTAGATGCCAAAAAAAAAAAAAAAAAAAAAATCTCGTTGAACTAAAATAAATAACGTTAAGTTCTACGAACGTAATAAAAACTCTAACACTTTTTTCCATAAATTTAATAAAACATCAATGAAAATGACATTTTTTTAAAAATGAATGTATCTCTCTCTCTCTCTCTCTGTCTCACACACACACATGTTATGCTTGTAATTTATTACGAGTATATGTTTTAATACATTTGGGTTTTGTTCTGTGTGAACACACCTAATTAGTCGTTACTTAATATGCCGTGAGATGTATTCCATTATAATTTTTATATAATTTGTATGAAAGGGACACCAAATATTTTATCCTTACAATTGGAGGTGTCGTCCTTTTTTATCCTTTTGGGTGTCAACGATATCTTGTTATTTGTATTGTAATCTGTATATACTTTATTCAATTCATAAGAATGGATATAAATATCAATGGCTAAAGTAGTGAAGATTTTAATTATAGGGGCTACATCAATTCACCATAAAGAATTAAAAACAATCTGGAATTACCTATCTTCTTAAGACTAATAATTCTTGAAGAATAATTGGTTACAAATTATGTAATGCAATAATGGAATCTTAAGTAAAGAAATAATTACCAAATTTAAATATATCATAATATATTTAATTAGTTATTATATATGGAAGTCATTGTCAATAGGCTGTTGGAAAACTATTGAATTCTACGTGCTATATCATTTTATTCATGTGCTTTAATTTTTTTTTTAAAAACATAAGAAGTTCGTAACATTAGCAACTGACAACGACTAAATTAATTTTAGAACTGAGTGAGTTGTTATTCCTCCCGTCAAGTGCTAAATACAAGAACCAGTAGAGATGCTTGCTTTGACGTTAAATATAACACATTAATTTAGTTTATTTTTAAAATTTATAATTATTTTTTCAAACTCTCCATAATTAATTATACATATTAAGGGATAACTTTTTATCAAGAGAAAGTTTTCAATGCAAATGACTAAAGGGATATTTTATAAAAATCAATAAACATTATTTAAAAATAACCAACTTAACTAATTTTTTCAATCTTTAGAGGGAGTATAATTAAAATGTTACATTGATTGAGCAATATGCATCCCCAATTACAAGTTAATCATACGTGCATATCTAAAATTAAACTAACAAATTTTGGTTGAGGTGATAAGTGGTCTTCCCCTTGTAAGGAGATAAACACAAGTTCAAATCATGACAGGGGTGGAAATACGTCGAGATATCTAACATGGACTTATAACCTAGCCTACATAAAGCTTAACTAATTTAGTAAATATGCCAAACTCCAACATATTTTTAGGTATATTTAAATAAACAAGTCATGCATATTTTCATAAGGCCTAGCCTATAAGCTTACAGACTTAACCTATTTTAAGTTTTTAACTTATTTATAAAATTATCAACTTAACTTTTATCTTAGGTTTTATAGTACATCGTTATTCATGCACACTCAACCCTTGCATTCGTTAGTCATTCAACCCTATCTCTCCTTTATGATATCACTTGAGCTGTTAATGCTAGTGTACTCCCTCTCTCTTGATTTATATCATCCGCTAAAACGTAATAATTACTGTAAGTTTATTTTAGTGCTAAATGAAATAATATAATCTTATTAAGAAGAGTTTGTCCCATTTTATTTGGAAAAAAATTGAAAAAGAAAAGTGGTAAAATCTAATTTTACATATCGCTTGTTATTATTATTATTATTATTATTTTTATATAAAAATAGTGACAAAGTGTGCAACCACTCGAAATTACGTTAGGCGCCTAAGCGAGGACCTCTCCCAAGAAATTTTTTGCATTCACAAGGGTTTGAAACCAAGACCTCTTGCTTAAGAGACCAGAGCCCCTTCCACTCAAGCCAACTTCCGCTAGTACATATCACTTGTTATGATTGGTCCCCTTTAGAAAATATATCTCATTTTCAATTGTTTTTCTTATTCCTACTTATTCGAGACAACTATTGTTATTAATCATCTTTTTTCTTTTACTTGCTAAACCTTTATATTATGACGAAAATGGATCTTGTGCTTTGAAACATAATGCATTATTGTAAATAGGCTTGAAGGGTTATATATGAATTTGGAGAATAGGCTTTTAAGCATATTTAGAGACTTACATTTTAAGTAGGCTTTTAAAAAGGCTTCAAGCCTTTTGAAGGCCCAGGCCCGGGCCTAAAAAAACCTATATACAGTCTTAGGCTTTGAATCTCTGTTGTAGGCCCAGATCTATTGAGGTAAAGCTTAGCCCAGCCTAACCTATTTCCACCCCTAAATTCTGGAAAACGCACTTGTTAATCAAAAACTCTTTGTGCTATAAGCCTTGAAGGGGAAATCCTCGATTAAAGCAAATAAATATGTGCATATATCAAAGTTTTATTGAATTCAAATCAATGTCGGATTTTTTTTTTGGGGGGGGAGGCTAGGGTGGGCCCCCCTAAAGTAAAAAAAAAAAAAAAAAAAAGAAAAAAAAAAAAAAAAAAAAGCTTGAGAATTAGAATGATCATTACGAGCATATTGAAGAACATGAAGACAACACTTTATTTAACAAGGGGCTAGCGTATTACTGGGATTCTGCTTAATATGAACTAGAATGTTCTTATCCAAGTGACTTATAGTTTATGTACATATGTTCATTACATTTGTCCTCTTGAGATACAATGTATAATAAGAAGATTATTCGGCTTTATGCAACAAATGTAATATGGCTTCGTGGCATTTTGTGTTTCAAGCAAAGATTATAGTTGTTGCTGTGTAAAATTGTAAAATGCATCAAGAATGAAAATGATAAAACAGAAATCAGATTAATTTTTTCTTATTAATGGTATTATACATCTCAATTTCCGAAAAATTTAATATCAACTAAAAAGTGCATTCAATGTTTATTGTTGACTCTAGGAGAGTTCATATTGATTGACTTTATTGTTATAAATTGTTTGTCTAAGAATTGCACATTTCCATAAAAAATTTTTTTCAACTCCTATACACAAGGTTGTTAAAATCGTGAGTTTAAGTAAACTCATGACAATAATGTAAACTCGTAAGAGTTTACTTTCACTATTAAATATGTATTAATAGTGAATAATAAATAATTAAAATATAATAAAATGACACAAGTTTAAGGGTGAGTTAGCACGAGTTTGTAAGTTTGAAACGTAAAAACGGTAAACTAAGTATATAAACTCTTAAGTTTAACCGAGTTTACAATGATCACGAGTTTACCAGTGACTCGACTCGATTTGATAAACTAGAAACGTAAAAACGGTAAACTTGGAGAGTTAACTCGCGAGTTTGACAACAATGCCTATACACTTTACTTTATAATCTCGCCCCCCTCATCTACAAATCCGGCTCCGCCCCGATTGAAATATTCTTTTATCCTTGAAATTTATAGATTCTTCTGAAGGTAAAAAAGAAAAAAAAGTTGTCTAGTTTTAAATTAAAATCATGCTTTTCAAACCAAAATTTGAAATTATAGTACATTTATACTTAAAAAAGAAGGAAAGAAAGAATGTCTGCATACTTTACTCATAAATTATCCAAAAATTTATATTTGGTTTGTTAATTTAAGGTAACATATAAATATAATGAAGACAATATTTTAATTATTGAAAATTTAGAAATAAAATATGTGATATGAGATTTTGATAATTGCTTAAAGAAACATGCACCTAATCTTTTGCTTTTGTTTTTCAACGTTATGATGTCCTTCTCTCTTATCTTTGTATCGTTAAGTACTATCCGATCCGAACTAGGCACTTCCATTGAATTGTGATTTCTCACGGGGTTTCTTTAAGATACATGATAAGATTCAAAGGATATTACGAAAATCATGTTTGAAAGTGACAAAGTATCATTAGAATTTTCTCCCCTTTTACACACACACACACACACATATATATATATATATATCTCAATCATTTTTCATATTAGGCATATCAATATCAATATATATTATGGATATAATAAAATGGTGTTTTTCACAAGTTATGAAAAAATATATACACATATATTTTTTCAAACTTTTTACAACAGATAAGAGCTTTTTTTTTAAAGTTTTTTATTAATTAATTATCACTAAATTATATATACAAAAACTACCCAAAATTTAGATCATGCATACTACCTTCAGTCCTTGATATAAGATACAACTAAATTTTTTTGTGAGATTAAGTAAGTTAAATAAATTACTTTAAAATATTTATATTTAATTTGTCCTTTTTATATCAAACTAATTTGTATGACTTATAAATTAATGTAATATAATAATATACAACATATATTATAATTAACTAACTTATTTAGCTCCCTTAATCTCTCAAAAAAATATAAATGTATCATATATTAAGGACCAAATGTGGCAAATAAAATCTCTTAACATTTGAAACTTCATAATAAACTTTTATATTATATTATGAGCTTGTAAATCTATGTGGATGACCCTAGCTACAAATTATACATCTTCTCAAACTTTGTATATATACATATAGCCCTCTCAAACTTGGATTGATATGTACAAACTTTATAAACATTAAATTCTGCATGAATATAAGAATTTAGGGGGTTCATGGTAAACTTCAAATGTTAAAGAGGTTATCTTAACGCAGTCAAAAATTTAAGAGAGTTATGTACAATTTAACCTTAAAATATTATATTCATTTTGGTTGAGCCTTTCCCTTTGGCTTGGTAAGCCTAGTTGGATAAGGAGAGAAAAATATATATAACATTTTTTTTTTTTTTTCAACTTTTCTCTCAAAAAGGGGAGATCTTGGGGATAAAATCCCTTCTTCTCACTTTTTTCTTTTCTCCATTTTCTCTCTTGACATTATTTCTCCTTTTAATTTTCCCTTATCAACCGATTGAATATTTGAGTATACATATATGACATAATTAAAAATTAACAAGCCATATGGTATTCATAAATCATGAATAATATGATTCATTTATTAAATCCCATGTAACAATGTACAGAACCACAGTATTACTTAGTTAGTGACATAAATAAGTAAATAAGTTTTTGAAATAATAAATTCATCATAGATTGATCTTTTTTTTTTTTAATTATTACTTGATCCATAAAGTAATTATAAAAAGATTCAATTTAATAAATTTGACAACCTTGAAAAAGTTAAACAACTTGCATCACACAATAAAAAAAATATGTAATAAAAATATCAAAATGGTATATATTTTAGAGAGAATGCCAATTAAATCCATTTGAAATACTAAATCTAAACTCAAGCCCACATTTTTAACAAATTCATAATCAGGCTAAGATAACAAATTAGGGATTTATGAACCTTGTAAATTTATCCCAATGCCCTTTAATGTTCATTAACCCCTTTACTCTCTCTCAACCAGGAATCCCCCTTTCTCCCTATCCTTTTCACTGTCTCTCCAATTATCCCGCACCTCCTACCATCTACAAGAAAAAAAGGTCCGAGAGCTTTCATGTCCTACCACTTCTTCCAATTTTCTGCGTTATTTAATGAAATAATGAATACTTATTCTAATCAATTCTAAGTAATTTAAATTTCAAAAAATAATTTTAATTAATTAAATTAAATTAGTAAGCAATATTTTTCCATATTTTTTAATTAATAAAACTCTGTTTTCTGGATATTTTGAAGAATGAGTCTGTCGCTGCCATAATAAAGTTCAGCTATATTTTTATTTATTCATTTCATACTCTTATTTTATTTAAAATTATTATACATCGAATTATTGGGATTAAATTGAGTCAATTAAGTTAATGAGAGAGTAAAAGGGTTAATAGACATTGAAGGGCATTAGAGTAAATAATTTACAATGTTCATAAAGCTTTTATTAATCATCTTGACCTGATTAGAAATTTGTTGAAAGTGTAGGCCTGAATCTGGATTTCAATATTTCAAATAGATTTAATTGGGATTTTCCCCATATTTTATCTATAACTTGCACAAACCCATTACACATTTTATAGGGTGTTCAAACTCATTACCTCACACTTAAAATCTTAATTAAAGAAAGTACTTAGTGTCATTTGGATGATAATAATGCAAAAGTGCATCATTGTCACGCTTCAGCAAAAAAGAATGAAAGAGACATGATTGTTACTCATAAATCCACCCCATTGATTGAAGAATGCAAGTTACCCTATGCCAATAACTTGTGTGTAATTTTATGAAGAAAATTTCGTAGAAACATTTGTTTATGAAAATAAAAGAAAGAAAAATTTATATTCATGCATATTTTTATATCTGTATTACTTTTTAGTTGAATCGTATATAACTTTTATAATTAAAAACTCTAAAAGAAAGCTTAGACAAAAATATAACCTGTCAACTTCGTGCATTATGGATGAATAAACAAAGGTTATAAGCCAACTCTCTAGACTTTTTACCGATTATATATATGTTTGATAGCACAATTAAAAATTTATATATTCAATCATACATATATATTAGATACATTAACACACACACATACATATATATATTAGATACATTAAAATGAACCATATATACTTGCATCAAGTTTTTTATATCTATTATGTCAAATTTTCTAGAATCATACATGATCATGTGTCCGATATCTTTTTCATGTGGACTTAAATAATAATATTTCAGAAGTAGGACATATCACTAAGAGTGATTGGAGAACTCGACGTAATAGATATAAGGTTAAGGCCCATTTATGCCTCAAAAGTTGAGAAAAAAAAAATCTCAATTTTGCCTTGAAAGTTTTTTTGGAGTAATGTTGCCAAGAAATTACCAAATCATAGTAATTTTGCCACGGCCATTATCCACATTAAATTTAACCATTAGTTGACCAAATATACTGAGCTCATAGGTCTACATGTCAATTACATCATTTTTGTTAAGACACAAATTTGCCCTGGAAGTTTTTTCACTCAAGAAAAATGTTGCCTAGAAAATTATTTGGGTTCAATATTGTCCTTAAAGTTTCCAAATTGTAGCAATGTCACCCTGACCATTACAGGATTCAAGACACACCAAGCAAGATTACCGACTGGTAACCCACCTTCGCTGTACCTCAATGACGTCAATGAGTATATACAAGAGTTAAATAGATTAAAGTCAATTAAGTGATGTCAACTTTTTCAACTTTATTATGTTGAAATTTGTGTCTTTGAAATATAGTGTGATGCTTCCGTATAGTGGGAGTAGCTAGCTTTAAGCAAAAAGTCCACTTGTTTGATAATTATAGTGACAGCATCTTAAGGAGGAAACAAAGCTAGCGAGGGAAGTGCAAGGGCATGCATGTATATGTGGAAAATTGAATAGTGATTATGATCTTCTCCATTAGAAAGGAACTTGCAACTAACTTAGAAGGTTGTACAGATAATACCCTACTAAGATCACACGTGATATATCAAAAGGTCTCTTTCAAATTAATATTTATAGTAAATATAGTTAGGGGACAGGCTTGATTTCATGTTTTTAGAACATTTTTTGTTCTAAAAACAAAAAAATAATATATATATATATATATATATATATTTTTTTTGAAAATGTGGTTTTAGTCACGCATTTTGAAAAACAAAAATGGGGGAAGAAAATCAAAACATCTTTGTGATGTTTTGGTACCTTTTGTGTTACAAAATTATAGAAGAGACAGAGAACGGTGTAGTTTCATTAATGACAATCATATTAATGAAGCAAATTATGCTTTCACCATTCACTTCATCATTTTAGATATGATTTTCAATATAATCATAACTAATATATGCTTTCCTTCTGATAACAATATGGTTCTCCTTAATTGAAGATAATTTTGCATATCACAAAAATATCCATAATGAAGATTTTTGTGACATTAGGCATTAGTTATGAAAAAAAATCTAAAAGGCGTGACCTTTTTTATGGGGAAAAAAAAGAGTTCTTTTGATCTCATTTGTCTCTTCACCGAGTTTAAAAAGAAAGTCATAGAACACTTTGAGGGTTGACTGTGTTTTAAGAGTATCAAAATAGATAGCCACGATTTAACGAAATCAACTGGTCAAATGAGCTTATAAGAGATGATAAGAAAATTAAATGATGAGAGAATCTGCTTCAAATGTATGAATACCAAGAAAATTAATTTCTTTTACCAAACCTATTAATTTTTCTAAAATATCTTATCTTATATGGCAAGAGGGAAATGGAGAAGAAGGAAAAATTTTATGAGCTGGATTTGAAAAAATTGGAGAAGTGATATTATAAAATTGTAATAAAAACTGATAAGATGTAAAATAAAATAAAAATAAATTAAAAACCTTCCACCCCACTTTTCTAATTTTTTTAAAAATCTAATTCTGTTACGGACCCATATCAGGCCCAATAGCTGAAGGGCCCAACAGTGAATATCAAATCTGGCATACCTATTGGGATCTATTTACAACGGATGGATATCTTAATTCCCCCGAATAAAGGGGTATCTCCATATATGAGATGACAGTCAAGATACTCGGACCAAAGATCACGCATGGCCCAAGGTATCTTACCTAAAGGTAAACTCTATAAATATAAGGATCATGCCTTGAGGTACACACGTTCTAACTCTGAACTATTTACATAGTGTCACACTGTGCACACACCTCACCCCCTTTGGCGAGAGCCTAGTTTGTTCATAGTGATCCCACGTCCTCCTGAATATCTACTTCATAGATACTCAGGTAGAGCCCATCGATCCAAGATCAAAGCACTAGCCCAAGGCTAGACATCTGTGTTCTACACCAGAACATTGGCGCCAACCGTGGGGACGTTAAATTTCGATCCTTGTGGCCACCGATGGCTAACACTAGAAGCAGCAGTTGGAACCCTAAGCCTGGGAATCCACTACAAGCTGAGGCGAGTCAACATCACCAAGTTCAAGAGTTGCCACAACATGAGGATATCCCAGAGGATAACATCGCGAATGAAGAGAATGGCGTTTCTGACATGGCATCCTCCCCTCCCGTTGTGGCCAAACCACAGGACGTGGCAGCAAAAGAGACCTCAGTCCCGAATCCAGACGTTCTCCTCCTACAAAAGACCCAGAGGTCAATGCTGAGGCGAATTGACAATATGGAGAAGTGCAATCATCTCCAACGTCAGGAAGACCTCCGAGTAATACAACAGATAATGGAGGATCGATTCAAGCAATTCGAAGCATTAATTCTAAACCAAAACAGAGATGACCAGCGGAGGAGTAAAGAAAAGGCAACACGCGACACTAACGAGCCGCCAAGATCTCCGTGGCTGACTGTTGGTACAAACTCCCAAGAGTCGGATCAAGGATGAGTAAGGGGTTAGGGGGCAGCCTTGGGCCTCAAGAGGCTACGCATTGAAAGGACCCCGGACGATGAAGACGAGGTATTGGGCGGACAGCCCGACCAATGAATTCTCCCAAAGAATATAAAATGAAGTACATCGCGGGACATAACAGTAGTCCCTTCTCTGAAGAAATTGTGAAACTTTGTGACCAAAAGAGTTCGACCTGGAAGACTTGCCAAAGTATGACGGCACTCAAGACCCACGGTCTCATCTTGACACATTCGAACTACTTATGTTCGTACGACATATTGTGGGCCCTGTTATAACTCGGCTCTTTGCGGCCACACTAACTGGACCTGCCCAAAAATGGCTCCATACACTACTGATTAATTCGATCTAGAATTTCGATGACCTCGGACGAAAGTTCGAGTTAAACTTCATGACTATTAAAAAGCAGCCGAAGTCCCAGTTCACCCTCAGTAAAATCAAGCAGAAAAGTGGGGAGACCCTCCAAAAGTATTTGGACCGGTTTAAGGAAGTAGCCCTACAAGTACGATCACTCCTAGAAGATGTCCAAGTGCATTGTCTTGTTGACGGCCTAGATCCCTCATCCCGGTTAGCGAAGTCAATCTTCAAGAACTGGGTTTACACCCTTACCAAGTTAAAAGGATTTTTGTAGATGCAGGGAGCTCGGTAGACATCATCAGCTGGGATGCCTTCAACAAAATGAAGATGGACAAAGAAGATCTGAAGCCATGCAAAATAACCCTTATTGGATTCAACGGGGAGCACTCCCCTCCCAAAGGTTATGTCAACCTAAGATTAACGTTGGGAACTAAAGAAGCTTTCAAGTTAGAACGGGTAAGATTCATTGTGGCCGACTTCCCTTCCCCATACAATATCATATTGGGATGGCCGACCATCCATAACTGGGACATGCTAGTGTCTACAAAGCATCAGAAATTGAAGATGGTGAACAACAAGAACAATGTCGTTGTTGTTAATGGAGACCAGAAGGAGTCCTAGCAATGCTATTTCGAGACGTCCGGGAGGGAGAGGGCGGACCATCGTCGCCACCTCAGATCCAGAAGGGCGAACAAAACACAAACGCAGGAAAAGACAAGAAGGCTGGACGACCAATAAGCATGGTAGAGCTCGATCTTAGGGAAGAGACCGAGGTCCCAAGTCCAGAGCCAGAAGGAGAATTAGAAGAATTGGTCCTGGGAAAGGATTCCTCCCGAATTACCAAAATTGGGGGAACGATGAATTCGGGGTTGAAAACCCGACTGATGGAATTCTTGAGAAAGAATCAGGATGTCTTTGCATGGACATCATCCGAGGTACCAAGGATCGACCCTAACTTATGTTGCCACAAATTGGCTATTCGACCGAGGTCAACACCGGTAGCATAGAAGAAAAGAAATATAAGAGCTGATAGACAGAAGGCCCTTGAGCACCACGTCAAGGAATTATTGGAAGTCGGGTTCATAAGGGAAATACAATACACCACGTGGCTATCGAACGTGGTTATGGTCTTAAAACCGAATGGGAAATGGAAGGTATGCACAGACTATACCAGTTTGAACAAAGCGTGCCCAAAAGATTCCTACCCAATGCCCAACATCGACCAGTTGGTTGACAATTCCTTCGGTTTTCAATTGCTCTTCTTCATGGACACCTATTCCGGATACAACCAAATAGCCATGCACCCGGATGACCAAGAGAAGACGGCCTTCATTACCGACAAGGCTAACTACTGCTATAATGTAATGCCCTTCAGATTGAAGAACCCCGGGGCCACCTACCAGCGAATGATGAACAAAGTCTTCAAGGACTAGATTGGACGAAACATAGAAGTATACATCGACGACATGATCGTAAAATCTAAAGACTCGGAAGACCATATCCGGGATCTGGAGCAAACTTTTGATAGGTTAAGAAGGTACTGGATTCGATTGAACCGGCCAAATGTGTGTTCGAGGTCCCAGCCAGAAAGTCCTAGGTTTTCTGTTGACAAACCGCGGTATCGAAGCCAATCTTGATAAGTGCAAGGCCGTGCTAGACATGCAAGCCCCGAGGACCAAGAAAGAAGTCCAACAATTAATGGGATGGTTGGCCGCACTCACTAGGTTTTTACTAAGGTCGGCCGTGAACGCGCTCCCTTTCTTCTGATTGCTAAAGAAGGAAACACAAGGAGGTTGGAACACGGATTGCGAGGCAGCATTTGAAAAAATCAAACAATGGCTGGCAACCCCACCAGTCCTATCAAAGCCAGATCCGGGTGAGTGATGAGGGCCTTTTTGTCTTTAGCCTTGGGGTCCACAATCAAAAATAAACCAAGGATTGCGTATAGGCAAACCTAGGATCGTTCTCTCTTTTCGAGGAGCCTTTTATTGAATCCTAAATAATCTAAATGACATACAAATGCAATTAAAACAAGGGGAAAATTGGTTTTGGATTTTTATATTAACAAACTGAAATAAGAATGCAATTTAATTAAATGCTAACTATTATTTTTGGTATTTTTTTTATAAAATGGAATGGAGTATGAAAATGAGTATGAATGCTCTTGGAAATGGAATAGTGACTATCCTAGTTCAATTAAATGTAGGAGTAAATTTTCACTAAGTCTAGATGAAAAACCCAAGATACCACTTGAGTCCAATATTCCCAATTAATAGTAGCTCCTACTACCGTAGCTAACTACTACCTCTTGAGATATTGTTTAAAACCACTTAGTGTGTGATTAGGATTAAATTAATGCAACTTGCTTCCTCTTGATATGAATGCGATACCACGCCACTCAATTAATCCAATTCAATTATACTATCTAACAATACCACGTAGAAAGCAGAATATCATTGAACTAATAAGGAAATACAAATTTATAAATCCAACAAGCTACTAAAATTCAATCCAATCACAAGGTTCAATCCACAAAGTTATCCAACCGGGTAAACTAAGTCTCAACAATACACAACAATATTCCTAAAACTAGGAAATTAAAATGCAATTAGAGAAAATAAATTGAACAAATAAACTCCCATAATTTTGAGCTCTGAAACTCCAGCCACATAATCCATCTCCAAGAGACAAAGAATCAGCCACACATGATTTTAGATTTTGCTCCAACTAGCTTCAACTCAACGGCCATGGAAACAATGAACAGGGAAAAGATTTAATGATGAAGATGGAAGAGTATTTGTGCTGATGGAATAACGAACAGAGGAGACTGGAGGTTTGGTGGTTGGTGGCTAGATGATGGTGATGATGAAGTCAGAAAGAGAGAGAGAGAGAGGGATCGAAGGTGATGGTTGTTGACGGTGGAGTGAAAGTGAGAAGGATGAAGGTGATGGGTCGTTCCTCGTCTCCCTCTCTGTTCTAGGTGGTGTTGGCTGACGGTGAGGTACGGTGGTGGAAGATGATGACGGTGGAGGGAGGTTGGTTGCTCGCCGGCAACGGAAGGAGGTGGCTGTGCTACTGGCGAGAGGGAAGATCCGAGAGGAAAGAAGAAGAAGGTCTCAGCGTGAAGGCGTGAATAATCCTTTTCTCGTTCGCAGCGCTCACTATATCAATTAATGGATGATTTCTCAGATCCCCTTTTTGCGTTGCAGGAGTAGGGTTCCTGGTCAAAACACAAGTTTTGACTAGGGACCTAAGTGAGAACTTTAAAAGTTTTACAGGAGGGACTAAAGTGAAATATTTTCAAATGTTTCTGGGGCAGAATGCAATTCATAATAACTCTGGAGCCCTTTTCTGTAATTGTTCTCTGGACCTTTTTAATCTCCAGGTCTCGTCATTTTAGGTCAGATGGCTTCCCTGGTCGAAAAACACGTTTTGACTAGGGACTAAACTGCACAGAAAAAAACTGTTGCTTGAGGGACTAAATTGAAACTTTTGCAATTTGAGTTCAAAATCAAATTTGATCTAATCTTTTCAAGCATCTACAATAAAAAATAATTAATCTAACATCAAATATTCTCATAAAAATCAATTATTAAGAGTAATTACAATTTCTTTGACAATTTTGCCCTTTTTAGTCATAATTTAATGTTTTTACTTTTAATCACAATTTATCATAAGAAAGGCATTTTAAGCTCAATAACAATAACAAAATGCATTAAGAGTCCCAATTTCATTATCAAAAAATATATAAAAATATGGTTCGATCAGAGAGTCGTTATTTTTATACCTGTCAGTTGGAAAGAGGCAGTAAGTGCGGTCCTGGTTAGAGAAACCGGTACGGGACAAGCACCGATCTATTTTGTAAGCAAGGCGTTAGAGCTCGGAACTTTGATACCAAAAGCTTGAAAAAGTGGCGTTCGCCCTACTCACAACAACGAGGAGGCTTTGGCCTTACTTCCAGGGACATCGGATAGTCGTCCGAACAAATCAGCCAATCCGTCAAGTTCTACATAAGCCAGACCTGGCAGGAAGAATGACCAGCTGGGCAATTGAGTTGTCCGAATTCGACATAACCTTCGAGGTCCGGCACGCCATCAAATCACAAGCGTTGGCATATTTTATGAGGGAACTCACCCCGGCAGATAGAAGAAATGCAGACGATGACAAAACTTGGAAGATATATGTCGATGGTTCATCGAACGCAAAGGGGAGTGGAGCAGGAATCATAGTTGAAAGACCAGAGGGTATCGCGATTGAGCATTCTCTTTAGCTAAATTTCCTAACCTCAAATAATCAGGCTGAATATGAAGCGCTGCTTGCCGGACTATTCCAGGTAAGAGAACATGGAGCTTAGAAGGTAAAGGTCTTCACCGACTCATAGCTCGTAGTAGCACAGATTGAGGGCACTTATCAGACGAAAGGTCTACTGTTGGCCAAATAACTGAACAAAGCAAAGGAGGTCATCTCCAGCTTTGAAGAGGTGATTGTGACTCACATTCTGAGAGAAGAAAATACACCGGGATAGAAACCAAAAAAGAGAAGCCTCCGGCACTTAGGAAGGAGGAGTGGCGTCTCTGGATGGAGCTCCCTCCCTTTTGGGTAAGACCCCGGCTAAAGTCTCGACATCGACTGGACCACCATTATCTGCTTTGGGACCCTCTTCGTCCATGAAGGATAAGGATTCATCCTCGGGTGATGGAGGTGACGGGACCAGTACACCATCCTTGACATAGTCTCGGTAGTCATACCCTGCTGTGTTTAAGGAAACTATGGGGTTCAGATGTCGGATCTGCGCCAACGCCATCGCAAAACAGTTCGCAACAACCTCTTTCAGTGACTCCAAACAGTCCAGATGGCCTTGCTTCTCCACAGCAAGGGCGCCCTTTGTCGTGCTCAGCTCCGAGAGTAGATCATCGCTCTGATTCTGGAGGACCTTCATGGAATCTAAGCTCTTGGCATGTGCTTCCTGCAAGTGGGCAAACTCCGAGTTCGTCTTCTCTAAGGCCTCCTTGGTCAGTAGAAGCTACTCGTTGCCTTCCCAGTGGTGGCCTTAGCAACACCTAGCTCCTCTTCTACTGTCTTCTTCCCCACCTCAGCTTCCTCCTTTGCTAACTTCATCCGTCGTATGTCGGCCTCGACCCTGATGTATTTACCCTTCAGATGGAGCAGTGACTGCACCAACCTGATATACTTGCATAAATGGCTTTGCACGTCATGAACCAATCGATCATCGACGTTAGATAGGCAGGGCATTCATAAACTGATGAGGGGGGAGAAACGCAATGTCAAGTTCCTCTGCCACCCCCTTTTCCCAGGCAAGCCCTCGGGCGATCTTGAAAGCAGGAGGAGGAGGAGCAGGAATCCTGTTTGGCGACGGAGGAGCTAGTGGGTCCGAAGTAGAGACCTCTTTCCCTTTCGATGTCAAGTCGGCACGGTCAGAAGATGGTCTAATAGCAGATGAGAGAGGGATTCGTTGTGGGACCGAGTGTTTTGATTTCTTGGTCGTTGTTGCCCGATGGGCCGTTTTGGCCTTTTCCTTCCCGGATTCAGGGGCGGCGCACTTCTTGGCTGCCCTCTTACTCAGAGCACCAACATTCGAGTTCACATGGGACAGATACCGGGGTAGCTCCGACATATTTTGAGCTACATCACAAAAAACAAATGTCAGAATTCATGTGGATGGAAACATAAGCAAAGATATGAATAAGCGGGATGACCAATCAACAAAGGGATCATACTAGCCGCAGACCCCGACTGGCACAGCCCTATTTATAAAATAAGCCATGCTTTTGAGGCTGTAAGCCTCAACATGAGACGTCAACCGATCGATCGAGGAGACCTCTTCTGCCGGAAGATCATCAGACTCGACCTGGTAGGAAGGAGAGGTCAATTTGTGATGGTCCTTTGTCTAGTATAGTGGGAACCTCCATTTCACGTCCTTAGCCTCGGCCCCTTTAAGAAACCAGGGCTACTCTCCAGGTTTAGCTACGACCTTAAAAAAGCCGTTCTTGAAGTGCTTGAAAGAATCGAAGAACACGGTCAAAAGTTTCCTATTTGGATCACCCTGGAGGGAGGTCAATCCTTTCAAGTTTTCCAACTCTTTACTAGAGCGGGGAGTAAAAGGGCAAAATAAGTAGAAAAATAGGGTAGCTTTGCAAGGAATGGGTTGCAGAAAGGAGCTGCATAAGCGCTCGAAGGCTACTAGATAGGCCCACCCGTTTGGGTGAAGCTGCGAGGGTGCTAGATGGAGGTGATTCAAGGCAGAAATTTGGAACTCGGTAAATGGGAAGTGAATACCGAGCCTAGTCATGTAATCTCGACAGAAAAAGAAAAAATTGGTGTATCCTACTTCCCTAGTTGAGCAAATAGGTTCATCGTCATTGGGAGGAGCTAGAAGGCACCCATCTAGGTCCTTTAAACCCAATCGGCCAATATCAACGTCGGACATCAAGGAGCGAGTCTTTAAAACCTCGGGGGCCACCCATGAATATTTCCTACATAAAGCCTCGGGGGACTGGATGAGTTTGACTCCCCGGTGTCGGATCGGGCGCTATGGGGGGAAGATATCGAGTCCATTTACCTATAACAAAAACAAATGAAAAGACTAAGGTCAACAAAGAAGGATATACCTGACTTATGCAAGCTATGGCGGGAGGAAAGAAGAGTAGGCAGGCCCAGAAAAAGTCGACCCCCAACAGCCGGCCTAGGGTCAGAGGATGGCCTATGATTGCAGGAACCTAGGTAAGGTTGGCCAGAGAATCCTTTTCACTTGCGATGTAATAGGAGCTTGGGGCAATGCAATCCCAACAGGGGCCAAGGTACCCGTCAGGAAGGGTTTCCGACCTTGAACGGGGGGGACTCCTCATAAAAATTGATGGGTTGTAGTGGGATGGCCTCGTTTTCATCCCGACTCATGGAATGTGCCCTAAGGTTTTCGGATTCTGGATTCAAGGACCTAACGATGGCGGTTTGGGACCCCCCCAGCATTTCCCATACCAGACCCACCACGGAGTAAGTTGGTTAACTTTTTCTCCTCAGTAAGAGGGGAGCCCAGTAGCCAATAGCTGGTGTGAAGATAACGTGCACGCAGTGCCTCTTCCTCTTCGGGAGTTAAATGTTGACTTGATGAGGGCGGGTGGTTAATCCTATCCATCACCACCAGACAAGAAGACCTATAGAGGCACAAAAGGATTTATAAGGAGGGGGACCAAAGGGGGGCTAGACAAAGGGTACTCCCATACACAGTGATTTGCCATGATAGGGAACAAAGACCAGAACACAAGGGATACCCAGATATTCCTATTGGAGCCTTACCTAGAAAGTCCTCAAAACGAGAGGCAAATAGCACAGAACAGGTGAACTTCAAATCAACCAGAAAAAGGAAATCACGGGAGGATGACACACATACCTAATTCAAACAAAGAATCGGAGAATTATGGAGCGACAAGGTCCGTAGGTTCAACAGAGACGATCGTCGCACAAAGAAAAGACTTTCGCACAAAGAAATAGACTTTTCTGAGAATGAGAGAGAAATGGCAACAGAGAAGAGTTTGAGGAATGGAGGGAAATATGAATTATGAACGAATACACTCACTTGAACGTTCCAGAGTTGAAGCATTTGGGATAAAAAAGACTATTCACCTAAAAAGTAGGGTGACGTACGACGTGTGATGGGCGCATTAAATGCGCATGAAGATCAGAGTTGGCTAGGCATGGTGGTTCCAACCCCTCGCCAATCCAGGGAAGCCAGATATCAGGGGGCAATGATGGCGAATGCAGAATGAGCCTCGGAAATACCCCTGATCCTCACACTCCGCAATGTTACCTCGGATCCGAAAGAATCTCGAAAGGACCTCGGCCTTTTGGGCCACATAACGTTACATCAAATAGAGCGAATGACTTCAATGGCTAGAGTTAAGGTAACCCAATTCAGTAATTGATGGAATGGACGCAAGCGGAGATGCATCTCGGCAAGACGACCCTACAGGCATACATCCCGGCAGCTCAAAAGCTTGAACTACCAGGCTGGGGGGCAACTGTTACGAACCCGTATCAGGCCCAATAGCGGAAGGGCCCAACAGTGAATATCATATCTGGCATACCTATTGGGATCTATCTACAATGGATGGATATCTTATTTCACCCAGAATAAAGGGGTATCTCCATATATGATATAACAGTCAAGATACTCGGACCGAAGATCACGCATGGCCCAAGGTATCTTACCTAAAGGTAAACTCTATAAATATAAGGATCATGCCTTGAGGTACACACATTCTAACTCTGAACTATGCACATATTGTCACACTGTGCATACACCTCACCCTCTTGACGAGAGCCTAGTTTGTGTACAGTGATCCCACGCCCTCCTGAATATCTACTCCATAGATACTCAGGCAGAGCCCATCGATCCAAGATCAAAGCATCAGCCCCAAGGTTGGACATCTGTGTTCTACATCAAAACAAATTCATATAAATTTTCCCTCTACTCCCTTTTAAATCCCTCGTACAACACAGCCCCTAATGGAAAGCATCCTTCATATATGCAATTAAGAAGGATAATTTAGGAAAAAAATGAATTTGAGAGTAAAATAGATTAAAGCGTTATATTTAAAATCAAAGTGGTAAGCGCTTTTCCTATCTTCCATAAAACATGTAACCCAAATATCCCAGCCGGGAGTAAACAGACAAAAATTAATTGAACCAATAATTAATTTGCTGTATATGTGTCTATCTTTTCAATTAACAGTTCTTATTGCCGGAATAATGCGCATCACACAACCAAGTTCACGCGTGATATATATATACACACACACGAGACGGAGCGTTGAAGGGACATAGGAGGGCCATGGCCTCCCAAAAAAAAAGAATTTTTTTTAATATAATGAAAAAATACCCCCAAATTTTTTTTAACTCCCCCTTTTTTTTTCATTCCCTTCACCGAAACGTTTGCCGCACGCTTCTCTCCTCTTCCTCTTCGGTTCCTCCGCGCTTTACTCTGCTCATCTGTGCTTTCTCCATCCTCTCAGTCTCTCGCGCAGTTACAGGGACGCCACAACACAAGAGACCTCAATTTGTCTTCCTCCATCCGTGCTTTCTAATCTCTGCCATTGCCTTTGCTTCCGTGGTCGTGTCTCGGCGTCTAGATTCTGGCTTTCTGATTCGCTTCCATCAGTCCATGGTCGCCTCTGCCCTCTGGTATTTTCCCTTGCGCTTGTGAAACGGTTTTGAATAGTTCCATATTTCTACTTGCAATGGTGCGAATTCAGTTGATGCATAATTTTGGCCCACTTAGGTCTTTTGGTTCCACTGTCAGACGTAGGGCTAAGGTTTTTTTTTTTATAGTACTTTACCAACATTTTAACTATTAAAGATTTTCTATCATCTCACCCACTCACCCAATTGCATTTATTTAAGGGTTTTGTTAAAGGTTCTTGTTGTGGGTCTGGTGAGGTGAAGCTTGTACTGAGATATCGATATGGACAAAAAATTAGAAGGATTTTGACTACCAATTACTCAAGTTCCTTCTATAAATCAATCTTAAAATTGGAGTATGTGAATTCACTTATTTAAAGTTGAGATTTGAAAGGGGCTAAAATTTGAGTATGCTTTTAATTTTTTGAAGTAGACATTATATATTAATCAAGTATAGTGTTGAGTAATATTATATATGAAGAGCATTATACATAAACTGTTGTGAAATTTTAGACAATAAATTCATGCCTAAATCTTTCTTTTCACTCATACTAAACATACAAATTAGTTAATGAGTATAACATTTGGCCCCCACAAATATTTAACTCAAGCTCCGTCTTTGAATTCAACCATTTCATGCTATTTACTTAATCAAATTCGAATATTGAGAAGTTATAAGTGTCATTATTGCCAAAAATACTTTTTACCAAGATTGACAGAATTGGACTGTGTTGGCCGGTTTGACCAGGAACCAACTTATGATTTGGTTTAGACATCTACTAAAACGGGTAGGGGTGAGCATTCGGTTTTCGGTTCGGTTTTTTGGTTAAAACCGAAAAACCGAATTATGTATATTTTCAAAATTGAACCGAAAACCAAAAAAACCGAAACCGAAATATTTCGGTTCGGTTTTGCAATTAATTCAGTTTTTGGGCTTGAGTTGGGCCTTATTGTGGGCCTTCTTATTTGGGTTAATTCTGTAAAATGGCCAATCTACTTTTTTTTTTTCTAAATCAATTTACAATATTGACTATTGAATGCAACTTGGCTATAGTATACTTTACATGGAACACTTGGTATATATCGATTTTGACTTGTTTGGGGCTCCATTTAGAATCTCCAAATTGACTTTCAACTCTTAAAGCTTAAAAGATATTAGCTAATGTGATCATTATATATAAAGGATAAAATTTCATCAATTTCGCTAAAATTTCGGTTTTAACCGAAATAAAACTGAACCGAAAACTGAAATAAGCTAGTTTTAAAAACCGAACCGAAAAACCGAACACCGAATTATTCGGTTTGGTTTTCGGTTTTGGTTTTGATTTGCTCACCCCTAAAAACGGGTGAAAAATCACGTAGAATCATTTTCTTAGAAAAATGACATAAAATTATACTCTTTTGATCCTTTATATAAGACATATTTACTTATTTTGATTAGATTAAGGAAGTTAGTTGATTTAGTTAATATGACATGTATTTTCTAGAACACCCTAATCATCTTTCTTAATTCTCCCTTCCATATCCTCTTGATTATTATTGAGATAACATCAATAGGGATCAATAATTAGGAATAGATTAACCAATATTAAAACTATATATATATATATATATATATATATCTCTCTCTCTCTCTCTCTTATATTTAGGATTAAGATCAACTCCTCAAATATGTCTTATATTAAAGACCGGAAAAGTATTATTTTGTGTTTTTATTTTTATTTTTATTTTTTGGTTGATTTTTCTTTAATGTGATGTAGGTTTGATAATTTATGTGCAGTTCTAGTTAATTATGAAAGCTTCTACCCGTTTAGTTGGACAATTAATATGAAATGGTGATATTTGATTATCTTGGTGATTTGTAATAGTGGACATGTAGCATTTAAGTTGAGCATGCATGAAATTGTGTTAGCTTGGCATGCATGAGAGATGATCTGAATAAAATATCAAAAAAAGAGATGATATGAATAAATATGTTACCGGACATGTTGAAACATGTACGTTAATATTTAAATAAATATTATTTATTGTTTTAAAAATATTTATCCTTGATATAATTAGGACTGCACTAGGCTCATCACAGCTTAGTGAACTAAACGTCTTCACTGGTTCATTACGCAGTCTGTCTACATTATTCCTCACAATAATTATTTTCCACTTTATACATTAGTTATATTTTAAATATAATGTAGAAATGATCAATATAGAAAGTGACCACTTTTTACATTAAGGATTTGACCCATAATTCATAAGATTGTACGTTACCAAATTGATATGAGAATTTTGTAGAATTTTACGCAACATCTACTAAAACGAGTCAAAAATCATGTAGAATCGTTTTCTTTGAAGGATGACATAAAATTATATTATTTTGTGTTTTTATTTATTTATTTTTCTTTAATGTGATGAACATTTGATAATTTATTTAATTTGTAGTTCTAGTTAGTTATGAAAACTTGTACCCCGTTGGATAATTAATTTGACATTATCGTATTTGATTATTGGGAAAATCAAGTTATGATATTAGGGAACAGGGAAAAAAAAAAAAAAAAAAAAAAATTGTGAAATTAGTTGTTTGTTCTCATTGACAAGTCATTCTATTGACAAGTGTATGTACGAAGGGCGGAGCTTTTTGAGGACAAGGGGGAAAAAATTCTGCTTAGAATTTTTTTTAAAAAAAATTTAATATAGTATGTTATCTTATATTTTAGACTTGTTAAAATACTTTTATTATACATTTGGCCCCCCAAATATTTTTTTTAAATTAGTTAATGAGTATATATTTGCCCTCTCCCAAGTCTTTTTTTAATTAGTTAATGAGTATATATTTAATCCCCTCAAATATTTATTCCAAGCTCCATCCTTAACACAGTATGTATATATGTACACACACGCACACACTTTTGACTCTTTCTTTTGCTTCGCAATACCAAACTTTGAACGCAGACACAAGTATTTGAACATTGACCAATTTGGCAAATCAAACCCTAACACGTACCTCCACAAAAGGTCTGATTCTGTCGGAAGGAAAAAAAAAAAAAACTCAACAGTTGAATCACTGTTCTCTGCTTGATAAATAATGTTACACTACGTATATTGCCGGCTAAAGCATATATTAATTAGTCTATGAAGTATACTTTTAATCTTTAACTTTATAAAGTATATTATTGGTGGTATATTTCTAACACTCTTAATATTGTTAACAGAAAATGCTCACACAATGAATTCAAATGATGATTATAAAGCTAACAAAGCATATTTAAGTTTTAAATTTTAAATATAATATATTTATATTATTAAACTAAACTAAACAGACAAATTAAATAGCTGCAAATAAAATTGAGGTTGTACTATTTAGATTATTAAACTAATAATATATATATATATATATATATATAGATTATTCAACTAAAGTTTTTTTTTTTTTTTTTTTTCATACAATAGAGGTTTTGAAATTGACAGCTTTATTAGGTTTTTAGATATTTGTCAATTTACACATATTTTAATGTAAGATTAATAACATTTAATTATACGTTCATCAGTTGATTTTGTTAGGTCAGCATTTTCCATTAGATATATTAATAGTGTTAGAATTATAGGATCAAAATTATACTTTATAAAGTTAAGGGGCTAAAAATATACTTTAGTTTATATTGTCAAACTTTTTCAGAAGTTTGAGCTCTCCATAACAATATTATTATTGTCCTTCGAATATTTTCCTTAGGTAATACTCGTAAGATGCATGCATGTGATGTAATTTTAACTATATTCACTTCATACACTCCAAGAAGTACATATATATAACGTAAAGTTATTGATCTGTTTTTATTATTTTCTCAGTTCCTTTTACAACATATATATCCACTCCTATAGTCCATCTAGATAGCTAGGACTATGAACAATGGTTTTTGACAAAGTAAGGCAAAGAGTTTGAATATTAATGAAGAAGTTATATATATATATAATATATATATATATAAGAAGTTTAAATAGTTTAAGTCACGTAAAGAAGAATAAGGTGAAGGGTCTGAAATTCAAACTGGGTTTCCTGACGGCATTTCAGTAGTCTCCAATGGTTACGTAATATGAAACTGTTAGGTTGTATGTATAGCCAACTCACCCGACCAGTTTAATGTTGACCAGTACAAAGTCAATCTAATGTTGTAATACTTCGAGGCAGGAGGTTTCCCGACTTGGAAACTTGGGTTAATTGTGTTCATTATTTTGTCCAAGAATTGTAACTATGCAATAATATATTATATATTAATATGTATACCGTACAAGAGTTGACTTCTACAATATTAAGTGTGTCTTTTGGTCAAAAGGCGGCCAGAAAAGGGGTTTAACATGTCGGAGTTTCGTTGGTTTTAATTAGTATCAGCGAAGGGTCTAAGATTTAGTTATTTGTTGTAAAAAACATTATAAAGAATAACATATTTTGTGCGTACAAAATTTAGATTCAAACATACCTTTTTTTTTTTTTTTGCCCGAGATTAAACATACCTAATATTTATCATAATTAAATACAATACCCATCTACAACAACAAAAGTCTTGTTTCATTAGGTGAGGTCAATTATATGGATTGCATCACGATGTAATCATACTTTTTTTTTTTTTTGATATACATAAGGGGGGCGGTTTGAACCCCGGAATCTAAGGCGCTGGCGATGTAATCATACTTTACTAACAACTTAATCTCTGAAACTCTGTATGTTCTTTCTTATAAATAATTTTCTCTCTCTTAGAGCTGGTCTTTAATATAAGCAACTTTTTTATGTATCAACATTTTAACTATTTTTTTTCCTTTTCTATCTATATTAAATACATATCTTTATATTAATTATCTCACACTCACCACTAATTTTCTTTTGCTTAATCATTTATTATTGATTCTCCCTTATATTTTTTATCCATTCTCTCTCATATTCAATAGCGGAAGGCTTTGATGGTCAGCTGGCGGGGATCTTATAAAATTTGTGAGAATAAAATGTATTTATTTGGCCACAAATTTGGCCCCAGCTAATTTTTTATCTTTTCTGTAAAGATAATATTTGTTTTATTACTCATTGATTTGTGAGAAGAAAGTAAAATTCTTATTTGAGATACCGAAAAGGTTAGTATCATCTTACATATTGTTTTGATTTATAATTATCAGTTATTATTTATTTGTATTTTTAAGGTTATTTGATACTATGTAAATACTTCCTCTGTTCCTTATTTAAGGAACCAACTAACAATTCTCACAAGTCAATAAAAACAGTTAAAGTCATTAAATTTGTCCTAAAATTTAAGTAATTTTCAATATTATCCCTATTAATTATACTAAACTCTAATATCATATTAATTATTACTCTTTTTTTGCTCAAAAAAGAGTAATAATTAATTTTTATTAATTATTACTCTCACTCACTACCTTTTTAATTATGGGTATACATAAAAATATTTAATGCTATTTAGAAACAAGCAAGTACCTTATAAAAAGGATCAAATATACTTGTTAGTTGATGCTTTATTATAAAAACTAAAGGGAGTAGTTCAATATGTTTATTTTTTGGTCCGGGCTAATTTTTTTTTCTAGTTCCGTCACTGCTCATATTGTTTATTCATTCTCTCTCTCCTATACTCTTTTCATAAATAGGGGCATATTTAAAAAAGAGATCACATTTTTTACACAACTAATCTTAATCTATAATTCATTTTGTGTAATCAGAGTAGTTGTTGCTTATAATAATAAAAAAACAAAGGGAACATATTGTTAACTAAAATGTATTTTTTAAGGATTTCATCGAGTATATTCTTTGGGCTTCTCCTACCCTTTCAGAGGGCTTTGAATTATTTATTTGCCCTTTCAGCAGGGAATCCAAGAACTTTTTTTTTTTTTTTTTTAGTATGCCTATTTATCTTATAAAATTCATTCATATTTAATCAGTTTGCGTTGATAATTTTTATAATATATAATACAATTTTTAATATAAATGCACGGGCATTTAATAATAAGCCATTTTTATCTTATTTTTAAGTGTACGTTCAATTGACTTTAATTTCATCGTTGAATATTTATCAACACGCGTAATGGGTATTTTTTTTCCCCATAATAACATCCAAGACTATTACGGCTTCAATATATACCATCATAAAAGAACATATATAAGCCGACATCAACCATCAAAATAATGAAATTAAATTTACATTTTGACATTTATAAATGTGGAGGACAAGCAAACCCTCCCATACCCATACATTTGAACAAATAAAAATATTATCTAAAAATATGTGTTGAAACCCTTGAAAGTTGCTAACATACGTCATCATATTAGAGTTATCAAATACTCATTTTTATAGAAATAAAAATTTGAAAATTTTCTTACTCATTCACACAAATACTCCCTCTTATTATAACTTTTGACAATATAGTTCGATAATCCTTATTAGGGACTTCACAAGCAGCCTTCAAATTATATTTATGCGCTTGAGTAGCCAGTAAGAGACTTCACAATTCAATTACGTAGCACTCTGTATTCTATAATATCTATCTGTACATCAATTGCGTACTTAAGCTGTTATGCCGTCAATGTCCTCCACAATTTATTTCTATAAATTGCCTTTTCAATATTTCCATTTATATTATTTTATTCTAAAAACTTATCCCACTCCTCCTCTTCTAATTTTCTCTCTCCTCTCCCTTTGATTATGACTTGTCAGCGCCTTGATTCATTAGAAATTTAGAATCAAGCCAAAAAAATTAATAAATAAATAAAAAGTTAATTAACCTGAAGGTGGTCAGGCATATTTTAGCCCCAAAGGCCAAGGTGAAATTATATTAAACTGTTAATTAATTAACCCTTAATCGTCACTTTCTGAATTACCTCAAAATTAATTATTCTTATATATCTATCTATTACTCACTCGGTTCTTTTTTATAAGAAACAACCTGCACACCTACCATGTTCCTTTTTATAAGATACATTTCAGGAATGTCTTATTTTTTACTTATTACTTTCTCATTTTTTTCCTTATTTAATTACCCCTATTTAGTGTTAATATAATAAATTTTCACAACTTCCTAAAGACTTATTACTTCTAAAATATTTATTTTCTTATTCTCTCTTATTCCCTATGTCATCATCAGTAAGAGTATTTTAGTCAAAAATTGTTACAATTTTCACACTTCGAACTGTGAGATTCAATTAAATGTTTTTTATAAAAAGAAATGGTGGGAGTATTGTTTGTACTATGTGTTTCGAAAGCTTAATCAGCCAATGACTTCTTGATCTTTCATTCTTATGATATTCACTTTATGAACCAACAATGACATTATTGCTGTACACGCACATGAATCCAAAAATATATATATATATATATATATGGAAACTAGAATCAATTCCTTTGGCTTTGCTTATACAATTTTAGCATTATTTTGAAGATATGAACGATGAGAAGTTTCAATTTAACACCTCCATTCAATGCACATAAACGCATTTTCATATGAACTAGCATCGTTAATTCAATGTTTTTAAACAATGAAAGCAACTGCGACGATGATGGCATTATATACACTTTTATTATCTGTGATAGGAATATATATATATATATATATATATAGAGAGAGAGAGAGAGAGAGAGAGAGAGTCTACTTGAGGAGGAATAATACCTAGCTTGCAGCTACTATCATCATCGTAAAAGCATCTTTTCCACAATAAGTAGACACTCACTTGATATTTCTCATTTTTACTTTATAATTTACATGTATTGTAAATATCGACAAAATTAATTATTCTTTTCGTGCTATATTATTATTAGTTTGTTTCCTTAATAACGGAACTAAACGTCTGTGGTGGTCCGTGCGGTTGCCAATGAATACTGTTGCATATTTATGGGTTTAATTAGTGGGCCTATGAAACACATGGGCGACTTAATTTCAGCAACCACATGTAGGGTTGGAAATAGGCCAGGTCAGGCCAGACTTTGGCTAAATAGGCCTGAGCCTGTAATAAGGGTAAAAGGCTTGGGCCTGGGCCTGAATACAAGCTTTTTTTTAGGCTCAGGCCTGAGCCTTCATAAGGCCTAGTCGAGCCTGAAGCGTTTTTAAAGACCTATTTACAATATAGGCTTTTAAAAAGACCTCATATTGCAAGCCTTAAAGGCCATAATTAACTAATATAAGAATAGGGGTAGTACTATAATTAACTAATTATATTTGAAATTAGAATATAAGAATGAAAAAATTAAATATTTTGTTATTTATATGATATAAATATAATCATATTTATTAAATGTGTAAACAAGGTCAGGCCTTAATAAAAAAGGCCTAACCTATTTACAAATTCAGGCACTTCCACTACAAAAAAACTTCATATTAGCCACGAAAATTACCCACAGAAAAATTCTGTGAGAAATTACCCACGGAATTCCGTGACTAAAAATTACATACGGAATTACCCATGGAATTCCGTAGGTAACTAAAATTACCCATGGAATTCGTGGGTAATGAAAATTACCCACGGAAAATTTTCCGTCTCAAAAATAAATGTGGCTTATTTACCATGTATTCTTTTGCCACGGAAATTTTCTGTGGGTAAGTTTCATTAGCCACGGAAATTACCCACGGAATTCCGTGGGTAATTTCACGGAATTACCCACAGAATTTTTCCGTGGATAATTTCCGTGGCTAATACGAAGTTTTTTGGTAGTGCAATAGGTCTTAGCCTGACCTTTTTAACAAACAGGTCAGGCCATACTAGGCCCTAAACAGGCCAGGCCATAGGCCACCTGATAGAGGCCTAACCTATTCTCACCCCTAACCACATGTGAGTAATGAATTTCATTATATATGAGATCATAAATAATTAAACAAATGAACAAAGATAAAGAATCATAGCGTGAGAAATAATCTTCTCACATGCATAACCAGGGAATTTAATCATCAGTAATATAATCATAGAACTATATATTATGAGAACCATAAGAGTAGGAGCCCAATGTCAAAATTTTAAACTGGAAAAAAGTTATTAATTGCCAATGAGATACTCCTTCTTATCTATATTATAAGTCATCCCTAACTATCTCATAGAGAACAAATACGAGGTGTTTGACTGATTAAAGTTGTCTGAAAATGAGGCATTTTCCCATATTTACTTATATTCAAAAGGATATATAGAAACATTACTTTAGATTTCGAGTTTTCTCATATTAAATTGTAACACAAGTAAGAAATATTCTGCTGATCTATCCACAATTGCAATGGTAGAAACTGGTGAAACATCTCATGTGGTAGATCCCCTTCTGATGAAGAAGAGCAAACAGAATAATCAAGGCCTTCAAGAACCAAAAATCTAGAAGGAAAACCTTCTAATAGACCACGGTTTACATTTGATGATATACCCCACAAAAGTGCCATGAAAGACTCGATCCACAGTTACTCTTGAACAAGTAGAAGACATCCTATTTTTGGTACTAGAGAGAGTATAAAGGTACAATTTTGTACCAAAAATAACCAAAACTTAGCAATTTTGCCCTTTGATATTAAAATTGTTAATAGTTAATGTTAATTTTCCTACATCAACATTAGTTTTTTTAACATTTAAGACAAATTTGTTCCTTTTTAAATATTTTCAGAGTAAAATTGCTTCTTAGATAACTTCCAAATATATCCAGCACTCTTGAATGGTTACTTTCATGCCAAAATTATACCTTAACCCGATCTTTAATTTGTGGAACTCTTAGCCTGAAATGAACAAACAGCGACGTGATCATTTCAAAGTGAACTCGTGCTAATTCATGGTAATTCGAAATAATATTGAAACCCATAATTCTTTTTTGTTTGCTTCTTCAATTTTGCACACAATATACTCCCTATACTTTTCTGTTTTACTTGAGGAAATTATTTAAGAAACTCATCTATGCTTAACTATAAGACTTTGTTTGGGAGTTTGGAAGGAAGGGGAAGGAAAGGGGTGCAAGGAGAATGGAGGGGAGGGGATGGAAGGAGAATGGAGGATATTTCCTCCTCTTAAAATAGCAAGGGAGGAAGATGGAGAATTAATGAGTTATTTTTACCATTTTGTCATTTTCTTTAATAATTAATATAATTATTATACTTTACAAATAAATTTAATTTTAATTTTTCTAAAAATATTATTTATGTAATTTTTATATTCAAAAAATTATTTATGTGGTGGTGGTGGCAATGGTGCGTTGGTCGTGGCGGCGGCGGCGGCGATGGCTTGGCTGTGTCAAGAGGTTCTTATAGGATTAATATTTTACTGACTAGATCATTCTCTCAATCATAGCTAGCAATTAACAGAATGTATTAGCTAGGTAAGACCGAAATTAATTTTGTAATAATTCCCGACGACGTAAAAAGAATCCAAAACCATTATACCTGCCCTTTTGATATAAAATTGTCACCACTGGCTCACACAAAAAACCAAACACAACCAGGCCTAGCCTCCCGCATTCTCGAACCAAAACAAATTAAAATGTAAAACTTGACAAATGATCATTTTATTAATCTATCTCTATGCCTTGTCCACATCGTAGCCTGCATCACGCTAGTTCCTCTAGCCCAATTATTACGTTAATCATATCATTTAAAAAACCATTCTTTCTACAGCGTCACCGAAATAACCGCTAGCTAATACCAATACTTCATCAACCCAGAAGGGATGAAAATTTCACTGTGTGGAAGCAGTAATTAAGTTATCTCCTTTCCGTCTTTTTTGTCTCTGCACGTTTCTGAAGTCTGGCAGTTCATTACTGTCCACCTCTTCGGTGGGCTGAGCAGGTTAATTAGAACCGAAAACGGAACTAAACTAAGGTTAATTCAGTTTTTTAATTTGGCTCTTTTTTTTTTTTTTTTTTTTTCCAGTTTTTGGAAAGTGTTTTTTTTCCCCCGGTGTTTGTTGTTCAGTTCAGTCCTTGTAAAAGACAATTTCAGTTAAAACTGGAAAACTGAATTAAAACCGTTCAGTCGCTTAATTTAATTAATTCGCTTCGGTTCATTGCTTAAAAATTGGCTTTTTTCGATTTTTTAGCTAGTTAAACTTTCAACGAAACACCTAATGCCCATCCATATCGTGGTTAAAACAGGAAGGAGAATGTGATTTAGCATTGAATAGGGCTCTCATTTCAAAGCTAAAAACCAGAAGTCGTCGTGGAAGCAAGTATCATACGAAGTGCCAAAAACAGAGAAATCATCCATAAATACCTCAATAAATCTCTCAGTCATGTCAGAGAAGATAGACAACATGCACCTCTGAAAAGTAGCTGGGGCATTGCAAAGACCGAAGGGCATCCGTCTATAAGCAAAAATCCCAAAGGGACAAGTGAAAGATGTCTTCTCTTGATCGTCTGGAGCCACTGCTATTTGATTGTAACCGGAATAGCCATCTAAGAAACGATAATAAGAGTGACCGCAAGCCTCTCAAGCATCGATCCATGAATGGCAAAGGAAAGTGGTCCTTGCGAGTGGCATCATTCAACCTCCCATAATCCACACACATTCTCCGGCCCGTAACGGTTCTAGTGGGTATCAATTCATTATTCTCATTCTCCGCACTACGGTGATTCCACCCTTCTTCGGTACTACATGTCTTGGACTAACCCACTTTGAATCAGAGATAGGATAAATCATACCTGCATCTAACAGTTTCACCACCTCCTTTCTCACCACTTCCTTCATAGTCGGGTTAAGTCTCTCTGGGGCTGCCTTCTTGGTTTCACTTCGTCCTCCATAAGAATTTTATGAGTGCGGAATGAAGGACTAATCCCCTTTAAATCAGATATAGACCACCCTATTGCGAGTCTTGTGGGTAGTCAAAACTTTCAAAGAACTTTAACCCATTGGTAGGTGATAACTCAAAGACTAATAATAATGGGATAAGTGTCATAGTCCCTAGAAAAGCATACTTTAGATTAGAAGGGAGCTCCTTTAGTTCCACCTCAGGAGGGACGGGTGGCGCATCATAATCCTTCTTCTTGACTCCTCGACACAGAATCAGAATTCTCATCTGCGAAACCTCTTCTTCCACTTGTAACAATTGCGCAAGATCATCCTCCATAGACTCACCTGAACCTTCTTGAAAAAGATCTTCATGAATGGCCTCATCAACTACATCAATTAAGGCAGTCACTATTATCACCGGGTATTTCATGGATTGAAACACATTGTAGGTGACTTTCTCATCATTCATTTGGAACTCCATTTTTCCCCGCAGCTACATCAATTACCGCTCTAGCGGTAGCCAAGAAGGGTCTTCCCAAAAAGCAAAGGAAGTTCAGCATCTTCCTCCATATTAAGAACCACAAAATCCACCGGGAAGATGAATTTGTCCACTTTCACAAGCACATCCTCAATGACACCTTTCCCGGCTTCTTAATGGACCTATCTCGCTAACCGTAACGACATCATAGTAGGCTTCAACTCTTTAATTCCGAGAGCTTTCAAGCAGATAAGGGCATTAAATTTATACTAGCTCCCAGATCACAAAGTGCTCGCCCATATTGACGTTCCCTATTGCCTGAGGAATCTTGAAATTTGCCCGGATCTTTAAGCTTTGGTGGCAACTTTGTTTGAATAATGGCACTACACTTCTTGAGTCAATGCCTTGTTTCGCCTCTTGCAACTTATGCTTCTTGGAAAGCAAATCTTTCATGAACTTTGCATAATTAGGCATATTTTCAAGAGCTTACGCAAAGGAATGTTAATCTGTAGTTTCTTAAAGATATCCAAGAACCAGCATACTGTTGCTTCCGAATCGCTTTAACCTTTGGGGGTAAGGAGGTTTTGCATAAGAAGGAGTAGGAGGCTTCTTTGTAGCTATCTCCTTTGGAACCTTTGCACATCATCATTCTCGGCCTTTTCTCCTCTTTTTCTAAAGCCTTTTCATGTTCTTCCACCCCTTTTTCAGATTTTTCCTTCAAGACGATTTCTCAACGGGTTGAATCACTATACCACTTCTTGTAGATATGGCCTTACAATGCTCCTTTGGATTAACCACAAGTATCACTAGGGAAGGACCCTTGGCTCCTCGCTATTTGCTTTGACAACCGCCTTAACTGTCGATTCTCAAGTTCGGATTGAAGCCTCCGATTTTTGAGAGAAGACTTTGTTTCATTTCGGAAAGCTTCCGAACTTTGTATGTATTGGTCTTTGGTATGGGTTAAGCGTGTCAAAGCCTTTTCCGGATCATTAATGGTGGTGGTGGTTTGGTGGAAGCCGCGAGGAGTCTTGGGGTTTATAGGAAAAGTTTGGGTGAGATTTCCGGCCCGAGTTGTGCGTGTTGCTATACGGATTAAAGCGATTCCTAGGAGGATTACTCGTGTAATTAACCTGTTGTTTCTCCGGTACTACCGGCTTCACAATCTCCATTAGCGTGTTCCCCTTTGCAAAAATCACAAAGCAAAGGAGGCCGAGAAGTGATGGATGAGACACGAGAAGAGGCAAGTTTGTTTAGTGATGGCGCTAAGCTTGCATTGGATCGCCTTGTTCTGTTGGGAAATGTTCTCATTGTGGGCCAAAATTGTATTGTAGAGTCTAGATGAAGAACTCCCTCTTTGGTTGTGGAGTAACAGTTTCATTCTCCAGCTGATAGCCTCAAACAACTCCAATGCTTCTTCCGGAGTTTTGTTTTTCAACTTACCACCTCTTTGCGGCGTTAATCATCATCCTAGAAGACGGAAGCATCCCATTGAAGAATATTCTCACTTTGTTCATAGTCTTGCAGCTCATGTTGTGGACACTTCCTAAGCAACTCCTTAAACCTTTCCCAAGCTTCACAGAATGATTCCCATTGCCTTGAGTAAAGCAACTAATATCGACATCGGCTTTGTATACTTAGAAGAAGGGAAAAATTTTTCAAGGAACTTTGTGGTGATAATGTCCCAAGTGGAGAGACTTCCGGTGAGGACAAGAACGAAGCCAAGCTCTTGCCTTCCCGTCGGAGAAAGGAAACAGTCTTATACGAAGAGCATCTTCGGGAACCCCATTCATCTTGATGGTATCACAAATCTACGAGAAAAATCTCAATATCTTGATTAGGATCTTCTAAGTCACTCCCACTAAAAGAACTTTGTTGAATCAAGCTTATGAGGGATGGCTTGATTTCAAAATTATTCGCATTTACGACGGGATTGACAATGCTAGTTGCATTCTTGGCGGGATTAAGTGTCATGTAGTCGCCCATGGTCCTCTTTGGAGGAGGACGGGAGGATCTTCACCATCTTACGCCATTATAACGGAGTTCGATCGCATGACTAGAGCTAACAACCTTTCCTTTTCTCCGTTTAGCAAGTTTAGGTTTCTCCTTCTTTGTCTTTTCGATTCCAGGATGTGTCGTTTTCGTAAACAAAGTAAAATAACAAAAGAAAATTCCAATCTAGAGTTTCAATAACTAATCTTAGTGTTGAAATAAAACTACGAAACATCGGCGCAAAAACTCAGCGTCAGCTTGGTCGTTATAAGTAATAAAGTAGTGAGAAAAAGATCGTCGCAGGAATAACAAGACTCAATCACTAATTTGCTTTATTTTCGCTTTAGTTGGATGAATGAGTAATATGGGGTGAGTTGTAACCAAATAGAATTTAAAGAATTAAATAAAGAATCCAAAATATGAATCTCAAAACAATCGAGAGAAAATATGAGTAATCCAAGATTAAGACCTTGATTAAGAAATATCACATTTAGGGATGAGAATCCTATATGCTCCTCTAATAATTTGAATTGAATCCCTAATTGATTATTATTCTCATGATCGATGATCAATTAAAGTTAGATCATAAGTCCCAATGTCTTGATCTTCTTCATTGATCAGTTATCTTTGAAATCAACCTAATGTCTTAGTATTGATTGGAAAGATTATATTTTTAAAGCGAAATTATGAGATCACGTAAAATCGTAAGCCTATGTGCAGGTAAACGAACTCAGCGATGAATTAACGGATCTAGTTAAATGCACCAACATGTCTACATTGTCATACACCAACCTATGAACAATCTAAAAGGTGATCAATCTTCAAAAACTTTTAAACAGATAATTCATTCGATCAAGAAAAATAAAGATCAATAGAGAATCCAACTAAATATTTTAAATTCACATAGGGTTAATCCTCGCTTAACTACAAAAGAAAACTAATGAAACGCTTATACTAAAACCAATGAAAAGATGAAAATCAGATTCGAGAAGCATAGGAAAAGAAAAGAGAAATAAAGACTGCCCAAAAGGAATAGTCTCAATCTTTCTTTGCGTCTTGATTGTGGTGTTCTCAATCTGAATTGCTATGCGTTCCTTCCTCCTGTGCGTGCGTCTCTCTTTAATTGTTATTTTTGCTTCCTTCCGAATTCCTGTGCGTGGTGTATTAATATTGCTTTAATGGATCCACTTTTTGCTTTTTTTTCCCCGCGGGTCCCACGCATCTATATCCAATTGTTGCAATAAAAAATCTGATTCTCTCCTCCTTAAATAATATCCAGACCATATATTTTGATTGCATGCTAATAGCTCAAGGTAGGGTCCACGCCTTCAATTTGTTTTGATCTAATATATCATGGATCATATATTCATCTGCTTCCATGTACGCATAGGGTCCACGTTTTGGTTAATTTAATATAATATAATAATATATTATATTATATTTCAATTTATTGCCTTTCCCCGTATTTTCTCCTCTTTTAGATCATGATAATAACTCCTGAAAATAAAATAAGTCAATAAGGCAGTAGGCTCGGACTCTGAGACAGCTTTTGCTGACCAAGCAATTCAGTGGGCCCCCACCTGTCGGGTCCTTGATCCCCAGACCTTACTCTCCTAGGGCCCACCTGTATCTCCATTAGGACACACTGAAAACTGCTTTAATTTTAGTGTTCCAAACACCAAACGCAGACATTTGACAAAACCTCGTTTTTAGCCCCTATATATAAACCCCCTTAATTCATCACCTACAATCACAATCTCATCATCACCAAGCTTCCCCTTTTCTCTCTTTGGTGATAAAAACCCTGAAAACTCCTTTTCCTCTCTGAAAACATCCGCAAACCAGACCATATATATGACCGCCATGGCTTACTATGATCCTGCTTGTGAGAACGATGCTCAGGCTCTGCAATTCATAGAAGATGTCACCAGAGACACAGCCTCCGTCCAAAAGAGAGTTCTGGCCGAGATTCTCAGCCAGAACGCCAACACCGAATACCTTAAACGGTTTAACCTCAGCGGGGCCACCGACCGTGAAACTTTCAAATCCAATGCTCCTGTCGTAATGTACGAGAATCTTCAGGCTGATGTCCAACGCATTGTCAATGGTGATCGCTCCCCCATCTTCTCCTCTCATCCAGTCTCTGAATTCCTCACCAGGTATATATATACACTAAAGACACACACACGAATATATAAATTAAAGTATTATAAAGCCAGTTTAATTTTAATAAATATATTCAATAAAAAAATGATGCAGTTCTGGAACATCTGGTGGGGTGAGAAAACTGATGCCAACAATTGACGAGGAGATGGACCGTCGTCATCTATTGTTCAGCCTTCTCATGCCTCTCATAAAACAGTACGTTCCGCTTTTCTCCCTTTTTTTTTTCTTGTTTATATTATCATTTTCGGGCTGCCTCTCACCATATGTGTCTCCTCATGTGTTTTTTTTCTGGGACTCAAACTGAATATCAAGCAAAACCTTACTGTGCTATTAGGATATTAGTATTAATTCAATTTGATTTTTCAGGCATGTGCCGGATTTGGATGACTGGAAGGCGCTTCGGTTTTTATTTTTAAAGTCAGAGACCAAGACACCAGGAGGAATAGCGGCACGGCCAGCGAGCACAAGCTATTACACAAGCGAGCAATTCAAAAAGAGACCATTTGAATCATACACAAGCCCCAATGAAGTCATCGAATGTACAGATTCCTTCCAGAGTTTGTACGCTCAGATGTTATGTGGCCTCATCATGCGAAAAGAAGTCCAACGTGTCGGAGCAATTTTCGCCTCCGGATTTCTCAGAGCCCTCAAATTCCTTCAGAATAATTACCATCAGTTGGCCCATGACATCTCCACTGGGACCCTAACTTCACAAATCACCGACGCTTCTATCAGAAAATGCATCGAGAATAACATCCTCAAATCCGATCCTGAACTCGGAGATTTCATCTTAAAAGAATGTTCCAAAGAGAATTGGGAAAGAATCATCACCAGAATTTGGCCTAACGCTAAGTACCTCGACGTTATCGTCACCGGCGCGATGGCTCAGTACATCCCAACTCTTGATTATTACAGTGGTGGCCTTCCTATCGTTTGCACCATGTACGCTTCTTCTGAATGCTTCTTTGGTCCTAACCTTAAACCCTTTTGTGACCCATCTGAAGTTTCCTACTTAATCTTACCGAACATGGGATACTTCGAGTTCTTGCCCCTTGACGACTCGTCGTCTTCTCCAGACCCGGTCGACCTAGCCGACGTTGAAGTCGGGAAAGAATACGAGATGGTTGTCACCACTTATGCCGGTCTCTGCCGGTACCGGGTCGGCGATGTTCTCCGAGTCACAAGGTTCCATAACTCGGCGCCGGAGTTTCAGTTCGTGGGGAGAAGGAACGTTTTGTTGAGTATTGACCTGGATAAAACGGACGAGACCTCGTTACAAAAGGCCGTTGACAATGCGTCGTTGCTTCTGAAAGAGTTCAACACTAGCGTGGTGGAGTATACTAGCTACGCCGACACTAAATCTCTCCCAGGCCATTACGTGATGTACTGGGAACTGTTAGCGAAGGACCAGCCGCCGTCGTCGACGTCGATCGGGCCCACCGATGAAGTCCTGAACCGGTGCTGTTTAGTCATGGAGGAGTCTCTGGACGCTATGTACAGACAAGGGAGAGTGGAGTACAAATCGATTGGGCCGTTGGAAATAAGAGTTGTGAAGAATGGCACTTTTGAAGAGCTTATGGATTACGCTATCTCAAGAGGCGCGTCGATTAGTCAGTACAAAGCGCCAAGGTGTGTAAGTTCAACGCCGATGCTGGAACTGCTTGATTCGCGGGTCGTTTCGGTTCATTTCAGTCCATCGCCTCCTCACTGGACGTCGCCAGCGGGAGTTCGCCGATTGGATTGATGTGTGAAAAAGTGGGGGTGTTAAAATTTGTTGCGGAGAACAAGGTTAGACGAAAGCGTTAGGCTTTTTGTCTTTCTTGGAACTGATGATGATTATTATGTAACAGCCTAGCTTTCTTTTGTAAGTGTTTGTAATGGATCTTTTGTCTTGTTCGATTTGTTACTTATTTTTGTTATTAGTGTTGTTCTTCTGCTTCTTCTTTGTCTGTCGATTAAGTTAAATATTGGTGACTGATAAGTTACTGTCATGCCCAAAGCCTTATTGGCAGGGAAGGACCCAAAAATTTTAATTAGAAGGGACAAAATTACAAAAACAAACCTAAAGTTTCAGGAAATCACATTTCAGCCTCATACAAATTTCATGAGGCCAAAATGGGATTTACTAAAACTTTGGGTCATTTTCTGTAATTTTAGGGGGGTGGGGGCCACCCCTAACCCTCCTGCTTACCTTTTCTTTCTTTTCTTTTCTTCTGTCTTTTTTCTCAACAGATGTACGTTTGTTGTCTTTTGTTTGGTAAGTTTTGGTAAGACTTTGGAAATATATTTGGCAAGGAATAAAGTCGTATTTTTTTAAAAAAATAAAGATTAGAAATTAATTATTGTTTTAAAATAATAATGCTAAATATTATATATGTACAAATTTATACAAACCGTATACTAATGAATATTGTGCACGAGTTTGATATGGTTTGTTATAACATTAAGAGGTGGAAATGTGATGATGAAAAATGTGTGGAATTTAGTTTGTAAAGCACGAGTCTTAATTCAACGTGTGGTGTTGCTTCTCGAAGGCATGCCGCGAGGACTTTGATCGATGCCTAATTGACATGGCACGCACGACAGTGTCTTCCTTAGTCAGAAGCCATCAATTATGAATTGCAACTCTTTAAAAGTCTTTCTACTTTTCATCTTCAATATTGTTAGTTTTTTTTTTTTTTTTTGATACAACGATATTGTTTAACAGTAAATGCTTAATATTGTTAGTTAATTAGTAAATCTTTAATAGTGTGTGGATTTTGGCTAAAAAAAAAAAAAAACGGAAAATCTCCCTCGAGGCCCAAATAACCAAAACATTGCCAAAAAAACTCAAAGAAAAGTCAAAGGAGGTTGAGGCAAGCAGTGGCAATGTTTCCCAGTAGAGGATGCAGAGGTCTTCAAAATTTGTTTATTGTTCTTATAAGTGTTCTCCACACTCTTATGCTCAATGAAGATCATTTTAAGGGGCTCTTTATTGGCAAATGAGTCCAATTTAGCTTGATTGAGGTCATTTATCACAACAACCCTTGCACATTGTTTGAATTCATTTTGAGACTCCATTGCTTTGTCCCTCTTAAACTTTACTTGCTTATCACCAAGTCGTAAAATTATCTCTCCTTGTTCGACATCTACCAATGCTCTCGCAGAGCTAGGAATGGTCTCCCAACAATTAGTGGAATCTCTTGATCTTCGTCCATGTCAAGAACAATGAAGTTAGTAGGATAGATAATAGAGCCAACTTTCACTAGTACATCCTTAATGATACCATATGGATAAGACAGACTTTGATTAGCTAGCTTGAGTGTAACAGCTGTAGGACTAGCCTCTCCTAGTTGAAGCTTCTTAAAAAGAGATAGAGACATAAGATTTATAGAAGACCCCAAATCACACAGTGCACCACCTTCAAATTGGTCACCAATCACACATGGAATAGTGAAGGAATCAGGATCTTTACACTTTAAAGGAACATTAAGTTTAATGACACTAGTGATCTCCTTGGTCAGTGCTAGAGTTGCAAACTCAGTAAAATGCTTATTCTTACTCAACATCTCTTTCAAGTACTTAGCATACTTAGGCATTTGCTCCAAAGCTTCTATCAATGGGATGTTAATGTATAATTGCTTGAAAATATCCAAGAATTTTTTGTATTGCTCATCAAATGCCTTCTTTTGGAATCTTTGAGGAAATGGTAGAGGCAGTCTCCATTTAGTAATCTCAGTACTTGGTTCCCTTTTCTTTACCTCCTTTTTGTGGAATTCACTATCCTCATCTACTCCCTTAGCCTTTTGTGTAGACTCTTTATCATTTCCTACAAGACCCTCAAGAGTTTCTTCGTTCTTGGGACTTGAAGGCTTCATTGTTGGTTGCAGTACCTTAGGTAATTCTTCACCACTTCTAAGGGCAATGGCTTTACAATCCGCTTTTCATCTCTAAGAGGATTAGGCACAGTATTATTTGGCAATTCTCTTTGTGGTAAAATATTCACAGCATTTGCAATTTGTCCCATTTGTACTTCTAGATTCTTGATAGATGAGTCGAACCTTACATTAGTAGCAGCTTGATCCTGAGTACTCTTTACTTGAAAATTCACAAGCTGTGTTATCATTGCCTCTAGATCAGGTTTAAGCTCTTGGATGGGAATGACTTCCTTTTCCAATTGATAGAACCCAGGAGGTGCCACTTACTTTGTATTAGAGGTTGATGCTTCATTAAGAGTTGCACCATATTTCCAAGAGAGGTTGGGATTTTTTGGCAACCCAGGATTGTAGGTGTTCAAGTGAGGATTGTTCTGGTTGTTGCCATGACAGTTTCCAACATAGTTCACTGGCTTCATCTGTTGAGTTATGAGGCATTCTCCATTATCATAGTCATTTCCACAGTAATCACAAGGAGCACAAATATCATTTACTCTCATGTGTCTACCATTAGATCGGTTCACTTGAGCTTCTAAGTGATCGAACCTCTTGTTGATTGTATTTAACATTGCCATCATCTATGAAGAAGGGTCTTCAATAACTTTATCAACTGATTTCACTGGCCTTCTATCATTGTTGTTTAGTAGAAAGTCAATGGATAAGTCATCTAGGCATTTCCAAACCCGATTCTTGGTTATTTTGTAACCCCCCATTAGTGACACATCATTTAATTCGATTTAGATTCGTAGTCAATCGAGTATTGAATATTTGAAGCAAGATCCACTTCTCTAGATTGTGACCAGGGCTCTGCCTGACAAGCAACTTGAACCTCTCCCAGGTTTCATACAAATGTTCACCAAATTGTTGACAGAAATTTGAAAGAGCAGCTCGTGCGTCCACAATCTTATGTGGAAAGAATCTTGATATGAACTTTTCTTCCAGTGTCTCCCAAGAGGTTATGCTACCCTCTTCTAAGTTGTTGAGCCATTGTTTGGCTTTCCCTTGTAGAGAGTAAGGAAAAAGCCGAAGGCGAATCACACCATCAGGAACTCCATTCAGTTTGAATGAGTTGCATACGTTAAGAAATTGTATCAGATGTCAATTTAGATCTTCTGAATTGTTCCCTGCATACAAGTTCAAGCATCTTAAGCATCGTCTGCTTGATTTCAAAATTATTGGCTTGAAACTTAGGCACTCTGATTCTTGACTGATACCCTCGAGATTGTCTTCCCAGAAAATTGTTGATACACAAACGATCATTTTCATCCGCAACCATTTCTTCAGTGTCAGTTTGTATCACTTCCTCTTCTTGGATCCGAGGTGTTGTGGCTTCCAAAAGCTCTAGTGTATTCCTTGTTTTTTATGGCTTTTTAGTAGATTTGGTTCTACGAGACATGTACCGAAGTACACCGCCAAACCAAATAAATCTCAAAGTACCAACTAACTCCAAAAATTAAAAAGAAAAGAAAAAATAAAGAAAGAAAAAAGATTTTTTTTTTCAAAATACTCAAACTAAAACTACTAAAGGATTTCTAATACTAGTCACCAATTGCCTTAAGTCCCTGGCAACTGTGGCAAAAACTTGAAAGGGCAAAATTTATAGCCTACAGACTCCACAAATGTATGGGCCATATCAAGTAATAAAGTGATAAGAAAATTATCGTTCCCATGAGGACTCAATCAAACTAGTGATTAGATATTAATTCACTTATTTCGTTTAAGTTGAGCGAGTCGAGAATTGTTTTCAATAATAAAATAAATTTAATAAGAAACTAATAATAGCAAAACTTTACACAACAAACAAATCCAATAGCAAGAAGTATAACCTAGAGTCACTAATCCCTTATTGGTTTCTTAGATTTTATCCCTACTAAATTAATTTTGACTTAACTTACTGAGCTAATCTAGAGTCTTAATGTCTATAAATGCCTTCCGGTTCCATTTATATACCTACCTTAATTAATTATGTAATGCCTCACACAACTAAATAAGATACGTTTTAAATCGGGCTCACTTTAATTTGATTATACGAGCTTCTAGGTATATGTCTATCCTAAACGCAAATTAGATTAAAACCTAATTCCACATTATTTAATCCTAAGATCAATTTAAGATTCCCTCTTCCAAGTTCAACCCTAAATCCCCAACACATGCTTAATAGTGGCCAATTACCAAGCAATAACAATAAAAGTAAGATTAAATAAACTGAAATAAAATTAATAAAAACTAATAGTGGGAATAATCTCTAGAACCCAAACAAGTTCATAGGTTCTCTTTAGGTTGAAAAGAAAATTTGCCACACATGGCTATAAGAAAATCCATGACAAGAAGATGAAACTCAGAATCAAGAAATAAAAGAAAGAATAAAGAAGAGATGACACCACTACTATGGAGCTTCCACTACTACAAAAAAGGGCTTCACAAATTAATAATTTTCATAAACTAATAAAAACTGTTAAAATCAATAAATTTATTCTAAAATTTAAGTAATTTTCAATATTACACCTACTAATTGCACTTAACTCTAGTACTCTCTCTACTCCTTATTATAAGGTACTAACTAATAAATCTCACAAACCAATAAAAAAAACAGTTAAAGTCAATAAAGTTGCCCTACAATTTAAGTAACTTCCAATATTACCTATACTAATTGTATTAAACTCTAATATTATATTAATTATTACTCTCACCCACTACCCTCATTAATCATGGGAGACATGGAAACAAATAATTAATACTCATTGGGAACAAGCAAATGCCTTATAAAAGGACTAAATAAACTTGTTAGTTGTTGCCTTATAATAAGGACCAAAGGGAGTATCATATTTTTTTTTGATACACATAGTAGGGGAGGGGGCAGGGAGTATCATATTAATTATTACTCTCACCTACTACCCTTATTAATTATGGGCATACATGAAAAAAAATATTTAATGCTCTTTGAAAACAAACAAATGCCTGATAAAAATAACCAAATACATTTGTTAGTTGGTGGCTTATATAAGAACTAGATGGAGTATTAACCTAGGAAAAAAATTAATATTACCTTATAAAAAGTATTAACTTAGTATCGTATTAATTATTACTCCACCTACTACTCTTATTAACTATGGATATACATGAAAAAAATATTTAATGCTCTTTAGAAACAAGTAAGTGTCAAAGAGCAAAAATATTTATTAATTGTGGTTTATATAAGGACTAGATGGAGCATTAGCCTAGGAAAAAAAAAAAAAAAAAGAAGAAGCAAATTCTAGCCTGTGACACATGAATGACTTTACTAATAAATATATATACAGCTGTTGCCCTACATGATCATCGGTCAGCCCTGTGATTTGTGACGTTAATACATCAAAGGGTTGTGTGGAAATTTCAAAGGTAGGCCTTTAGCGTTAAAAAAACTTACATTAAAAACTTATATTTATAACTATGGAAATATATTAAAAACTATATATAACTATCCAATCTCTATTCTCTAATAATCTCGAGTCTAAGATGCACGATGAAAATAAGATTTTTAACTTTTTATCCCTTTTTCGGGGGAAAAAAAAAACAAAACTTTTCATCCTTTTTTTCTTTTGTTAAAGTAAAAACAATAAAGACGTAAGTTTTTACAGTTTTTAAGTGTTTCTATCGGGCCGCTTAGGATAGTTTTTACTTACGTTTTAGCACGTATGATCTTAATAACTTTTTACACTAATTTTTGACAATAACAAAGTTTAGAACTCTTTTAGGGTTCAAAGGACCTTTACCCATAAAACAGTCACTCTTATTATTCCTACCTTACTTTCATTTCAATGCGGCAATGAAGGCTCCTTTATATATATAAATTTCCTTTTTATCGATCTCTATATATATTTTTTGAATACTTTTACAGAATCCAAATTTATTCTGCAGAATATCTGCTCCAAGTCTTGGCTGCATTATTTAACTACTACCACCTGCCTGTAACCACATGATCAACCAATATGATTGATTCCTTTGATTTTTGAGTATAGATTCTGTCCCTTCGTCAACTTTTTCACTAGATTAGGGTCCTGACTTTAAAGGCTCTTAAATTATGTTGTTGGCCTTGGTTAACACGGCTTTAGTTTTTTTATCGGTTCTTCATCGAAATACATAATGTCTTTGAATTTTACTCTTAAAACTGTTTTTGTACGTATGGATCCTAGACTGATTTGCTTTACTTTACTTTTCTTTTCCTTCTTTATGGCTTCCTTAACTATAAATACTACCACCAATCATTAATATAAGAGTTAGTTGACTAAATTAAATAGATTAAATAAATTAGTTATATTAGTCAATTATAAAAAATATAGATTGGTTTTCCTAAAATATTATATTTTATTATCCTTAGATGTAAACTAGACCCCTCAATGTGTGCAATTAAAAGAAATATTTTAGGAAAAATTATAAATCTGAGAGATAAATAGGATTGAGATTTTATATTTAAGATAAAATCTAAGTCTCAACAAGCTCTGATATTATAGACCTGGAGTTGGATTTTACTGACACTTTGATTCCACCAAGGGTTTGGTGTTGATTTGAGCTTGAATATAATATGTTTGCAAAGACTGATTGTTGAACATTATATTAACATTTAGCTAAGCACAAGTTGATTTGTACGCAAGATTAATTATCTCGTAATTAATTAACTCCAATGATACAATAATTATAATGGATGATGTGTGAGCAAGCGGATATATGTGGGTAATTATAGTTTCCCATGGCCATTGGGCTAGATGCCAAAAAAGGCGCTCATTGACCTAAAATAAATTACGTTAAGTTTCATATATATATAAAAAATAAAGTACGTTAAGTTCTACGTACGTATTAAAAACTTTAACACTTTTTCCATAAATTTAATAAAATATAAATGAAAATGACATATTTTTTTTAATGAATTTATCTCTCTCTCTCTCTCTCTCTCACACACACTCACACACACGTACACATATGTTATGTTTGTAATTGATTATATGTTTTAATACATTTTGGTTTTGTTCTGTGTGAACACACCTAAATAGTCGTTACTTAATATGCCGTGAGATGTATTCCACTCTAATTTTTATATAATTTGTATGAAAGAGACATAATATATTATACTTTATCTATGTATGAGACCTACAAATATTTTATCTTTACAATTGGAGGTGTCGTCCTTTTTTTTAAAAATCCTTTTGGGTGTCAACGATATCTTGTTATTTGTATTGTAATCTGTATATACTTTATTCAATTCATAAGAATGGATATAAATATCAATGGCTCAAGCAGTGAAGATTTTAATTATGGGGGCTATATCAATTCATCATAAAGAATTAAAAGCAATCTGGAATTACCTATCTTCTTAAGACTAATAATTCTTGAAGAATAATTGGTTACAAATTATGTAATGTAGTAATGGAATCTTAAGTAAAGAAATAATTACCAAATTTAAATATATAATATATGGAAGTCATTGTCAATAAGCTGTTGGAAAACTATTGAATGCTACGCGCTATATCATTTTATTCATGTGCTTTATATATATATATATATAAAACCTAAGAAGTTCTTAATATTAGCAACTGACAACGACTAAATTAATTTTAGAACTGAGTGATTTGTTATTCCTCCGGTCAAGTGCTAAATACAAGAACCAAGAGATGCTTGCTTTGACGTTAAATATAACACATTAATTTAGTTTATTTTTTAAATTTATAGTTATTTTTTCAAACTCTTCATAATTAATTATACATGTTAACGGATAACTTTTTATCAAGAGAAAGTTTTAAATGCAAATGACTAAAGGGATACTTTATAAAAATCAATAAACATTATTTAAAAATAACTAACTTAATTAACTAATTTCTTTAATCTTTAGAGGGAGTATAATTAAAATGTTACGCTGATCGAGCAATATGCATCCACAAATGGAATTAGCCATGGAATTCTGTGGAAAATTTCCGTGGCAAAAGAATTACCCACGGAATTCCGTGGCAAAATTCGTGGGTAATGGGGTGTTTTTTTGTAGTGATGTTTGAAAGTGATGAATTATCATTAGAAATTTTCCCCCTTTTACATATATATATCAATCATTTTTCATATTAGGCATATCAATATCTATATATATATATATAGATATTGATATGCCTAATATGAAAAATGATTGATACCCCATACACTAGATGTGCGAATCGTGCTAACTGACGACAATACAATTCTGCTAGATAATTGTCCAGTAAATCTTTAATCAATATACCCCTATGGTAACCTGACGGTGATGATATCAAAACGGGAGAAATACATCTGATTATCTCTTCTTGTTTTATGATCTTTTGAATTTCAGTTTTAAGTTCTTATTTTCAGTACTTTACTTTCTTTATTTTTCTGCATTTGCATTTTATCTTTCTGCATTTTTATCATGTCTTCCATTCTCCGTTCCTTCTCTCGTCGGTCTTCCTTCTCCGCCTCCTCATCTCATCCATCTTCTTCCTTAAACAATGAGGAAACTCACTCCTCGACAAACAATATCTTTGACGAAGAAGTTCAGTTCAAAGATATAAACCAAACTGTTGACGATTGGACTCTTCCTCCAGTTGACAGCTGATAATTGAATATTTCATACACTACTTTTTGTCTCTTGATTTATAATTTAGGACTTTTAGCTAATAAATAATGGCTTTTATACTTATTTGGGCCTTGGGCCTTTTATTATATTTTAGCCATTATTTAATAATAAATTCCAGTTTTACATTGCTTCACCATTTTTACCATAACTCTCAAACCAGACATCGGATTTGCCTCATTTTTGTCTCATATTTCAGATGATTCAGAGAGCTACAATTGTTATGAAGACATGAAGAGCAAATTCGGACAAGAGGGCGGTTGATTTTGGAGCCGAAGTCATATGTATTTTTGGGCTCGAATTTTGTAATTAAAGCCCATTTTATTTTATTTTCGTTCGGCCTCGACTTGTGGATTGGAGCCCCATTTCGTTTTGCCATTTTAGGTTAAGTAAGGCAGCAGCCACAAACACATTCTCATTCACGTTTTTAGATAGTTTTGAATCAAATACGAAGTTTTATTTTCTCTCATCTGCTCTTCCTCCGTTCATCGTGTTCTTCGTGTTCATGATGAACTTCTTCATTTCTGTTCGATTTTCGTTCTGCATAATCATGACTAGCTAAGCTACCGTGATTGACCCATGGATTGAGGATTCCACTATCCGAGGACTCGTTTTTAACGGTAATAAATTCGTTTCTGTTTTGTAATTTCGGATTCGATTTACTTTCGGATTGGGGGTTAGATTTAACGCCAGATCGACATTTCCCAAGGACGTAGTTCGAACTAGGTTAAAGTATCATTGTACGATCGCATGAGATACGCCACTGATTCGAATAAATTCGGACGATTGTTTTGAGGGAATTTTCGGGCAAATGCGTAGATTTCGGTTTGCCCAGTCGATCACGCAGTTCGGTTATAACTTTTCGTCCGAGGAAGGGAAGTGGTGGAATTCGAAATCCCGGGTTAATCTTGTTTATCTGTTTAACTGTGTTTACTTTGTTCTGTTATGTTATTTCATTTTTTATTCTCTTTGAATCAAAACCCCCAATTTTTTTTGTTTTTATTGTGTTCGAATTGAAGGCGATCGCGAATTCGTTGGGAAACGACCCAGGTTACATTATACTGCAAATCCTTTTCTAATCTGGTTATTTTGGGAGATTACGGCAAATCTCTGTCAACAGCAAGGATGTTTTCCTACCCAGCAAGAAATGGTTCTCAAAGTCTGATTACATAATCAAGACGGTTGAAGAATCTATTTTTCGTCCAACTTAAAAAAGAGGAATTCTTTCTTCTTTCTTCAAACTCCATCCTTAAACATAAACAAGTCTACAACTTTTTACACATTGGTTGTGTACAAGTTGCTCTTAAACCGCTTGTTCGTGTGCTTAAACGCTTCTAGCCTTGTCTGTCTCGAGATGCAAGACATTACGATTTTGCAGATTCTCTCGTTGGCGGCTGACCGGAGTTCGACTTCATAATGGTCCTGTCTATTTCAACTGTTATCCAAATCAAACGGTTGCTTTAGATGACAACACTACTACAAAACACTAAAAAGACGACCTAAAAAAGACTCAAAAGACGACCTTATTTTATAGGACGTCGGGGAGAGCGTAGTAGTTGGTGGACAATTAGGCGACCTGAATATAAATCAGGTCGCCTATACCAAAAGGTCGGGAGGGCCCGAAGGAACAGAAGGGGACGGAGGGGAGATGGGAGTGAGAGAGAAGTAGAGAGTGACGAACACTTAAAACATAAGCATAAAATTAAAATATGCAGAAAGTAAAGAACAAGAAGAAGAAACTGAAGTGGAACGTTTATTCAGAACATAAGCAGAAAGCTTAAAACTTACAAAGAAAGTAGAAAGCTTAAAACACACAGAGACAGAGGGAGAGGGAGAAGAGAGTAGGACTCGAGAATGGGGCTATTAGGTCCCGCCTCAACCAAATGGGAAGAGGACCTTATATAGGCATTTTCGGAGTCACTGTTTGAATAGTAACCAGTTAGTGAACGGCACTATTTGACACTATTTAAACAGTAACATGCTACAGTGGTCTGCCGACGCTACAGTGGTCTGCCGACACAACAGTAACCTGCTACAGTGTGCTACAGTGTTCGGCGCAATAGTGAACCGACACCTCAGCGTTTGCTACAGTGCTCTACAGTGAAATTTATTACAGTGCAGAGTACATGTTTTACACAGTCTTATACATGAAAGCTAAAGTGTTTTGTGCATACAACAGTGCTTTCGTCAAAAACTCAGTAAGTTTAATCTTCACTCAAATCAATGATAAAATCTTCATCATCGTCTTGAGCTTCTTCTTCTCGGGACTTCGAGGTCGAGGAAGAAGGGACTTGTTTACTAGTTGACGGTTCATCCTCTTGAAGTTGTTTGAGCATGAATCGTAACTGTTGGATATACTCTTCCTTGTTGGAAACCGATGCCAATTTACATTGGGCCTGGGCCTTCTGGTTTAGGAATCGGCTTTCTTCAGTTGCACAGAGGAATTTAGGGTTTCTTTTGAACCATAAATCCACTGCTCTGGAGTCTATCCTTGTTTGATCAAATCTTGCCCACCACCGAACAAGGGAATCCTCGAAGCATGGGTAAAGCTGAAGAATTCTGTTAGTATGGGAAAATCTGCACGCCGGGGAGAAAATCCAGGATACAGATAATTTTGAAAAGTAATGAAGATCAATTGGAAAAGGATCCTCATCAAGTTTAAATTTACTTTGAAAATGACTCAATGCTTTACAGACAGTAGGAGGAAGAATCTCTGGAATAGGTCCAAAGATATCCCACCATTGCCTAAACCATTGAGGGAAGGTATACTTGGTTTGTTGTTTGAAATAAATAAACCAAGTATGTTTAAAAATCTTATTCTCGTTCCCAAAAGACATTGTACCAGGCATCGCAAGATAATCCCGTAGTTATATCCTTTAGGATCAAAATCAAGTGTCCCAAACATTTGGGGTTTGTTTAAATTTGGTCCCCATTCCTTAGGAGTGAGAACGTTTAAAATTTGGAGTGTAGAATGAGTCTTTAGAGTTGCATCTCTATCATCCATATGCCTGGTTAGGATAATGGATTTAGAGTGAACTAGTATTAACTCATAGTACTCTCTCGTTTTTCTCAAATCAGTGGGCCTATAATGAAATCCAGAAGGGAATATTTTTAAGGCCACTTGGTTTGGTGTTTGGAGGAAAAATTCAGGCTCAATCGAATGATATCTTTCACCTTATCCGGTTTAGGGATATAAGGAGTATCACTCGGATTAGCAACTCGGAATAGTTACTAATGATTTGGAAACCCGAGACGGTTGTTTCGAGTGCCCGTGAAGAGGATGGCATCATGGTTAAGGCTAATGCCCGTTTATCGATTTAGCTAATAATTCTCCCCATGTGTTTGTAGGAAGTTTCTTAGCATAAGAATCAACGGTCATTTGTCCGGGTTTAATGGAGGTGAGTCTTTGGGTTGAAGACTCTTTTTTGGGTTTTCGGGTGGATGACCCAGATTCTTTGTTTGTATTGCCATGAGCCTTGTGTTTGAGGCTTGTTGGCTTGTTGTTCCGTGAACTGTTGTGACTGTTGCCACAATTGTTTAATAATCTCTTGGAGGGCTTCCTCTTTCGAGATTGGCCTTTGAGCATCTTGAGAAAGATTATCTTGATGATGCGCAAATGCTGTTTACCTTTGTCATTGGTTATCACCAGGTTTCTTTTTTTTTCTCGGGCATGTTTGTGGAGTTTCTCTCAATACTACCTACCCCGTAAAAACTCATGAGTAAGGAAATTTGGAAATCCCATTTACAAGTCCAAAAATATTTAAAAGAATTTGAAATCTTAACATGCCAAAACAGATGCAAAATTTCATGCTTAAATGTAAAATTCCAAAAGTTGGAAGTTTAATCCAAAAGAACAGGAAGACTAAGGCAAAGAATGTCCTTAATCTTTTGTTTACGAGACTCAACAAACTCGGAAGAAACATGTTCATCGAGATAGTTGACCTGGGGAGGGAAAAGATGAGGATTTAATTCCTGTAACCTTATGGTTTGAGAGAAAGGAAATAAAATCAATTTTCCCAAATGTAGTTTTGAAATACCATCATAGTCAGTTATGTATGGAAATAAAAGTTGTGCAAAAGGTGCTCCAAGTATGATTGGTGTTCCCATGACTTTCATGAGACTGAATGGAGTCCTTACTTGCAAACCTTCATTTTGAATAATGACATTTGATAGTTTATGTCGAACAGATATCATGGATTTGTTAATTCCACTATATTGTTCAGTTGTTTTTTCAAAATACTTTGGAGGAATCAAGCTTTCTTGGATACAATTTGCTTGAGCTCCAGTATCAAATAACACAGATTGTTCTATAACAAACTCATTATTAATAATAATTTTTGCTTGTATATAAAATTTCTGCGGAAAGATTTTCGAAAACATGTTTAAAAATGGTTCAGGAAGAAAATCTCCTTGACCATCTGGGTTCTGAAAATCTTGAATATTTAGATTTTCTAAATCCAGATTATCACGGTTGTTTTCTAAAACCAGATCATTATCCTCAATGGGAGGAGTTTGGAGTGAGACCAAGAATTCTTGAATTTGCTGTAAAGCAGACTCATGTGAATCTCGACTTTGTTTAAGAAGACGGACCTCAGCTTTGAGGTTATTAACCTCAATATGAAGATCCTGAGTGGTTGTTGGCTTGACAGATTGTTTAAATCTTTCCAAAGTATTGGTCGATCAACCTGTTGTGGATAGCCAAAGGTTGAGAAGATGAGTGTGATAGAGAAGGTTGGTTTAGAATATCTCTGAGTTTGGATAGATATTCACCTTTATCACAATCAGGAAGTTTATGGATGACATCAAAGAACAGATCTTGTTCTTTTGTGATGACGTTTATGAAAGAAGAATTATCAGAAGATGAATCGCAATCATCGTATTGAAGTTGATTCAGATCTTCGGAAGAACTATGTTCATCTTGATTGAAGTTCTTTCAAAAGAAGATTGTTGATTTGGTCTTGGACAGATTCTTCAAGTTTAATTTTCGATTTTTCCAATGAGTTTGCAATCTCTTGCATAGTGCCCAGGTTTACCACAATTGTAGCAAACTGGTTTGTCACTCTTAGGAAAATCAAGTTTTGGTTTGGATTTGAACTCATCCTTGAGTCTTCTAGGAGGAGTTCTTGGTTTGTATCTTTGGTAAGGACGTTTATAGTTTTCATACCTTAGGGATTGCCTATCTTTTGAATAGGAAGACTTTCGATATGAAGGAGGGTGTTTCTTGGTTTTGGGCTTGGATCGTTTGCAAGCGGGAAAACCGAATTGTTCATTTAAAGAACCAAGTTCTTTCTTGTTTAAGGATTTCTCTTTCGAGAGTTGATGCTGAATTTTGTCATCTTGACAAATCTTTAATGCAGTTTTCTGGACATGAGAAACTAATTCCCCATATGTCAAGTGTTCATAAGGAATGATCCCATTACTTTGGTTTTGAAGTTTTTCTCTAACTTTATCACCAAATGACTTTGGTAATCCAGCTAGGAATTTTTCTTTCCAAAATGGTTGTTGGGCATCATCTCTTGTGTACACTCTAGTCAAGAATGTATCTACGTACCAACGGAAATCGGACGAGTTTTGCACTTAAGATTTGAAAGAAGTTCTCATTGTCGTGCGATCTTTCCACAAGGAAGGATCACCAACAAAATGTTTAATAATGGTGAAGATCGAGTATTGATGAATCGGGATTGGTTCACCATTGTGGAGGATAGGTGTACCATCAGGTTCAATCATAACAGATGAATAGATCTTCTTTTTATCATCCTGTGAAAGATAGCGATCCCACCAATTCTTTAGTTGTCCAGTGAAGCCGGAAACAAAGAGATTGGTTATACTTTCATCAGAATAATCCATGCCAGTTTGGTAAGCAGTGCTTGCCATGGTCATATGTTGAAGAGTTTGTAGGATTTGGGTTTCATTCTGACCATCTATGTTCCACTCATAAACATGGTCATGATTGAAAGATTTATAAGTATGGCGTTCTTCAACTAAGACATCCGGAGGGGTAGCCCTGGGATAATATAGTTTTGTGGGTTTACGCCAATTACGTTGGTTTATCCGGAATGACTTTGAAGACTCGGCTTGAAGTTCGAGATTTGTTTCAAGATTCATCACCTCTTTTGTGGAGGATCTGCGAAGCTTGAGGGGTGTCAGGAACAACCGTTTGTTGTAACTGAACTGTTTCAGGAAGAGAAGATCGTTGAAGAGCAGATCTTTGTTGTTGCTGCTTTTGCTCAATCCTTTTGATCAAAGCAGCTTTGGTTTTGTTAACCATTTCCAATCTGATCCTTGGATCAAGTCGAAAAGGTTCAAAGAAAGGCTTTTCTTTAGTGGAACCAGTCTGTGTTTGGAAAGGTTCTTTAGAAGAGCTGGGTGCTACCGTGGTTTAGGTAACATGAGTTTGAGTGACATGATCTCCAAGAATTTGAAGATACTGATTGGTGTAGTTGTTTTGCTCCATAAGATTCTTGATATCCTTTGGAGTAACATCTCCTTCAACTTCCCTAGTTTTGAAAGGAGAAGCAACAACTCGGTTTTTTTGGGGGAACTAATCCGAGGAATGTAAAAAGATCGAGGTGGAGGAACCTCGAAGAAGTTGTTTGTCCTTCAAGTGGTTGTCCACTCTTTCTTTAATACATTTGTTTGAAATGGGTAATCCATTTGCTGGGCATAAGCATATAGCTCAAACCAATCAAAAAATGGAGTATTCACTTCATGCTTTTCAAGGAAACTGTAGAATTGTTCTTGGATAAACTTTCGTTTTAATCCTTGGCGTTTCTAAAAACCAGTTTCTTTGCAAAGTGTTTTTCTCGAGAATAGAATTCTCTTTGCAAACCTTGTTTATCAATAGAGAATTGTTTTTCTAAAACATACATGCCTAGGGGGGTGGTGCCCCCGAGCACGTATCATGAGGTTCTTCTAGATGCAGTATAGTCCGCGGGAGGCTCTATAGATCTAGTATCATCCTCGGTTGATAGTTTGCTCGAGAAACATTTCCCTCGTTTGTAATTCCTTGGATTGGGGTATTACTAGGTAAGGGATTTGGAGTTTCTGTTGGTGGAGGTGGAAGGTGAATAACCGAAGGAGGGGTTTGTTCAGAAGAACAAGAGTGTCTCGGTAATTCAGAGTTTATAGATCCAGATCTATAATCTCCATATCTTGAAGACATAGATCTAGGAATGGAAGAAGTAGAACTTCTAGGTCTGTCAAAAGCCATTCTAACAGATCCAGTTTGAGTTTGAGAAATTCTATTAATTTGAGGAGGAGGTCGTGGGATAGCTTGTACAGCTTTCTCCATAATCCATTCTTCTGGAAGAGTGACCTCATTCCGGTGATAGTTTGTGGAACTGTGATGTTTGTGTTCGAATGATCGGTAAGGAAAACAACGGTTTGTCCGTTGTTAGGAACTTGCCTAGCTTTCGAATTTGAAGAGTTTGAGACCTTATCTTGTATCCTATACATTAGGGTAAAGGTATAGATCTGGGCTTCATATTGAAACCATGAAGTTTAAGGTTGAGTTTCAAGACATCCATAATACGTTTGTCATCTAAAGCAACCGTTTGATTTGGATAACGGTTGAAATAGACGGGACCATTATGGAGTCCGAACTCGAATTCTTCGCCAAGAGAATCTGCAAAGTCGTAATGCCTTGCATCTCTGAGACAGACAAGTCCAGAAGCGTTTAAGCCAGCACGAACAAGTGGTTTAAGAGCAACTTGTACACAACCAATATGTAAAAAGTTGTATACTTGTTTATGTTTAAGGATGGAATTTGAAGAAAGAAGAAAGAATTCTTCTTTTTCGGTTGAAATGGATTCTCAACCGTCTTGATTATGTAATCGACTTTGAGAACCATCGTTTTCGGGTAGGAAAACATCCTTTATCGGCGGAGGAAGAGTCCAATCGTCAACAGTTTGGTTTATATCTTTGAACTGAATTTCTTCGTCAAAGATGTTGTTTGTTGAGGAGTGAGTATCCTCATTGTTTAAGGTAGAAGATGGATGAGATGAGGAGGTGGAGAAGGAAGACCGACGAGAAAAGGAACGGAGGATGGAAGACATAATAAAAATGCAGGAAACTAAATGCAAATGCAGAAAATGCAGAAATTTAAAGAAAGTAAAGTACTAGAAAAAAGAACTTAAAAACTGAAATTCAAAAGATCATAAAACAAGAAGAGATTATCAGATGTATTTCTCCCTGTTTTGATATCATCACCGTCAGGTTACCATAGGGGTATATTGATTAAAGATTTACTGGACAATTACCTTACAGGAAAACATTGCCAAATATTAGTATGATTCACACATCTGGTGTATGGGGATTACTCGCATGCTAAAAAAGATATAATTCTATGCATGGTCCTTAATTTATGAATTCTCGCTTGTACTCTAGACAAGTATAAATTCTATGCAACTAGTTCAACTCACGGGGGCAAGAACCCTCCGATCTCCTCGCTCTCCTTGGGCCTTACGGGCTCTTCTGATCATAAGCGATTCGCAACAGTCCCCACTGTTAAACTATTTACATATACTGGTGCAGAGATCATAAATCAAGCATCATACATATACTCTGAGGCGGTTAAGTAAAACCTGCCATCGAGCCAACCACCACACATAGATGTAAATCATAAACTAAGATAGCGGCAATACATCCTGAGAGGGGAGGGGAGATGGGAGTGAGAGAGAAGTAGAGAGTGACGAACACTTAAAACATAAGCATAAAATTAAAATATGCAGAAAGTAAAGAACAAGAAGAAGAAAGCTGAAGTGGAACGTTTATTCAGAACATAAGCAGAAAGCTTAAAACTTACAAAGAAAGTAGAAAGCTTAAAACACACAGAGACAGAGGGAGAGGGAGAAGAGAGTAGGACTCGAGAATGGGGCTATTAGGTCCTGCCTCAACCAAATGGGAAGAGGACCTTATATAGGCATTTTCGGAGCCACTGTTTGAATAGTAACCAGTTAGTGACCGGCACTATTTGACACTATTTAAACAGTAACATGCTACAGTGGTCTGCCGACGCTAGCGTGGTCCGCCGACACAACAAGAACACATACAAGTGTGCTACGGTGTTGGCGCAATAGTGAACCGACACCTCGGCGTTTGCTACAAAGGTTTCTACGGTGAAATTTATTACGGTCACGAGTACATGTTTTACACGAGTCTTATACATGAAAGCTAAAGTGTTTTGTGCATACAACAGTGCTTTCGTCAAAAACTGTAAGTTTAATCTTCACTCAAATCAATGAGATCTTCATCAGTATCTTGGGAAATGGCCGGGCTTTCAAAGACAAGTTCTGGAACTCTTGCATTACTGGCTGTAAATTTTGAGGTCCATAAGCATGTTGAAGACGTCTCTGCTATAAGCCCAAGACTTATGAAGCATTCTGGCATAGGACTTAAAGTATCCACTTGCTTGTAAGTTTGCGGATCGCCAAGTCCATGATCTGTATAAGGCCTGCAATAACTCCTCATATACATAAATGCATGGTTAATTATAACATGATGTTTTGCATGGCAGAATGAAGCTTCATTTTGTTGGGGTACAGTTGAGGTAATCCAAATCCATATTGGACTGGCTACATTCGTTCTGTACTGGTTTATATATTTTGTGATTTTTGGACCAAACATTTCTGGTGTAGAATCATCTGATCCAAGTTGCACCATCCGGAGGAAACCATAATGAAAAGCTTTAACCATCATTTCTTTGATCAACGGTTTCAGTTTTGGTTCTGAAAGGTTGACTTCTAGAAGTACTGGTTGTTTGGCATTCCAAGGTTTTCCCTGTAATGGTTCACCACAAAATTGTGAAATTTGAGTTCCTGGAAATTGTTGAAGATCTTCATTAATTTCCAAAAGCATATACTGAAATTCAATGAGTTGGTTGTAAAAACTCTCTTCAGAAAGGAAAAGAATCTTCTCATAAACTTCAGTTGGTAGTTTCTTCAAGAATTTCCTCCGGTACCTTCCAACAAGAGACATTTTTTGGGAAAAAGTCTCAAAATTATCTCTCATTTTCTGACTTGATCGGAAAAACTCATGATTTGCTTCCATAAGGGAAGGTTTAAGAATACTCTCATTCATCCTAGAGGAGGATGGCCGATGAGCGGCGGTTTGCCTTAAAGAGGCTCTCACCGTTTATTTTGTTTTATAAAATAAGAGTTTAATGCACAAATCGCTCCGTGCTTTTGTTTTGCATTTCCAAAGACGCCATAAAGCATCTAGAATTGCTTGTTGTTCCTCATCAAGATTACTCCCTTTGAGGGGCCTAAACCTCTGTTTTGAATCGAGTAGGTAAGATAGGCAATTCTTTGTGTTCCAATCTTCGATACCTTGTATCTTGTTTTGGAACTTTGTTTCCGTGTCCTCATGGACTTGTACTTGCTTGAAGCAAGTGTTTAATAAACTCCTGGAGTTCAAAGTTTGTTTGGTAAAAAGTACCTGAAGAGATATCTGAATAGATACCTTTTCCTTTGTCTCCCGAGGGAAGATGTTTGGGGGGCATTTGTGGCTATGTTGAGGTCGAGGCCGTGCCTTTGCTGGCCGTGCCTTTTCCGTTGTTATTATGACCCTGTAAAAATTCTCTGGTGAGAAAGTCGGGAAGAGAATTTGTAGTACCTTTGATAAATTCAATGTCAAAATCAAAAATACTCAAAATGGCTTGCCAACGTGCAAAAATCTGTTTTGATGCAAGATTTTTGACATCTTTTTGTAACACATCTTTTGCAGATTTACAATCGATGCGTATCAAAAATTTTTGGTTTAAAAGATCAGCTTGGAATTTTGAAACACACAATACAATGGCCAAAATCTCCTTTTTAATCGTAGAATAGTTCTGCTGAGCACTATTCCAATGTTTAGATGTAAAAGAAATAATCTGTTCTTTTGCATCTACCCTTTGTTTAAGAATTCCTCCATACCCTAGTTCGACGCATCGCTTGAACTATTTTGGAAGCGAAGGAATAGGAAGACTAAGACAAGGAAGTTCCTTAACTTGTTGTTTAATTTTCTTAACAACATCTGTATGAACATCAGTCCATGGAGGAGGATTGTTCTTAAGACGTTGATGAAGAGGTTTAAGAAAATTGCTAAGTTGTGGAATGAACTCAGCAACATAGTTTAAGCATCCCAAAAACCTTTGGAGTTGGTTTTTGTCAAGGATTTGATCTGAAAATTTATCAGCAAACTGGATTGCCCTTTCAATAGGAGTTATCATTCCTTGGTGAATCCAATGGCCAAGAAATCTAACTTTTGTCCGAAAAAGGCTAATCTTTGGTTTGGAAACTACTAAACCATTTGTTTTCGGTTCGGATAAATTTTGAAACATGTTTAAAATGATCATCAATCGAATTTGAAAAGACTAGAACATCGTCAATATAAACAATAATATACTGACTTTGACCTTGGAAGATCTCGTTCATAATCCTTTGAAATTCAGAAGGGGCATTTTTTAAACCAAAAGGCATAATGTTCCACTCATACTGACCAAAAGGAACAGTAAAAGCAGTCTTATACCTATCTTTTTCAGAAATCTGAATTTGCCAAAATCCGGATTTCATGTCAAATTTTGAAAAAATCTTTGCAGAATGCAAATGCTTAAGTAAGTCAGCCTTGTTTGGGATTGGATAACGAATCCATTGTAAGGCTTCATTTAATGGTTTGTAATTGATGACAAGTCTAGGTGTTCCACGTTCTATTTCGCATTTTTATTTACATAAAATGCAAAAGACAAGACCATGGGCTTCGACTTGGTCTAATCAATTTTTTGTCAAGAAGATCTTGAATTTCCTTTTGGCAAGTTTCAAGAAGTTCTTGGGACATTTGGATAGGCCTAGCCTTGGTGGGAATTTGTTTTTCAGAGAAGGTAGGCTCGTAAGGAAGATCTACCATATGTTTCTTTCTGTTCCAGAAAGCATTTGGTAAATCAGCACAGACAGTCTGATGTATTTTATCCAGGCAGTTTTGAATTTTTTGCTGGACGGGTGGTTGCTGGAGTTGTTGTTCAACTCGTTTAAAAGAAATCTCATCTTTGAGAAAACTGATCTGTTTTTGTTTGGCGGAAAGATGATTTATTTCTCTGAACTTGGGTGATTCAGTAAAGGGAAATAAAACCATTTTGCCAAGATGCTGTTTTGAAATTCCATCAACATCAGTGACATAAGGGAATAAAAGTTGTGCAAAAGGGGCTCCAAGAATAATTTGGGTTCCCATATCTTTTACCAAAACAAATGGAGTTTTGATTTGCAAACCTTTATTCTCAATTACCACATTTGAGATTTTGTGCGAACAGATACGAGGAGACTTGTTACAGGTAAAAGACTAAATCTCGCATTTGTTTTTTTTTCAAAATACTTGGTAGGAATAAGTCCTTCAAGAAAACAGTTGGCTTGAGACCGTATCAAAAGAACAGATTGTTCTATAACAAGTTCATCATTGATAATGATTTTTGCTTGTATATAAAACTTCTGTATCATGATTCTTGAAATGATGTTGAGGCATAATTGATATATATCATCAATCTGTTTATCTTCTAAAACCGAGATCATTATCTTCTTAAGAAGAGGAGGGTGGTGAGATTTCACAAGTCGGAAGATTCCGGACCGGAAGACTCAGAAGTATTTTGGTCAAGTTTAAGGGTTTGAATCTCCCTTTTGAGATTATTAATCTCACATTGGAGTGTATTCAAGTTTATGGGATTGTCTTTTGGGAAAGACAGGAGTTTGGAATTCAGAGACTGATTAATATTACTAATAGGAGTAATTTCCCTATTAATGACATTAAGGAAAGATGGTTCATTAGGGAATGAATGAATGGTCGCCTAATATTAGGCGACCTGATTTATATTCAGGTTGCCTAATATGATCCAAAGACACTACCTAAATATTGTTTAGGTAGTCTATTTAAACAAAAAGACTACCTAAATAGGAAATCAGGTCGCCTATTAGTTAGTCCAATTAAGTCAGGCAAAAGACTACCTAAAAGACTACCTAAATTGTTATTAGGTAGTCTATTCATTCAAAAGACTACCTAAATGGATTTTAGGTAGTCTATTTAAAAACAAAGACTACCTAAATGGCGAATCAGGTCGCCTATTAGTTAGTCCAATAGGCAAAAGACTACCAAAAAGACTACCTAAATTGTTATTAGGTAGTCTATTTCAAAAGACTACCTAAATGGATTTCAGGTCGCCTATTGCATCCAAAAGACTACCTAAATTGTTATTAGGTAGTCTATTCGGTTCAAAAGACTACCTAAATGGATTTCAGGTCGCCTATTTCATCCAAAAGACTACCTAAATTGGTTTTAGGTCGCCTATTTGATTCAAAATTCGACATTATTTTATTTTCAAACAGACTACCTAAATTATGTTCAGGTAGTCTATTTGATTAAAAAGACTACCTTAATTGATTTTCAGGTCGCCTAATGTGTGAAATAGACTACCTAAATGTTGTTCAGGTCGTCTTATATTAGTTTTTTTTTAAAAAAAAAAGTAGTTCTCGCTCTTTGTTTGTCCAATATTCTGCAAAACTGAATACTTCACAATTACAAAGAAGGCAATTCATAACTCAATTATAGCAATTTCTGCCAAATTCATGTTTTTCTAACACCAATTACAAAGAAGGCAATAACTCAAAATGTACAAGTTTTTACCATAATACGACCAACCATAGCAAAATTCAAACAACTTTAATGGTACATACTTGTCCATGATTCACAACAAAACTACGAGATACAATCAATCAAATTCAAGTCATTCACTCAACTACCGGACTCGAAACTATCCGTCGAACAAGTTACTACAACAATTTAACTATACCACCGTAAAACAAAACCAATTTGTACAATATTAACAAGGGAAGGCCGACGAGCTAAGTCATACCACAAGTAGTCATACCCTAACAATAGATTAATTTGCAAATGAGCCATGTTCAAGAAGATATCTACTCATCATGTCTCGAGTCGAATCCAGGTCATCCGTGAGTACGGATCCTCGCGACGAAAAATATCGTAAATTGGAAAACAAGGTATAATTAACAACTGAAGTACCACAACATAAAATATTATCATTTGAGGAACACGGAGCATTACGTACGTTTTGAAAGCCAGTAGTTTTTCCGTTGGAGACGATTGTTTGCATCCAACTGATAACGTAGTATCCGCACTCGGTGTTCCCTGGTTGTTGATGGCACTATAAATCAAACACAAATTGTTAAAACGAAAGCTATTGTGGCACAGAAAAAGACTTGAATTGAAACTACTTACCTTGGGGTAAAACCACTTCGGTCCCCCTGGTCTCTTTGTCCATCAAGCTCTCTATACTTCTTAAGAGCCCTATCATCATTAAAATGGAAATTAACGAGACATGAAAACAATTCATTTAAAAGACGAATCGATGATTTAGACAAAAATATACTTACTCGCAAACATGTTTTTGATATCCTCGGTTGGCCGCCATTTATGGAATCGAACCAATAACATGCATTCTTAGAGGGGCAAACTACAGGGGTCCAATGAGCACTACAACATATACATATTCATATTAAATTAAGATAAGAAAACAATTAATTCTTAAAAATCTTATATAGACAAAAAAAATACGTACCCTTCATGTATTGGCGCTAGATAACAAGTCGATTGTAGGTCGCCCATTGCTAACCCAAAGATAAATGGCCCTCCTCCTAACTTATTGAAGCCGTGCTTCCAGGACATAAGAATCCGAATGAACCCAATAGGCCTCCCTTTTTGCACAGGTCGTGGCAGACACTATGATCAAAATAAAATGATAGATGTTGTTGAATATATTAAACAAAAAAATAGTAACTGACATAATTAAAGGGTACAAAAAACTTACAAGATTGCAAGTTGAAGCCTTTGTATATCTAAATCTTTCATATGCATAAACTCTGTCAAATCTTTGTTGTCAATATTGATCGAATATGACTTATGCACCGACAACGCCTGAAGGCATCTGCAAGCCTATAGAGATGACGTCCTTGTAGAGCCCTCGCAGCTCGTTTGTGCTAAGTATGGAAATATGTCCGCACTTGTTCATGCTATGAAAACATAATAAATAGATTACAAGTGGGTCAAGCAATGAAAAATCAAACGGGAACCTACTCATCTTCAATCGTAAAGTATGGAAATACCATTGGAGGTGTCATCCCCATCTCAATAAGATGATGCGGCCAAAGGATGAATGATGTGGTGGCGGACGAGATAGGGAACCTCCTCATCATCAATCGGGATGGTTGTCTTTTCTTCACCTTCTCGCACACTTGTTACGGTCACCTACGTAGATCTTGTGGAATTTGCATATTGTGGTGTGTGGTTTGTTCCGGTAAACAAGACCATCGGCAACAATACGCCGGTGTGGGTCATCCAAATATAGAGTGCGGGGTTGTCCACCCCGTGGAGTGTGAGAAGACTCGCCAATATGTACATCTAGAGAGTGATGAGAAGATTCGCCAATGTGTACATCCGGAGCGTGAAAACTTTCTTTCTTTCGCTTGGGAAGGCCGGAGATTCCGGTCTTTAGGCTGCGTATTTCCCCTCTCTTGTATCATAACCCTCATTTCACCTCGTAGTTGTGTCATAACCTCATCTACGAGGGACGCTCGAATTTTGGCTACAAGCTGAGGGCTAGGGTTGTCATCGTCATGCGAACAAGTAGAACGGCGTCCAAAATATTTCGCGACGCTAACTCCCTCGGCTCCCTCGAACAAAGCATCAAGGTAATCCGGCTTCCCAATCGCCGTGGACAAAATGTCCATCCGTGTACCCGGAAAAAATGAACCTTGGCTGCTTCCGCACGCTCAAGCGCATCCCGTATCATAGGATTTTTCATAAATAGTAACTAAACGCTAAAAATATGAAACAACAGAGGCTATTATTTAATACTTCTAATTTAACTACTTACAATCTTCTTGGCAACCTCCCACATCTTCATTTACGAAATTGTCACCCCTCTTCCTCAGACTATCCATTTTTTGTGGCGAGGAGGACGCTCAGGGGCTTGGATAACAGTGGAAGGATCAGATTGCGCAGCTTCCTTCATTCTCTGCAACTCTTCTTCCATCAACGTCCGTTCAAGCTTCTTATAGCCACCCCTAGACAAGCGATGCGGATACTTATTTCTCGCTTGCCTCTCTCTATTGGCCTGACTTTTTTTCTGTGACAAGAAAACAAATAAAACTGAGCCTTCAATGTCAAATAGATTCAACTAAAAGATAAGATATGAAAGAAATTTTACAAGAAATTCAGGATTTTGGCGCAACGCCACAAACTCCCGCCAGTCCTCTGGAGAAATATAATCATAGTCCTGACATGGGTCCTTGTCCCTCTTTGACCCTCGGATATACTTTTTAGTGAGCTTGTTCTTAAAGTCTTTCCAACGCAGACGAACCTCACCCATCCAATGCTTGTACATGGCCTTATTGTTAGGCACATCATACGTTTTTCGCAAGGTAAAAGATAGAAGATATTAGACAAATCAAGTAATAAAACCAAAGAGGTAAATGCAGAATGAATCGAAAGTGAGATACCAAAAGTTGTGCCCAGATCAACTCCTTCGTTTTAGGAGGAACATACTTCCATTCAGAGAATACAATGCGAACTTTGCTTGAGCCGGATAGCCTACATAGCTAATGAAAGTGTCTTCCTCTGGACCAATCGGATTCATATTGGCATCGAACTCCACATGCGGCCTCTTTTTTCGACCCCGACGACGTGCAATTAACGCACCCATATGTGTGCTACCTCTACCCTTTTTCCCCACCGGTACATCATTCCCCTCATCACCCGATGACTCGTCAGAGCTAGACATATTCCTGATCATCAAAGACAAATCAATAACGTTAGATAGGGTTATTATTAAATAATAAACAAATAATAAACAAATGAATAAAATGAACTAACATGTTAAACGTACAACAATAACATAGCACTTTTTCATAAATTAAGATCTTACTTTATATGGTCTCCCATATTCCTTCAGAATGATCCTTTCTTGGAGCATATTCTTCATCATCTACCAATTCTACTTCACGTGTTGTAGGTGGATTTGTTGTGAAAGGGAGTGTATCGTCCAGGTTCAAGGATTCTTCACCATATGTCTTTTTTTACTTTGAAGTACAATGGACATTTTCTTATTTCCAGGGTCTGTAACATAAAACACATGTTTCGCCTGGCTTGCTAGAATGAATGGCTCGTCTCTATGACCAAGTCTTTGAAGATCAACCGAGACAAATCCAAAATTAGGATCTATTACAACAAAGCATTATTGTTAACCCACTTACATTTAAATAAAGCAACTTTGAACTTGGTGTAGTTCATCTCCCATATTTCTTCAATAACTCCATAATAGGCCATTGATGCTAACACCGGGTTTTTGTCTTTAGAACTCGAAAAGTGCATGGATTCGGCTTCAACCATCACCCCACTATTTTGCAGTAACTTCGTCATCTTGGTCTTTTGTGTAGAAAGAATATCCGTTTATATCATAACCTGTCCAAGTGATGACTCGATAAGAAGGCCCCCTGTGCTAACCACTCGATTGTATCCGACACTCTGTCTCGTGCGATACCTTCTCCTCGAACCACTTTATAAACGTCTTTGTTTGCTCGTGAGCTATTTGCATGTCATTCTTCCTTGGATTCTTATTCTTCAAACTCTTTCGTGTTCATCAATGTATGGTTGAACTTCTTCCATATTATTCAAGATGTAGAGGTGTGCTTGCAACACCTCTTCACGAGGCTTATTCTTCGTTTGATTCCTCGAGTTCCCTCACTTATCCCCTTATCATGCCGAGATTGTAACGTCACCCCGATAGATAATCTTTACGAGAACTCCATAGCCTCTTCCACTACATATCTCTCAACTATTGAGGCTTCCGGCCGATAAGGATTTTTAGAATACCCTTTTAAGATCTTCATGTATCGCTCGAAAGGGTACATCCACCTTAGGTAAACCGGACCGCAAAGCCTTACCTCCCTTACCAAGTGCACTATCAGGTGCACCATTATATCGAAAAATGCAGGAGGAAAATGCATCTCGAGTTGGGACAAAATAATATAACCCTCATTTTCCAATTCATCCAACTTTTCAATATCAATGACTTTGTTACATATAGCATTAAAGAAAATACACAATTTTGTTATAGTGGTCCGCACTTCATCTTTCATAATGCCCCTAATAGCTACGGTAATAGTTGTTGCATCAACACATGATAATCATGGGACTTCATTCCCACTAACTTCAAATCGTCCATTGAAACACACCTTCTCAAATTTGAAGAATATCCTTGTGGAACCTTAATGTCATATAGACACCCACACAAACTTTTTTCTCCGCTTTTGACAAGTGTATGAGCTGCGGCTCCATGTATGCCCTCTTACCATCTTCCATTACTCGTGGATGTAACCGTTCTCTTATTCCCATATCAACCAGGTCTAGTCTCGCACTAATTCCATCCTTAGTCTTCCCTGGTATGTGCAAAAGAGTACTGACAAGGCTATCACAAACATTTTTTTCCACATGCATCACATCAAGACTGTGTCTCACATCAAGACTACGCCAATATGGAAGATCAAAGAAAATTGATCTCTTCTTCCATATATTCTTCTCACCCGCAATCCTTTTCGCTTACCCAATATGACATTGATATGCATCACCCGACTATAGACTTCCTCTCCGGTTAATGCCTTTGGAGCCGTTCCATGCTCCGGTAAGCCGTTAAAACGCTTTCTTAACTTACGATATGGGTGGAACCGATCAAGAAACCTCCCCTGTGATCGAGATAGACCGTTTTCTTTCCATGCTTTAGTTGATGGAAGTTTGTGTCGGCTTCACATATTGGACATGCTTTATGCCCCTTCACACACGTACCCAGACAAATTTCCGTATGCAGGAAAGTCGTTGATCGTGGTAAAAATCATTGCACGCAACTTGAAGAACTCCTTCTTATATGCATCAAACACATCTATGCCTTCCTCCCACAACTTCTTCAAATCCTCAACCAAAGGCGCCAAGTACACATCGATATTGTTACCGGGTGTTTTGGTCGAGAAATCATCATAGACAACATCACATACTTGCGTTTCATACATAGCCGGGGAGGTAAGTTGTATATTACAAGGAGAACCGGCCATGCACTATGGGTACCGCTAAGAGTTCGATATGGATTGAAGCCATCGTACAAAGCCCCCAGCCGAAGGTTTCTTGGCTCCTTTGCCAAATTGAGGGAACATTTCGTCTATTTTCTTCCATTGCGTAGAGTCACCGGTGTCGAAGATATTTTCCATCGGATATTCTCTCATCGAATGCCATCTCAACTTCTTCGCCGTCGCTTCACTAGTAAAGAGACGCTTAAATCGAGGAATTATGGGAAGATACCACAATGCCTTCAAAGGTTGCTTTTTTTGTGATCTCGTAACCACCACCTTTCTTCACTTTGTATCGTGAAGTTTTACACTTCGGACAATTACTAAGGCCTTCATACTCATTTCTGTACAATATGCGGTCATTAGGGCAACCGTGTATCTTTTCGTACTCCATACCCATCATAGACAAGATTTTCTTGGCCTCATACATACGATTTGGAAGTACATTATTGTACGGCAACATATCACACAACAATTCAAGCAACGACGTGAAAGCGCTATCGGTCCACCCACAAGTTGCCTTTAAGTTGACCAAATGTAAGGTCCCAGTCAACCGTGTATACTTAGTACACCCAGGGAACAAAGGTGTCTCTGCATCACTCCGCACGCTATCATATTCATGCGGTTGTGCAAAGGATTCGACCTCAACATCATGAATCATTCTCTCCATTCCATCATCATCTACCTCAACTTCATTTTCGTAGGATGCACTAGGAGTTACCTCCTCACCATGCCATATCCACGTTGTGTATCGAAGGTTTATTCCATCACAAATTAGGTGATCCCTTATATCAAGCAATATCCCTTCGAACCCCATTTAAACAATTAACACATGGACAATAGTACATCCCATTTTTTGTAGCCACATTCCTTTTAGCAAATTCAATAAACTCTTCCACCCCTTTCTCATATTCTTCACTAGTTCTCAACGCATTCATCCAACTATGACCCATTTTATTACCACCTATGACATTTCCAACAACAAATCAATTTCAAAAAATTTCGGCAAAGATTTCCCCTCAACAAGTAAGACATCCCAAAATTTCAACAACAAACCATTTCAACTTAATTCAACAAAACTTACTAACTAAGGCAATTTAGAAAATATCGGCTATTAAATCCAATACTTTCATCAATACAAAAAACTAAAATATATCTAAGTCGTCTAAGTCATAAACTATAACTTATGGACATCTAAGCATCATTATTCATACTACAAAGATTACCTAGTTCAATGCACATCAACAAAAAAAACAATATTTAACTATAAAGATGAAGGGCGTGCGGACTCAAGATTTTCAAGCAAGCATCATGAACAAAGACAATAACATTGTAAAAATAGCACTCACCTTTAAATATTCCACAAATAGGTTGACTTGGGACGGAAATTGGGAACCCAATACAAGAGTAGGTAATTCACAAACACTCTCTATGTCGATGCTTTTACATACATTACGCCAAAATTATAAAGTGAAAAGACATGAACCAAGAAAACTACCAATTTGCCACCCTAAGCATATCATTCAACCAATAAAGTTAAAAAGTGATGGAGTAAGGAAGAATATGTAATTTACCGTAAAGTATTTGAAAAGAAATGATATTTTAAAAAAGAAGCATTAAAACAAATCATTCATAAAAAATAATATAAAACATAAAGTAGTGCTTACAAACACCTTACATATGAAAGAAAAAATTTGCCATGAACCATATACATAGCCAAAGAAATTTGCTGTCCACTAATCTCTAATTCATAATTTTAATTTAATTGAAATCACATCAAGTTCCCTCGGTCATCAAGCTCTATCATATATTTATGAGAAGGAACAGACTAAAATACCTTCCAAGTCTAATCTAAATGACATGACCATTATCTTTTTCATTTTTTGTTAGCCTCGTTATTCTTTGTTTTTTATAAGAATATATTGTTATGTTGCACTTTTAAGATCGAGGATTGGCCTCTCCGTCAATGCCGTACCCACTTGATCCCTTATTCAATATTCAACAACAAAATTGAGAAAAATTCAATGAAGGACTGTTAGGATTCAAATGATTTTTGGGCTCAATCTTTTAGCATTGAAAGAGAACCTAATTCTCGGTTTATAATGCCAACTAGGGAAAAAGTTCGGGAAGAACGCTCCAGTTTTAGATTGCCTTATTTCGAATAAGCATGTAAACGAACGTACGTGAATTTGGCGGGACCTCGAGATAATCCCCGCAAAACTAGTTCAATCAAGAAACTTAGGAATTGCACGTGTAACCTTCAATGTTCAAATTTACCCCAATTTTGAATCCGATGCTCGGTGTCCTTAGTTAAATCAAAAGTTTTTACAGGAGAAAAATTCATTTTTTCCATGAACTAACTATCCTCATCACAATTTTGTCTTTGGAAAGGACGGTGGAACAATTCTAACACATACGAAATTGGTAGAGCAAACGAATTTACAACCGTGCCAAATCCCATCAAAGAATACGGCTCCATAAGATAGAAAACGATAATTCGGGAACCGATTGAATGAAAAAAGGGGGAGCCCAAATGTAAAGGGGAAAAGGTTAAAAAAGAAATGAAAAGGATAAAAAATCGGAAGAAACAAACCGTGAGAGATCTTTGGTGCGACCGGGGAATCTACAATAACCGCAAGAGCTTCGACGCCTTCCACAATCGACCACAACGCTTTCCGTTTTCTTTGTTCAAGGCATTCGCTCATGAGAGGAGGCAGAGCGTGGTTGGCCGCACGGAGAATTGGAGACGAGAGAGCGAAACGGGAAATGGGGGAAAACGAGATAGGGCAGAGGGAATGAGATAGCCAGACGTAGGGAAATGGGGGAAAAGAGATAGGGCCGAGAACGAAAATGGAGGAAAAAAAAAGATAAAAGGGGCTTGGTTGGCTCGAAGGCGGCCGGAGATGTGAAGGGGAAGAAGGCGGAGATGTGGAGGTTCCGCGAGAGAGAAATGATTGTGATCGAGGGTTTTGGCGGAAGAGTGGTATTTTATTTCCAAATAGGCGACTGAAAATGGTTTGGGTCGCCACTTTTGTAAGATAGGCGACTGATATAAAATCGTGTCGCCACTTTTTGATATTAGGCGACCGATTTTATATCAGTCGCCAATTTTCACAAAACGGGCGACGATAGAGAATCAGGCCGCCTAATATCAAAAAGTGGCGACCTGATTTTATATCAGGTCGCCTATCTTACAAAAGTGGCAACCTGAAACCATTTTCAGGTCGCCTATTTACGCCAAAAATGTATTTTTTTTCCATAGAAATCAAATATACCATGGCGCCAAACAAAAATTCTGGCGGCGGGAAGCAATTAAAACGACCTTAAAAAATGTTAGAACGCAAAAAATCAATTTTAGATGACCTAAACTTCCATTCAGGACGTTCAAAACTCATTTTCTCATTTTTTACTACCTGTTTTTTATTTAGGACGTGTTTTAGAGTAGTAATATCCAATTTTTGTAGTAGTGCAAACGTATTATGGATGTCTTGAAACTCAACCTTAAACTTCATGGTTTCAATATGAAGCCTGGATCTATACCTGTTACCCTAATGTATAGGATACGGTATAAGGTCTCAAACTCTTCGGCTTCGAAAGCTAGGCAAGTTCCTAACAACGGACAAAGCGTTGTTTTCCTTACCGATCATTCGAACACAAACATCACAGTTCCACAAACTATCGTTTGGAATGAGGTCACTCTTCCCGGAAGAATGGGTTATGGAAAAAGCTGTACAAGCTATCCCACGACCTCCTCCTCAAATTAGTAGAATTTCACAAACTCAAACGGGATCTGTTAGAATGGCTTTTTGAGACCTAGAAGTTCTACTTCTTCCATTCCTAGATCTATGTCTTCAAGATATGGGGATTATAGATCGGATCGTAAACTCGAATTACCGAGACACTCTTGTTCTTCGGAACGAGCCCCTCCTTCGGTTATTCACCTACCACCGCCACCAACAGAAACTCCAAATCCCTTACCCAGTAATACCCCGATCCAAGGAATTACAAACGAGGGAAATGTTTCTCAGGCAAACTATCAAACGAGGATGATACTAGATCTATAGAGCCTCCTGAGACTATACGGATCTAGAAGAACCTCATGATACTGAGCTTAGGGCCACTCCCTTAGGCATGTATGTTTTAGAAAAACAATTCTCTATTGATAAACAAGGTTTGCAAAGAGAATTTTACTCTGAGAAAAATACTTTGCAAAGAAACTGGTTTTTAGAAACGTTCAAAGGATTAGTGCGAAAGTACATCCAGGAACAATTCTACAGTTTCCTTGAAAAGCATGAAGTGAATACTCCATTTTTTGAATGGTTTGAGCTATTTGCTTATACCCGGAAATTGGATTATCCATTTCAAACAAATGTATTAAAGAAAGAATGGACAACCAGTTTGAAGGACAAACAACTTCTTGAAGTTCCTCCACCTCGATCTTTTTACATTCCTCGGATTAGTTCCCCCAAAAAACCAGTTGTTGCTTCTCCTTTCAAAACTAGGGAACTTGAAGGAGATGTTAATCCAAAAGATATCAAAAATCTTATGGAGCAAAACAACTACACCAATCAGTATCTTAAAATTCTTGGTGATCATGTTACCCAAACAACGGTAGCCCCCAGCTCTTCTAAAGAACCTCTCCAAACACAGACTGGTTCTACCAAAGAAAAGCCTTTCTTTGAACCTTTTCGACTTGACCCAAGACTCAGATCGGAAATGTTCACCAAAACCAAAGCTGCTTTGATCAAGAGGATTGAGCAAAAAAGCAACAACGGCGATCGGCTCTTCACGAAACTATTCGGTTACAACAAACGGTTGTTCGACACCCTCAAGCATCGGTATCCTCCACAAAAGAGGTGATGAATCTTGAAATCAAATCCCGACTTCCGGCGAGTCTTCGAAGTCATTTCGGATAAACCAACGAAATTGGCGTAAACCCACGAAACTATATTATCCTAGGGCCGGCCCCGAATGTCTTAGTTGAAGAACGCCATACTTACAAATCTTTCAATCATGACCATGTTTATGAGTGGAACATAGATGGTCGAATGAAACACAAATCCTTCAAACTCTTCAACACATGACCATTGCAAGCACTTTGCTTATCAAGCGGCATGGATTATTCTCGATGAAAGTATAACCAATCTCTTTGTTTCCGGCTTCACTTTGGACAACTAAAGAATTGGTGGGATCATTATCTTTCACGGGATGATAAAAAGAAGATCTATTCAAATTTGTTATGATTGAACCTGATGGTACACCTATTCTCCACAATGGTGAAGCAATCCCAGATTTAGTCAACACTCTAATCTTCACCATCATTAAACATTTTGTTGGTGATCCTTCCTTATGGAAAGATCGTTCAGCAGAACTTCTTTCAAATCTTAAGTGCAAAACTCTGTCCGACTTCCGTTGGTATAGAGACACATTCTTGACTAGAGTGTACACTAGAGATGATGCCCAACAACCATTTTGGAAACAAAAATTCCTAGCTGGATTACCAAAATCATTTGGTGATAAAGTTAGAGAAAAACTTCGATACCAGAGTAATGGGATCATTCCTTATGAACACTTGACATATGGGGAATTAGTTTCTCATGTCCAGAAAACTGCATTAAAGATTTGTCAAGATGACAAAATCCAGCATCAACTCTCGAAAGAGAAATCCTTAAACAAGAAAGAACTTGGTTCTTTCTGTGAACAATTTGGTTTTCCTGCTTGCAAACGATCCAAGCCTAAAACCAGTAAACACCCTCCATCATATCGAAAGTCTTCTTATCACAAAGATAGGCAATCCCGATATGAGAACTATAAACGTCCTTACCAAAGGTATAAACCAAGAACTCCTCCTAGAAGACTCAAGGATGAGTTCAAATCCAAATCAAAACTTGATTTTCCCAAGAGTGACAAACCAGTTTGCTACAATTGTGGTAAACCTGGACACTATGCAAGAGATTGCAAACTCATTGGAAAAATCAGACAACTTAAACTTGAGGAATCTGTCCAAGAACAAATCAACAATATTCTTCTTGAAAGAACTTCTGAATCTGAAGATGAACATAGTTCTTCTGAAGATTTGAACCAACTTCAATATGATGATTGTGATTCATCTTCTGATAATTCTTTTTTCATAAACGTCATCACAAAGGAGCAAGATCTGCTTTTTGATGTCATTCATAAACTTCCTGATTGTGATAAAGGTGAATATCTATCCAAACTCAAAGATATTCTGAACCAACCTTCGCCATCACATTCATCCTCTCAACCTTTGGCTATCCACAATGATTTGATCGACCAACACCTTGGAAAGATTTAAACAATGGCATCAAGCCAACAACCACCCAAGATCTTCATATTGAGGTTGATAACCTTAAGACTGAGGTCCGTCTTCTTAAACTTAGTCGAGATTCACATCAGTCTGCTTTACAGCAAATCCAAGACTTTTTGATCTCACTTCAAACTCCTCCCATCGAGGATAATGATCTGGTTTTAGAAAACAATCGTGACAATCTAGATTTAGAAAATCTAAATATTCAAGATTTTCAGAACCCAGATGGTCAAGGAGATTTTCTTCCTAAATCATTTTTAAACATGTTTTCGAAAATCTTTCCGCAGAATTTTTATATACAAGCAAAAATCATTATTAATAATGAGTTTGTTATAGAACAATCTGTGCTATTTGATACAGGAGCTCAAGCAAATTGTATTCAAGAAAGCTTGATTCCTCCAAAGTATTTTGAGAAAACAACTGAACGATATAGTGGTATTAACAAATCCATGATATCAGTTCGACATAAACTATCAAACGTCATTATTCAAAATGAAGGTTTGCAAGTAAGGACTCCATTTAGTCTCATGAAAGTCATGGGAACACCAATTGTGCTTGGGGCACCTTTTGCACAACTTTTATTTCCATACATGACTGACTATGATGGTATTTCAAAACTACATTTGGGAAAATTGATTTTATTTCCTTTCTCTCAAACCATAAGGTTACAGGAATTAAATCCTCATCTTTTCCCTCCCGGATCAGCTATCTCGATGAACGGGTTTCTCCCGAGTTTGTTGAAACTCGTAAACAAACGATTAAGGATATTCTTTGCCTTAGCCTTCCTGTTCTGCTTGATTAAACATCCAACTTTTGGAATTTTACATTTAAACATGGAATTTTGCATCTGTTTTCAGCATGTTAAGATTTCAAATTCTTTTAAACATTTTTGGACTTGTAAATGGGATTTCCATTTTTCCTTACCCGTGAGCTTTTACAGGGTAGGTAGTATTGAGAGAAACTCCACAAACATGCCCAGAAAAAAGAAACCTAGTGAAAACCAGAACGACAAAGGTAAACAAGTAGCAACTACTTTTGATGACAGCCATAACTTCTCCCAAGAAGCGCAAAGGCCAATCTTAGAAGAGGAAGCTTTCCAAGAGATTGTTAAACAATTGTGGCAGCAGTCACAACAGTTCACAGGAACAACCAGCCAAAATAAGCCTCAAACACAAGGCTCAATGGCAATACAAACAGCAACTGGGTCATCTACCCAGAAACCCAAAAAAGAGTCTTCAATCCAAAGACCCACCTCTATTAAACCCGGTCAAATGACTGTTGAATCTTATGCTAAGAAACTTCCTACAAACACATGGGGAGAATTATTAGCTAAACCAGATAAACAGGCATTAGCCTTAACCACAGTGCCATCCTCTTCACAGGCACTCGCAAAATGTGACCATCTCAGGTTTCTAAATCATTAGTGACTATTCCAGTTGCTAATCCGAATGATACTCCTTACACTCCTAAACCAGATAAGGTGAAAGATATCATTCAGATTGAACCTGAATTCTTCCTTCAAACACCAAACCAAGTGGCCTTAAAGATATTCCTTTCTGGATTTCATTATAGGCCCACTGATTTGAGAAAAACTAGAGAGTACTATGAGTCAATACTAGTTCACTCTAAATCCATTATCTTAACCAGGCATATGGATAATAGAGATGCAACTTTAAAGACTCATTCTACACTCAAGATTTTAAACGTTCTCACTCCTAAGGAATGGGGACCAAATTTAAACAAACCCCAAATGTTTGGGACACTTGATTTTGATCCTAAAGGATATAACTACTCGGGATTACTGCGATGCCTGGTATAATGTCTTTTGGGAACAGAATAGAATTTTTAAACATACTTGGTTTATTTATTTTAAACAACAAACCAAGTATACCTTCCCTCAATGGTTTAGGCAATGGTGGGATTTCTTTGGACCTATCCCAGAGATTCTTCCTCCAATTGTCCAGTAAAGCATTGAGTCATTTTCAGAGTAAATTTAAACTTGATGAAGATCCTTTTCCAATTGATCTTCATTACTTTTCAAAATTATCTGTCTCCTGGATTTTCTCCTGGCAGTACAGATTTTCCCATACTAACAGGAATTCTTCAGCTTTACCCATGCTTCAGAGGATTCCCTATGTTCGGTGGTGGGCAAGATTTGATCAAGCAAGGATAAACTCCATGGCAGTGGATTTATGGTTCAAACGAAACCCTAAATTCCTCTGTGCAATTGAAGAAAGCCGATTCTTGAATCAGAAGGCTCAAGCCCAATGTAAACTTGCATCGGTTTCCAACAAGGAGGATTATATCCAACAGCTACGATTCATGCTCAAACAACTTCAAGAGGATGAACCGTCAACAAGTAAACAAGCCCCTTCTTCCTCGGCTTCAGAAGTCCCAGAAGAAGAAGTTCAAAGCGATGATGAATATTTTATCATTGATTTGAATGAAGATTAAACTTACAGTTTTTGACGAAAGCACTGTTGTATTCACAAAACACTTTAGCTTTCATGTATAAGATGTGTAAACATGTACTCTGACCGTAATAAATTTCAGCATGAAACCTTTGTAGCAAGCGCTGAGGTGTCGGTTTACTATTGCACCGAACACTGTAGCACACTGTAGCAGGTTACTGTAGTGTCGCAGACCAATGTAGCATGTTACTGTTTAAATAGTGTCAAATAGTGCCGGTCACCAACCGGTTACTATTCAAACAGTGACTTCGAAAATGCCTATATAAGGCCCTCTTCCCATTTGGTTAGGGAGGACCTAATAGCCCCATTCTCGAGTCCTACTCTCCTCTCCCTCTCCCTCTGTCTCTGTGTGTTTTAAGCTTTCTTTGTAAATTTTAAGCTTTTGTTCTGTTTAAGTTTATGTTTTGAATAAACGTGTGTTTCAGTTTTCTCTTCTCTTGTTCTTTACTTTCTGCATATTTTAATTTTATGCTCATGTTTTAAGTATTCTTCCCTCTCTACTTCTCTCTCACTCCCATCTCCCCTCCGTCCCTTTCTGTTCCTTCGGGCCCTCCCGACCTTTTGGTATATTATGGATATAATAAAATGGTGTTTTTCACAAGTTATGAAAAAATATATACACATATTTTTTCAAACTTTTTACAACAGATAAGCTAAGAGCTTTTTTAAGTTTGTTATTAATTAATTATCACTAAATGATATATACAAAACTACCCGAAATTTAAATCTGCATACTATTACCTCCAGTCCTTAATATAAGATACAATTAAATTTTTTTGTGTGAGATTAAGTAAGTTAAATAAAATACTTTAAAGTAATTATATTTAATTTGTCCTTTTTATATCAAACTAATTTGTCGACTTATAAATTGATGTAATCTAATAATATACAACATATATTATAACTAACTTATTAGCTCCCTTAATCTCTCCAAAAAAATATAAATGTATCTTACATTAAGGAAGAAAGGTGGTAAATAAAATCTCTTAACATTTGAAACTTCATAATAAACTTTTATATTATGAGCTTGTAAATCTACGTGGATGACCCTAGCTACAAATTATACATCTTCTCAAGCTTTTTACATATACATATAGCCCTCTCAAACTTTGATTGATATATATGTACAAACTTTATAAGCATTAAATTCAGCATGAATATAAGAATTTAGGAAGCACATAAGGTGTTTGTCCCTTGTGTGCTTCTTTTATGTTTGTCCCTCTAATTAGAGGGACAAGTGTAATATCCCCAAATTTATGCTGACAAATTCCATGTATGATGTATTTACATTTAGAGAAAAGAAGTGGTGAAATTTGACTAAAAGATCAATTTTACCCAAAAAAATCCGACTTCGCCAAAACCAAAAATTTTGAGACATATGTTGGCAGTTGGTACCAATGGATATAAGGAATCAATCCTTCATGTTCCATTATGGAGTATTAAATTGGACTAAAAATGAATGAAAATAAATTGCTTGAATTCTACTGAAAATTTTGAGAAAATTGAAGGAGGTTAAAATTGCACCTTTTACAAAAATGTGCCATATGTTTCATAATGATTTAAAATTTATGGATACTTGATTATGGGTTATTGACCAATAAAATGGTTCAATATTTTCCTAAAAATGGCCAAAAAATTTTGGACAATTAGATTAGAAAAGAAAAAGTTGAAATTCAATTAAATTTATAACTAATGGCATAATCGTAATATCGCGGAAGATGAAGGGCAATTTGGTACTGCCCTTGTAAACCGACTTCTGGACCCTAATTGAACGTCAAATGCTCTTCATTTATCCATCCAATCCGTCACTCAGTTTCAGCTCCAGGAACCAACACGCAACCGAAAATACAAGGGAAGAATAAGAGTGAAATTTTGCAAAATTGAGGTAATTTTTTGTGCTACGGACTTGTAATCTTTAATCCTTTCCTTCTCCTACTCCTCAATCATTGAATTTCTTCAATTCAGAGATGATTAGGGTTCTTATTTGAATTTGAAGAAACCAAGAAAAGAAGGAAATCTTGTGAAAACCCCGAACAACAATCAAGGTAAGCGATTCTAAGCTTGTTGGTACTATACTTGAGAAAATTGGTGATTTCTTTGGTTCCTGTGAATTTTGGACAGTTGATTTACTAATAGGAGGTTCTGCTTAATTTGCTAGAGTAGGATAACATGTGTATATGAACCAAAGTTAAGATAAAATGTGGTTAGGAATAGGGGTGGGAACAAGGTAGTTAAAAACGAGTTTTTACGTAAAAATGTAAGGAGAATGAAAAATTATAAAACGTAAAATCGTAATACAAAACGTAGTTTTTACCTGCATATATATATATATATATATATATATATATAATTAAGAAAAATAAGGCACCTATCATCATCCATATATATACTGATCAATGCAATAACAATCAAAATATCCAACATTGTGATCAAATAACATTCAAATAAAAGCACATGCCATCATCCATACATATACTGATCAATGCAATATCAATCAAAATATCCAATGTTGTCACCAAATACCATTCAAACAAAGGCAAACAACCTCAATACAGTTCAAAATTCAAGTTTAATTTAAATTCAGTACGACTTATTATCCAACTGAAACTAAATAATTGTCACACTCTAAGCTAACAAATCATTCAAGTCATTATCATCAAAGCCATTATGCTCCACATGATCTTCAACTACATCATGATGCATGGCAACTTCTCTTTCTCTTATATCAACCTCATTGTCAAACTCAAAATTAGGAACCACCATATCATCTACAAAGGCACCAACATCACCAGTGTCATCGTCTCCTCCAACTTGAGCCAAGTTTTCTTCAATTAAAGTACCCAAATTCAAATCAAAATTGTCTTCATCTAAACCTTCAACATTAGAAGATGTTCCTTCATTTTCCACAATCCATTCATCTTCAAATGAAACATCATCAATGTTATATTCAACAGTTTTTCTAACTTTCTCTTCCTGGCCAATTTTGAAATTGTCATTACAAACACAACATCATTCATTTTCTTTTGTTTGAAGCGATTTTTTCTCTTTGAGTGGACCTAAACAAAAACAAATCCAATTAATATACAACAAGTAGCAAGTACAAACCCAAATTTACAAATTAAAGAAAACTTACCATCTCAAAGGTACTCCAATTCCTCTCACAACAGATGAACTACATGTCAAGCTTAAAATGTGCATTGCAAATCTTTGGAGCTCTGGATGATCAAAACCATAAGATTCCCTTTTGTGTTGGAGATTTTGTATAAATGCCGCCTTGGGCTAATTCAGAACCAAATCTCCCTAATTGCGGCTTGAAATAATCCATTTGATCATGAATTTTTCTTTCTTCTTCAGCACTTTCCACCAACCTTTCTAAACATTGATATAGTCCATTTTTAACTTCAGGATCAGCACGAAATCCTAGCCTATATTGTATTTGAGGGTTGAGGAGATAGCCTGCTGCATGCAAAGGCTTCATCAACTGATTGTCCCATCTTGTGTCAATGATATCACATAGAGGCTGAAACTAAAGAGTAAAGAATGACAAATAAAAAATTACATTAGATTCAAAATAACAAACAAAAGTTAAAAATTTATATTAGATTCAGTAAAATTATACTATACCTTCTTTCTACACCATTGAATGCTTTTTGAATTTTGCCCTTGGCCTGAATCATCTCATCATAGATGAACCCCATGGCTAGCTCCTCATCTGAACCCACCAAACGAAGCACTTTGATAAGTGGAAAAGCACCCTTTAAACATGTCACAACATTTTTCCAAAACTCCCTATCCATAACCACATCAAGCAATATACTTGCTATCATTTGTTTTAGCAAACTTGCTAGACATCTATTGATCTGATGTAAACATCCTTATCAATGCTCCTTTGTTGTCATTAAGGCACCCCAAAGTTAGATAAGATGTGGCAAAGCGAGTCTTTCCTGGTCTCACCAAATCTCTTCCATTTGTATGAAATTGCAACATGGAAATTAAAGAAGTCCTTGAAATATATAATATATATATATATATATATATGTAGTAATTTTTCTTCCTTTTGCAATTGTCTCATGATGAACCGGAAACTTCTTCCCAAAGTCCTCCAACATTAGGTCAATACAATGAGCCGCACAAGGTGTCCATACAAGATTGCTCTTTTTTCCATCAACAATGCACCTGCAACTTTATAGTTCGCAGCATTGTCCGTCACAATTTGGACAACATTTTCTTCTCCCACCTCCTCAACTACTTCATCAATCATATGGAATATCTTCTCAGATGTTTTGGTGATGTGAGATGCATCAATTGACTTCAAAAACACACTTCCTTTTGGGCTATTTACTAAGAAGTTTATAAGTGTTCTTCTCCTTTTATCTCGTCCAACCATCCGTCATTATGGAGCAGCCCATATCCTTCCAATAAGCTTCATGTTTTTCAATACTTTGCATTGTCTCCACATATTGTTTCTTCAAAAATTTCTCTCTAATTTCATGGTAGGATGGTGGCTTAAAGCCAATACCGTGTCGAGCAATGATTTCAAACATCTCTTGAAGTTCAACACTTCGTGCCACATTGAATGATATGGCATTGTTATAGAAAAAAGAAGCAATTTTCTCATATGCGCCCTCTCTTAAACTCTTCTTAAAAACATTATTGATGGTAGGTTGGGTGCTTACTCCTCTTTTCTTGAAGATATTCTTAGAGCTCTCATTATCTTCATCATGTGATCTTTTTTCTACACCTTGTACAACCTCATCCTCATCATCAATGCTAGATTTCTTGTTTTGTCTTTTTTGTAAACCACATACAATGTCCCACATTTCTTTCTTGACTGCCTCAGGAACAGATTTGCACATTCCAACATCTTTTTGAGTGCAAGCCAAATGATGTTTCATTCGATAAACACCTCCATGTAGAATCTTTTGGCGTAATTGCATTTAATTTTATTGGTACCTCCATCAAATGAACTACCATGCTTCCATGCCACATCGGTTCTACTTTTGGGAGCATTCTTGTAAGTTCTTGAAGATGTTCTGCTCCACTCTTGGGGGACGAAGGCGTAGAATTACTCGAAGCTGCAGAACTACTTCCACCGAAGCCATTTTCAAAACTACAAAAAGAATCAGAAGATAAAAGCAACTATCTATCAACATAACAGAACAGAACAGAAGGTGTAGAACTATCTTGCAACAGAACAGAACAGCAACAATCATTGACAAATATTATACATGTTCAATCTGTTACTACCTAATACACTGATTCCTACACAAGTTCTAAAATACCAATTCTGTAGCAGTTTATATGGTCTCTAAAATACCATATAGTGTAAAAATTTCAGATCAATTCTGCAACAGAATATAACAGAACAAAAAGCATAGAACAACAGCAGCATCTAGTGTTTTCCAGATCAATTCTGCATTTTATATGGTCTCTAAAATACCAATACAACATTACAGTGTCCCAAGACAGAAGGCTTTGGAAGGAATTCCATTCCAAAAAATAGGAATTAACTATAATGCTTTTTCAAAAGGAGCAACTACAGCAACCTCCCAATTATGTCCCATGCATATCAGTAGTTCTGAATGGAATGAATTGCAACTTAAAGCAATTAGTCGAGAAGTTAACAACAATTCCAACTTAAAAATTCTAATTCCTACACAAGTTTAGATATATAAGCTCAAATGACAGTGAATAAATTCTAATTCCTCAAACGACACAAGATGAAATATATAATCCAGAAGTTAACAACAATTCAAACTTGTTTCCTACACAATTCCAACTTAAAAATTCTAATTCCTCAAACGACAGTGAATAAATCGAGAAGTTAACAGTAGAATATATAGTCTAGATATGAGAGCCCAGAAGATGAAATCCCCTTAGAATGGAACAACCCAAAGAAGCACAAGAGCATATAGGCAAAGAAATAGAATATATACATCACAGAACGAGAAAAAGAAAATCTAGATAAAGTTTGATGAAGTACAAGAGACTTACATTGAAGAAAAGGTTTAAAGCTTGATGATTGAATTAGACGATGAAATTAGTGACCTAATCAACTGTAACTGTAAGGACTTCCAATATAAAGATCGAGTTTAAAAAAAAGAATTTATAGTTGACATAAAAGCACAGAGTTCCTCAGTATTAATAAAAGCTTCCATATGTAAACAAAGGAAGACAAGAAAAAGTTAGGACAAGGAATTACTCACCTTCCACCAGATGAAGTGAGCACAACTTTTGGCAAATTTCCTTCCCCTTCTGTCACTCGCACTCCTAAACATGTAGATTCTTTGCTACTCAGACTTGCAAATGTTATTTTGGGGTACCTACTCCGCTTGCAAATCGAGTCAAACCCATAATTAGAAGAAAACGAGGCATTTGAATACAAATGAGAAATGGTAATTTCAATTTGATGGATAAGGATTTGTCACCTGTTGTAGTGGCTAAGGTTCGAAAAGGCCATTGTGTTGACTAAGGAGGAGTCGAATCAGGGCTAGGCAACCATTTGTCGCAATCGACGAGATGAGGTATGAGTGAGATTGTTGCTAATCAAAGAGAGGAAGATGATCGAAATCATCAGACGATAGCCAAAGAGGAGCAGACGAGTAGTAGCCAGTAGAGATCAAAATCGAAGAGCGGTGCGCGTGCACCTCTGCCTCTGGATTTTTTTTCGCCAGTAGAAATGAAAGACTCTAGAGACAGCCGACGAGATTAGGGCAAGTTTTTTTTTTCGCTTTATAAAAAAATGAGGCATTTTTGCGTTTAAAGTCTGCATTTTTGGCGATTTTACTCTATGTTTTTGGCTCCAACATAACACGTTTTGCTGGGGAAAAACATAAAAACGTCGTTTTGACGATTTAAAGCGTGTTTTTAACCACCATGGGTGGGAATAGGTCAGGCCCCTATCAGGTGGCCCACAGCCTGGCCTATTGAGGGCCTGGTTTGGCCTGGCCTGTTTGTAAAAAAAAAGCTAGGCCAAGGCCTATATGTATAAATAGGCTAGGCCTATTGAGGGCCTGGTTAGGCCTGACCTGTTTACACATTAAAGAAATATATTTATATTTATATCGTATAATAACACAATATTTATATTTTCATTCTTATATTTATATAGATTTTGATAGGCTCAAAGTGCATAAAGCTTACTTATGGCCTTCAAAGCTTATAATATGAGGCCTTTTTAAAGGCCTACATTGTAAGTAGGCCTTTTGAAAAGGCTTAGGTTTGATCAGGCCTTATGAAGGCTTAGGCCTAAGCCTAAAAAAAACCTACATTCAGGCTCAGGCTCAGGCCTTTTAACCCAATTACAGGCTCAGGCCTGTTTGGCCAAAGCTTGGCCTGACATGGCCTATTTTCATGCCTAGTTAGCAACCAAAATTAGAGTATTTACAGAGTGAAAACCGTGAAATCTTGGACCCAATATAAGGCAAACCTAAGGAGTTTGAATTTGGAAAATCTGATGGTTCTATTGTGTTCAAAACGTAAAAATTGCGTAGGGTAGAGGTTCGATAGGAATTTTGGAAGTTCCAAGATTGAATTGTACCAAAGTCTTGAAATCTGCCATGAAAACCCTGTGCAGGCAGCAAGTTTACAACACAGTTTTGGGATAGTAAATGATGTCCAATTGCCATAAAATTTTATAGGTTTAAAGTAAACATAACAAGATTTAATCTGATAGGTAATCGGTTGAATTTTGATTTGTGTACGTCGAGTTATGAATTTTTGAAAAATGGCTTGCAATTTTGGAATAAATTTGGACAACAGTACTGTTTTATTAAACTGGGATTGATGTACATATGAACAGATGTTGGAACATTTTTCCTTGAAACTAGACTTAATAAGGAGTCCATAGGCTTTAGAATCACCTCATTTTGATATTTGTGCTATGAGATATGATTTTGCAAAGTTACAAAGACAAATTTTGAAAAATAAGGGCAAATATGCGAAAATGAAGGGAACAATGAAATCATGGACATAACTTAAGTTTTGTAATTCCATATTTAGTTATAATATATTAGATGACATTTGAAATGTCAAGATTTGGGAGTAGTATTGACCATTGTCCATAACTTGTTCTTATAGGAATCCGTAATTCCCGGAACATGCGAGGTTCACGAAATTTACTTGGATAAAGCAAAAAGGTAGTAACTCTGGTCTCACATACTCTGTATAGTTGTGTATGACTGTTTGAATCAAATATGTGATTGTCCCATCCCGTATGGGTCCAGCATCACTCGTGGCTCGATTGAGCGGAATGGCTGACCATGGAGTACCTTCCCGATGGTTAGAACTAGGTGTGGCGCCTAATGAACCGAGGTTCCTAGGTGACTAACCTAGTTGCATTCGGGTGACTGGGCACTTCAAATTGAGAATGCTAGTAGATTCTGGATAGGGCTCTCGATAGCTCCTAGTCGAATATTCCTACTTGGGTGTCTTGATTAAGAACTCCAATGTACGAGAGGACTCTCGGTACACGCCAATTCATTATACCTAGTGCTAGGTGTTGTGTGGTGTGTATTTATGAACTGCATTATCTCAATATTTTATGCTGTGTGGACTATTTATTTTGATTAACCTTCATATGCTATTTATACTTTGCCTATGAGATTAACGTGTTACTCTGGGGTTCAAATTGAATCCCAGGTGTCCCTAAGGGAATAGGTTTCAAATATGGTCAAAGCAGCAAGAATATCTCCAAAGGAAATGCAATTACGGAGTAATGATATATAGTTGCTGCTTATATACTAGATATAGCCGTAGAGCTTATAGTAGTTTCATTTCAATTTGTTTTGGGTTGTAATGTATATAACGACACTGATGATACTTTGGATCACTGTATTAGGAACTCTGTAAATTATTCCTGAACAATTCCAAGATTGTATACTATTATCGTTTACCATTTCGTACTGTGTTGCTCATTATATATCCTTGTATTACTTTGATAAATGTCATAATTACAAGGGGTTTGACAACAAGCAATTTTTTTTTTATATATGTTATATATTTTGATTAAATTATATGATGCTTTCTGAAATTTTTTTTACACCCAGTATCTCAAATTAATTACTTTCTAGTTCTGCATACAGAAATTTTTGTCCTGTAACGTAACACCAGTATCCTCGAAACTAATTAATTTAAGATACTGGGTGCAAAAAAAAATTTAGAAAGCAACATATAATTTAATCTAAATAAATAAAATAAAATATGCTTGTCCCTTGTAATACCCTAATTTTCATAACTCTTATAAATATTGTATTTGAATAAAATAATACATATTAAATAAAGGTGAATATGTGTCTCAAAATTTTGTAATTTGTTGATTATAATTTTAGGCAAATTTCCTTGAAATTAAATTTAAAAAAAGCATAAGACCAATATTAAAGATCTTGAAGTGTGATAAAATTAGCTCATAAAATGATAATTATTTATGGCTAAAATAAGCAAGAAAATGTTATGAAAACACTTAAGCTAATTAATGGGAATTTGCCAACAATTAATGGATAATGAATTTGCAATAATTGAGGTAATTATATTAGATGTTCATAATAAATTAAATCAACTAATTAAGAATATTAATTAAGATTAGTTATGGAAGGCTAGGATTAAACCTCATAAAGCTAAATCTAAAGGGTTTAAATTTAATTTCATAAAGTAAAATCCTTGTGAAATTGAATTGGCCAATGATAAATCAAGAAAATATTCTTAATCCTCATGAAATTGATTGGACCAATGAGAGATTAGCATAAATAGAAGGTCAAAATTAGATTTAATAAAGCTAAAATCTAATGGTCTAAATTAACTACATAAAGCTTAATCCATGAGAAAAGTTTTTGACCAATGAGAGAGAGAGAGAGAGAGAGAGAGAGAGAATTAAAGTAAATTGGATAATGGTTTGAAATCCAAGTAAATATCGATGTACATAGTAAAAACTCAAAACAACAAATAAAGTGAGAATTTATACAAATTTAAATAGTTGTGAAGAAGTAGGAACCCTGGAGAAAATATAAGGACTTATCTTGAACCCACATAATTTAACCTCAAAAGTAAGCCTAGTAAAGGCTATTTTTGCAAACGTTGAAGAATAAGCTTAGTACAACCAGGGGAATCTAATTAGACCATAAATCTGGATATCCAACTACTAATCAAAAAGCATACTCAGAATTTAAAAGTATTAGTGATTGATCAGGCAACCAAAAATTAATTTCATTAAAGTAAAACCGAAGACTCAGTTGGAAGAAACTTCTTCATTAAGTATGGGTCCAATGGTTAAGATTAAAACTTCTTAACTAAGTTTAGATCCTATGGTGGAAATTGAGGAAGAGGAAGTTCAAAATAATTGCAAGAATGCCATGACATTTCACTATAAATAGAGGGCTTCCCTCTTCATTCTCTTCATACCAAAAACCATTCTAAGTAAGAGTGGAGTGAAGCAAGAAGGAGGAGGGAGTATCAAGAGTCTTCAAGAGGTAAGCTTGTTTTTAGTTTCTAGTCTTTAGTTTTATAGTTCTTAGTAATTCTTAGTTGTTCTTAGTATAAAGGTTAGTTTGATCTTTAAATCTTCCAAGAAGTTTTGATTTCATGTTTTTATGATTAAAAATGTATTTTTCAAAAATATGGTGGAAAATATTGTGGAGCAAAATTCTTGGAAGTTGAACATCAAAGTAACGAAGTTTTGGCGAAATTTCATCAGTTTTGAAAATTCTGGAATCAGTGATGAACATGCCAAAATTTCACATTGAAAATATAGTCACAAAATTCTGGGAAAATTCATGGTAAAATTAGACATATAGGGATTTTTAAGTATTCCAAAAACATGTTAAAATGAGCTCTGTACAGTGAGATAACAATTCTCAAAGTTGAGCTACGAATTTCTGGAAAATTCTGGGCTGAGGCTCAAAACTTTAAAACTGGGAGTGATTCGTGTAATCTGGGAAAACTTTATTATTTTTACTTGAAAATAAACATCCTAATAATTCCAAGAAATTTTACGGATCCTCGTTTCGATTTTTCTAGAATTAATTATGATTTTTCAAAGTTGATGCAAAATCTGCCCAGAAAATTCAGTATTGCGTTTTTAAATAAATGTAAGGGCAAAATTGTAAATAACAAATCCACCAAGGGTAGAGAGGTAAATAGAGGTGAAAATATCTCTTAGGATATTATTCTAAGTATTATGGTGATATGTTAGGATATCCGGGAAGTCCGGGGCTGAGTTCAAAGGTCAGGCATGTGGTCATTAAACGGTGAAAGGTACGTTCGCGTACTGTAACACTAACTCTGATGCTTATTATATGCTTATATGTGATAGACTATTTCATAGAGTCATGGACAGGACTTTTCCTTGGATCATGCACCGTGCCTAAGACTCTGTCTTAGTTCACTGTTTATACATTCAGCTTTATTTATACGGGTTACAGTCTTGGTAATGCCGTTGAGTTTTCCTAGTGGCCGAGGACACGAGGAGTCGTGGCACCGGGTTGGTGCAAACATGGTTGACTGTGCATGTGCTGTGTGCTATGTACTGTTATTGTGATTGACATTACATTTGCTGTATGCTTATGTATTGTTGTAACCTTACATCTGCTATGTGCAATGTATTTGTTAATGCTGTAATATTATAAATATCTGTCATACATATTTTGTCATACATAAGCATGAGGTTAACCGTTACCTGAGGTTCAATGGGTATTGAACCTCAGCTCTTACTATAGCTTCAGGTCCGGTGTAACAGGATCGAAGACAAGGGCAAGCAGTAGGCATAAGGACTAGCTGGAGAAAGTTCTTTTGATATGTACTTAACGATGTAGTCATTCGAAATTTTTGTATCAGCAAACATATACATTACAATGGATGATTATCAGTTACTCTTCAATCTAATTACTTCCGATGCTCTACTCTGATCAAACTATTTTGAAAACGCTTTCGAAAATTGGGATGTTACATCCCTCTAATTAGAGAGACAAGCAAGCACATTAGAACAAGCACCTAATATGAACCTAAGAATTTAGGGGGTTGATGGTAAACGTCAAATGTTAAAGAGGTTATCTTAACGCAGTTAAAAATTCAAGAGAGTTATGTACAATTTAACCTTAAAATATTATATTCATTTTGGTTGAGCCTTTTCCTTGCGCTTGGTAAAGTGCATTTTCCATTTTTCCCTAGTCTGATAAGGAGAGAAAAAGTGACAAGGAGAGAAAAAAATATATATATATATATATATATAAAACTTCTTTTTTTTGCACTTTCCATTTTTCCCTAGTTGGATAAGGAGAGAAAAAGTGAGAGGGAAAAAAATATATATATATATATATAACTCTTCTTCTTTTTTCTCAACTTTTCTCTCAAAAAGGGGAGATCTTGGGGATAAAATCACTTCTCCCGACTTTTTTTCTTTTTCTATTTTCTCTCTTCACATTATTTCTCCTTTTAATTTTCCCTTATCAACCGATTGAATATTTGAGTATACATATATGACATAATTAAAAATTAACAAGCCATATGGTATTCATAAATCATGAATAATATGATTCATTTATTAAATCCCATGTAACCATGTACAGAACCACAGTATTAGTTAGTTAGTGACAAAAATAAGTAAATAAGTTTTTGAAATAATAAATTCATCATAGATTGATCTTTTTTTTTTATTACTTGATCCATAAAGTAATTATAAAAGATTCAATTTAATAAATTTGACAACCTTACAAAAGTTCAACAACTTGCATCACACAATAAAAAAAATGTAATAAAAATATAAAAATGGTATATATTTTAGAGAGAATGCCAATTGAATCCATTTGAAATACTAAATCTAAACTGAAGCCTGCATTTTTAACAAATTCATAATCAGGCTAAGATAACAACTTAGGGATTTATGAACTGTTAAGGACCGGCCCAAAAGCCCCCAAGTCCATAGCATGGCCCAAGCGGAGCCAGGAGGCGTAATCCGCTAATCATAGCAGGAGATCCGGAAATCCCGGCAAGGCAGAATCCACCCCTATCATATCGGCCTGCCGAGATACACGCCCCATTAATGACACATCCCATTAATGGCGTATCATCTGATATCCGCCCCATTAATGGCCCACCATTAATGACGTGCCCCGGATATCGCACCAGACACCTCTATAAATACAGAGGCGGGTAACAAGGTGCACACATTCTAACCTAGACTATTTACATACAGTCTCACTGTGCACACACACCACCCCTTTGTCGTGTACGGTGATCCTACGCTCTCCTGGTTATCTCCTCCATAGATATCCAGGCCAGCCTATCTATCCAAGATCAACCAACCAGCCCTCGACTGGACATCTGTGTTCTATACCAGAACATTGGCGCCGTCCGTGGGGACCTTAAATTTCTATCCTCGTGACCACTAATGGCTAACACTAGAAGCCACAGGCAAAGCCAGCGATCGGACCGGTCGAATGAGGAAAGCATAGTACCTCCGAATCAACCTCAGGCCGGACCGAGTCGAACGCAGGCTCACGATCAACCCCCCCGAGGAAAGACTCCAGAGGGACACGTTACCGACACGGAGAGCACCTCTCCCTCCCTCGACGAATCTTTGCACGAGGGGCCGCCAAGAGTCCAGGCCCAGACGGCCCCGGCTCCGGACGCTCAGGTACTAGACACCGACGTCCGCATCCTAATGAGAACCCAAGAGTCGATGATTCAGAGGTTCGAAAACAAGGAAAAACTAGACCACCTCCAAAGCGGGAGGATTTTCATGCTCTGGAACTGATGATAGAGGAAAAACTTGAAAACCTCTTTCAACGCGGAACCCAGAGAAGCCCTCGTAAGGGGAAGGAGGTTGTACGCCTGGATAGCAATAGTCCGCGTACCAGCCCGGAATCGAATCGACGCCCCCGTGACAGGAAGGAGGGGGACGCTAGAAAAGAGCGAGAACGCCAACCGACCCCCAGGAGGAACAAGGAAGGACCTTTGCGGATCCGGGAGGCGGAAGACCGAGGTCGAGCAGACTGCCATGATGGCGATAAAGACCAGGAAAACCGAGACTGTGATCAGGATTCAGACGAGCTACTCGAGGCGGTCACTACGCCTCGGACACGAGGATCCCCGCGACAGTATAGGATGAAATACTTGGCCGGCGCAGGTGGGACCCCATTCTCTCGAGCAACGGCCACGGCGCCCTACTCGAAGAATTTCGACCTAGCCGATCTCCCCAAGTATGATGGGACCTAGGATCCACGTCATCACCTGGAGATATTTGAAAAGTTGATGTGGGTAGGTCAATAGAAGGTCTGGTCATCTTAAGACTCTTCTCGGCCACGTTAACCGGGCCGGCCCACAAATGGTTGAGTTCATTACCCAATAATTCCATTCGAAACTTTGAAGACCTTGGACGTAAGTTTGAATTGCACTTTGCCACCAGCAAGAAACAACCAAAGTCTCAATTCACGTTGAGTAAAGTGAAGCAAAAGAAGGGCGAAACGTTGCAGAAGTATCTGGATCGCTTCAGAGATACGACAATACAGGTACGATCATTATCCGAGGAAGTCCATGTACATTGCCTCGTCAACGGACTTGACCCAACGACACGCCTGGCCAGACATGTGTGCAAGAACCGAGTATATTCATTGACGGAATTCTATACCGAAGCAAAGAAGTACCTAGACGTCAAGCAAATGGAAATTGCCAATGCAGATGAGCCTGAGAAGGCGAGGACCTCATCGCCTGAAAGAAGGGATCTGACGGAAAAGCACAAGGCGGAAGCCCACAGACGCGGCAGAGAGAGCCGACCCTGACCCGAGAGAACGGACAATAAGGGGAAATACGACAACTACACCCCCTTGAATGTCCCGCGTTCGCAGCTGTGGAAGGAGGTAGCCCAGACCGAGATGAAAAGGGTGACCAAGCCGAGGCCTCTCAGAGACCGGTCCAATAGAGACCGAGGAAAGTTCTGCACTTTCTACGACTGCTCCGGTCATACCACTGACGAATGTTATGAACTCAGGGATGCTATTGAAAAGTTTGTAAGAGGAGGGAAACTGCGCCAATACGTCATCAAAACTCAAGGGAAAACTAGCAGGCGGAATAATAGCCGCCGAAGCAGGAGTCCGGCCACGAACGCTCCGGAACCTGAGAAGAAACGGAGAATCGGACCTCCCGAGGGTTACCCAGATGCTGATCTCCAATTGAATGGGATCAGTGGCGGCTTCGGAGGAGGTGGAGATACTATAAGTTAGCGCAAGAAGTACCTGCGGGAGGTGTTGACGGTAAAAGAAGTACCGAAGTTTAAAGGCACGTCATCGAAACCGAAACCACCCCCGTTGGTCTTCACGGACGAGGAGCTCAAGGAGGTTATTCCCGGCCACCAGGACAGATTGGTCATCACCGGGATCGTCGTGAACTGTCGTGTCAAACGGATATTCGTCGACGCGGGAAGTTCGGCCGACATCATAAGCTGGGATGCATACCAGAGGATGCACCTCGATGTTGAAGACCTAAAGCCATGCAAATCGACCCTAATCGGGTTTAATGGAAAGCGTTCCTTCCCAAAAGGATATATCGACCTCAGATTAACCTTGGGAACCAAGGAAGCCTTCAAGTCAGAACGGGTAAGGTTCGTAGTGGCCGACTTCCGCTCTCCTTACAACATTATACTGGGCCAACCCACTATACACAATTGGGACATGCTGGCGTCCACTAAGCACCAGAAATTGAAAATGATCAATGATGAGAATCAGGTGGTTGAAGTGTCCGGAGACCAGAAAGCGTCACGGCAATGTTACTTCGAGACTCTCCGTGTTGAGGAAGAAGGACCGTCATCCCCGCCGCGGCTCCGACCCAACGAGGTGATGACCGATGTCAGAAATGAGGGGCGGCCCCGGCAAGCGGTTAACATGGTAGAGCTGGACCTCCGTGAACCAGAAAACCTACGCCCCGAGCCAGAAGGGGAGTTGGAGGAATTAATCCTCGGGATGGATCCCTCCAAGACAACTAAAATCGGCAGGGACATGGACGCAGATATAAAAGTGAGACTGACCAAATTCTTAAGACAAAACCAGGACGTCTTCGCCTGGACGTCAGCCGAAATACCAGGGATCGACCCACACTTCTGTTGTCACAAGCTAGCCATATGGCCGGGATCGAAGCCAGTGGCCCAGAAGAGGAGGAATATCTCAGACGATAGGCAAAAAGCCCTGGAGAGTCACATTGAAGAGCTCCTTGCTGCCGGATTCATCAGAGAAGTACAATACACGACTTGGCTCTCGAACATGGTCATGGTCTTAAAACCAACCGGTAAATGGAGGGTGTGCACTGACTACACCAATCTGAATAAAGCATGTCCAAAAGACTCCTATCCTATGCCCAGCATTGACCAGCTAGTGGATAACTCGGTCGGGTACCAGTTGCTTTCCTTTATGGATGCCTACTCCGGCTACAATCAGATTGCCATGCACCCCGAGGATCAAGAAAAAACCGCCTTCATGACGGACAAGGCAACTATTGCTACAACGTCATGCCATTCGGATTGAAGAACGCCGGAGCTACATACCAACGAATGATGAATCGTGTCTTTGAGGATCAAATCGGACGTAATGTGGAGGTCTATATAGACGACATGATCGTGAAGTCAAAACAACCAGAGGAGCATATCCGGGACCTAGAGCAGACGTTTGACAAATTAAGACGATACCGAATCAGGTTGAACCCGACCAAATGTGCATTCGGAGTGCCTGCCGGGAAATTCCTGGGTTTTATGCTGACCAACCGAGGGATTGAGGTCAACCCGGACAAATGCAAGGCCGTGCTAGACATGCAAGTCCCCAACTCCAAGAAGGAAGTTCAGCAATTAACAGGTCGCTTGGCGGCCCTGACAAGATTCCTACCGAGATCCGCCGAGAAGGCTTTACCTTTCTTTAAATTATTGAAGAAAGAAACCCAGGGAGGATGGAATACGGATTGTGAGACGGCCTTCGAAGAAATTAAGAGGTGTTTGGCAACCCCTCCGGTACTAACGAAGCAAGAACAAGGGGAGACCTTGTTCTTGTACCTCTCGGTGGGAGATGAAGCGGTAAGCGCCGCCTTGGTAAGAGAAACCGAGGCCGGACAGACACCCATCTACTTTGTGAGCAAGGCGTTACAAAACGCTGAGCTCAGATATCAGAAGCTGAAAAAAATGGCGTTCGCATTACTAACAACGGCAAGGCGGCTTCGCCCATACTTCCAAGGACATCGGATTGTAGTCCGGACCAGTCAGCCAATCCGGCAGATTTTGCACAAACCAGATTTGGCAGGGCGAATGACAAGCTAGGCGATCAAATTGTCCGAATTCGACATTACTTTCGAGGCCCGGCAGGCGATCAAATCACAGGCATTGGCGGACTTCATCAGGGAATTGACTCCGGTTATGGCTAACGAAGAATGTTGGAAGGTATTTGTTGACGGATCTTCCAATCCAAAAGGCAGTGGAGCAGGAGTCATTGTTGAAAGCCCCGAGGGAGTCGCTACTGAGCATTCCCTCCAGTTGGAGTTCCCGACCTCCAACAATCAAGCCGAGTACGAGGCCCTCTTGGCCAGATTGTCTCAAGCTAAAGAAATCAGAGCAAGGCGGCTTAAGGTGTTTACCAACTCATAACTTGTTGCCGCACAGATCGATGGCAGCTATCAAGCAAAAGGCCCCTTGTTGGCCAAGTACTTAAACAGCAAAAGAGGTAATGACGGAATTCGAAGAGGTAATTGTCTCTCATATCCGAGAGAAGAGAATGCCGGGCCGACATTCTCTCCAAACTCGCAAGTACCAAAGGTCCGGGGAGTCATAGAACGGTCATCCAACGAGAATCCGGGCCGAGCCCACATGCATCATGACTATCTCGTCCGCCTCGGACTGGAGAAAACCAATTGAAGATTACCTGGAAAGGGGGATCATCCCAACAGATTCCACGCAAGCAAAGAAGCTGATGAGAGAAGCCGCCATCTACACTATGGTCGATGATCAGCTGTACAGAAAAGGAGTACACTACTCGATGATGCAATGCCTCGGTGAGTCCGAAGCAAGGTATGTACTGACCGAAATACATGAGGGATGCAACGGCCAACATATGGGGGGCAAGGCTCTGGCAAGGAAGGCATTACGCGCCGGCTATTATTGGCCCACCATGAAGCATGACGCCATGGAAGCCGCCAAGCGGTGTGACAGTTGCCAGAAACACGCCGGGATCTTATGGCCACCGCCTACAGAGTTAAAAGGGATGCCGGCCCCCTGGCCCTTCTATAAATGGGGAATGGATATTCTTGGACCATTTAAACCGGCACCTGGACAGCTCAAATAGCTCATTGTCGCCGTAGACTACTTCACCAAATGGATTGAAGCGGAGGCATTAACTACGATCACGTCGTCCAGGATTATGAGATTCGTTCGTCATAATATCTTCGCTCGATTCGGGATACCTACTGAAGTCGTCACTGACAATGGAACCCAGTTCACGGACCATAGATTCCAGGCCTTAATGTCCAACTTGGACATCCAACAGCACTTCTCCTCCGTCGAACATCTGCAGTCTAATGGCCAGGCCAAGTCAGCCAATAAGATCATTCTTGACGGGTTGAAGAAACGCATGTTAAAGGCCGACTCTAGCTGGACCGAACAACTCCACAGTGTTCTATGGGGCTACAGGACGAGTGTGCAGTCTTCGACCCAGGAAACCCCATTCCGGCTGACATATGGATGTGAAGCAATGATCCCGGTGGAAATCGAGCAGCCATCATGGAGGAAGATCAGAGCCGGACAGGAAGGACCGGCGTCAAATGACGACGCCTTAAAGACAGACCTGGACCTAATAGACGAGATCAGAGTCACAGCTCATTGCCGGGAGCTTACCGCCAAGCAGTTACTCGCGGTAAAATATAATCGTAAGGTTCGACCACGATCCTTCAACCGGGGTAACTTGGTACTTCGGCGGGCCGACATAGGTAACAAGAACTCCCGAGACGAAAAACTGGCGGCAAATTGGGAAGGACCATATCGTGTTAAAGAAAAGCTCGATGCTGGGGCATATGTTCTCGAAACCTTGGTAAGGAAGCCGGTTAGAAGGACATGGAATGCCGATAAGCTAAAGATCTATTACTAGGCCTAAGGCTCGGCTCCGAGATACCAAGGCTACTGCTCGGTCATTTCTTACTTTCTCTTATGTTTTTTCCAATTGCTTTCCAACTGTTCTTTGCTTTGCGTTTGAATAAGTTATGACCATTTGTACGCTCTTTAGAGTTGCTTTATTTAATGAAGGAATCCCTCGAGGAAAGGCGTCAATGTGCACAATTATTTGCTTAAGCATGAAGCCGAGGCCACTAAGCCCGGCAAAAACCTGACTCCGAGGTACTTATACCCAGTCAAAAACATAAAAACATCTAGATGTATGACACCGGCCGTTGTACTCCGACGTGCATTGGTAAGAGCTCGGCGAAAATGCCATATGTGGCCTTCGCGAAATTGACGCGTCAACGCTCGCCCGATTTAAGAAAAAGGTGTCATTCAGACCTTGATCAAGTCAAAATGTCAGATTTGAGGTAATAGACACCTCAGTCGACATGTGACGGCCTCGCCCTTAATTCGGTTCCTATCACCGTTTCCGGCAGTCAAGCTGGAATGAGGCAGTGCGGTTAAGTTAACACCCCTAGAGGTTAAGACGTACAACCCTGTCCCACACTCCCACACCACAGTGTTGGTCAAGTAAACGACTCGTATCTAATAGAGTCAATAAATTTCAACTATGGAATTTATAAAATGGCAGAAGGGTGAAGCAATAATTCATCCATAAGTCATAAAAAATATTCGCAGATAGTTACATAACGGCAGAGATGCCGGAAACTTTCAAAAGAAAGGGGCACAGACGCCCACTAAAGACCGAAGCCAAACTCAACTAGACGGGCCGGCCTCAGGAGAGCCCTTGGATGCCTCACTCTTGGCGGAAGGAGGTTGATACGGAACTAAGACTCCGTCCTCAACAAAGGCGCAAAAGTCATAGCCGTCCAGGTTCAGCTTCGTCGTCGGATTCAGGAACTGGATCTGCTCCAGGGCATTGTCAAAGCAATCGGTGGCTGTTTGCTTTAAGAGTTCGTTGGACTCCAAGCGCGCCTGCTGCGCTACGGTGAGGGTTGCCTCGGCTGTTGTAACCTTAGAAGACAGCGTATCACACTGTTTCTAAAGGGTTCTCACTGCTTCCATACACTCAGAGGCTGACTTCTCCGCCTCTTCTCACACCTGTTGCAGATCTTTTTCCATCTTCACAAACGCGGCCTTGGAAGCATCCCGTTCAAGCCGGGCGGCGTCCTGCTCCTCCTCCATAAGGTGCAGCTTGGCCTCAGCGTCAGCCAAAGCCTTTTTTGTGGACGCCGCCTCCTCCAGAGCCTTTCGCTGGACCTCAACCTCTCCCCGAGACGCTTTCAGTCGTCTATTCTCTGCATCTACCAAAGTGTACTTCTCCCTCACAATCACGTAGGCTTGCAGCAAACCAATAGATTTACACAGGTACCGTTCCGCTGCAAGCACCTCCTCAGCGCTAGGCGGGGACAAGGCCCGGCTCTCCATAAATTCCCGGGGGGGAGGAACGCGACGTCCAGCTCATCGGTCACCCCCTTGTCCCATATAAAACTGCGAGGAAGCAAGGAAGAAGGACGTACGGGCCCGGTTGAAGGAGGAGGAGGAGGAGAAGTTGGCAAAGGCACCGGCAGAACCGATGCCGAAGGAGCGGTCGCGACCTCCACAGATACAGTTTCTCCGGCCGAGATAGCAACTTGTTTCCCTTTAGAAGTATCAGAAACAACTGCCTGGGGTGATCCGGAGGGTGCGGATGGAGCCGACTTTTCAGCGTCTGAAACCTTAGCCTTCTTCGGCACAACAGAGGCATTAGCCTCGGGCACAGCAGTCTTAACAGGGACGGCCCGTTTCCGAGACCGACCACTCGGAGATGCCGCGGCCGGATTCACTTTCTTCAAGTAACCAGGAAGGGCCTTCATATCTTGAGCTGAAAAAGACAGATAAAGGGAAATCAGGAATAAACGCAAAGTACGCCAACAATATACAAAACATGACCAAAAGAATAAGGAACATGGCAAATAAGGAACTCCTACAAGTAGAGGGGATTGGCCTAGATCCCTCCCCGGATATGAAAAAGGCTGCACTCTGGATGCCATACTTCTCCACGTAGGCGTCCAACCTTGGGACGTGAGGGGCCATCTCGGGTAGGAGATCATCTTGCGAGATCTGGAAGGACGAGGGGGTGGCTTTGTGGTGACTCTCCATCCAATATAAAGGGAAACGCCACTCTACGTCGGCAGCCTCGACCCCTTTCAAAAACCAAGTCGGCTTACCAGGCACGGCGACAACCTTGAAAAACACGTTCTTAAACCGCTTAAATGAATCGGAGAAGGGCTTCATGAGCTTCCGGTCGGGATTAACGCGGAGAGACACCAGCCCTTTTAACTTGTCACCTTCTTTAGGAGAGCCAAGGGTAAAGGGGCCGAAGTAGTAGAAGAAAAGATTAGTCGAGCAGGGAATTGGAACCGGGTAGGAGCGACACAGTTGCTCGAACGCTACAAGATAAGCCCACCCGTTCGGATGAAGTTGAGACGGGGCGAGTCTCAGGTGCATCAGGGCAAGCATTTGGAAACGGGTGAAAGGGAAGTAGACACCGACCCGAGTAAGATAATCCTGGTAAAAATAAAAGAGATTGGGACTGCCTACTTCCCGTTCAGCATAAACAGGCTCTTCGGCCTCTCCATGGCGGGTAGATCCAACCGGGCAATGTCCGTATCCGACATAATGGACCGGGTCCTCAAGACCTCATGGGACACCCAGGGATACTTACGACACAGGGCCTCGGGTGGACTAGAAGAGTCCGATGCCTCAGCCTCAGCCTTTTTCTTTGAAGGCAGAGATTTCGAAGCCATTAACCTATATGCAACATAAAATGAAATTAGTAGAGTTGGAAATACCTGGTAAAACAATGTTAGAAGACAAAACAGATGGCAGACTCGGACGAAAGGGCACGCCAGGAGAGGGGCCCGAAGGACGCCGATGCCGGCAAGAACCAAGAACCGAGGAAGCTCTGGAGTCTTCGCCACGCGCAATGTGGAATGAACCCTCGGCCAAGCAATCCCAGCAGGGGCCGAGATAATCATCAGGATAAGGGTCCAAGCTCGTAGAGGGTGGACCCTCACAAAAGTTGAGCGGTTGGGCCAACAAGGCAGGAGACCGAGAGCCGGCAAAGGAACCAACCCCGGCCCGAAAAGGTGATAAGGAAGGAACGTTGTATGCCGGAACTTGGACCGAGGAAGGCGATAGAACTCTAGCAGGTATGGGTTGGGGCCCGATTCGTCCGGAAGAACCATTCCCACCTCGAAGTAAAGGCGCTGACCTCTCTGCTTCCGGAAGTTCAGTTCCAAGAACCCAATAAGAAGCTCTCGGGTAACGAGTACGAAGAAACTCCTCTTCCTCAGGGGTGAGCGTTGATCTAGGTCTAGGGAAATGCCTATTTCTATCCATCAGAAAAGGAACTAGAACTTAGAACTACAGGCTTTACGTCGAAAGAGAGGAGCGTATAGGTCAAAGGCAACAAAACCCAGAAACTGATCTTCAAGGGATACTCAGAAAACCAGAGGAATGGGAAAAGTAGATAAGAGACCAGAGGATATCTAAACGGTACGAAATATGCCGTAAAAGAGTAAAGAGAAGGACGGAAAATACCTGCGTGAGTAAGAAGAAGGAGACTTGAACAAGCGAAATGAAGAACAATAGAGTTTTGATGGAAGAAACTCGGAGCAAGTTCACAGCAAAGTTGTAGGCGGGAAATAATGAAATACGCAAGCACGAAGCAAATACTTCATATAAGAAGAAGGAGAGGGAACGCCGGGGGCAGTTCGGTCTTTGAACACTGACACGAAGGGAAATGCACAGAATGACGTAGGAGCATTAAATGTGCACGCAAATCGGCACTCGGAAGGGCGCGACGGCTGCATACCCTTTCCAATCAGGACAAGCCAAGTGTAAAGCAGCAATGATGGCGCCTACGGAAAGAAGACCAAACGACGTACCCACAAGCAGGGGACTAACCACATAAATCCGAGGCCACCCAGTACGCCCCGGTCATGCCTGACCCAGGGCACCACACAAACCATCGTAATGGGGATAAGTCGCGGCACCAGAAGCCGGGTTGGCTGAACCACAGGCCCCGGTCACACACCGGGCCAGGGGAATCATACACCTCGGCCGCCCGAAGCCTGAACAGCCGAGCTGGGGGGCAACTGTTACGGACCGGCCCAAAAGCCCCCAAGTCCATAGCATGGCCCAAGCGGAGCCAGGAGGCGTAATCCGCTAATCATAGCAGGAGATCCAGAAATCCCGGCTAGGCAGAATCCACCCCTATCATATCGGCCTACCGAGATACACGCCCCATTATTGACACGTCCCATTAATGGCGTATCATCTGATATCCGCCCCATTAATGGCCCACCATTAATGACGTGCCCGGATATCGCACCGGACACCTCTATAAATACGAGAGGGCGAGGTAACAAGGTGCACACATTCTAACCTAGACTATTTACATACGGTCTCACCTTTGTGCACACACACCACCCCTTTGTCGTGTACGGTGATCCCACGCTCTCCTGGTTATCTCCTCCATAGATATCCAGGCCAGCCTATCTATCCAAGATCAACCAACCAGCCCTCGGCTGGACATCTGTGTTCTATACCAGAACATGAACCTTGTAAATTTATGCCAATGCCCTTTAATGTTCATTAACCCCTTTACTCTCTCTCAACCAGGAATCCCCCTTTCTCCCTATCCTTTTCACTATCTCTCCAATTATCCCGCACCTCCTAAAAAAAAAAAAAAAAGGTTTGAGAGCTTTCATGTCCTACCACATCTTCTAATTTTCCGCGTTATTGAATGAAATAATGACTATTTATTCTAAGCAATTCAAATTAATTTAAATTTCACAAAATAATTTTAATTAATTAAATTAAATTAGTAAGCAATATTTTCCATATTTTTTAATTAATAAAACTCTTTTTTTTTTCTGGATGTTTTGAAGAATGAGTCTGTCGCTGCCATAAAGCTCAGCTATATTTTTATTTATTCTTTTCATACTCTTATTTTATTTAAAATTATTTTACATCCAATTATTGGGATTAAATTGAGTCAATTAAGTTAATGAGAGAGTAAAAGGGTTAATAGACATTGAAGGGCATTAGAGTAAATAATTTACAATGTTCATAAACCTTTTATTAATCATCTTGACCTTATTAGAAATTTGTTAAAAGTGTAGGCCTGAATCTCGATTTCAATATTTCAAATAGATTTAACGGGGATTCTCCCTAGATTTTATCTATAACTTGCACAAACCCATGACACATTTTATAGGGTGTTCGAACTCAATACCTCACACTTGAAATCTTAATTAAAGAAAGTACTTAGTGTCATTTCGATGATAATCAATAATGCAAAGTGCATCATTATCACGCTTCAGCTAAAAAGAATGAAAGAGACATTATTGTTACTCGTAAATCCACCCCATTGATTGAAGAATGCAAGTTACCCTATGTCAATATATTGTGTGTAATTTTATGAAGAAAATTTCGTAGAAACATTTGTTTATCAAAATAAAAGAAAGAAAAAATTAAATTCATGCATATTTTTATATCTGTATTACTTTTTAGTTGAATCGTATATAACTTTTACAATTAAAAACTCTAAAAGAAAGCTTAGACAAAAATATAACCTGTCAACCTCGTGCATTATGGATGAATAAACAAAGGTTATAAGCCAACTCTCTAGACTTTTTATCGATTATATATATGTTTGATAGCACAATTAAACTTTTATATATTCAATCATACATATATATTAGATACATTAACACACACACATACATATGTATTAGATACATTAAAATGAACCATATATACTTACATCAAGTTTTTTATATCTATTATGTCAAGTTTTCTAAAATCATACATGATCATGTGTCCCATATCTTTTTCATGTGGACTTAAATAATAATATTTCAGAAGTAGGACATATGAATAAGAGTGATTGGAGAACTTGACGTAATAGATATAAGGTTAAGGCCCATTTATGCCTCGCAAGTTGTCAAAAAATCTCAATTTTGCATTGAAAGTTTTTTTAGAGCAATGTTGCCCATAAATTCCCAAATCATAGTAATTTCACCGCGGCCATTATTCATACTAAGTTTAACCATTAGTTGACCAAATATACTAAGCTCATAGGTTTACATGTCAATTACATCATTTTTGTTAAGACACAAATTTGCCCTGAAAGTTTTTCACTCAAGAAAAATGTTGCCTAGAAAATTATTTGGGTTCGATATTGCCCTTGAAGTTTCCAAATTGTAGCAATGTCACCCTGACTATTACAAGATTCAAGACACATTGGGCAAGATTACCGGGAACAAGGAATGGTTACCCGCCTTCATTTGTACCTCGGTGCGTCAATGAATATATACAAGAGTTAAAGAGATTAAAGTCAATTAAGTGATGTCAACTTTTTCAACTTTATTATGTTGAAATTTGTGTCTTTGAAATATAGTGTGATGCTTCGTATAGTGGGAGTAGCTAGCTTTAAGCGAAAAGTCCACTTGTTTGATAATAGTGATGACATCTTAATGAGGAAACAAATCTAGCTAGGGAAGTGCAAGTGCATGTATATGTGGAAAATTGAATAGTGATTATGATCTTCTCCATTAGAAAGGAACTTGCAACTAACTTAAAAGATTGTACAGAGGGTATGGAGGAGATGATTCTGACGGCTATCTATGCTAATTGACGGAACAGCGTAGAAATAGAATTTGGAGTATTTTAAAGGGTCTGGCTGATGAGATTGAAGTACCTTGGCTTAAATAAAGACTCCTTTGGAGCAACAAGGGGGAGGAAAGGTTAGTGATATACGCTGCAATAAATTTAACGATTGGATCCAGAGATGTTGTTTGCTGGATATTGAAGCTAAGGGGCCTTTTTTCACATGGAAGAGGCCTAAGTGGGAGGGTCTGGATAGAGTATATAGAAGACTGGATCGCTGCCTCTGTAATGTGCAGTGGCAAGAGCATTTTTCAAACGCAAAAGTGCGTTTTCTAGGAAGGTTATGCTCGGATCATCACCCAGTGTATATCCAACTTTGTGATGAGGATAGAAGGTTCAAGATTAGGCCGTTTCGATTCCAGGCGGCATGGCTGATGCATAACCAGTTTGAATCCATGTTAAGGGAGAGCTAGAAAGGAAGGAAGGAGGCCCATGTAGAATTAGCTTCGCTACAACAAGAGTTGTTGGCTTGGAATAAGTCAGTTTTTGGAAGAATTGAAGACAGAAAAAGAAATTTAATTAATAGGTCGAATGGAGTCCAAATTTGCATTGATAGAAGGAGTAATCCTTTCCTAGTGCAGCTGGAAAAGGATCTAGAGTTTGAATTACAGCAAACACTCTAACAGGAAGAGGTTCTATGGTTCCAAAAGTCAAGGGGGAAATGGCTAGAAGAGGGTGATAGGAACACAAAGTTCTATCACATGAAGACGCTTGTTCGTAGACGTCGTAATAGAATTTCAATGCTTAAGAATGAGGATGGCTACTGGATTGAAGATGAGGACGCCATCGCCAATATGTTTCAAAAGTATTATGAAGTCCTTTTCACGGGTGAGATACATGGCAATAGATGGTTTACAACGGTTAATGGTTGGGGGAAAGTTAACGAAGCACTTTGGCAGAATGTTGGAAGTGATCTATCAGATGAGGAGGTAAGACGTGTGTTTTTCCAAATGGGTGGATCTAAAGCCCCAGGTATGGATGGTTTCCCAGCCATTTTCTACTAGAAAAATTGGAATGTGGTGGGTCCGGCGGTAATCAGTTTGTTGAAGGAATTTTGGAGGAATCCTGGCTGGATCAGAGAGGTTAATGACACACTTGTAGTGTTAATCCCCAAGGTTGACCACCCTAAAACGGTTAGTCAATTCAGACCTATCTCTTTATGCAATGTTTTGTACAAAGGTTTGTCTAAAGTGTTAGTAAATAGGCTGAAGCCTTTTATGGACTGTTTGGTGTCTCCTCATCAAACTAGTTTTATTCCGGAAAGAAGTATTCACAACAACATAATCATAGCTAAAGAGATTGTGCATTCAATGAGTAGAATGCAAGGAAGTAAGGGCTATATGGTAATCAAATTGGACCTTGAGAAAGCATATGATAGGATGGAATGGAGCTTTCTTGGTAAAGTGTTGGAGGAGATTAGACTTGATGGGAATATTAGGCGAGTGATAGGAGAGTGTGTGAGCTCTTCTAAGATGTCTCTAATGTGGAATGGGGAGGAGAAGGACTCGTTTGTGCCTTGGGGGTTAAGGCAAGGAGATCCTTTATCGCCCTATTTGTTTGTGCTTGGGATGGAGAAATTGACTCATCTCATTCTGGATTGTGTGAGTGAAAAGAAGTGGAGCCCATTAAAAATGGGTAGAAATGGGGTGGCGGTGTCACATTTGATGTTTGCCGACGACATCTTGTTGATTTGTGAAGCTAGCAAGGAGAATTTGGGCTCTATGTTAGATGTTTTGGAGGAGTTTGGCAAGTGTTCGGGACAAAAGGTGAATATTTAGAAATCGAGTCTTTTTTTCTCCAAGAACATGGATAGAAGAACCAGTAGTGAGTTGTGTGTGTGGTTAGGCTTTAGGAGGATGGAAGACTTAGGAAGATATTTGGGGGCTTATTTGTGGACCGGTCATGCTAACAGCAAGAAATTCTAGCATGTGATAGACAAGATGCAAGCCAGATTAGGCAGCTGGAAGAGGAACAATCTGTCGTTGGCAGGAAGACTGACTTTAGTGCAATCTGTGACCAACCAACTGGCTGTGTTTAATATGCAGCACTCGTATGTGCCTGCAGGTGTGAGGCAGCGTCTAGAGAAAATAAAGAGGGATTTTATCTGGAATTGTGAGGAGGGGGAAAGGAAAATGCACTCTATTAGCGGGGAATTACTTTGTAAGGAGAAAAAGCATGGGGTTTTCGGTCTAAAGAATATGGAGCAAATGAATTAAGCCCTACTTGGTCGGGTGGTGTGGAATTCCTTTGTTAGGCATGATGCATTATGCTCGAAAGTGCTGTGTGGGAAGTATAGGAGGAACAAAGATCTGAAAAGAGAAGTTATTTGCAGGAAGGCAAACTCAGAGATATGGAAACATCTTTCTCGGGTGTGGTTGAAGGTGAGGAGTAACATCATATGGGAAGTGGGAAATGGCAAGGGAGTGAAATTTCGGTCTAACATATGGGTGGAAGATGGAAAGTAGCTAATTGACAAGCGAATGAGGCAGCTTGAAGCAGGGGAGGGGGAGCTGCTGGTTAGTGATATGACTGCTCATACTGGACAGTGGGACTTGGTTAAAATTAATGCAGGGGGAAATGAGATATGTAAGGGTCTCATTTTGGCGGTTCCCCACCCAATGTGTTGCATGGGGAAGACTCTATCAAGTGGGGTGTGTCAATCCATAATAAATACATCGTGGCGGACATGTACAGTGCTTTGAGGGGGGAACAAGGTATGGTTGAAGGGGAGTGGAAGAAAATTTAGAGATTGAAAGGCCCAAGAAGAATTCAAGTTTTCTTATGGTTAGCAACATATGAGAGGTTGCTTACCAGGGTGCGGAGGTTTAAGCTGTAGGGGGAACCTGGAGTGCTGCAAGTGTAATGGGGAGTTCGAGATGCAGATGCATGTTTTGCGTGATTGCAGGATAGCTGGAAGTTTGTGGAAGGACCTGTTTTATGGTAATATTAATTCTGAGTTTTCCTCCTTGCAAGGGAAGCAATGGTTTGAGTGAAATTTGGAGTCTGGTAGGGATAATTGGTGTCTGGTGTTTGGAGTTGGTTGCTGGATATTATGGAGTTGGCGGAACAAATCTGTCTTTGAGGATGGGTTTATAATGCCTGAGAACCCGGGGAGCATAGTGCGATGGTTTGTTAAAGAGATCATTGTAGTAAGAGAGGAGTTTGGAAGAGTCCATGGTTCAGTAGTTATGCAGCAAATCAGGTGGCTGGCCCCGATGGAAGGTTAGGTCAAGCTTAATACCGATGGTGCAGCAAAAGGAATTATGAAGCATGCAGGGTGTGGTGGACTAGTTAGAGGGTGCGATGGGAAGTGGGCATGTGGGTTTGCCCGTAAGCTTGAGTTTTGCTCAACTATCAAGGCTGAGCTATGGGTTGTGCTTTCTGGTTTAAAAATGGCACATGACCATAATTTCCAACAGGTTGTTTTAGAATGCGATTCAGCTGCAGTGGTTGGAATCCTGAACAAAACACTGATGGCGGAGGATGTTGTTTCAAGTCTTCTGTCAGCAATTTTTCTGTGTGTAGGAAAGTTTTTTAAAGTTGTATTTGCTCATGTGTATAGGGAGGGAATGTAAATGGCCGACGCATTGGCCAACTATAGTTTTGTGCGGGAGGAGAGTTATGTTAGATATGTTCAACCTCCTACGGTTATTCGTGGTTTATTAGATAGAGATGAGATAGGTATAGCTGTTACTAGAGCTATAATGCAGTAGTTGGTTCTGGGTTTTGCCCCACTTTCTATCCAAAAAAAAAAAAAAAAAAGATTGTACAGATAATTAATACCCTACTAAGATCACACATGATATATCAAAAGGTCTCTTTCAAATTAATATTTATAGAAAATATAGTTAGGGGACAGGCTTGATTTCATGTTTTTATAACATTTTTTGTTCTAAAAACAAAATAAACATAAAATTTTGTTTGAAATTGTGGTTTTAGTCACACATTTTGAAAAATAAAAATTAAAAAGGGGGGGGGGGGAATCAAAACATCTTTGTGATGTTTCGTTACCTTTTGTGTTACAAAATTATAGAAGAGACGGAGAACGGTGTAGTTTCATTAATGAGAATCATATTAATAAAGCAAATTATGCTTTCACCATTCACTTCACCCTTTAGATATGATTTTCAATATAATCATAACTAATATATGTTTTCCTTCTCGATAACAACATGGTTCTCCTTAATTGAAGATCATTTTTCATATCACAAATGTAACATCATTCCAAAATTATCATTTAAATAAATATTTTATACCTAAACATATTTAATTCCTCCCTAAATAAATCATTTACACACTAAACATCATATCAGTAGGCTCTATTCATAATATAAGCCCTAGTATGCAGAGGAATGATCAAAATATGCAACGTACCAAAAAGGCCCTAAAGTTTAGCAACATACATCAAACTATACTCATGTAACAAAAAGAGATATAAAAGATGGATAATTTAGATCAAGTCTCGGATGTCTTCCCCTTAGAACTAGCGCCTGAATTCTCACCTAAAAAATAAATAATGATGGGGTGAGTCACGATGACTCAGTAACCACATATCCAATTTAACAAGTATACATGGAATGATTACAAGATAGTTAAGCGGGCCAATTATACCTTCGTATATCAATAAATCTGAGTAGTTCACCAAACCATTTAATAGTTCAAAATTTATTCAATATGCATGTAACTCCCTCAACCACCCTTATAACCTCCTTAGTACCGCTGATAGAACCCATGAGCTATAATACAATAGGTTTAATCTCTTTAACGAGATTATACCAAGCTCACCAATGATGAGGTGTAGCTCGGCCAAAGGCTACAAAACTCATATCTGATCATAGTTCCCTTTCTTTTGAATATAGAAAGGTGTTATTGTCCCAAGGGCTGACCCTTATCCCGGCCATAGGATAAGGTTGATACCAAGGGCCCTGAAAATGTCAAAGTCATCCACTGTGCGCTCAGTGGTGGCAGTACCACGTGGTACAAAATCAATTTCCTACTATCACATCTCATCTCAATCCAGTACACCTCAATATGCAATGCAATATCACAAATTCCACATCAACAATTTATACTTGTATTCAATATTCAACACGATGCATAAACTTTCATAATTACAATTAAACAATTTAATTATAACAATATAAACAATTTATACCCATTTAACTAAAAGTTTATCCTCAAATAAATATCTCACGCATATATACATTTTCATAGGTAACAAACTATAATATATTCATATCATTTAAATACATAAACATATGCTTATAATCACCTCAACAAGTATACAAGATAAATTGAAAAGTGGTTACCTCAAGTTCTTGACACGACACTAAGCGTAAGAGAAATCAATCCCCTTTAAAAATAAATATATAATTATATGTTAATAGAATTAACAAAATAATCACTAATACCATAATTCAATAATTAATTAAACTATTATCTCACTTTAGTTTTCCTTTAAAAAAAATGACAGTTTATCCATTCCTTAATTTTTAACCTAATACTAGCTTTTATAAGTGCAGCCCAATTTATTAAACAATCTTCAAATCTCCACATAATCAAAATCATATAAATCTCTAATTTAAAATCTCAAATCCCAATTCATAATTTCATATAGTTCAAGATTTGGCAAAACTAACCGATTAAAGTTATTTATTAATCGTGCTATTCATATATACAGTCTTCTATTATCAAAACTCAAAATTTTGCCAATATCCTAATCCCAAAATTTTCAATAATTAATACTATTTTACCCTCATTAGAAAGAGAAAAATATGTATAATAACTTTCTTGAAAAGAAATTAATTTAACTATCTAAATGATCTTATAAAATAAATAACGTACCTTTAAAACTTAGATATACTCTCTTTCTTTCTCTTTTCTCTCCTTCTCATCATCTCTCTCTTGCTCACTCGGCTCTCCGACCCTCCCTCTGCTCACATTCACTCACTTCACCATTACACACACACACACACACACACACATATATATATATATAAGAGAAATAAGGTGGTGGATTAAGGGATAATTTTTTTTTCTTTTTTTCTTTTTGATAATACTAATACTTTGTAACACCTCAAATTCCATACTTCAAAATGTGTCGGTTGACACTTGGTTTTAGAAAACTTGACGGAGTTTGAGTTGCTACCACTAGAGTAATGCGGAAATGGAGAGCATGCGATAACGTTTGGATGATGAGCAACTGATACAAAATGCCCAGACATATGCTAATGTCCCGACATAAGCTGATATATTAAAAATTTCCCGAAGGAATATTCGTGTGATACAACAATACAGAGCTTGTATAATTACAATTCTTCCATGGTAACTATACAACCTTAAACCAAGCCTTAGGTAGACTTGGGGCAATGAACCTAACTCGAGTCAATCAAACAATTTGGCCAGGCCGGTGTCTAGTGGAAGTCTCTCCCCAAATTCACGGTGACTCCGTGAACCACATAGACGAACCCTTTCTAGACACCAAATGGTTTGAAGTAACCTTATTAGATTCATGCAAGAATGTAGGCTCGTTAAACTTCTTCCGGCATTTGCTTTGACCGGTGCCTCTTCACGGCTCCGTCCACGGTGCCTCTTCACGGCTCTATCCCCGGGTTCCTTTCACGAACTTTAGTCAAATGCGAGGTCCAATACCCATCGGACCTCGAGTAACAGTTATTAACCTCATATGAAAAGTATAAACGGTATATATGACAGATATTCACAGTTTGGAAAACAATCAATCATGAATCAACCACTCATATCAAAGCCATACAAGACATATGAGAGTTAAAGTTACTGTACGCGAACGTACCTTTCACCGGGTAATTGTCAAACGCCCGACCTTTGAATCCGACTCCGGACTTCCCGGATATCCTATATATTATCGTCCGATTATTATATGATATTTTGATAAATATCATATTGCTTAGAATAACATCCTAAAGGTTTAATTTACCTTTCTAACCTTGGTGGATTAATTATTCCATTTTTACCCTTACATTTTTTTTAAAAACTTAATGAGCAGATTTTGTAGCAACTTTGGAAACTCATAATTAATTCTACAAAAATCATTTTTGAGTGCTGAAAAATTCCTCATGACCCTTGACATGTCTATTTTGAAGGAGAAATATTCCCAGAATCTAGAACATCAAGAATCATTCCCAGTTTAATTGTTTCTCAACGCTGCCCATTTTTAATCACAGAAAAATGGCTTTACTTCAAAAATATGTTTCTCCTTGTGTAGAACTCAAAATGCTTCACATTTTATATATTTGGAAATCCCTACATGTCTAATTTATTCATGAAAATTTCATGATTTAAAGACTTCATTTGCTATATAAAATAATAGCCATAGTGTTTGCTGCCAGCACAGAATTTACACCAGCAGTTTTCCAAACTTTTACCACAATGATCTATTAATTCTAAAAATTATTCCCTAACATGTTTTCCACTCCATTTTGCGTTTTAAAAGCAATGGAGACTTCCAAACATGAAAGGGAATTTTCCTAACAATTTCCTAGATTAAACTACTATTTACTAAGAACAAAAAGCTAGAGACCAAGAACATTACCTTCAACTTCAACTCCTTCTTCCTTCTTGCTCCAAGAAAACTCTCACTATCACTCTCTTAATCAAAGGATCAAAGGTGATTGTGATTTTTGGTGTGAGGAAATGAGGAGGGGAGTCTCCTATTTATAGGAAAAACTCCAAGGTTAAATTGGTAACTATCCAAGAGAACCAAAATCTCATCTTTCCTCTCATCCTTTGGATTAAATGCACTTTATGAGCTTCAATCTTCACCTTCCAAGATGCTGGTCGACATGCTCTTCCATTGAGCCATTTATGTTGCTTTTTAATTGCCAAAACATTGATTATTTCATGGCTTCTTATTTGTTAGTTGAAAAGTTTGACTTTTCAACACTAAGCTTGTAGGATTGTATGATAAATCATCTATTTTCTTCCTTCACAATCAGCTGCACGTTTTTGTGACTTTTGGGGCTGATGTATTAACTAATTATCATTCTAAACAAAAGCTTAATTGTCCCATTATTACATGTGTCAACATAGGATTTGTTGGTTAGCTAATCATGGTCATTTGTGCTTTATTTAGACAAGTATTATTTCATTCTCTTTGGCTTAATTATTTTCAAATGTAATTAGCCCTCTTTTAATGCTTAATTTGTCTCCAATTTAATGCAATCAATCCTAATTAATATATTCCATTATTTTCTAAACTTAATTCAATTAAGTGTTTTTATAACATTTTCATGGCTCTTTTAATCTTAAAATATACATTCTTCTATGTGACTCTAAATATATGTTAACCAATTTAATATGGTAATATATTCCAAAATACCGAATTTTCGGTAAATTGAAAATCGGGTATTACATACTTCCTCTCTACCACGTTGTGGTAGGACGCGCCACACCTAAATGGTGGTAGCGTACTGCCACACAAATATATACCTATATTTATTTATTTATTTATTTGCTTTTCTCCTTTTTTTTTCTTTTTTGGTTTTATCTTAATTAATTAATTAATTTTTAAAATATTATTTTAAGAATGTTACAACAAAAATATCCATAATGAAGATTTTTGTGACATTAGGCATTAGTTATGAAAAAAAAAAATCTAAAAGGCGTGACCATTTTTATTGGGAAAAAAAAAAGTTCTTTTGATCTCATTTGTTTCTTCACCAAGTTTAAAAAGAAAGTGACAGAACATTTTGAGGGTTGACTGTGTTTTAAGAGTATCAAAATAGATAGCCACGATTTAACGAAATCAACTATTCAAATGAGCTTATAAGAGATTATGAGAAAATTAAATGATGAGAGAATCTGCTTCAAATGTATGGATGCCAAGAAAATTAGTTACTTTTACCAAACCTGTTGATTTTTCTAGAATATCTTATCTTATATGGCAAGAGGGAAATGGAGAAGAAGGAAAATTTTTAATAAAAATTGAAGAAGTGAGATTATAAAATTGTAATAAAAATTGATAAGATATAAAATAAAATAAAAATTATTTAAAAACCTTCAACCCCACTTTTCTAATTTTTTTAAAAAACCTAATTCATATAAATTTTCCCTCTACTCCCTTTTAAATCCCTCGTACAACAAAGCCCCTAATGGAAGCATCCAATTAAGAAGGATATTTTAGAAGAGAAAAAATGAATTTGAGAGTAAAATAAATTAAAGCATTTTATTTAAAATCAAAGTCGTAAGTACTTTTCCTATCTTTCATCTTTACGACAAGATGGAGTGCGTGCAAAACATGATAACCCAAATATCCCAGCCGGGAGTAAACTGACATAAACTAATTGAAGCAATAATTAATTTGCCGTATGTATCCATCTTTTCAATGAACAGTTCTTATCGCCGGAATAATGTACATCACACAACCAAGTTCACGCGTGATATATATGTGTGTATACATATGTATATTTGTACACACGCGCACACACTTTTGACTCTTTCTTTTGCTTCACAATGCCAAACTTTGAACGCAGACACAAATATTTGAACATTGACCAATTTGGCAAATCAAACCCTAACACATACCTCCACGAAGGTATGATTCTGTCGGAAGAAAAAAAAAATCAAGCCTGTTAGTTGTATCACTGTTCTCTGCTTGAAAAATAATTTTACATCACGTATATTGCCGGCTAAAGCATATTTTAATTAGTCTTTTAAATTTTACATGCGGTATACTTTTGATCATTTAACTTTATAAAGTATATTATTGGTTTTATATTTCTAACACTATTAATATTGCTAACAGAAAATATTGAAACAATAAACTCAAGTGATGATTGTATAGCTAACAAAGCATATTTAAGTTTTAATTTTTAAATATAATATATTTGTATTATTAAACTAAAATAAACAGGAAAATTAAATTGCTGCAAATAAAATCAAGGTTTTGCTATTTAGATTATTAAACTAATATATTATAGATTATTAAACTAAAGTTTTTTTTAATACAAAAGAGTTTTTGAAATTAACGGCCTCATTAGGTTTTTAGATATTTGTCAATTTACACATATTTTAATTTAAGATTAATAACATTTAATTACATGATCGTCACGTGATTTTGTTAGGTTAGTGTTTTCTATTAGATACATTAACGGTGTTAGAATTACATGACCAAAATTATGCTTTATAAAGTTAAGAGACTAAAAATATACTTCATATAAATTTAAAGGATTAAAAATATACTTTAGCTTATATTGTCAAACTTCATTATTATAGTCCTTCAAATATTTTCCTAAGGTAATACTCGTAAGATGCATGCATGTGATGTAATTTTAACTATATTCACTTCATACACTCCAAGAAGTACATATATATAACGTAAAGCTATTGCTCTGTTTTTATGATTTTCTCAGTTCCTTTTCACAACATATATATCCACGCCTATAGTCCATCTAGATAGCTAGGACTATGAACAATGGTTTTTGACAAAGTGAGGCAAAGAGTTTGAATATTAATGAAGAAGTTATATATATATATATATATATATATTATATATAAAAGAAGTTTAAATAGTTTAAGTCACTAAAGAAGAATAAGGTGAAGGGTCTGAGATTCAAACTGGGTTTCCTGACGGCATTTCAGTCTCCAATGGTTACGTAATATGAACTGTTCGGTTGTATGTATAGCCAACTCACCCGACCAGTTTAATGTTGACCAGGACAAAGTCAATTTAATGTTGTAATACTTCGAGGCAGGAGGTTCCCCGACTTGGAAACTTGGGTTAATTGTGTTCATTATTTTGTGCAAGAATTATAACTATGCAATAATATAATATATATTAATATATACCGTACAAGAGTTGACTTCTACAATATTAAGTGTGTCTTTTGGTCAAAAGGCCAGAAAAAGGGTTTAACATGTCGGAGTTTCGTTGGTTTTAATTAGTATCAGCGCAGGGTCTAAGATTTAGTTATTTGTTGTAAAAAAACATTATAAAGAATAACATATTTTGTGCGTACAAAATTTAGATTCAAACATACCTTTGTTTTTTTGCCCGAGATTAAAACATACCTAATATTTATCATAATTAAATACAATATCCATCTACATTATAAAGCTGGGAATCAGGGCCAGCCCAGCCCTCCAGGACTGGCCCGTGAAGGGCCAGGGCTTAATAGGTCCGGCCCTATAGAGTTTGAGGTAAGAAAAACATCTGTTTTTTAAAATTCGGCCCGAGAGCACCAGGGTCCGGAAGTTATTATTCCAAATTTTAACTATTTTTTCTCTGTTTTATTTTTCAAAGAAATATAATTAGTAAATTATAACAAGAATCATCCAACAAATAAGTACAGTCACTAATTCATAATTAAAAGCAAACTATGTTCACAAATAACTCTCATATCCCAAATATAAGAAGCATACCACTAAGAGACATTAGTACGATGACTATTATTATCATTTTCACCACTATCATCAATTTCAACGACATTTGATTGTTCTTCGTTTTGAGTAGTAGCCTCTGGTTCATGTGTAAGAATTTCATGAATTTCTTCTCCCGCATCATGAACACATTCATAATCTTTATACGCAACAAATAATAAATCAAATCATAAAATTAGAGTATAGTTATTATGTATTTGTACTTAAATGGATAAATAACTCTATAACAAATACAAAATACACATAAATTAATAAATTACCATCATATGTGAATCTATGCATCTAATTGCAAGTACAAATGAGAGCTTGAACATTAGATGGAAGAATGGAACTTCTATATTTTATTAGAACACGTGGAAAAAAAAAACTTTACGACCCTAACTTCAACTTTAAAAAATAATAATAATAATAATAATAATAATAATAATAATATTGAAGGGCCCAACAGGCGGGACCGTAGCCCTCCAGGGCCGGCCCATGTAAACCCACAGCCCTACAAGGCCAGTCCTCCAAGGCCTAATTTCACATCTCACCTCCAATTTCCAAACCCAACCCTTAAAGGGCTAGGCTTAAACGGGCCTGGCCCATTTTCCTGGCTCTAATCTACAACAACAAAAGTCTTGTTTCATTAGGTGAGATCAATTACATGGATTGCATCACAATGTCATTATACTCTTTTTTTTTTGGTTGCCCACCCGATTCACCGGGGCTTCGCCCCGACTAATCCGGATCCGACCCGGGTCGCGCACCTAGCTGTGGTGGGTGAGTCTCCCAGCCGGAATTTTTTGCATTCACAAGGCTCGAACCCGAGACCTTGCTTAAGCGACACAAACTGCTTACCACTTGTACCAATCCCCGTTGGTCAATGTCATTATACTCTATTAACAACTTAATCTCTGAAACTCCATATGTTATTTCTTATAAACAATTTTCTCTCTCTTAGAACTGGTCTTTAATATAAGCAAATTTTTTGTGTATCAACATTTAAACTATTTTTTTCCTTTTCTATCCATATTAAATACATATCTTTATATTAATTATATTATCCCACACTCACCTCACCGCTAGTTTTCTTTTGCTTAATCATTTATTACCGATTCTTCCTCGGCTCATGTTTTTACTCTTTCTCTCTCATATACTCTTTTTAAAAATAGGGACATATTTAAAAAAGACATCACATTTTTTACACGACTAATTTTTTTTTTTGATACATAGGGTGGGGGCAGGGTTCGAACCCTGGACATGGGGGAGAAGAGCTAAACTCCCATGCCACTGCGCTACTAAGACGCTGGCTTTACATGACTAATCTTAATCTACAATTCATTTTGTGTAATCAGGGTAGTTGTTGCTTATAATAATAAAAAATCAAAAAAAAAAAATCAAAGGGGATATATATATATTGTTAACTAAAATGTCTTTTTTAAGGATTTCATCAAGTATATTCTTTGGTCTTCTTCTACCCTTTCAGATAGGGGTGAAAATAGGTCATGCCAGGCTTCACTCTTAACAGGCCAAACCTGTTAAGCAACAAAGTAGCCTGAGCCTGGCCTATGGCCTGTTAAGGAGACTCATGTTTTTAAAAATTTTGTAATTAGGCTAACAAGCCATAAGCCTAGCGCAAAAACGGGCTTACTTTAAACATGCCGAAAACATGTCTACTTCAAACAGGCTGAATTACATAAATTAATATTAATTAGACGTATTAATTAATATCAATTAGACGTTTACAATTTTACCCTCCTCTTAATAGCCCAGCCTGACAGGTCTAACAGGCTTATTGGTAGGCCTAGGCCGGCTGTTAAGACAAACGAGACCTTGAAATAGGCCTTGACCCTTCCTTTTAGCTTGACAAGCACGCCCTAACCAGGCTTTAACAGGCTAGGTTTTAACAGGCCTCTGACCTATTTCTACCCCTACTTTTAGAGGGCTTTGAATCATTTACCTACCTTTCACCGGGGCCTCCAAGAACATTTTTTGGACAAATAGCATGCCCATTTATCTTATAAAATTCATTCATATTTAATCAGTTTGCGTTGATACTTTTTATAATATATAATACAATTTTGAATATAAATGCACAGGCATTTAAAAGTAAGCCATTTTTATCCAGTTGGCAAAAAAACCATTTTTATCTTAGTTTTAAGTGTACGTTCAATTGACTTTAATTTCATCGTTGAATATATATCAACACGCATAATGGGTATTCCCCCCCCCCTGGGTAATAACATCCAGGACTAATGCGGCTTCTATGGGTGTGCATGGCAACCATTACATTTGCCCAAGATCAAGCATTTTTACGAGATAAACAGTTTTTTCGATTCGTGTTTTGGAAGAATTTTGAGAATCAGAATTATGTTTGTTAACCCATTTTATTTTTACTTTGAGAATCAGAATTACGTTTGGTAACACATTTTTCCTCCCCTTGTTTGGGAGTTAAAAAAATAGTAAGGGACGAAGATGAAGGATTAATGAGTTATTTTTACCATTTTGTCCTTTTGTCATTTTCTTTAATAATTAATAGAATTATTATACTTTACAAATAAACTTAAGTTTAAATTTCCTAAAAAACTTATTTATGTAATCTTTATATATTCAAAAAATTATTTATGTGGCGGCGGAAATGGCGGTGGTGGTGGTGGCGGTGGCGGTGGTGGTGGTGTCGTGGTGGCGGCGGTGGGGGTAGGGTGGTGGCGGTGGTGGTGGTGGTGGGGCGGTGGTGGCGGCGGCGCGGTGGGGGCGGTGGCGGTGGTGGTGGTGGTGGTGGCGGCGGCGGGGGCGTCGTGGTGGCGGCGGTGGGGGTGGGGTGGTGGCGGTGGCGGTGGCGGCGGTGGTGGTGGTGGTGGGGTGGTGGCGGTGGCGGTGGCGGCGGTGGTGGTGGTGGTGGGGCGGTGGTGGGGGCGGTGGCGGTGGTGGTAGGGTGGTGGCGGTGGGGCGACGGTGGTGTTGGGGGTGGCAACGGCGGTGGTGGTGATAAACGAAGGTAAATTTACGCTTCGATTGAGGGAAAAATAAATTCGATCTTTTGCCCTGGAATAGAGAAGCCAAAATTTTTAGCTTCTTTTTTTTTATTTTTTTATTCCACAAGAAAAAAAACCGGATTTACCAAACACAATTCCCATCCAAAAAAATAAGAAAAAACCGGTTCATGCACACCCCATCATAAAAGAACATATAACCCAACATCAACGATCAAAATAATGAAATTAAATTTACATTTTGACATTTCTAAATTTACCCATACATTTGAATAAATAAAAATATTATCTTAAAATATGTGCTGAAACCCTTGAAATTTGGGTAACAAACGTCATCATATTCAAGTTATCAAATACTCAAATTTTTATGGAAATAAAAATATAAAAAAAATTTCTCAATCATACACACAAATATATAATTGTTTGAGTACAAATTCTAAGTCATGCTGGAAAATACAATATTATATATATGCATGTTGTGACCCCCTAATAAGAGGCAGCTATCCATTATTTTTTAAAATAATGTATTTAAATCTCACTTATACAAAATATAAATGTGAAGTTTCTGATTAATTCTGCTGGGTAATATATAGGAGAAAATATATCACGGAAAGTGAAAAAAAAAATTGAAATATTCCTTATATGATAAAATATTAACGGTGCGGATATGATTAGTAAAATAATACTGCTAAATGTGGCAAATTTTAATTGCAAAGTATAGTTAATTATAAAAAAAATAAAAAAAATACAACTCCCTGCGCCAAAAATTAGGTTGTTCTTTCACTCTTTTCACTCAACTTCAATATATATAATGCTTCACTTTCTGATGGTTTTGGAGAAGTCAGATTAAATAATTGCAATATGAAGAATGTGTTTGCATCGGATCATTCTAAGCTAGCTAGATGGATATTGATGGAGTCTTCTTATGCCATATGGATGCAAAATATTGAAACTTGGTGGCAATACTACCCATTATTTTTTAATTAAAAACATTAATTTATAACTTTTCACAATATAGAGCATTTAATAATTGATCTTATCTAATTATTTACGTCCCCAATAGCTAGCTAGTTCGATAATCCTTATTAGGATATATAATATTAATTAAAGATGTGCTGGAGACAGGGGCAGACCCAGTATAAGAGAAGGGGGCAAGTGTCTACCCTTGAATTAGGAAATTTATTTATTTTTAAAAAATTAATACATGTTTGAATGATTTTACATCCTTAAATTAAATGTCCACCCTTAATACATTAAGATTGTACAGCACTTCGTAATCGGATGGGGATGAATGGTTGAATGATTTTTAGTGCCTTATATTAAAAAAGATGTATTTGATAGCATTGATAATAAGACAATTATGATGGAATTCCAAACAATAAGGCCTAAAAGAATAACATTGTAATTATTTCTATTGTAATATACTTTTGTTATTAAAATATATATTAGACTTATTGAGTGCCCACCCTTTGTAATTTATGTAGCTAGATTTCTAACAGCACTTAGCCTTACTTTTCTAATTAAATGACAGGTTTGTAAAATAATTGCCTCTGTTATTAGGTCATCAGTATTCACTTGATTTCATGAATATTTTTTTTTTTTTTTTATATTCTTTTGTTTTTTAATGCATTGAAAACTTTCCTTAAAAAAAAAAAAAAAAGAAAAAAAAAAGCGGAGGCACCGAACCCCCAAATCCCTTGCCATTGGTGCTCATCCTTCATTAATTTTACGGATCCGTCCTTTGGTTAGAGATATGGGTATGAATCGTAAGTATTATTATTATTGTTATTGTTATTATTGCCACTAGTAATCATAAGCAGCCTTCAAATTTATGTGCTTCAGTACCCAGTAAGGGACTTCACAATTCAATTACCGTGTGACACACACATAAGTAATACTCGTCTTATGTAGCACTCTATATTCTATAATATCGCCTTTTCAATATTTCCATTTGTATCATTTTGTTCTAAAAACTTATCCCACTCCTCCTCTTCTAATTTTTCTCTCTCTCTCTCTCTCTCTCTCCTCCCTTTGATTATGACTTGTCAGCGCCTTGATTCATTAGAAATTTAGAATCAAGCCAAAAAAATTAATTAATAAATAAAAAGTTAACTAATCTGAAGGTGGTCGGGCACACTACTACAAACAAACCAAAAAAAAAAAAAACTCAAAAAACGACCTAAATAAGACCCAATTAACATCCCTTTTCAGAGGGACATATCGAGGGGGTAGTTATTTTTGTGATTTTTGACGTCCCGAATTATATTCAAGACGCCTTATTACTTTTTTTTTTTTTTTTTTTTTTTTTTAAAAAAAAAAAAAAAAACCCCAAACCTTAGGTTCGGGGAGCTAGCTAGTGAGCCAAGCGGATTGAAGACAACAAGCCACGATTTGGGTAGAGGAAGAGTAGAGCTGAAATTCGAGAAACATGCCAAGGAGCAAATCCAGAATACAAAAAATGCCATGGAGCAAATCCAGAAAACAACTGAACCCAGAAAATCAAACATGCCAGGGAGCAAATCCATAAAAATCAAAAATAAAAAAGAAACCAGGTGCTGCGATAAGCAATAAGGTTATCTTTAAAAAAAAAAAAAAAAAAAAAACTAGAACAAACCCACCGAACAGATCGCAACAAAATCGACTACGGCTTTCGCTTTCATCTACGGCACGCCTATTTGCATCCGGTGTCGTTGGGTTTCGGATCTCGGCGGCGAGGGGAAACTCGAGATCTATTTTCCTCGAACTTCTCATGGCGGGAAGTGGCGGACGAAACTAATGACGGCTGAATCGGGGAGGGAAGATGAAGGGAGGACGAGGCGCGAGATGAGTGGAAGACGAGAGGAGTTTTAGCCCATCGTGAGTGATCGAATAGCTAGTCCAATGATAAATACAAAAATAATATTTGGCGTTCTGAAATTTGTTTCAAAACGCCAAAAAAGTTATTTGTGGCGTCTTGAACCATATTCGGGACGCCACAAATAAATTTTTGGCATCCGAAACAAATTTCGGGGCAAAAAAATACCCTAGCGCCAAATGTTTTAAAAAAAATTACCTAGGCGCCAAAAAATTTCCCTTTTATGCATCTTAAATATATACTTTTTTTATTTCTTTGATTTGATTTGATTAGTCTTATTTTCAATTTCTTTGATTTGATTAGTATTATTTTGATTTCTTTGATTTGATTAGTAAAAGTTTCGATTTCTTTGATTTGATTTGATTATTTTCAATTTTTTGATTTGTTTAGTAAAAGTTTCAATTTCTTTGATTTGATTAGTATTATTTTCAATTTCTTTGATTTGATTTGATTATTTTCAATTTCTTTGATTTGATTAGTAAAACTTTCAATTTCTTTGATTTGATTAGTATTAATATTTTCAATTTCTTTGATTTGATTAGTAAAAGTTTCAATTTTGTTGATTTGATTTGATTATTTTTTATTTCTTTGAATTGAGTAAAATTTAATTTTAGCGTCCTAATTTAAATTTTAGGATGTCAAAAAATTTCCTAGCGCCAGAAAATTCATGAAGACACGCCAAAAAATTAATTTTAGGCGTCCTAAATATATTTTAGGACACTTAAAATTCAATATTGGTGGCCTGATTTTATTTTCAGGACGCCAAAAAATTCCTCAAAATGCACCAAAAAATTAATTTTAGGCGTTCTATACATATTTTAGGACGCCTAAATTAATTTTAGACATCCTAAAAGTATATTTAGGACGCTTAAGTCTCAAAATTCAGCCAAATAATTACGAAATTGCCATCGCCTATACTTTTTACTTCCTTTTTTAAAATAAGGACGTTTTTTAGGGAAGTAATATTCACTTTTTGTAGTAGTGGCATTTAGCCCCAAAGCCCAAGGTGAAATTATATTAAACTGTCAATCAATTAACCCTTAATCGTCACTTTCTGAATTGCCTCAAAATTAATTATTCTTATATATCTATCTATTACTCACTCGGATCTTTTTTATTAAGAAACAACCTGCACACCTACCATGTTCCTTTTTATAAGATACATCTTGAGAATGTCTTATTTTTTACATTACTTTCTCATTTTGTTCCTTATTTAATTACCCCTATTTAATGTTAATATAATAAATTTTTACAACTTCCTAAAGACTTATTATTTCTACCATATTTATTTTCTTATTCTCTCTTATTCCCTATATCATCATCAGTAAGAGTATTTTAGTCAAAAATTGTTACAATTTTCACACTGCAAACTGTGAGATTCAATTAAATGTTTTTTATAAAAAGAAATGGTGGGAGTATTGTTGTATGTGTTTCGAAAGCTTAATCAGCCAATGACTTCTTGATCTTTCATTCTTATGATATTCACTTTATGAACCAATAATGACATTGCTGTACACGCACATGAATCCAAAATATATATATATATATATATATATGGATGGAAACTAGAATCAATTCCTTTGGCATTTGCTTATACAATTTTAGCATTATTTTGAAGATATAAACGACGAGAAGTTTCAATTTAACACCTCAATTCAATGCACATGCATTTTCAAATGAACTAGCATCGTTTAATTAGTGTTTTTAAACGATGAAAGCAACTGCGACAATGATGGCATTATATACACTTTCGTCTGTGATAGATAGGAAGATATATATATATATATATATATATATAGAGAGAGAGTATATATATATATATATATATTTGGAAACTAGAATCAATGCTTATACAATTCTAGCATTATTTTGAAGATATAAACGACGAGAAGTTTCAATTTAACACCTCAATTCAATGCACATGTATGCATTTTCAAATGAACTAGCATCGTTTAATTAAGTGTTTTTAAACGATGAATGTAATACCCAAAAATTTTATTTATCTTAAATACAATATTTTGATAGATAAAGCCTACTTAAAATAGGTGAATATGTGGTCTCAAATTTTGTGATATGTTTATTCTACTTTCTAGGTAATTCTTTCTTTAGGATTAAGGTAGCCAATGATTTAATTTTGTTAGGCATCATAAAATACAAATAAATGCCATATTAAACTATGGTTCATGTAGAATTTTTTTTTTTTTTTTTTTTTTTTTTTTAAAAAAAGAGCAAGGAAGTGTCATGAAAATACTTAGGCACCAATTTTCATAATTTGTTAAGAGACTAAATTTTCTAATACTCTATAATTAATACCTAGTTCATATTTAGTTCATAAAAAGCCATAAAGAATTATCAAAATGCTTGAACCAATTAAGGGGCAATTGCCAACAATTAATGAGCAATTAAATTTACACTAATAGAATATTTAGATAATTATTTACAATTAATATTGATAGTCATCAATTAGAGGTGTATTAAGCTAAATAAAAATCAAAGACCAATAAGGGGATTAGATTAGCATGAAATAGATTACCAATGATCATAAACTACTCTAAGAGCCAATAATACAATAATCAAGGGACAATTAAGCATTGGATTAAGATGTTAATTAAATTCTAATCAAGCTTTGAAAAGTTAACAATTTCAACTATGATCTAAGGGCCAAGATTTAACCTCGTAAAGCTAATCTAAAGGCTTTAATTAATTCTAATAAAGCTTAATCCTTGTGCATAAGAGAACAACCAATGACATATCTTCCACATGAGATTTGTGAGAGCAACAAAACACAAATAATGAAGAGCAAAAGGGGGGAGGGGGACGGATTTGGTTGCTTGAGAGGGGAGAAATGAATTTCTTTTTGAATTTGTTCAGAAATCAAATACCCACTTGCAAGGTGAGTCATGAATAAACATTAATGATATGAATACTTTAAACTCAAATGGAAGAGGATAGTGTACTAAAAGCAATTAGGCTCATAAATAAAATAGAAGAGGATAAGGTGGTGGGAGAAAAAGCAAGAGAGGAGGTGTATGTGTGTGTGTGTAACGCATATGTGTGTGTGTGTTGTGTGTGTGTGTGTGTGTAAGAGAGAGAGAGTGTTGTGGGAGGAAAGAGTCAAAGTATCTTCCAATAGGGAAATTGTGCATAAATCAATTAGAGTAATCCATGAAATTAATTCAAGACATAAGCAAAGGAAATTCTATACAAAATAAATTGTATCTTGAGGTCCATTAATCATTAATCAAATGTAAGAAGTGATTGTTAACAAGCATAATTTAAGCTTGAGATTGGTTATAACCAAAGTCATTTCCTCAACTTTTGAAGTTTGTTTCCAAATGAGAAAATGAGTGTTTGATGTCTCTAAATGAAGCCAAGAATTTCAAGACTCCAAAAACAATGAGAAAATTTGAATAGAACATCATTAGGATACCCAAATAAATTCTTATAGTGATTCTATCTAGTGGAATGCAAAACAAAGAATAGAAGGAGGAAATTGTTGGCTTGTGAATAAAGCTAGAACACATGGGATAATTAGAAACCACTTTTGGAAGAGGATATGGTACTTGGGATAGAGTAATAAATGAAAATGGAAGAGGATTAGGGAGAGAGAAAGGGGGAACGGTTTTGGGGGCAAGGAAGGGCTAGGATTGGAGCTTCCAATTAACCTAGATCCAAGGGTGGATATTGTAACATCCCATTTTCAAAAGCGGAATAATTTTTTTATTTTTTTTTCATCAGAGTAGAACATCGGAGCGATTGAGTAACTAATATTTATATTTAAAATGTCGTAAGTCTGGCTGATTACAGTAGCGGTACGTTATACCGAGTGTTTTCAAAAGTGAATAACAAAAGAAGAAAGTCTTGGCTGAGTCCCTATGCGTGCCGCTTGCCTTTCTCCTCGATCCTCGGTCCTCCCGACCATGACGCTATGTTAAGAGGCGAGGTTCAATGCCCATTGAACCTCGGGTAGCTGATTAACCTCATGATCGGGTAATACAGTATATGGATGACAGATATTCATGACATTACAGCAGTAATCAATACATAAGCACACAGCAGATGCAAGATTAACATATCAACAGTACATAGCACACAGCACATGTAAAGTCATCCCTGTTTGCACTAGCCAGTGCCACGATGGCCCCTCGTGTCCTCAGCGCTAGGAAAACTCAATGGCATTATCAAGACTATAACCCGTATAAAGCTGAATGTATAAATAGGTGATCTAAGCCCCATAAACTTAGTCACAGTGCCTAGCCCAAGACCTAGTCTTGTCCATCACATCATAAATCATTCTATCACATATATGCATACAAGACACATCAGAGTTAAAGTTACAGTACGCGGACGTACCTTAGTCATGATGTCGGTACGTTGACGTTTGGACTGTGATCGTGTTCAACCTATAACGGTAATGTCATATCTATTAATTCCCAATAACTTCCTAGCAGATATCCTAGTCACTAATGACCTTTTTACCCTTGGTAGGATTATCTCTCAACTTATCACATTTAATTCTTCAAAAACGCTAGAATTTTTCTAGAAAAACGTAGCTTAACTTTGAGAATTTTTATCTCACTGTACAGAAATCATTTTAACATGTTCTTGACATTTTTAAAAATCCCTATGAGTCTACTTTAACCATGAATTTTCCCAGAATTTTGTGACTATATTTTCAATATGAACTTTTGACATATTCATCACTGATTCCAGAATTTTCAAAACCGATGAAATTTCGCCAGAACTTCGTTACTTTGATGATTTCCTTCCAAAAATTTTGCTATATAACCTCTCTCATCATTTTTTTGAGACTAAGCCAATTTTGACCATAAAAACATGTAAATAAAATTTATTCTAGAATATTTAAGATCTACACTACTTCTATCTAAGAATTTTAAAAACTAAAGACTAGAAACTAAAAACTAAAGACAAGCTTACCTCTTGAAGCTCTTGAACTCCTTCCTCCTTCTTAGAAATCACCACTTGGTGGTTGATTTGGTGTGAAGAATGAGGAGAGGCAAGGCCTCTATTTATAGGAAAAATTTCAAGGTTAAAATGGTAATCTCAAGCCCAATGTGGGCCCCACCATTTGCCTCTTCCTTAATCTCAACCATTAGATCTAAACTTAATCAAGAAGTTTTAATCCTCACCCTTCATTATAAAGCATGTGCTCTTGTGATGTCATCCTTGTGATGTCATCTTGATGACATCATCAAAGCTTAGGTGTCATTATTGATTAATTTACTTTAATGAAATCTATTTTTGGTTGCTTGATCAATTACCAATACTTTTGAATTCTGTGTATGTATCTTGATTAGTAGTTGGATATCAAGATTTATGGTCTAATTAGATTTCCTTTGGTTGTACTAAGCTTATTCTTCAACGTTTGCAAAAATAGCCTTTACTAGGCTTACTTTCGAGGTTAAATTATGTGGGTTCAAGATAAGTCCTTATATTTTCTCCAAGGTTCCTACTTCTTCACAACTATTTAAATTTGTATAAATTCTCATTTTATTTGTTGTTTTGAGTTTTTTCTTGTGTACATCGAGATATTTCTTGGATTTCAAACCATTATCAAATTTGCTTTAATTCCTTTTTTTTCTCTCTCTCTCATTGGTCAAAACCTTTTCTCATGGATTAAGCTTTATGAGGCTTAATTAAGGCCTTTGGATTTGGCTTTATTAAATTTAATCTTAGCCCTCCATATCTAATCTTAATTAGTATCCCTAATAAAGTAGTTAAGTGTAATTGTCAAAATATAATTGGTTCTAAGATTAATTAGAAACCACTTCTATGCTAATCCTAGCCCTTTACTAGCTCTTGTTTCTTAATTAAGGTAATACATCCTTAATTATACCTTTAACATATGCCACTAAATTAATTGTGAATGTTTATGAAAATAATTCAACTAACATAGATTGAATCATCCACTAATTGTTGGCAATTTTCTCTAATTGGTTTAATTATTTCCTCACAACTTTTTAGCTTTTCATGGTCATTTATGCACCATGTATTAATTCAATAATTATAGGGCAATTTATGATCCCAAAATAAAATTAGAGAATTTGGTTTTTGATTACCTTAATTCGTAGAGAAAATTCCCTAAATTAACATAAATATGTTACTCAATTTTGAGACCACATATTCACCTATTTCTAATAGGTATTACTTACCAACATATAATTTTTATAATGAATATGAATTTTAGGGTTTTACGAGATATTCAAGATGAGAGGTGTGAATAGTGTCATGAAATTTTACTATAAATAGGGGGTTGGGGTCTTGATTATTCTTCACCAATTCACAAAGGTATTAACCATATTTGAGAGAGTAAGGAAGAGTGTGAAGAGCTTCTTGAAGGAGTAGCAAGGTTCTTGGTAAGTTCTCTAGCTTTAGCTTTAAGTTCTTTAAGTTCTAGTTCTTAAATTCTTAGATAGAAGTAGCTTAGATCTTAAATATTCTAGAATAATTTTATTTACATGTTTTTATGGTCAAAATTAGCTTTATTTCGAAAAAATGATGAGGGAAGTTATTTAGAAAATTTTTTGGAAGAGAAACATCAAAGTAACGAAGTTCGCGAAATTTCATCGGTTTTGAAAATTCTGGAATCAGTGATGAACATGCCAAAATTTCATATTGAAACTATACTCACAAAATTCTGGGAAAATTCATGGTTAAATTAGACATATAGGGCTTTTCAAATATGCCAAGAACATATTAAAATGATTTCTGTAAAATGAGATAAAAATTCTCAAAATTAGGCTATGAATTTCTGGAAAAATTCTGGGCAGAGGCTCAAAACTTTAAAACTGGGAGTGATTCGTGTAATCTGGGAAAAATTGATTATTTTTACTTGAACATAGACATCCTAAGGATTCCAAATAATTTTACGGATTCTCATTTCGATATTTTTAAAATTAATTATGATTTTTCAAAGTTAGACGAAAATCTGCCCAAAATGCTGTATCAGCGTTTTGTCCGAAAATTAAGAAAAATATGTTGAAATATAATTCCACCAAGGGTAGAAAGGTCATTAGTGACTAGGATATCTTCTAGAATATTGTTTGCGAATTAATAAATGCGATATTACCAATATAGGATAAAACATGATCACAGTCCGAACGACAGTGTACCGATATCACCGACAAAGATACGGATGCGTACTGTAACACTAACTCTGATGTTTATGGTATACCTATATGTGATAGATGTGTTCATAGGCGAGACTGTTTTAAAAGTTATACACATACAACTATACACGGGTTATGGATTTGATAATGCCGTTGAGTTTTCCTAGCGCGAGGACACGGATGTACACCGTGGCACCGTGAATAGTGCGAGACTATAGTAACGTTGATATGCAGTGGTTGTGTTATGTTATTATCTTTCATATGTGAATATTGCTGTTATATCATGAATATTTGTCATACATAACTATTACATGAACATGAGGTTAACCGTTACCTGAGGTTCAATAGGCATTGAACCTCGCTCTTATCATAGCCCAGGATCCGGAGTAAACGGGATCGAAGACAAGGGTAAGCAAGCAGATCTGGGGACCATTTGGAGGAAGCCTTTTGATTTGTACTTAATGATATAGTCATTTGAAATTTTTGTAACGATGTGAAAGCTAACACATACCTTACGGTGGATGATTATCGAGTTACTTTTCAATACTAAATTACTTCCGATGCTTTACTCTGATCAAGATACCATGAAAACGCTTTCGAAAATTGGGATGTTACAATGAAAGCAACTGCGACAATGATGGCATTATATACACTTTCGTCTGTGATAGATAGGAATATATATATATATATATATATATATCGATAGAGAGACAGAGAGACTCTACGTGAAGAGGAATAATACCTAGGTTGCAGCTACTATCATCATCGTAAAAGCATCTTTTCCACAAATAAGTAGACACTCACTTGATATTTCTCATTTTTACTTTAGAATTTACATGTATTGTAAATATCGACAAAATTAATTATTCCTTTCGTGCTATATTATTATTAGTTTGTTTTCTTAATAATGGAACTAAACGTCTGTGGTGGTCCGTGCGGTTGCCAATGAATACTGTTGCATATTTATGGGTTTAATTAGTGGGCCTATGAAACACTTGGGCGACTAATTTCAGCAACCACATGTAAGTAATGAATTTCATTATATATGTAAATCATAAATAATTAAACAAATGAACAAAGATAAAGAATCATACCGTGAGAAATAATCTTCTCACATGCATAACCAGGGAATTTTCTCATCAGTAATATAATCATAGAATTATATAGAATCATACCGTGACTGATTAACGTTGTCCGAAAATGAGGCATTTTCCCATACTTTACTTATATTCAAAAGCACATATTGAAACATTACTTTAGAGTTCGAGCCTTCTCATATTAAATTGTAACACAAGTAATAAATATTATGCTGATCTATCCACAATTCCAATGGTAGAAACTGGCGAAACATTTCATGTGGTAGATCCCCTTCTGATGAAGAAGAGCAAACAGAAGAATCAAGGCCTTCAAGAACCAAAAATCTAGAAGGAAAACCTTCTAATAGACCATGTTTACATTTGATGATATACCCCACAAAAGTGGCATGAAAGACTCCATGAGTTTGGAGGGTGATTGATTTACAAATGACTCGATCCAAAGTAATTCTTTTTTGTTTGCTTCTTCAATTTTGCACACAATATACTCCCTATACTTTCCTGTTTTACTTGAGGAAATTATTTTAAGAAACTCATCCATGCTTAACTATAAGGGTTCAAGAGGGCAATTAACGATATCCCTAGAATTATATACCTCTCTCCAAAGAAAAAAGTTACTTATTAATTGGCTTTACATTCGCTTTTGCCAGAAAAAACGATGATTCTTTATTTGTTCTGTTCTGTTTTGTTTGTGTGCTTATAAGGATCTCCATTTCGGTTCTAAAAAGTGTGTGAGAATCATATATAGCTTGGCTTTGTCAAGAGGTTCTTATAGGATTAATATTTTACTGACTAGATCATTCTCTCAATCATAGCTAGCAATTAACAGAATGTATTAGCTAGATAAGACCGAAATTAATTTGGTAAAAATTCCCTCAAGACGACGTAAAAAGAATCCAAAACCATTATAACTACCCTTTTGATATAAAATTGTCACCACTGGCTCACACAAAAAAACCAAACAGAACCAGGCCTCTCGCATTCTCGAACCAAAACAAATTAAAATGTAAAACTTGACAAATGATCATTTTATTAATCTATCTCTATGCCTTGTCCACATCATAGCCTGCATCACGCTACTTCCTCTAGCCCAATTATTACTTTAATCATATCATTTAAAAAACTATTCTTTCTACAGTGTCACCGGAATTACCACTAGCTAATAACAATACTTCATAAACCCAGGAGGGATGAAAATTTCACTGTGTGGAAGCAGTAATTAAGTTATCACCTTTCCGTCTTTTTTGTCTCTGCATGTTTCTGAAGTCTGGCAGTTCATTACCGTCCACCTCTTCGGTGGGGTGAGCAGGTTAATTAGAACCGAAAACGGAACTAAACTAAGGTTAATTCAGTTTTTTAATTTGGTTCCTTTTTTTTTTTTTTTTTCAGTTTTTGGAAAGTTTTTTCCCCCCGGTGTTTGCTGTTCAGTTCAGTCCTTGTAAAAGACAATTTCAGTTCTTATCAAAAAAAAAAAAAAAAAAAAAAAAAAAAAAAAAGACAATTTCAGTTAAAACTGGAAAACTGAATTAAAACCGTTCAGTCGCTTAATTTAATTAATTCGCTTCGGTTCATTGCTTAAAAATTGGCTTTTTTCGATTTTTTAGCTAATTAAACTTTCAACGAAACACCTAATGCCCATCCATATCGTGGTTAAAACAGGAAGGAGAATGTGATTTAGCATTGAATAGGGCTCTCATTTCAAAGCTAAAAACCAGAAGTCGTCGTGGTTCATCCTCCAGCTGTGTGTCGTTTTCGCGGAGCAACAAACCCTGGGAACGAACTCAGCGTCAGCATAAGGCAGTAGGCTCGGAAACTGAGACAGCTTTTGCTGACCAAGCAATTCAGTGGGCCCCCACCTGTCGGGTCCTTGATCCCCAGACCCTCCTCTCCTAGGGCCCACCTGTATCTCCATTAGGACACACTGAAAACTGCTTTAATCTTTTAGTGTTCCAAACACCAAACGGAGACATTTGACAAAACCTCGTTTTCAGCCCCTATATATAAACCCCCATCATTCATCACCTACAATCACAATCTCATCATCACCAAGCTTCCCCTTTTCTCTCTTTCAGTGATAAAAATCCTGAAAACTCCTTTTCCTCTCTGAAAACATCCCCAAACCAGACCATATATATGACCGCCATGGCTTATTATGATCCTGCTTGTGAGAACGATGCTCAGGCTCTGCAATTCATAGAAGATGTCACCAGAGACACAGCCTCCGTCCAAAAGAGAGTTCTGGCCGAGATTCTCAGCCAGAACGCCAACACCGAATACCTTGAACGGTTTAACCTCAGCGGAGCCACCGACCGTGAAACTTTCAAATCCAATGTTCCTGTCGTAGCGTATGAGAATCTTCAGGCTGATGTCCAACGCATTGTCAATGGTGATCGCTCCCCCATCTTCTCCTCTCATCCAGTCTCTGAATTCCTCACCAGGTATATATACACACTAAAGACACACACGCGAAGATATAAATTAAAGTATTATAAAGCCAGTTTAATTTTAATAAATATTTTCTGTAAAAAAATGATGCAGTTCTGGAACATCTGGTGGGGTGAGAAAACTGATGCCAACAATTGACGAGGAGATGGACCGTCGTCATCTATTGTTCAGCCTTCTAATGACTATCATAAAACAGTACGTTCCGCTTTCCTCTGTCTTTTTTTTCTTTTTATCTTATCATTTTCGTGTTCTTAAGATCAAGCGAAACCTTACTGAGCTATTAGGATATAAGTATTAATTCAATTTGATTTTTCAGGCATGTGCCGGATTTGGATGACTGGAAGGCGCTTCGGTTTTTATTTTTAAAGTCAGAGACGAAGACACCAGGAGGAATAGCGGCACGGCCAGCGAGCACAAGCTATTACACAAGCGAGCAATTCAAAAAGAGACCATTTGAATCATACACAAGCCCCAATGAAGTCATCGAATGTACAGATTCCTTCCAGAGTTTGTACGCTCAGATGTTATGTGGCCTCATCATGCGAAAAGAAGTCCAACGTGTCGGAGCAATTTTCGCCTCCGGATTTCTCAGAGCCCTCAAATTCCTTCAGAATAATTACCATCAGTTGGCCCATGACATCTCCACTGGGACCCTAACTTCACAAATCACAGACGCTTCTATCAGAAAATGCATCGAGAATAACATCCTCAAATCCGACCCTGACCTCGGAGATTTCATCTTAAAAGAATGTTCCAAAGAGAATTGGGAAAGAATCATCACCAGAATTTGGCCTAACGCTAAGTACCTCGACGTTATCGTCACCGGCGCGATGGCTCAGTACATCCCAACTCTTGATTATTACAGTGGTGGCCTTCCTATCGTTTGCACCATGTACGCTTCTTCTGAATGCTTCTTTGGTCCTAACCTTAAACCCTTTTGTGACCCATCTGAAGTTTCCTACTTAATCTTACCGAACATGGGATACTTCGAGTTCTTGCCCCTTGACGACTCGTCGTCGTCGTCTTCTCAAGACCCGGTCGACCTCGCCGACGTTGAAGTGGGGAAAGAATACGAGCTGGTTGTCACCACGTATGCCGGTCTCTGCCGGTACCGGGTTGGCGATGTTCTCCGAGTCACGGGGTTCCATAACTCGGCGCCGGAGTTTCAGTTCGTGGGGAGAAGGAACGTTTTGTTGAGTATTGACCTGGATAAAACGGACGAGACCTCGTTACAAAAGGGCGTTGACAATGCGTCGTTGCTTCTGAAAGAGTTCAACACTAGCGTGGTGGAGTATACTAGCTACGCCGACACTAAATCTCTCCCAGGCCATTACGTGATTTACTGGGAACTGTTAGCGAAGGACCAGCCGCCGTCTTCGACGTCGATCGGGCCCACCGATGAAGTCCTGAACCGGTGCTGTTTCGTCATGGAGGAGTCTCTGGACGCTATGTACAGACAAGGGAGAGTGGAGTACAAATCGATTGGGCCGTTGGAAATAAGAGTTGTGAAGAATGGCACTTTTGAAGAGCTTATGGATTACGCTATCTCAAGAGGCGCGTCGATTAGTCAGTACAAAGCGCCAAGGTGTGTAAGTTCAACGCCGATGCTGGAACTGCTTGATTCGCGGGTCGTTTCGGTTCATTTCAGTCCATCGCCGCCTCACTGGACGTCGCCAGCGGGAGTTCGCCGATTGGATTGATGTGTGAAAAAGTGGGGGTGTTAAAATTTGCTGCGGAGAACAAGGTTAGACGAAAGCGTTAGGCTTTTTGTCTTTCTTGGAACTGATGATGATTATTATGTAACAGCCTAGCTTTCATTTGTAACTGTTTGTAATGGATCTTTTGTCTTGTTCGATTTGTTACTTATTTTTGTTATTATTGTTGCTCTTCTGCTTCTTCTTTGTCTGTCGATTAAGTTAAATATTGGTGACTGATAAGTTAAGGCAGGGAAGGGACGGATCCAGAAATTTTAATTAGGAAGGGCAAAAAATTACAAAAACAAACTTAAAGTTTCAGGAAATCACATTTCAGCCTCATACAAATTTCATGAGGCCAAAATGGGATTTACTAAAACTTTGGGTCATTGTCTGTAATTTTAGGGGGGCGGGGGCCACCCCTAACCCTCCTAATTCCGTCCCTACCTATTGGAGCCATGTTTGCCTTTTCTTTCTTTTCTTTTCTTCTGTCTTTTTTCTCAACAGATGTACGTTTGTTGTCTTTTGTTTGGTAAGTTTTGGAAAGACTTTGGAAATATATTTGGCAAGGAATAAAAACGTATTTTTTAAAAAAAATAAAGATTAGAAATTAATTATTGTTTTAAAATAATAATGCTAAATATTATATATGTACAAATTTATACAAACCGTATACTAATGAATATTGTGCACGAGTTTGATATGGTTTGTTATAACATTAAGAGGTGGAAATGTGATGATGAAAAATGTGTGGAATTTAGTTTGTAAAGCACGAGTCTTAATTCAACGTGTGGTGTTGCTTCTCGAAGGCATGCCGCGAGGACTTTGATCGATGCCTAATTGACATGGCACGCACGACAGTGTCTTCCTTAGTCAGAAGCCATCAATTATGAATTGCAACTCTTTAAAAGTCTTTCTACTTTTCATCTTCAATATTGTTAGTTTTTTTTTTTTAATACAACGATATTGGTTTAATAGTAAATGCTTAATATTGTTAGTTAATTAGTAAATCTTTAATAGTGTGTGGATTTTGGCTATAAAAAAAACGGAAAATCTCCCTCACCCCAAATAACCAAAACATTGTCAAAAAAAAAAAAAAAAAAAAAAAAAAAAAAAAGAAAAGTCAAAGGAGGTTGAGACAAGCAGTGGCAATGTTTCCAAGTAGAGGATGCAGAGGTCTTCAAAATTTGTTCACTGTTCCTATAAGTATTCTCTACACTCTTATGCTCAATGAAGATCGTTTTAAGGGGCTCTTTATTGGCAAATGAGTCCAATTTAGTTTGATTGAGGTCATTTATCACAACAACCCTTGCACATTGTTTGAATTCATTTTGTGACTCCATTGCTTTGTCCCTCTTAAACTTGACTTGCTTATCACCAAGTCGTAAAATTATCTCTCCTAGTTCGACATCTACCAATGCTCTCACAAGAGAGCCAGAATGGTCTCCCAACAATTAGCGGAATCTCTTGATCTTCATCCATGTCAAGAACAATGAAGTCAGCACGATAGATAAAAGAGCCAACTTTCACTAGTACATCCTTAATGATACCATATGGATAAGAGAGACTTTGATAAGCTATGAAGAAGGGTCTTCAATAACTTTACCAATTGATTTAACTGGCCTTCTATCATTGTTGTTCTGTGGAAAGTCAGCGGATAAGTCATCTAGGCATTTCCAAACATAATTCACTGGCTGTTTTGTAATCCCCCTATTAGTGATAGCATTTAATTTTGATTTAGATTCAGGAGTCAACCGAGTACTGAATATTTGAAGTAAGACCCACTTCTCTAGATTGTGACTAGGGCTCTGCCTGACAAGCAACTTGAACCTCTCCTAGGTTTCATACAGATGTTCACCAAATTGTTGACAGCAATTTGCAAGAGTGGCTCGTGCGTCCACAATCTTATTATGTGGAAAGAATCTTGATCTGAACTTTTCTTCCAAGAGGTTATACTACCCTCTTCTAAGTTATTGAGCCATTCTTTGGCTTTCCCTTGTAGAGAGTAAGGAAAAAGCTGAAGGTGAATCACACCATCAGGAACTCCATTCAGCTTGAATGAGTTGCATACGTTAATAAATTGTATCAAATGCCGATTTAGATCTTCTGAATTGTTCCTTGCATACAGACCCTGTAGTTCAAGCATCTTAAGCATGGTCTGCTTAATTTTGAAATTGTTGGCTTGAAACTCAGGCACTCTAATTCTTGACTGATACCCTCGAGATTGTCTTCCCAGAAAATCGTTGATACACAAACGATCATTTTCATCTGCAGCCATTTCTTCAGTGTCAGTTTGTATCACTTCCTCTTCTTGGATCTGAGGTGTTGTGGCTTCCAAAAGCTCTCGTGTATTCCTTGTTTTCTGTGGCGTTTTAGTAGATTTTGCTAGCTCTCAATGTTTTGATGATTACAAATTTCCTAAGTTATTGAATTAAGTCCTGTGTTCATCCAAGTTATGGCTTGCTCGAGCAACACATTAGCCATGCCCGAGCATCGTCGAGGTTTAGAACAAAGAAGTGGATTCTGAACAACCATGCTTGGTCATGTCCGAGCAACGTCAAGACAGAGGATTGAGTTTCTAAGCTGAGCAATCATGCTCGAGCAGAAGCAATTCTTTGCTTGAGCAGCATCGAGCCAGAAGCGAGAATATGCTCGTCAAAGACTCTTGCTCGAGCAGTGAAGTAGGCTTGCTCGAGTAGAGGTAAATACTTGCTTAAGCAGCATTCTTCAATCTCTTATTCTTTACTCCAAACTACTCATGCCCGAGCATGAAATATATCATGCTCGAGCAAGGAAATAAACCTGCTCGAGCAGCATCGTCCAACATCTTATCTTTGCTTCTGTCTAGGCCTTGCCCGAGCATGAAATATATCATGCTCGAGCAAAGGAAATTCCATGCTCGAGCATCAGAGACAAAGATCATTTGTTAACTAATTCAAAAGAAGCTTGCCCGAGCAAGCATGGGCTGTTGCATGAGCAAAGTCACCCCTGTTTTGAAATCTTCGACTCGTAAATCTTAAATCTTGCTCTATCAATTCATTACTTCATATTATTACTCATTACTACTTCCAAACATTTCTAATTAGTTTGCTAATGAGTTTCAGATGCTTCTCGTCATGGATTAACCATAAATTACATAAAGCAACTTATGTGTCAGAAGCATTAAATGCAGTTGCCGAAACCAGTGATAATCTCGGTAGCCAATACTCTGATCAATGTAAAGCATCCACTATTATTCCACCTGCGCATTAAATGCTATTTCACAACGGGCAAAACAAAAGGAATGAAGAGAATGTCGTCGCTGCAAAATCCACTTGGAATATTCAAACCGCGAAAGTCTTAACGAAAGCTTCATCTGTCTAACGGATACATTAAAGACTCTCAACGGCTATTCTTCAAGCTTCATCAACGGTCATTAATTACAACATCTATAAATAGCCGAAGCATTGAATTCGCCAACCGCCGAAACGCTGTGCATTCAGTTTGAACTTATTGCAATTTGCAGTTTCACCTGTTTCATTAATATCTTTGGATAAATTGTACTTCAGTGATTAACACTTATATACTCGTGAGGAGTTTTACTTAAACATCTATTTCATTTCTGTTTTTAAATCTTAAGGTTGTGGAACCTTAAGTGTAGGAGTACAATTACAACTTGTAAGGAGGAGTGAGTCCTACGGAGAGGATCATCCGAGTATAGTGTAATTGTCTTTGAAAGATAGTGAAATCTCAGATGTTCTGGGGAATGGACGTAGGTCAGAGTTTTTGGACCGAACTAGTATAAATTGCCTCGTGTCTACTTTGCTTCTCTGTTTCGTTTCTCTCTTTCTGTTTTACTTGCTCTCGTATGAGTTCTGCAAAAAGAATTTGAGATCACCTATTCACCCTCCTTCTAAGTGATATTCCACCTTGATTTGGTTTTATGAGACATGTACCGAAGTACCTACAAAACCAAATAAATCTCAACGTACCAACTAACACCAAAAATTAAAAAGAAAAGAAAAATAAAGAAAGAAAAAAGATTTTTTTTTTTAAATACTCAAACTAAAACTACTAAAGGATTTCTAATACTAGTCACCAATTGCCTTAAGTCCGCGGCAACTACGCCAAAAACTTGATAGGGCAAAATTTATAGCCTGTAAACTCCGCAAATGTACGGGCCGTGTCAATTAATAAAGTGATAAGAAAATTATCGTTCCCATGAGGACTCAATCAAACTAGTCATTAGATATCAATTCCCTAATTCCGTTTAAGTTGGGCGAGTCAGAATTGTTTTCAATAATAAAATAAATTTAGTAAGAAACTAATAATAGCAAAACTTTGCACAACGAACAAATTCCAATAGCAAGAAGTACAACCTACAGTCACTAATCCCTTGTTGGTTTCTTAGATTTTATCCCTACTAAATTAATTTTGACTTAACTTACTCAGCTAACTTAGTCAGCTAATCTAGAGTCTTAATGTCTACAAATGCCTTACGGTCCATTTATATACCTACCTTAATTAATTATGTAATATCTCACACAACTAAATAAGATGCGTTTTAAATCGGGCTCACTCTAATTTGATTATGCGGAGCTTCTAGGTATATGCCTATCCTAGCCGCAAATTAGATTAAAAGTTAATTCCACATTATTTAATCCTAAGGTCAATATAAGATTCCCTCTTCCAAGTTCAACCCTAAATCCCCAACACATGCTTAATAGTGGCCAATTACCAAGCAATAGCAATAAAAGCAAGATTAAATAAACTGAAATAAGATTAATCAAAACTAATAGTAGGAATAATCTCTAGAACCCAAATAAGTTCATAGGTTCTCTCTAGGTTGAAAAGAAAATTAGCCACACATGGCTATAAGAAAATCCATGACAAGAAGATGAAACTCAGAATCAAGAAATAAAAGAAAGAATAAAGAAGAGATGACACCACTACTGTGGAGCTTCAACTCTTTATTGCTCCTGGCTGTTGCACATTGCTGATCCTCTCCCTTGTCTTTCTTTCCTTGAGTCTCTGTTACCTGCGTCCGTGATGGTTCTCTTTACTCCTTGCGGCTGCCTCTGATTTTCACTGTCGCGTGTATCCCTTTCCATTTTTTTTTGTGCGTCTCTGCGCCTCCAATTTAATAGATATACTTTAGGTTGTACGTCTTTCTTGCTGTGCAATCTTTGATTCTTCCTTTTATTGGATATTCTACGATCATATTCATATCCTTCAATAACTAACAGCCTGAGATAAATTCTTCATGTGGGTCCACACCTTTTTTAACATTTTCCCTTTAATATATATATATATATATTATTTGATTTCTTTTTTTCTCTTTTTTCATATAATATCTCCTACATAATAAAACGGGATATGAGATTTTATATCAAAATATCCTCTTATCCTATAATTAATTAAATGATAGAAAAATATATAAAAGATAATTAAATAGGTATTAAATATTAATAAATCCAACTAATTATATAATGAAATATATACCTATTTTCTTATAAAATATGTACTTATTAGCAGCTCATTAAAGTTCTCTTCAAACAAGTCTCAATAAGTTCCCTCTTATGGTTTATATTGCTTGTGATCTTAGGGTCCACATATTTTTCTTTTCTTTTCTAAATGATAATGTGATACACACCAAATACATATAGTTATTCTACATATTTTGTGGACCGGATGTCTCGCGATTCGATATTGAGGTCATATCCTACTACTCTATATCACATTACTCCAAACTAGCATCTTTCATCTCAAAGTAATACTATAATCCGAATTTGATTGAACTGTGGTCAAGATGCAGAGCAATCTTGCACCGGAGAAGAAAGCAGTTGTTGATGATATCGAGCGAATCCTAAGAGACACAAAATCTATATCCAGTCCCATCGAATGATGGCTACCAGGGACGGACCCAACAATTGTAATTGGGAGGGGATAAAATTACAAAAATGAACCCAAAGTTTTAGGAAATCATATTTCAGCCTCATAAAAATTTTAACATTTTCACTTTAGTCCCTCCATGAAACTATTAAGGGAGGACTAAAGTGAAAATATTAAAATTTTATGAGGCTGAAATGTGATTTCACAAAAATTTGGGTCCTTTTCTATAATTTAAGGGGGTGGGGGCCACCCCTGGCCCCTCTAATTCTGTCCCTAGCAACTATGCAAAACATCGTTGAGGGACAGTGGAAAAGGCAAAGATTTGGGCCTGAGCATCAATGATGTACCCCATAATGATGGGCTCTCCGATTCTTGCACCCGCAAACCTCCAATTTGGTGGTTTCTTGGATAGAGGTTAGGGACCAAGCAGCTTCTTTGACGGTGATGAGATCAACGTTACGCCATTAATCTAAACATTGACTTCGATATCAATAGGCGCACACACTAATTTGGGTTTGGCTCGACGGCGATGTTATATTGAAAGTTTAAGAGAGCATCTTCAAACCAAGGCGGGAAAATAAAGAAAACCTAAGCTTGGTTCCAAGAATCCTCACAGTGTTGAGCATAAAACAACCCTTGGGCAATCAAAGAACAATGGCCTAACAGATACATTAGCAACCCAAAGTCAGCCTTCATATACCATGTTGACCAAATCAGAATTTAGAGAAATATACTAATTCTTCTTAGGAATTATAAGCCACAATGGCATGAAAACAAACATTTTCTTAAGGTGATTATACTATTAACCATAAACTCTAGAATTATTAAGAGTTGAGGACTTAAGTTAACCTCCTTCATTTAAGGTAAGAATCCTACCATCTTTCACACTTTAATCCATACAATTAAACCTTTATATAGGGTCTTATAATGATTAACTACCTCATTAAAATCTTAACTAATTAATGAGTATCTCAACTGACTAATTATTTTATATATTGTACCGTGCAAAAACAAGAAACACAGAATATTGTTCCTGCAGTCTAAAAGCTTTGTCAACATGTATCAAATCTAGATACAGTGATAATAATGAAAGTTTCCTTTTACAGTTTTTAATTAATAATCTTAGAGATAATAATGGTACAGAGAATTAGCTATAACCCCTCCCCCTCCCCTTTATAATATAAATGGTTTCTAGAAGAATTGCTTAATCCATTAGTCATTTGAAGAGAAATTAATACTTATTTATCAACTTTGCCCCATAATTAATATTCAAATATGTCTTTTTATATTTTTCTTTCCTCTTAAATACCTCATTTAATATGGATAAAGTTTAAATTTCTTTCAATTTAGGATGAATTAATGAGTTAACTATTATATTTTTTTATTCCCGATAAATTAATTAAAGTGACTTATATTATAGACCGAAAGGAGTATATATAATATAAATAAAAGAGATTCGTATATAGAATACGGCAAAGATCACAAAACAAAATACTTCTTCTGGTCCTAATTATAGGAACACTATTGTAATGTAAATTGCATTACAAAAGTGTTCCTATAATTAGAAACAAAAGTGATAATATAGACTTACACGTGAGGTTTGGGGAAGCCCAAGAGACAAGAAATCATAGTTTGGTAGCCCATAACGTAACTGGGCTTTATTTTCTAAGACATGGAATGGGAAAGATAGACGCAGATAATTAAGTTAATACTTCCTTTCTTTGCTTCACAAATTAATAATTTTCATAAACTAATAAAAACAATTAAAATCATTAAATTTATTCTAAAATTTAAGGAATTTTCAATATTACACCTACTAATTGCACTTAACTCTAGTACTCCCTCTGGTCTTTATTATAAGGCACCAACTAATAAATCTCACAAACCAATAAAAACAGTTAAAGTCAATAAAGTTGCCGTACAATTTAAGTAACTTCCAATATTACCCATACTAATTATATTAAACTCTAATATTATATTAATTTTTACTCTCACCCACTACCCTCATTAATTATGGGCAGACATGGAAACAAATAATTAATGCTCATTGGGAACAAGCAAATGCCTTATAAAAAGGACTAAATAAACTTGTTAGTTGGTGCCTTATAATAAAGATCGAAGGAGTATCATATTAATTATTACTCTCACCTACTACCCTTATTGATTATGGGCATACATGAAAAAATATTTAATGCTCTTTGAAAACAAACAAGTGCCTAATAAAAATAATCAAATATATTTGTTAGTTGGTGGCTTATATAAGAACTAGATGGAGTAATAACCTAGGAAAAAATTAATATTACCTTATAAAAAGTTTTAACTTACTATCGTATTAATTATTACTCCCATCTACTATTTTTATTAACTATGGACATACATGAAAAAAATATTTAATACTCTTTAGAAACAAGTAAGTGTCAAAGAGCAAAAATATTTATTAATTGTGGCTTACATAAGGACTAGATGGAGCATTAGCCTAGGAAAAAAAGCAAATTCTAGCCTGTGACATATGAACAAGGTTCTTAAACCCGGACCGGCCACTAAACCAGTCGGGGTACTGGGTTAAGGGTTAGTGGGTCAGACCGGAGTCAAACCGGAGTTAAACCGGGATCAAACCGGTGAGAAATTGAAAGACTAATTTTTTTAAGAGAAAAAGAAAGAACTGGTCCCACCTCACACCCTTGATTACTTCATAATTTTAGATGATTTTAAGACTTATTTTAATATATTTGGAAGTTATCTTTGATAAATTATAAGGATTTAAGTGAGATTTTGATAAGATATGAGTTAGAGAGACTTCATTATAAATATTAAAGATCAGGATATAATCACGATATCGATAATAAATAATAATAATGATAATAATAATAATAATAATAATAATAATAATAATAATAATAATAATAATAATAATAATGTGAGATTCAAATAAAATAAAATCAAAACATTTCAGAATATTATTATTATGATTTCCATCCATGTAATCTTTTTATATCTCCTTAATTTGATAGCAGCATACAGTATCTTGACTGAAGAGATTTTGGCAACCTAAACCATGTGGGCGGTGACAATAAAAGAAATACAGGGAAATAATAGTGCCCAGTTCCTTGATTTTGACAACCTAAAGCTAATAGGCGGTGAGAATAAACGAAGGCATAGAGGCCGCGGTAGGGGACGACTGGGAAAAGAGGAAAGAGGATTGCAAATTGAAAAAATAAGCATCACAAATCTTCTCTTCTCACTTTCAGGCGAACGATTGGAAAGAAGGGAGAGATAGATCATCTTCTTCATTCATTTTATTGAGAACAGAGGAGGCAATCAGATCAGACGAGAAAGAGCACTAAACATCCTACTTCTTCATCTTCTTCTTCTCCCTCTTTGATCTGTCTCACACAGCCTCCTTCTAGCCCTTGTCGCCGCTGCCGTCTGCATACAAACTTGCTTTCACGCCGCTGTCGCAACCCAGATCTTCTTCTTCTTCTTGATTTTTTTTTCATTGACTCAGTGACTCCTCAACTAGGCCGGTTCAGACCAAGTTGGCCGAGTTAACTCGAAGTCATCAAGTCAACCAGAGTTATGTCTAACTCGGACCGGTTTTCCGGCCGGTTCGCTGGTTTCCGGTCGAAATCGGCCGGTCCGGTCTGGGTTCCTAAACCATGCATATGAATGACTATACTAATAAATATATATATAGCTATTGCCCTACATGATCATCAGTCAGCCCTGTGATTTGTGACGTTAATACATCAAAGGGTGGTGTGGAAATTTCAAAGGTATGCCTTTAGAGTTTAGTAATATTATCAAAATCGAATTTTTATGTAGACACGGAAAGGGATGATAGAAACATAAATCGTAGAAATAACATGAAACGTAAAGTTTATACTTTCTACTACTTAATGTCAGAGCCCAATATAGAGAAAATTCATAAATCACTACTCAAAATTCAATGAACAACTTTATATTTAAAAGATATAAGTCATATAACTATATCAAACATAATAAAATAAATAAATAAATAAAACTTGTGTTAAAAAAACTTACATTAAAACTTATATTTATAACTATGGAAATACGTTAAAAACTATATATAACTATCCGATCTCCACTCTCCAATAATCTCGAGTCTAAGATGCACGATGGAAATAGGGTTTTTAACTTTTTATCCCTTTTTCGGGCAAACAAAACAAAACTTTTCAACCTTTTTTTTTGTTAAAGTAAAAACAATAAAGACGTAAGTTTTTACAATTTTTAAGTGTTTCTATCAATTTACGCTCGGGACGGTTTTTACTTATGTTTTAGCACGTATGATCCTAATAACTTTTTACACTAGTTTTTGACAATAATAAAGTTTAGAGCTCTTTTAGGGTCAAAGGACCTTTACCCATAAAATAGTCACTCTTATTATTCCTACCTTACTTTCATTTCAACACGGCAATGAAGGCTCCTTTATATATATAAACTTCCTTTTTATCGATCTCTATATATATCTTTTGAATACTTTTACAGAATCCAAATTTATGTTGTTTCTAATGTATTGAGTAGGTAGAAATTGAATATAAAGTAAGCAGAATAACAAAACAAGAATCTGTATTGTTGAAACAGGACATACAGAGAGCATACAACAAGTCTATATAACATAGAAAAGCTATAAACAAACTCACAAGATTGACGATGTGGTAATGGAAAAATAAAGAAATCCGGGACCAACTTTCATTGTGTCCTTAAGACAATTTTGCTCCCTCAATACGGATGCCAAGGTTTTCTGAGCAATTGTCTCCCAAGATAGAGCGGATTATTCGTCTTCAGAAAGATGGCTCTGTGTGTCTGAAGCCCAAGCAAATCCAACGAGTCTGATTTCGGAACACACAGAATGTATATGCAGAATGCAGAGAGAGAGTAGGTAGAAAAACGTAACATAATCTGTGATTAGGGCGCCCTATTTATTGACTCTGAAAAAACATGATCAGATGGACTCGTCTGTTGCTGCGAACTGGTGCGTTGTTCAAATAGACGCACCAGGCACCAGAACAGGACAAACAGAGGCAACTATGTGCATTCTTGGAGAATCGGTGTGCGTCGTACGAAAGACGCACCGGGCTTAAGCGAACGATCCAAACGAATTGCAAAACGCAGCGCCGGGTTGGAAAACTCGGAGAGGCACAACAAAATTATTTAAACGTTCGGAAATTCAAAAAATAATGTAATAAAAAAACATTTTTTTAATCCAAAAAATAATTAAATAAAAAATTAATTTTTTATTTCACACTCGGACGCACTGCATCGGACCCGGGCGGGCAGCGTGCACGACCGAGTTGGCTGGCGGCGACGTGCGCGTGTGTGGTGGACTAAGGGTTATCTAAGTCCTCACCCCTCCACAAAAGTGGGTGGGCCCAAGGGCCCAATCAGTAGGAGCCAAGTTGGGGCTTATATACCCTCCAACTTCTCTCCAACTAAGCAATGTGGGACTATTCTCTCACACACACATTCCTTCTTACTTTTTCCTCTTCTTTTCCATCCTCCTTCTTATTCATAACCCATGGGATTTTATCCTAAAATTTCAACAATCCCCCATATGGATAAGAAGTTTGTCCATCATGACCAAATGCAAATGATCATATATGCAAAGAGCGGTTCCTCTACGAGAAACAACTACATCGAGAAAGGTAGGGGTTACCTTTGAACCTTCTCTAGTAAAAACCTATGGGATATACTGGTCAATCAGTGGACGTGCTGTCTTGAACCGTTGACCTTTTAGTGTATACTAAGACAATAGGAGTCACATAGTTGCTCCTCTAGCATCGTTGGTTCTCATGCTGTGTCCATTTTGGCCCCGGACACCGCCGGTTCTCGTGAGTGTTCTAGAGAATGGCCGTTTTAAATTCTCATAGAAGCGGCCCTCACTTCACACTCACATAGGTGATTCCTTGTGATGTAAGTCATCATACATCATCTGAACACATCAGATTAAAAAACCATTAAAAGCTCAAGAGCTTACCCTTATATATATGCACTGTCTTGTCTAGGAATGAGTATGAGTTAAAAACTCCACAGTGTTAACAGTCGATTAAGACTTAGTTGTCTCTTTGAACCTAGTTCTGGGATCTCCACTCTACTAGGTAGAGTTACCTCAATAATCAACAATGGATCGGCCTTAAACCCATTCCTTTGGAAAATTTCCTAACTATCTTTCTAGGAATCCCTTTAGTCAATGGATCCGCTATATTCTCTTTTGATTTCACATATTCAATTGAGATGATTCCATTCGAAATAAGTTGTCTAACGGTATCATGTCTACAACGTATATGTCTAGAGTTTCCATTGTACATGACATTCTTGGCTCTACCAATAGCTGCTTGACTATCACAGTGTATACACACTGCTGGTACTAGCTTTGGCCAACTAGGAATGTCTTCAAAAAAATTACGAAGCCACTCGGCTTCCTCACTAGCTTTATCTAATGCAATGAATTCTGCTTCCATAGTTGCTCTTGCAATACAAGTCTACTTAGATGACTTCCAAGACACAGCACCCCCACCAAGGGTGAATACATATCCACTTGTGGATCTTGTGTCATTAGAGCTGGTGATCCAATTTACATCACAATACCCTTCTAGTACTGCATGCAAAGCAAAGTTTTGAGTTTGCTTTAAGTAACCCAAAACTCTTATCATAGCTTTCCAATGAAACTCATTTGGATTACTTGTAAAGCGACTCAACATGGTTACTGCATAGGCAATATCAGGTCTAGTGTAGTTCATAACATACATAAGACTACCTAGCACTTGAGCATACTCTTCTTGTTTAATAGCTTCACCAGTATTTTTTAACAGTTGAAGACTAGTTTCTATAGGGGTCGACACATGAGTTATGTTTAAACTCTTGAATTTCTCAAGAATTTTAGAAATATAGTGTGCTTGCAATAAAGCTAACCCTCCAGATGTTCTATGGATTTTAATTCCTAAAATAACATCTGCTAGACCCATATCTTTCATGTCAAACTTACTGGTAAGCAATCGTTTAGTAGCTTTAATCATTTGATTATTACTACCCGTTATCAACATGTCATCTACATAAAGACAAACTATGGCAAACCCGTTTTCAGTGTTTCAAATGTATACACACTTGTCACATTCATTAATACTAAAGCCATTTAATAACATAACTTCATCAAATTTTGCATGCCATTGTTTGGGGGCTTGTTTAAGTCCATAAAGGGACTTTATTAAATGACAAACCTTCCGTTCCTGTCCTGAGACAACGAATCCCTCAGGTTGTTCTAGATAAATTTCTTCCTCTAACTCACCATTCAAGAAGGCTATCTTGATGTAACTTCAAACCATTCAATGCTACTAAGGTGATTAACATCCGAATTGATGTAATTCTGGTAACAGGTGAATAGGTATCAAAGTAGTCTAAGCCTTCACGTTGTCTGTAGCCTTTTACTACCAGCCTAGCTTTGTACTTATCGATAGTGCCATCTGCTTTCATCTTCTTTTTGAAGACCTACTTAGTTCCTAGAGGCTTATTGATAGGAGGAAGGTCAACCAACTCCCAGCTGTGGTTTGACATAATGGATTCAACTTCACTATTGATAGCCTCTTCTCAGAATGGCGCTTCAGGGGAACCCATAGCTTCTCCAAAAGTTCGAGGCTCATTTTCCAGTAGATAAGTCATAAAATCAAGACCAAAGGATGTTGAAGTCCTTTGCCTAATACTACGTCTAGGTTCCTCCTGTTCAAGATTATCGTTAGTTATAGTATCCAGAGATATCACAGTGTTGTTGTTATCATTACTTTTATTGTACGGAAATATGTTCTCAAAGAATGTAGCAGCGTTCCTTGACTCAATAACCGTATTCACATGGATATCTGATACATCAGACTTATAAACCAGAAAATGATATGCACTACTATTATGTGCATAACCAATAAACACGCAATCTACTATCTTAGGTCCAATTCTTAACCTTTTAGGTTTGGGAATCTCAACCTTTGCCAAGCACCCCCACACTTTCAAATAATTCAAGGAAGGTTTCTTTCCTTTCCATATTTCATATGGTATGCTTTTTATCGTTTTATGAAGCACTCTGTTAATTAGAAAGTTAGCCGTTAGAATGGCTTCCCCCCACAAATTTTGTGGTAAATCGGATGCAATTAACAATGCATTCATCATTTCTTTCAATGTTTGATTTTTCATCTAATATGCAATATTCAACCATAATGATGCTATAAATATTTCATATAATTCGGTAGTGATGCATACCCCAACTAAAAATATTTATCATCTTTGGGTATCTAAATAAAACTTCCAACATTTATATTTAATAATTATAAAGACAAATAACAAAGCGCATTATTAAAACTAATAATAACAAACTTTAATTCACCCACAATACAACCATAACATCATAGCATTATGGGCAATTGAAAAATCACCATAGTATTTGGAATTAATAATAATAATAAATTTGGCTACTTTGGTGACTAACACATCCACCATACTTAATTTCAAAACTTAAATATTTAACTTATCATAATATTTGGAATTAAAAAATTCATAAAGAATTGACCACTTTGGTGACTAATAAATCCACCAAATTTAATTCCAAAACTTAAATATTTTAGCATTCATTTAAATGTTATTCACAACATTTAAGCAGCAAAAAATCATAGCCACAAAATCATCCGTAATTATAAAATTAAGGCTACAATAACATTTCTACCAATATTGTGCAAGTCAATCTTAATATATTTAGATATTTCACGATATCATACATGCTTATACCAAGAGAAATAATAATACTAAGAAAATTAAAGCACATTTATCTCTACACTAGATAAATGATTAAATTTTCATATCACCACAAATATTTAATAATTTTACCACATTTACTTTCAAAAGAAAATAATAAATCCTTCTTAATGAATTAAATAATGGCTAAGATATTCATAGATATCACCATTTTTATTTAGCCATTATTAATTCAAAAAGCTTCACAAGATTTTAGGAGAGATTATAGGAGTTAGAAATTATCAAACAAATTAATAATAAATCCTTAAACGGGACTAAATTCCCTTCCATTCAAATTAATTAAATTAGAATTTTTTCAAATACATAACATCCTAAAATTTAGAAATTTTAATAAAGCTCGTCATTTAATTGTTAAATATATATTTAATTTATGCAACTAGAAGCATGAAATTAAATCATATCCGTACAATATCTAATAAACTAATAAAATCTCCTAATGAAATCAAGGCATATTATCTTCATTTTATGAATTTAATATTCATCAAATCCTCATTAAACTAAGGAGAGATATGAGATTTATTAACTACTCTATCAATAGGATCTAATATATTTATTAATAATCAAATTTTCAACAGATGTAAATTCACCATGCAAGTGATCAATAATTAAATAAATAAATAACATATTCATTTTTATGGGCACATCCATACTGAAACGTCGACACAATAAAGAATTAAAAGGCTAGAATTATGTGAAACCCATCGTTTAAATCAAACGACTTGTCCTTGTCTTGCTTAACACAAACGACGTATCTTTTGTGTCAATCCCTAACTTCCAACCTCATCACACCGATTCGGCGAAGCGACAATGGTTTCACATGTTCCATTATCAATCTCTACTATATTTCAAGTTCTTCACCCATGAAGCCAGATTCGTGCCTTTTTTAAATTACTTTACTAGTGGCCCAATCTTTATCCATTAAACATATTATTTTTTCATTCTAGAAAGAAAATATATCTCACAGATGTAATATCCAAAAATCTAACGCATCAATCAAAATAGATATACATCAAATTCTAAGATCATTTTTATATACACATATGACTTCTAGTCCCATCAATTAATAAAGTTTCAACTTTCAAGTAATTGCTATCTAACAGAGGCATAAAGCGACTAGCAAAAGCAAAACTTTAATATATATATATATATATATATATATCCGAAACAAATAGAAAGATATATACCCACAGAAATCATAATATTAGAAACTCTAACTTTTCAAAGTCAGGAATCCAAAATATAGAACTAACACAGATTCAAACAAAAATTTCTACCAACACAAAAATCAACTTTATTTAACATAGATTAATCTAAGTTGATTCCAATAAACCAAATTTGTCTTAAGACTGTTGTTTCTAATGTATTGAGTAGGTAGAAATTAAATATAAAGTAAGCAGAATAGCAAAACAAAAATCTGTATTATTGAAATAGGACATACGGAGAGCATACAACAAGTCTGTATAACATAGAAAAGCTATAAACGAACTCACAAGACTGTCGATGTGGTAATGGAAAAATGCAGAAATATGGGCCCAACTTTCATTGTGTCTTTGAGACAATTTTGCTCTCTCAATACGAATGCCAAAGGTTTTATGAGCACACTACTACAAAAAGCTAAAAAAACAACCTAAATAAGGCCCAATTAACGTCCCTTTTCAGAGGGACGTCTCATCGGGGGTAGTTAAAAATTCAAACTTTTGGCATCCTGAATAAATTTCAAGACGCCATATTACTTTAAAAAAAAAAAACCCAAACCTCAGGTTCAGGGAGCTAATGAGCGAAGCCAGCGTCTCGTCTCAGCAAGCAACGATTTGGGCAAACGAAGATCAGCATCTCGGCGCTCTCCACGATGGTGCAAACCTTGCTCTAGACCGGTAGTTCTCTAAGAACCAACCCAAAAAAACAAAAACAAAAGAACATGCTAAAGGATCGGAGGCTCCAGAAGAAGGTAACAAAAGCAAACCCAGAAAAATATAAAAAAGAAAGAGAACAAACCCAGAAAAATCACAAATAAAAAACAATAAAGAGAACAAACTCAAAAAACTAGATCTGCAATGAAAGAGGAGTAGAGAGGAAACTCAGATCTACAATGAAGGCAGTTTTCGGCGTCGCTGGGTCTCGGATCTTGGCGGCGAATGAGCAATGCGGAGCAATGCGGTGGGAGAGCGACGCGGGGAAGCGGCAAGGTGAAGGTGAAGGAGCTACCAGAGAGAGAGAGAGGTGCTGGAGCATAAGAGGTGAAGGAAAAAAAATTTGAGAGGAGTACGCGTAGCTGATCAGGGTGAGAGAATAAAAAGTTACAATTATTCAATTGGCGACCTGAATTTAATTCAGGTTGCCAAAATTCTTAATTGGCGACTGAATTAAATTCAAGTCGCCAAAATTCCTCAAATTGGTGAGTTGAATTTAATTCGGTCGCCGAAATTCCTCAATTGGCGACTGAATTAAATTCAGGTCGCCAAAATTCCTGAAATTTCTCACTGGGCCAAAAAAATTTCCTAAATCACACCAAATAATTAATTCCTCAATTGGCGACCTGAATTTAATTTAAAAAGCCAAAATCCCTAAATTGGCGACTGAATTAAATTCGGTCGCCAAAATTCCTAAAATTGGTGACTGAATTTAATTCGGGTCACCAAAATTCCTTAAATTTCTCGGGCGCCAAAAATTTTCTAAATCGCACCAAATAATTAATTTTGGCGTCCTAAAATCTCATTCGGGCGCTTTAATTCATGAAATTTCTCTTGGGTGCCAAAAAAGTTCTTAAATGGCGCCAAAATTCCTGAAATTCTCAAATTGGCGACCTGAATAAAAATTCAGGTCACCAAAATTCCTCAAATTGGTGACCTGAATTTAAAATTCTTTTAGACATCCTAAATTAATATTTGGGTTGTCTAAAGTCTCAAATTCAAGTAAATAATTACGACAATGCCACTGCCTTCATTTTTTACTTCCTTTTTTAAAATAGGGACGTCTTTTAGGGTAGTAGTATCCATATTTTGTAGTAGTGGCAATTGTCTCCCAGGATAGAGTGGATTATTCGTCTCCAGAAAGATGGTTCTGTCTGTCTGAAGCCCAAGCGAATCCAACGAGTCTGCTTTCGGAACGCACAGAATATATATGCAGAATGCAGAGAGAGAGTATGTAGGAAAACGTAATATAATCTGTGACTAGGGTGCCCTATTTATAGACTCTGAAAAAACATGATCAGATGGACTTGTCTGTTGCTGCGAACTGGTGCGTTGTTCAAACAGACGCACCAGAATAGGACGAACAGAGGCGACCTGCGCCTGTTGCCGGCGAACTGGTGCGTCGTACGAACAGACGCACAGGACAAAGCGAACGATCCAAACGGATCACAAAACGCAGCCGCTGGTTGGAAAACTCAAGCGAATCCAACGAGTCTGCTTTCGGAACGCACAGAATATATATGCAGAATACAAAGAGAGAGAGTATGTAGGAAAACGTAATATAATCTGTGACTAGGGTGCCCTATTTATAGACTCTGAAGAAACATGATCAGATGGACTCGCCTGTTGCTGCGAACTGGTGCGTTGTTCAAACAGACGCACCAGAGCAGGACGAACAGAGGCGACCTGCGCCTGTTGCAGGCAAACTGGTGCGTCGTACGAACAGACGCACCAAGACAAAGTGAACGATCCAAACGGATCGCAAAACACAACCCTTTGGTTGGAAAACTCGGAGAGGCACAATGGAATTATTTAAACATTCGGAAATTCAAAAAATAATTTAATAAAAAAATATTTTTTATCCAAAAAATAATTAAATAAAAAATTAATTTTTTATTTCACACGCGGACCAGACCCGACTGGGCGGGCGGCACGCGCGCGTGTGTGGTGGACCAAGGGTTATCTAAGTCTTCACCCCTCCACAAATTTTGGGTTGGCCCAAGGGCCCAATTAGTAGGAACTAAGTTGGGGCTTATATACCCTTCAACTTCTCTCCAACTAAGCAATGTAGGACTATTCTCTCACACACTCATTCCTTCTTACTTTTTCCTCTTCTTTTCCATCCTCCTTCTTATTCATAACCCATGGGATTTTATCCTAAAATTCCAACAATTTATTCTGCAGAATATCTGCTCCAAGTCTTGGCTGCATTATTTAACTACTACCACCTGCCTGTAACCACATGATCAAGCAATATGATTAATTCCTTTGATTTTTGAGTATATATAGATTCTGTCCCTTCGTCAACTTTTTCACTAGATTAGGGTCCTGACTTTAAAGGCTCTTAAATTATGTTGTTGGCCTTGGTTAACACGGCTTTAGTTTTTTATCGGTTCTTCATCGAAATACATAATGTCTTTGAATTTTACTCTTAAAACTTTTTTTGTACGTATGGATCCTAGGCTGATTTGCTTTACTTTTCTTTTCCTTCTTTATGGCTTCCTTAACTATAAGTACTACCACCAATCATTAATATAAGAGTTAGTTGACTAATTTAAATAGATTAAATATATTAGTTATATTAGTCAATTATAAAAAATATAGATTGGCTTTCCTAAAATATTATATTTCATTATCCTTAGATGTAAACTAAACCCCTTAATGTGTGCAATTAATAGAAATATTTTAGGAAAAATTATAAATCTGAGAGATAAATGGGATTGAGATTTTATATTTAAGATAAAATCTAAGTCTCAACAAGCTCTGATATTATAGACCTGGAGTTGGATTTTACTGACACTTTGATTCCACCAAGGGTTTGGTGTTAATTTGAGCTTGAATATAATATGTTTGCAAAGACTGATTGATGAACATTATATTAACATTTAGCTAAGCACAAGTTGATTTGTACGCAAGATTAATTATCTCGTAATTAATTAACTCCAATGATACAATAATTATAATGGATGATGTGTGAGCCAGCGGATATATGTGGGTAATTATAGTTTCCCATGGCCATTGGGCTAGATGCCAAAAAAAGCGCTCATTGACCTAAAATAAATAACGTTAAGTTCTACGTACGTAATAAAAACTTTAACACTTTTTCCATAAATTTAATAAAATATAAATGAAAATGACATTTTTTTTTTTTTAATGAATTTATCTCTCTCTCATACACACTCACACACACACACATATGTTATGTTTGTAATTGATTATATGTTTTAATACATTTTGGTTTTGTTCTGTGTGAACACACCTAAATAGTCGTTACTTAATATGCCGTGAGATGTATTCCATTATAATTTTTATGAAAGAGACATAATATATTATACTTTATCTATGTATGAGACCTACAAATATTTTATCTTTACAATTGGAGGTGTCGTCCTTTTTTTATCCTTTTGGGTGTCAACGATATCTTGTTATTTGTATTGTAATCTGTATATACTTTATTCAATTCATAAGAATGGATATAAATATCAATGGCTCAAGCAGTGAAGATTTTAATTATAGGGGCTATATCAATTCATCATAAAGAATTAAAAGCAATCTGGAATTACCTATCTTCTTAAGACTAATAATTCTTGAAGAATAATTGGTTACAAATTATGTAATGCAGTAATGGAATCTTAAGTAAAGAAATAATTACCAAATTTAAATATATAATATATGGAAGTCATTGTCAATAGGCTGTTGGAAAACTATTGAATGCTACGCTATATCATTTTATTCATGTGCTTTAAATAAATAAATAAATATATATATATATATATATATAACCTAAGAAGTTCTTAATATTAGCAACTGACAACGACCAAATTAATTTTAGAACTGAGTGATTTGTTATTCCTCCCGTCAAGTGCTAAATACAAGAACCAGTAGAGCTGCTTGCTTTGACGTTAAATATAACACATTAATTTAGTTTATTTTTTAAATTTATAGTTATTTTTTCAAACTGTCCATAATTAATTACATGTTAACGGGTAACTTTTTATCAAGAGAAAGTTTTAAATGCAAATGACTAAAGGGATACTTTATAAAAATCAATAAACATTATTTAAAAATAACTAACTTAACTAATTTTTTTAAATCTTTAGAGGGAGTATAATTAAAATGTTACGTTGATCGAGCAATATGCATCCCCAATTACAAGTTAATCATAGGTGCATATCTAAAATTTAACCAACAAACTTTGGTTGAGGTGGTAAATGGTTTTCCCCTTGTAAGGAGATAAACACAAGTTCAAATCACGATGGGATGGAGATAGGCCAAACCTCTAACATGAGCTTATGACCTAGTCTACATAAAGCCTAACTTATTTAGTAAATAGGCCAAGCTTTGGTATATTTTTAGGTATATTTTGATAAACAGGTTATGCCTATTTTCATAAAGTCTAATCTATAAGCTTACAGGCCTGACCTATTTAAGTTTTTAACTCATTTATAAAATTACCAACTTAGCTTTAATTTTAGGTTTTACATTAGATCGTCATTCACGCACACTCAACCCTTGCATTCGTTACTCATTCACCCCTATCTCTCCTTTATGTTATCACTCAAGATGTCAATGTTAGCGTACTCCCTCTCTCTTTATTTATATCCCCCGCTAAAACATAATAATTACTGTAAGTTTATTTTAGTGCTAAATGAAATAATATAATCTTGATAAGAGGAGTTTGTCCCATTTTATTTGGGAAAATTCGAAAAATAAAAATGGTAAAATCTGGTTTTACATATTGCTTGTTATGCTTGGTCAATTTTAGAAAGTATATCTCATTTTAGATTGTTTTTCTTATTCCAACTTGTCCAGACTGTTAGTTTTCTATGTGTTTTGATGATAACGACAATTGTAAACACAAGTTGTAGTTTGTCTTTGGTAAGTTGAAAAACTTATCGTCAAAGGCAAACTCGAGTTTTGACTTTGACAGAGAGAGTGGTTCAATTTCAATGAACAAAGCAAAACTCAAGTTTTCATAGGAAAACTCGAGTTTTGGATTTACGAGAGAGCACTCGGTTTTTCATCTCCCGGACAAACTCGAGTTTTGGCGAGAAACTCGAGTTTTGCATTTACTGAGAGACTTCCCATTATTTTCGATGGAGACAAAACTCGAGTCTTGATTTGTGTAATACCCTAAAAATCATATTTAGCATAACCACTATATTTTGATAAATAATACCTATTAAAATAGGTAAATATGTGGTCTCAAAAATATTATAGCTTACCTAATTTAATTTAGGGAATTTTCTCCTAGAATTAAATAAACCAAAAGACCCAAATTTTCTAATCTTCAAATAGGGATCATAATACACCCTTTAATTAAACATCTAGTTCTTATATAATCAAAGATAAACCATAAAGGGTTGTGAAAATGATTAATAAGATTAAAGAACAATAAGAACAATAAATGGGTAATTAAATTTATATTAATTAGATTAGTTGCATAAATATTCATGACTTATCTAGTGGCAACTAAAAAGGATTAGTTAGGAGTATATTGGCTTAATTAAATATCAAGGACCAATAAGGGTTCAATATTAGAATAAAATGAATTTCTAAGGGTCATAATTAATTTAAGAACCTATCATACTTTTACAAATATACCCTAATAACTCACATAAATGTTAGCAAATAATTACTAAAATACAAAGGTGAATTTATTATAATCTATTGATTATATTTCCATCTAAATTCTACTTTGGAATTAATAAACCAATGGTTAATTATAAAACTACATATTGAAGGCAATAAAATGTGATATTAAATCACATAAAATAACAACTATTTTAAATGATCATAAGGCAAGAAAATAGCACATAAATTAGTGATTAATTTATAACCAAAAATTATGAAACCACTTAATTATATTAAAGCAAATTAGCAACAATAAATGGACAAATGAGCTTGCAATAAGTAAGGTTAATGGCAAAACACATGTATGCGCCTATCGGGAATATACTTTAGCCTAAATACAAGTGGTAGATGGCAATGAAAATAAATAGATATTAAAGGGAATAAAATACCTAATATTCATTAAATTTATGCCACCAAAACACATATTAAAATTGAGATAAGATATCACCATGATTTTTTAACCAACTTATGCATTTAATTTCAAGATGGTAAAAGCAATTAGAGACATCTAAATATAGGCCGTAATTTTCAAAATTCATAGGCTAAATGGGAGACTTGGATAGCTTTTGTAATTAACACCCAAATGTGTTATTGTTTAAATTGACAACCAACTATAGAATTTCATCTAGTTGCAAAGGACATTTAGGAGCTAACTAGAGTCACTAATGAGTCATGAAAATAATCCCCAAAGTATTCATGAAGGAAAACTTGGAGAAGAAGCAAAATTTAGATATTATGAAATAAACACATGTGTGATAAAAGTCAATAAAGTAGGAGAGATGCATGGATGAAGAGGGGGCATTTTTTCATATGTTGTGTGTGTGTGAGTGTATGTGTGAGTGTGTATGTGAGTATGTGTGTGTACAAGAGAGATAATTAATAATATAAAATAAATTAATTATCAAAAAGTAAAACTTGGAGGTTAAGTTTTCTAAACTTGTTGGCTAAGTTAGGGTTTTCTAAACACATGAAGGGTTGAGATCAACTCTTGTAAAGGGAATTACATCCAAAGGCCAAAATCCAAGATTAGTTAGGTTTAAGAAAATTACCAAAGTTGTCATACCATTTTCCTATAAATAGAGGACTTAGGCTTCTTCATTCTTCACACCAACTCAACCATGTTAGTTCTATATGTGTTTTGATGATAAGCGACAATTGCAAACAAGTCCGGAATGTTTTTGATAAGTTAAACAAAGTTTTGAACCTTGCCGATTTCGGTTCAAAAACATCGTTAGTGTCGAACTCGAGCCTAGACAGCGAACTCGAGTTCGTTGCTCACAAAGAAGCCAAACTTGCCAGTTTGATCTTTGAACCCGAGACATGACCGAAGTTTAAAAGCGAGACAATCTTGAATGAACTCGAGCCTACACTTGTGAACTCGAGTTCGTGAGAGAGAGCATGTTCACTTGAAAACAATTTTAAACTTGAGACTCAGCTTTTCAAACCTCAGGTTCGTACCTCCAGTTTAAATCTTAAATGAGTTTACAAACATGTGAACTCGAGTTCATAGTGGTGAACTCGAGTTTGCCTCTGGCGGGAAGAAATTTTCAAATGAGATTTTCATGAACCTCCGGTTTACTTCCATGAACCTCGGGTTTGCGTCAAGCCAAAAGTTTTCCGAAGTTCTCTAAGTTGAGCAAACTCGAGTTTAAGTTGATGAACTCGAGTTCGTGCCTTCTGAGAGCCTTCATCATTTTTCAAATGAACAAAACCGAGACACATTTTATAAACCTCCGTTTGCTTCGTGCCGAAGGTTTCCTAAAGTTCACTTAAGTAGGTGAACTCGAGTTCACACTGAGCACTCGAGTTCATGCCTTACAGAGAGCAAAATGATTTTTTCAACACAAGAGAACTCTAGAGTTTGCCCAGGGAACCTCCGGTTCGTGTTTTAAAAGCTATAACTTATTTTGACATGAATAGTGCCGAACTCGAGTTCGTCACTTATAGACTCGAGTTCATGTTTTATTCAAAATGTGTTTCAAACTGATTTCCGATGTTTTGCTCGACGTAGGTCGAACTCGAGTTTAAAATGCAAACCTCGGGTTTGGCCGTGAACAAATTTTATAAACCTCGGGTTCACTACGCAAACCTCGGGTTTGGTTCGAATGAACGAAACTTCATTTTTAATGTTCAGCAAACTCGAGCCTAAATATACAAACCTCGGGTTTGGTCCATACCGAGAGCAAAGAAATTTTTATGTCTCGAGAAGAATTTTGCAAACCTAGTTTGGAAAAAACAAACCTCGAACTTTGAACTCGAGTTCAAAAATTCAAATTTAAATTCAAATTCTACGATTCGGGAAACATTCTTGTTTAATCTTAATACTTTCTATGATTATTCTCTAATATTCTTAGATATGTTTAATGACTTTATTAGTGAATTTCAGATGGTTTAGAGAATGATTTTATTGAAGTTTAAAGCAAAAGCAAAAGTGGTTGAGAACTTTTAAAAGCAAAACCCGAAAGTTGCACAACTTTGGCTAATCCACCGAACACGTACGCAAAGCATTTAAGAATGTTTTCTACAACAAGCAACTGCATCTCCAACGGATTAATTTGCAGAAGGTCAACACAGATTACTTGGCCAGCTGGTTTAAGAGAATATTGGAGAGAGAAAGTGCCTAAGCCACCTCCTAACACTGGGAGAACTTCTCCAACGGATCTATTTGAAAGGCAACGGTCATTTAATGATCTCTGAGTATAAATAGAGTTGCATTCAAGCCTTTCCAATAGACACACACCGAAGACGAAAATCATTCAAGTCTCTTATTTATTTCTTCAGTTTTATCTCGTGTAGTATCTTGAGATACATTGAGCTTCGAGTGATTATCATTATCTACTCTTAGAGAGAGTTTATTTCCTTGTATATCATTCATTGTAACAATCTCAAGTCGGTGACTTGGAGATTGGGAAAATCGAGTACAACTTGTAAGGGGAGTGTGTCCTAGGTTGAGGAGCATCCTTGTTTACAAAGTGTGTATCGATTGTAATCGAGTACAACTTGTAAGGGGAGTTAGTCCTAGGAGAGGATAACTCTTGTTTACGGAGTGTGTATCCGATTGTTTACAATTACAACTTGTAAGGGGAGTGAGTCCTAGGGAGAGGATCATCCCTAAGTACAAAGAGTGTGTAATTGTAATTGAGTGATAGTGGAAAATCAGTGTTTCGGGATGGACGTAGGTCAAAGAGTTGGACCGAACCAGTATAAATCCTTGTGTCCAGCCTTCTTCTTCCCTCACTCTGTTTACCTCTGTTTTTATAACTTCAAAACGAGCATTTTCTGAAAAGTTTTAAAATACCCAATTCACCCCCTCTTGGGTATATAGCTCCACTTACATTTGGTATCAAAGCAAGGTCTTCTCAAAAGAGCTTAACATCTCGAGAAGGATCGGTATGGAAGGTATCTTACCCGATGGAGCTTCTATCCAGACCACCCGGTTTCAACGGAGAGCATTACTCCTTCTCGGAAAGCAAAGTTCAAAGTCTTTGTGAATGCTGCGAGTATGGGCTGTGGAGAGTATTTGAAAGAGGAGATTATGAGCCATCAACCGTTGAAGATGGAGTTAGAGTTCCTAAGCTAGAAGAAGAATATGATGAGTATGACAAAAGAAATGTCACACTCAACAGCAAGGCTGTCCTACTGCTTCAAAGTGCTCTAAGTCAACAAGAATACTTTCGTATCTGCACTCTACCTTCTGCAAAACATATGTGGGATGCTCTTGAGATAGCTCATGAGGGAACATGAGTTAAGCAAAATCGGGTCAATACTCTTATGACCGAATACGATCTTATGCGCATGAAGCCCGATGAATCTATTGACGAATTTCAGTTGAGGTTCAGCCATCCGATTAATCAACTTGCGCCGGGAAAAGAGTACGATCAATCAAGTACAAGTAAGGAAAATCCTGAATATCCTTTCTAAAGAATGGGAAGCCAAAGTCACAAAGAATCGAGGAAGCCCATGGAGAATCAATGCAATCAGTAGCTGCTCTATTTGGAAGCTTATCTGAATATGAAGGCAAGCTCAAATTCAAGAAGGGTTTAGATAATATCAAAGATGATAGGAAGTTTGGTATTGTTGAATCTTTGTGAAAGAGAAACCCAATGAGGAAGATGAAGATGATGAAGAAATGGCTATGCTTGTGCGAAAATTCAAGAAATTCTATAAGAGAGATCAAGGCTCTAGAGACAGATTTCAAAGAAGAACTTCAAGCAACAAACAAGATCAAATCATTTGCTACGAATGTGGAAAACATGGTCATATCAAGCCGAATGCCCTCGGTGAAAGTTGAAGAAAAGGAAAAAGGCAAGATTCAACCACCTCAATGAAGAAAGCTTATATACTTATGGGGAGATGATTCTTCGGAGATGAAGAAAGTGATGAGGAAGAAGTAGCAAATGTTTGCCTAGTTCTTTGAAGAACAACCGAAAATAACAATGAGGTAAATGTTTGAACCTTCCTATGATGAATTATTTTCTGAATACAATGAACTATATTCTGAATATGAAAAACTTGCAAAAGAGTTCATTACATCCAAGAAGAAAATAAAATTATTGGAAGAACAAGTTCAGAATGTTTCTTCTTCTGTTTCTGTTTCTGAAAACATTCCTGAAAATATTCTTGAAAATGATGATTGCGAAAAGATTTTAAAAGATTTGTGACAATTCTTGTGTTCTAGAGGAAAGAAATTTATATCTTACAAAAATTCTTGAGAAATTCACTAGAGGTAGTGAAATGCTCAAAGTGATTTTAAAACAAAGCAAAGGTTTACAAATGACAAATCGGGATTGGTTACAAACCCGATTTTGATAAGAAGAAAGGGAAGAAGAAACATGGACAAAAATCTTATTTGAATTATTTTCGAAAATCTGTTCATACTTCAAATCCCTTTGCACATTGCAACTATTGTAACCATAAAGGTCACAATACTTCATCATGCTTTCATAGGAAAGATAGGAGAGATAAACCTGTAGGTAATTATCAATGGGTACCAAAGGGAACATATGTTTTCCCTAAGGTTCAATCTAACCCAGAAGGACCCAAGCATAAATGGGTACCAAAATGTCCATCTGTTGGTTTGTTTGTACAGGTTGATTCTAAGAGAAATGGACATAAAGGGGTTAAGAATCAAAGAATCCCTTATGCACCGAAAAGGAGATCCTCTCAAGTATCAAATAGAAGATACTTGAAGCTGTACCTTTTGTGAGAACTTTGCAACACCTAAGAGACAATGGGTTTGCAAAGCCAATTCTCCAAGTACCTAAGGAAAGAGGTATTCAATGGTAAAATCTCTTGTGCTACTATTAGTAATATTTATTGAGGTTTTATACATTGGATATTAGGAATGAACTTGCTAACCATTTTGAAATTATTTTTTCTTTAAAACTCATTCAAAAGTTTTTGCATTGTTCAAAAGTTTAATTCATTATGCATACATGACATTTTGAAAAGAAAAATATATCTTTTATGCATAAAGCTATGGTTAATTCATTATGCTCAATTATCATAATCTGATCATATTCTTGGAGCATATGAATTTTGTTCCTACAAGCTAACAATTATTGGATCCAAGTAAGATTGGATACCAAGAGAGAAAAAGCCTATATACAGCATTGTAGGATCAAGGAAAGCTTATCAAGAGAACAACTATATAGCAAATTATTCAACTCTTGAGAAAGTGAAGAAGCAATGCTTGATGATGAATGTGAATTTGCATCATATACATCAATTCATCCCAGCAAGCTTCAACAAGGACAAGAGGAATTATGGTGATATCTAACCTTACCCTATTTGTGCTTATGTGAAATTCATATTTGGGTATTGAATACTTGTCCAATAATACATTCCATTAAGCAATCAATCATTTATGACTTTCAAAATGTTTTTCAGATTGCTAATGGATCACAAGTGAATTTGTGCATAATTTTCTAAGTTTAAAGTTTCGAAATGCACAATTCAAAAACTTGTTTTGAATCACAATTTTGTTGTTGATTCCGGTATGTGAAAATGTATTCCAATATTTTTGAAAATATGCATATATTGATTGCATTCAAATGATATTTCAAAATTGGAAGTTAACTTTCACCATATTTAGCAAATGCATTAATTTTCTGAACATAACTTCAAAGATGAGTTTTCATGTCTACATCTCAATTTTATAAAGCATTATCATGATTTGAAAGAAAATTTGAGATATTGAAAACTATTTGCATAAGTTTATGAAAAACTCATATCAATGACATACTTTCCTACATGAATGTATTTACAAATTGTCATTGAAAAAATGATTTTCTTGATATCACTTATTTGCTTATCTATATGTTGTATTATGAATCAATTGGATAAGTTTATTTGTGATACACTCCATGCTTGGATGTAACATATTCATCTAGGAGCAATTCAGTTTGATGAGAAGAAAATTGGGAATGATTAATCCCAATACGTTGTAAATTGCCTCCACTTAATGTTAGTTATGTGTTTTATGATTAACTGAATACTAACTTAAGCATTGGAGAATCTAGATGTATCATATGCAGGATGTTTATCATTGAAATCACGATATTCTGGTAAAGTTTGCTGTCAAGAGGACCAAACTCGAGCCTACCCAAGTTAAACTCGAGCTCGAGACAACCAGAGAGGAGATGAAAGTCTGAAGACAGCCGAACTCGAGCCTATAAGTGAATAAACTCGAGTTCACAAGAAGTCATCAGCACTTCAGCTCCACTGTTTCACGTTCAGCACGGGCGAGGTCTGGTATTTCGATGATATCTCACAAACCAGGAATCAGATTGATGTGAAATCAGTGGCATATGAAACTAGACATCCAACACGTCATTTTGACATAAAATTCATGTCCAAAGGAGGTCAGATAAAGGAACTATGAATTTTTGAAAATGACAGAGAAATTCACGCCACACAGAAAACCAAACTTCAATGGTTTGGGTGTAACTCATAATCTACAAGACCAATTGAGTTAAAATCAGTGGCATATGAAAGAAGACTCAAAGGGCGTTTCATCAAGCTTTGAACGGACCAAAACAGAGTTCATACCAGGGAGATATGGTCTTCGAAAGTTGATGAAGATGCAAACTAGAGCCTAAAACTTATACCCTCAAGTTCATGGGATACGAGAGAACAACCAAGTTCGAGAGGACTTCACGAACTCGAGCCTATAAGTATTAAACTCGAGTTCACGAGTGAAATTCAAGAGTTCACCTTACACTCTTGAAGTCCAGGTTAGTACAAGCTTGTTGCAATTGAAATATTTTTGAAAACCCGATTGATTCTCTTCACTTCACTCTACCCTCGAGTCTAAACCTTAATTCTTTCAAGTTCTCTCTTCCTCCTCCACGAGATTCGAGTAAATGACCTTCAAACGTTTTGCATCCACCAAAACTCCAGAATCCGACCAAGAACAATCTGCTTCTCAAAGGAACCAAGCAGTATGTCTAATCAGTCAAGAGCTCTATATATATCCAGATCAACAAGACCAAGAGACATATACTCTCAAGGACAGGAAGCTCAGAATGCTATTCCTCTTTCTCATGCTTCTATGCCTTCTGTTTTCGATGCAAGGATCAAAGAAATTGTGGACAAGGCAATTTCTGAGTTAATTAATAAGGTAGAAGAAGAAGTTGGGAGATTAGTGACTCGAGGTTACTAAAGGACATGGCAATGTGGTGGAGATCGGGGAAGGATTCGAGTTGAGCAAGAAGCACCAAAAAAATCAGCTTGAAGATCACACGCCTAGCATTTCAACTCTTATGGTCACCATGATGAGTTTGAGTGATAAAATGGACAAAATTCTGCAAAATCAGTCCATGGGTGTTACCGGTACTTGGATTGGATACATCTACTTCAGCTGGACCAAGCTCGATAAAGCCTAACATCACTTCGAACCAGCTACTACCATTAAATCTCGAGCCATCCATTCCTACCACTCGATTAACCCTCCATCTCAAAGAACGGGATCTTATTCCTACACTTTCATTTGAAGGAGAAGAGTGAAAAGGATCTTATCCTATCCCTACACCTTCAAATATCCCAATTGATCCACCCTTGTTTGCCGATGACAAAGGGGGAGAAGAGTGAGAAAGATCAATCAATGCTTTCGAAATTATATTGCATATTTTCTTTCGAAACTCTAATGATATTCTTCAATTATTTACTTAACATTCTGTTTCCACTTTATTAATATCTTATGAATGTTTAAGTTTATTGCATTTTGATATCTATTGAACTCGATAACTCGATATATGCTCATCCGAACTCTATGGTTTAATTTTCAATGTTTATGAGTATATCAATGAGTTATATTATTATTTTGGTATCTCGGCTATCATGACTGTTCTTAATTGATAAAATGATTTAACTAGTCATGAGATTTTTATTTGCTTTAACTTTGATGAATTGAACTATGTTTTACTATAATCTCAAAGTTTGCAAATGTTTTTGATCAAACTTGCTTTCTCATTGCTCAAATGATTAAATTTTATTTTTGAAAGTAATTGATTCTTTGCAAGTGTTGTCATCATCAAAAAGGGGGAGAATGTTAGTTCTATATGTGTTTTGATGATAACCGACAATTGCAAACAAGTCTCGGAATGTTTTTGATAAGTTAAACAAAGTTTTGAACCTTGCCGATTTCAGTTCAAAAACATCCGTTAGTGTCGAACTCGAGCCTAGACAGCGAACTCGAGTTCGTTGCTCACAAAGAAGCCAAACTTGCCGGTTTGATCTTTGAACCCGAGACATGACCAGAAGTTTAAAACTGAGACAACTGAATGAACTCGAGCCTACACTTGTGAACTCGAGTTCGTGAGAGACAGAGAGCATGTTCACTTGAAAACAATTTTAAACTTGAGACTCAGCTTTTCAAACCTCAGGTTCGTACCTCCAGTTTAAATCTTAAATGAGTTTACAAACATGTGAACTCGAGTTCATAGTGGTGAACTCGAGTTACCTCCGGCGGGAAGAAATTTTCAAATGAGATTTTCATGAACCTCCGGTTTACTTCCATGAACCTCGGGTTTGCGTCAAGCCAAAAGTTTTCGGAAGTTCTCTAAGTTGAGCAAACTCGAGTTTAAGTTGATGAACTCGAGTTCGTTCCGAGAGAGCCTTCATCATTTTTCAAATGAACAAACCCGAGACACATTTTATAAACCTCCGGTTTGCTTCTGCCAAAAGGTTTCCTAAAGTTCACTTAAGTAGGTGAACTCGAGTTCACACACCGAGCACTCGAGTTCATGCCTTACAGAGAGCAAAATGATTTTTTCAACACAAGAGAACTCTAGAGTTTGCCCGTGGAACCTCCGGTTCGTGTTTTAAAAGCTATAACTTATTTTGACATGAATAGTGCCGAACTCGAGTTCGTCACTTATAGACTCGAGTTCATGTTTTATTCAAAATGTGTTTCAAACTGATTTCCCGATGTTTTGCTCGACGAGGTCGAACTCGAGTTTAAAATGCAAACCTCGGGTTTGGCCGTGAACAAATTTTATAAACCTCGGGTTCACTACGCAAACCTCGGGTTTGGTTCGATGAAGCGAAACTTCATTTTTAATGTTCAAGCAAACTCGAGCCTAAATATACAAACCTCAGTTTGGTCCATACCGAGAGCAAAGAAACTTTTTATGTCTCGAGAACCTCGAAGTTCTATTTTGCAAACCTCCGAGTTTAAAAACTTGAAACGCCCTTCTTTGAAGCCTCGAACTTTGCATGAACCGAACTCGAGTTCGTGAATTCGAAATTCAAATTCTACGAATTAGGAAATCATTCTTGTTTAATCTTAATACTTTCTATGATTATTCTCTACTATTCTTAGATATGTTTAATGACTTTATTAGTGAATTTCAGATGGTTTAGAGAATGTTTTTGAAGTGATAAAGCAAAAAGCAAAAGTGGTTGAGAACTTTAAAAGCAAAACGATCGAAAGTTGCACAACTTTGGCTAATCCACTCGAACACGTCTCGCAAAGCATTTAAGAATGTTTTCTACAACAAGCAACCGCATCTCCAACGGATTAATTTGCGAAGGTCAACACAGATTACTTGGCCGGTGGTTTAAGAGAATATTGGAGAGAGAAAGTGCCTAAGCCACCTCCTAACACCGGGAGAACTTCTCCAACGGATCTATTTGAAAGGCAACGGTCATTTAATGATCTCTCGAGTATAAATAGAGTTGCATTCAAGCCTTTCCAATAGACACACACCCGCTTGAAGACGAAAATCATTCAAGTCTCTTATTTATTTCTTCAGTTTTATCTCGTGTAGTATCTTGAGATACATTGAGCTTCGGTGATTATCATTATCTACTCTTAGAGAGAGTTTATTTCTCTTGTATATCATTCATTGTAACAATCTCAAGTCGGGTGACTTGGAGATTGGGAAAATCAGAGTACAACTTGTAAAGGGGAGTTAGTCCTAGGGAGGAGCATCCTTTGAGTACAAGTGTGTATCGATTGTAATCGAGTACAACTTGTAAGGGGGAGTTAGTCCTAGGAGAGGAGATCCTTCGTTTACGGAGTGTGTATCGATTGTTTACAATTACAACTTGTAAGGGGAGTGAGTCCTAGGGAGAGGATCATCCTAAGTACGAGTGTGTAATTGTAATTGAGTGATAGTGGAAAATCAGTGTTTCGGGGACCGGACGTAGGTCAAAGAGTTGGACCGAACCGGTATAAATCCTTGTGTCCACTTCTTCTTCCCTCACTGCTGTTTACCTCTTTTTATAACTTCAAAACAGAGCATTTTCTCGAAAAGTTTTAAAATACCCAATTCACCCCCCCTCTTGGGTATATAGCTCCACTTACAAACCAAATAGGTGAGTTCTTAGAGAGCAAGAGTAGAGAGAAAGAGAGTAGGAAGCATGAGGGAGGAGGAAGTTCTTCAAGGGTAAGCTTCCTTGTTCTTGAGTTTTAATAATTATTAAATTAAATGTTAGTTTGATCTTTAATCTTCCATTATAATTTTGATTTCATGTTTTTTTTAATGGTTAAATATGTATTTATTTCGAAAATATGATGAAAAATATTGTGGAGCAAAATTCTTGGAAGTTATAGATCAAAGTAACGAAATTCTGGCAAAATTTACGGTTAGGCGTTTTCGAAAGTCAGTTACAAAAAGGCCAATATCTTACATTGAAGATGAAGTTCTAAAATTCTGAAAAATTTCATGGTTAAAGTAGACATATAGCGCTTTCCAAATATACCTATAGTGTGTCAATTGGAGTTTTTTGCAAGGAGGTAAAAATTGTATAAAATAGGCTACGAAATTCTCAAATTTTTCTGGGCAGGATATGAACATGTGAAGACTGGGAATTTTTCTTAAGTTCTGGGAAAACCTTAGTATTTTTCCTCAAAAATAGACATCCTAAGGAGTCCGGGGATTTTACAGATCCTCATTTTGTTTTTTGTAGAATTAATTATGAATTTCCAAAGTTAGCGAAAATTCAGCCCCGAAATGCTAAATCAGCGTTTTTGAAAAAAAAATAAAGGGATATAATTGGAGTAACACATCCACCAGGGGTAAAAAGGCCGGTAGTGGCTAGAATATCTCCTAAGATATTATTTACGAGGTAATAATACGATGATACTATTATAGGATATCCGGGAAAGTCGGCAGACGTACCGACCAAGCAAGCGTACCGCTATCCGAACGGACTAAGGTACGGACGCGTACTGTAACACTAACTCTGATGCTTATTGTATGCTTATATGTCATAGATACTTTCATAAAGACATGGACGGGACTTTGTCTTGGACATGCACCGTGACTAAGTTTATGGGGCTTAGATCACTACATATATTTCAGCTTTACATGGGTTATAGTCTTGATAATACCATTGAGTTTTCCTAACGCTGAGGACATGTGGATTCGTGGCACTGGAGAGTGCAGACTATTGGTGTTGTGTGGAAAAGAAAAGATACTGTTACTGTTTGTTTGATTGTTGCTGTAATGCCACAAGTATCTGTCATGCATATATTGTCATACTTAAGCATGAGGTTAACCGTTACCTGAGGTCCGATGGGCATTGGACCTCAGCTCTTACCTAGCTTCAGGGTTCGGGGAACCAAGGACCGAAGATAGGAGTAAGCGGAGTAAATAGCACACGTAAAGACCCGACTGAAGATCCTATTTTTAGACTTGTACCGTTATAACATTACTCAGATAAATGTACTGTACATTATGAACAGACGGATACGCCACAATTAATGATATATCAGTTACTCACTCTTTTACTTGCTCTAATGCTCTACTCTAATGAAAAAAAAAAAAAAATTATTCCGCTCTTGAAAATTGGGGTGTTACAATTTGGAAACTCAAGTTTTGGCTAGACAGGTAGTCTCCAACTTTTTGAACATATGCAAACTCGGTTTCGACTTAAATCTCCAGGATTACACTTTGCCATGAGTTTTCTAATTTTTCTCTAAGTTGTGAGAAAACTCGAGTTTACACTTGGCAGAAAGTTTTCAAAGTTTTTATACTTAAATGGAAACTCGAGTTTTGATATGGAAACTTGAGTTTTAGGCAAGCCGAGAGCTTTGCTCTTTTGCAACACTTTGGAAACTCCTTAAGCAAACTGTTCATATTTATTCATTCTTAGAGAGAGTTCATTTATTGTAAATCATTCATTGTAAGAATCTCAAGTCAGGGGACTTGGAGATTGGGTTATTGATTACAACTTGTAAGGGGGAGTAAGTTCTAGTGAGAGAATTACTCTTGAGTTACATAGTGTGTAATCAATTGATATAGTGAAATCCCAGAGTGTCTGGGGACTGGACGTATGTCAAGAGATTGGACCAAACCAGTATAAATTTTGTGCGTCTTGCTCTTCTTCCTTGTGCTCTGTTCAGCTCTATTTTTAATATACAAAAACAGAGTAATCCGAAAAGTTTTTGTAATCCCCAATTCACCTCCCCTCTTGATGATTAAGCTCCACTTTCACAGACAACTATTGTCATTAAGCATTCTTTTCTTTTCCTTACTAAACCTTTATATTATGACAAAAATGGATCTTGTGCTTTAAAGACATAATGTATTATTGTAAATAGGCTTGAATGGTTATATATGAATTTAGAGAATAGGCTTTTAAGCCTATCTAGAGACCTACATTTTACGTAGGCTTTTAAAAAAGCTTTAAGCCATTTGAAGGCCCAGGTTCGGGCCTAAAAAAACCTATATATAGCCTCGGGCTTTGAATCTCTGTTGTAGACCCGGATCTATTTAGGTAAAGCTTAGCTCAGCCTTGTTAATCAAAAACTCTTTGTGCTATAAGCCTTGAGGGGGGAACCCTTGATCAAAGCTCAAGCTTTTCAAACCAAAATTTGAAATTATAGTACATTTATACTTAAAAAAAGAAAGAAAGAAATAATGTCTGCATACTTTACTCATAAATTATCCAAAAAGTTATATTTGGTTTGTTAATTTAAGGTAACATATAAATATAATGAAGACAATATTTTAATTATTGAAAATTTAGAAATAAAATATGTGATATGAGATTTTGATAATTGCTTAAAGAAACATGCACCTAATTATGGACATCTTTGTTCAAATCCTTCTTTTGCTTTTGTTTTTCAACGTTATGATATCCTTCTATTGTCCTTATATCTTTAAGTATACTATCCGATCCGAACTAGGCACTTCCATTAAATTGTGATTTCTCACGGGATTTCTTTAAGATACATGATAAGATTCAAAGGATATTACGAAAATCATGTTTGAAAGTGACGAATTATCATTAGAATTTTTTTCCCCTTTTACATATATATATATATCAATCATTTTTCATATTAGGCATATCAATATCAATAATTATATATATATATATATATATATATATATATATATATATTATGGATATAATAAAATGGTGTTTTTCACAAGTTATGAAAAAATATATACACATATTTTTTCAAACTTTTTACAACAGATAAGAGCTTTTTTCAGTTTGTTATTAATTAATTATCACTAAATTATATATACAGAACTACCCAAAATTTAAATCTGCATACTACCTCCGGTCCTTGATATAAGATACAATTAATTTTTTTTGTGAAATTAAGTAAGTTAAATAAATTACTTTAAAGTATTTATATTTAATTTGTCCTTTTTATATCAAACTAATTTGTCCGACTTATAAATTGATATAATCTAATAATATACAACATATATTATGATTAACTAACTTATTAGCTCTCTTAATCTCTCCCAAAAAATATAAATGTATCTTACATTAAGGAACAAAGGTGGTAAACAAAATCTCTTAACATTTGAAACTTCATAATAAACTTTTATATTATGAGCTTGTAAATCTATGTGGATGACCCTAGCTACAAATTATACATCTTCTCAAGCTTTTTATATATACATATAGCCCTCTCAAACTTTGATTGATATATATGTACAAACTTTATAAGCATTAAATTCTGCATGAATATAAGAATTTAGCACTACTAGAAATTCTAAATATAGCGACGGAATTTGCTACGGAATTTATTCCGTAGCAAATTCAGAAAATTTGCGACGGAATTGTTTTTCCGTCGCAAATAAAAAATTTGCGACGGAATTCAATTCGTCGCAAATCTTGCGACGGATTTTAAATTCCGTCGCAAATCTTGCGACGGATTTAAATTCCGTCGCAAAATTTTGCGACGGAATGTAAACCGTTAAAAACTTTGCGACGGACTCCGTGATCCGTCGCAAAGTTTACGACGGACTGGTTTCGCCGCAAATGGGCGCCAAAAAGGCCGCCCATTCTCAAAGATGTTGCGACGGATTCAATATCCGTCGAAAAATTTGCGACGGATATTGAATCCGTCGCAAAAGGGCGGCCAAAATGGTCGCCTTTTTTTGCTTTTTTTGCGACGGACGTGTTGTCCGTCGCAAAAAAGTTGTTTGCGACGGACGATTCCGTCGCAAAGGGCGGCATTCTTTGCTTGCTTTTGCGACGGAATCCGGTTCCGTCGCAAAATCCATTTTTGCGACGGACCGGATTCCGTCGCAAATGACGAGGTCATTAATGACCTCGTCTTCCTCCTCCCTTCCCCGACCGCATTTTCCCCCGCTCCCACCCCGCGCCCCCGCTCCCCCCCCCCGCCGCCCTCGGCTCCCCCGGTCGCCCTCAACTCCCCCTCCGGCGCCTCGCTCCTCCCCCCTCGACGCGCCTCGCTCCTTCCCCCTCCTCGCTCACGCCCCCTCGACGGACCCAAGCCGCGCCCCCAGCTCCTCCTCCTTCAGCTCCTCCACCCCTCGCTCCCCCCCCTCGAGGCGCCCTCGGCTCTCCCCCTTCACTCGCCACCATCGCGCCCCGGCTCGCCACCATCGCGCCTTCGGCTCGCCCTCGTGTTTTTTTTTTTTTTTTTTTTGTAACAATTCTATATAATTTTATTACGACATAAAAAATTATTGTAGGTACTTAGTATTAAGATCTTCACAAGGGAATTATCAAACAAATCCTAACACTTATAATTTTACAAAGTTAGCTTGAAGTATATTTTTTTGCTTATAGTTATATGATATCTATGTTAGATTACATAGTGGAAATATGTATGTTGGCGTAAGATTATCAATTATATGAGTTTAGATTTTTTTGTTTTGTTTTAGTATCTTCTTTGGCTGAATCTATTAATTACATAAAGATCTCTATACGCAATGTATTTATTAATTTGGATTATAGTTATAGTGTGTAGAAGATTTCATGATTTTTTTAATTATTGAGTTTTAATAATTTTGATTTTTTTAATCTTGCATTGTTTTTTGGGATGAAAATAAATTACAAAAGTAATCAAAGCCTTATACCGCTAAACCAACCCTATGTTGGTAATAATATTTTATTTTAATTAGTTTACTTTGTGTACATGTTATTTGTTTTTTTTTTTTTTGTTCCCTTTAAAATAAAATATTCCCAAATGTATAGGATATTAATTTATCTAGCACTTTTTATGTTAGGTGAAAGTATACTTTTTTTTATAAATATTTTTATAGAAAGTTTGTACTTTCAAGGCATTTTTAGTATTTTCAATATTAAAAATTTATTAATTTACTAATTTTTTTTTTGGAATTTTAAGTTTGCAACATAAACTCACGCTTAAATGAAAAAAGGAGCAAAAAATTGCAATAAACATTAGAAGTCGTAAAAACGAAAATTGGAAAAAAATTTATTCGGCTAAATATTCTTTATTCTTTTTAAAAATATCTTATAAATATTCCTCAAAAAGTATACATGGAAAAAAATACCAATTGCACTTTAAAATTTCAAATCAATGGTTTATTTATTAAAATAATTTGTAAATTGATAAATTTTATATTAAATACTTATTCCGTTGAATTGACCACTTTTATATATTTGTTGCATGTTGAGATGTTAATTAATTTAGTAACTCGAACTAGCTAGGAAATATGGAAGGCAACCATGATAGAAGTTGGATGTACAATCGTCTAACCGATAAGACAACTAACTCTAGCATTCTTGGCGGGTTTGAAAGAGTTCATCGACTTTGCTTTGGCACATTCATCTAATTCAAGTAGGGAGATCAAAGTGTCCGTGTGTCAAATGTAGGTGTTTAAGATTTCAAGATTTTGAGGAGGTTAAAATCCATTTGTGTAAAAAGGGCTTCATGAAAGATTATGAGTGTTGGGAATGTCATGGCGAAGTCCGACGACACCGACACCGAGTGGTTATTATGGGGACAAGAGTCATCGAGACAACCTTAATCAATATGAGCAGTTGGTTATGGACGCGGACCGTCGATCGCCGATATTTCGATCCCGTTACTCATGATGAACCGTCATACATGGGAAAGGAGACCAATACACATAGTCAACCATCATACATGGGAGAGGATCCTCATCCGAAGCCGATAGGTTCTATAAAATGCTCCAAGAAGCGCAACGTCCGTTATGGGAAGGTTGCGAACACTTTGAAAATAGTGAATATTCATCACTATCGGCTACCCCGGCAACACTAAGCTTGAAGACCGATCACCATATGAGTGAGAGGAACTACAACGAAATGATGCAGATCATAAGCAAGGTTGTTCCCAAAGACAATAATTTGCCGAAGGATTTTTACCAAGCAAAAAAAAAGGTGAAAGAGCTTGGGCTTGGATGTGAAAAAATCCATTGTCGCCTCTAGAGGATGTATGTTGTATTACAAGGATGATCTTGAAATGACCAGGTTGTAAATTCGTGGACATGATAGATATAAAGTTGTGGGGAAAGGAAGGAAAATGACCCGTCAAGCATTAAGCAAGATGTGGTACTTTCCTCTCGGTTACCGACTTCGTGAGATTGTATGCATCGTAACAAACAGCCTACTCACATGAGATGGCATCGGAGCATCACGTGGATGAAAACTTTGTGACGCATCCATCCGAGGCCGAAGCATGGCGTAAATTTGACGAGGTGAATCCTTCCTTTGCTATGGATCCCGTAATGTCCGTCTTGGTCTATGTTCGGACGGGTTCGCTCCTTTTGACAATACGGGCAGAATTATTCCCGTTGGCCCGTCATTGTGACAAGTACAACCTCCCACCTTCTATGTGCATGAGAAGAGAGTTTTTGTTCCTTAACGCGTTAATCCCCGGGCCATCCAACCCAAAAAAAGAAGATAGATGTGTGCCTCGTGCCTTTGATAGACGAGTTGAAGATGTTGTGGAGTGAAGGGGTTCGACGTATGATATATCATTGAGCCGAATTTCACAATGCGTCTTACGCCTTAATGTGGACGATAAATGACTTCCCGCATATGGTATGTTGAGTGGCCGGCAAACGTCCGGAAAGCCGGCATGCCCGGTATGTCTTGAATGTAACATGGGTTTTAGCTTGCAACACGTCACAAAGTCCGTTGGTTTGATGTGCACCGGCGATTCCTACCCCGATCATCCGTTCGGGAGAAATAGAAAAGACTTTACGCGAAATGTTGTCGAACAAGCAGATCAACCTCGTCGTTTAAGTGGCCAAGAAATATGGGACAGGGTCAAGTACATTCAAAGTGTCGAAGAGGGGGCCGCTTCCAGCGAACCTGAGGGATATGGCGTTGATCATCATTGGAACAAACGCAAAGATCTTCTCGGGGAACTACCATATTGGAAAGATCAATTGTTAAGACACAACCTCGATGTCATGCATATCGAGAGGAATGTGTTTTGCAATATTATGTACATCGTGATGGACACCAAGGGCAAGACGAAGGACACAGCCAACGCAAGACTAGACATAGAAGCGATTTGCAAAAGGCCCGCTTTGCATTTGCCGCAGAATGGCACGGACGGATTTCCAAACCTAGAGCGCCTTACACATTCAACAAAGAGCAGAATTTAGAATTGTTGCAATGGGTTAAAGATTTGAAACTCCCAGGGACGGTTATGCGTCAAACTTGAAAAGATGTGTCAACATGCACGAGGGGAAGTTATTCGGGATGAAGAGTCATGATTGTCATGTTTTTTTTTCCGCAGATTGTTGCCGTGGGCCTTCAAAGCACTACCGAATCATATATGGTCTATTTCGACTGAATTTTCCATGTTCTTTAGAGAAATATGTGCTTCGAGCTTAATGTTGAAAAGTTACGACACTGAGACGAGCATGCCCATAACGCTATGCAAGTTAGAGATGGTGTTTCCTCCTAGCATGTTTGACTCAATGGAACACTTGCCTCGCTCACTTGGCCTACGAAGCAAGGGTAGGAGGGCCACAACAATATAGGTTGATGTATCCGTTTGAGAGGTAATACATATATTTCTTTCGCTATGTTATTAATTGACCGACATGGTGCTTTAATTTATAAATACCTCGATATTCCATTGTAGGTTTTTACGCACACTTAAACACAAGATCAAAAATCCAAGGTACGTTGAAGGATCTATCGCCGAAGCATATCTAGTCGAAGAGGCCGCAAAATTTGCGTTATACTATTATCCCCCGAAATGATGACAAGATGGAGAGGGGTACCCCGCAACGATGATGCGGTGATACGAGTGATCAAATATCAATATTTAATTATCCAGGGCGAGTCGTGGGAAAACATTGGAGGTCAACTCTTGACGGAAGAGATAAGCAAGCAGCAGAGTGGTACATTCTAAACAACCGTGAAGAGGTCGCCCAATACTTAAAGTAAGATTTTTTTTTCTATTACGGTAACTATTAAAGTATTAACTTCAGTTCTTTGTTACGCTTTCTACTCTAATTGGGTCTGATCGGACAATCCTTCAATGTCGGTATCACAAGTTGATCAATACACGAACTCTGAGTTTCCAAAATGGTTTCATCAATATTTCGTGAAAAATCGACCAGATCCCAATAAAGTTGCGTGGAGTTTATCTTATGGAGCAAAGCAATTAGTGTTACCCGATGCAACAAATATATAATCAATGGGTATCGATTTTCAATCCTGACTTTGACGCAGGTACACTATGTTGCAATTACGGTGTATGTTGTCGAGGTGACCAAGTTGGCGGGGTGGAGACTAACTACTACGGGAAGTTAGTTGACATAATTCAGCTGAGTTACCCGTGGGACAAGGTGGTGACCCTTTTTAAATGTGAGTGGTTTGATAACTGGGTCCGCGTGGGACAAAAGTGGACAAACATGGAAATATTGAGATCCACTCGGACAAGGAGATATATGGTTAGTTATGACCCATTCATCCTTGCTCAACAAAGCAGAACAAGTTTACTATACATCATACCCCACATCCCGCCAAGGGTGGGTGGGAGTTATCAAAACCAAAGCACGGAATATTATACCTAAGTCGAAAGAGTCGGAAGCAAATGACGACATGAAGGAACCGTCAAGTCCGATGTGGAACATGTATTGCCCATAAATATCTTCGACGACGAAGTACCAAGGAATCTCTTTGATTCTATCCGCGGATTTAGAATTGATTCCTATACAAATTGACGATCCGGAATTAGACGATGAGGCGAAGTGATGTTACTCGATAGTGAATCTGAGTTCGATGACTATGAGACTTCGTGAGGAAGCCGTGCAAGCAGATGTCGATGAACAGGAATCGTCCGTTGATTTGTGTTAGTTCTTTGTTTCGACGATCCGTTATACTACATACATTGTTACTTCGCTACTATAATATTAACCAAATATCTTTTTTTTATTTATATTTTTTGACATTATGTCTATAAGTGTTCGAAATGGAGCATCCAGGAGGACGTTCAAGTAGTGGACGTGGTCGTGGGTTGAGCCCGACCCCTTCCTATAAGAGGGGGTAGGGCGACGCCATTTGCTCCCTCCGGAGGTAGAGGGTCGCACTTCCCGCAGGTGCCATTTGATATGTCATCTTCACCGTCGGGTTATAATGCATCTTCACCGTCGACGCTTCATATGTCGTCATCACCGTCTACCCACACCGATCCACAAAGAAGGGAGACAACAGTTTACTTTACCATTTCGATTGATTTACGTATTTTTAGTTTCCCGAAATCATCTATGTACAAATATCTTCAATATTTCACATTCCTTCCTTAGCACACCGGGTCGCCTCATAGCCACGTCGGGGAAGAATGGAGTTCCTCCGATACACCAATATGGGGCACAACAGATCCTTCGAGCTGTGGAAGCTTTGGATCTGTCCCGACGGCGATGAGTAAGTCATGCCAAGTTACCAATAATGTTACAAATTTCTTTCTAATTGATTTGTATGCTAATATTTGCATGATGTCCTCTCGTCTTCAAGATTGTGCCTCATAATCCTGGGGATTTCATCTCGACCCAATTATTCCGTAATTACAATCATCCTTGGACCAAGTGGAAAGAGATTCCTAAGGACAATCGAGATGCTTGGTTCAATGAGTTCTTGGTAAGTTATTTGTTTTATGGTTATTAATTAAGCACTTTTAAAATTTGGAGCACTAATTGTTCGTTATTGATTTTCAGGATAATCATATGTCGTTGCCTGAACATCGTGAAGATCTAAAAAAAGCTTATAACCACGGGCAGGTCACGGTTGTCTCAAAAGCTTTATTCATCGAGACAAAAAGAGGCAAGAAAGATTGGATTCCACACAGATCGCAGACGAATTATTTGACAAGTTGGGCCACCGATGCGAAGTTTCATAACACAAGTGCGAAATATAAGGAAAATAGGGCTAAAATGGAAGGACCGTCATATGTTGGCGGCTCCATTCCAATTAGTGAGCATCGATTTTAAAAAGTTGTAAGTACATGTTATTTTCTATTTAGGTATCCAATATTTTGTACTTTGAAGTGATTAATTAATGTCATCATTTGCGTTTGCGCTAGAGTCCGGGGAAGTTCCCGTAGGATCGATTGAGTGGGTTACCTTTGAGCGCACCCATTCCCAAAGCAGCATTCGAAGGGAGTGAGAGGCAAGTGGATTAACCCAAAGGCGCAAAAAGTAGCGGTTAGACATTTATTTCCTTTATTACTTATTTTATGCACCACCATATTTATTTCATTTTACATGTCTTATTTGTTATGTATTTTTGTACTTGTAGGAAACCTTTCAGAAGTTGTCACAGGAGAGAGACCCCACATCCTCTCACCCGATAACGAGTCTCGTTCTTTGAGGCTACAGCGGATTTAACAAGAAAGGGAGAGTCTTTGGATACGGTTGCTCTCACACCGATCAAGCAAACAAAGCGCTCCTTATGCGACATTGAAGGTGTTTCTTCGTGTAAATGTAATACATTTAATATAGATAATTTCCATTCTCTTTGTCCATTCAAATGAAGTTCAACTAATAAATGTACTTCATAATGTTTTTGAGATGAAGATTTGAAGAAGATGAAGGCTTTGGTGCAGGAGCAAGCAAACACGATGACTCAGAACAGGAGTCGATGAGGCAGCCGACTCGTGAACAGGAGATAATGAGGCAAAGATGATTCAGAACGAGAGATGATGAAGCAAAAGCGAGATGACCCAACAAGCGGAGATGATGCAAAGGGGGCGATTCAGAACGAGAGATGATGCAGAACAGATGACTCAAGAAGCGGAGATGATGATACAGATGCAGCTTCAACTCAAGTCTCTAATGAAAGACAAGGGTTCGGGTCGGTCTCCCGGTGATGATGATCATGTCAAGTGATGATGATGATGATGATCACAATGTCAGCTGTTTAGGATACTTTTTACTATTTGCTATTTGCAACATTATTATATATATTTTGTTTTCTCTATGTAAACTCTTTGTAATTGTTATTATATCCATGGTACACTACTTTTTGTACTCACTTTTCTCAAGAAAAAAATTTAAAAAAAATAAAAAAAAATATTTTTTTTTATTTATCGTTTTGCTACGAATTTCTTCCGTAGCAAATTTTCGCAAATTTGGGAATTTGCTACGGAAAAAAATTCCGTAGCAAAATTTTGAATTTGCTACGGAAAAATTCCGTAGCAAATTTTCGAATTTGCTACGGAATTTGTTCCGTAGCAAATTCGAAATTTTTTAACTTTTTTTCCGTAGCAAAACGGATTTTTTCCGTAGCAAATTTGCTACGGATTTTTTCCGTAGCAAATTTTGCTACGGGATTTTTTCCGTAGCAAATTGCGACGGAAATTAATTTTCGTCGCAAATTGCGGCGGATTTTTATTTTCCGTCGCAATTGCTTGCCGGTTTTTGCTACGGAAAATTCCGTAGCAAATTCCGTAGCAAACTCGCTTTGCTACGGAAAGCTCGTTTTGCTACGGAATTTTTCCGTAGCAAAACTTGATTTTTCTTGTAGTGTAGGAAGCACATAAGATGTTTGTCCCTTGTGTGCTTCTTTTTATGTTTGTCCCTCTAACGTGTAATATCCCCAAATTTGTGCGACAAATTCTATGTATGATGTATTTACATTTAGGGAAAAAGTGGTGAATTTTGACTAAGATCAATTTTACCCAAAATACCCGATTTCGCCAAAACCGAAAATTTTGAGACATATGTTGGCAGTTGGCACCAATGGATATAAGGAATCAATACTTCTATGTTCCATTATGGAGTATTAAATTGGACTAAAAATGAATGAAAAGAAATTGCTTGAGTTCTACTGAAAATTTTGAGAAAATTGAAGGGAGGTTAAAATTACACCTTTTACGAATATGTGCCGTATGTTTCATAATTATTTAAAATTTATGGATACTTGATTATGGGTTATTGACCAATAAAATGGTTCAATATTTTCCTAAAAATGGCCCAAGAATTTTGCACAATTAGATTAGAAAAGAAAAAGTTGAAATTCAATTAAATTTATAACTAATGGCATAATTGTAATATCGCAGAAGATGAAGGGCAATTTGGTACTGCCCTTGTAAACCGACTTCTGGACCCTAATTGAACATCAAATGCTCTTCATTTATCCATCCAATCCGTCACTCAGTTTCAGCTTCAGGAACCAACACGCAACCGAAAATATAAGGGAAGAATAAGAGTGAAATTTTGCAAAATCAAGGTAATTTTTCGTGCTACAGACTTGTAATCTCTAATCATTTCCTTCTCCTACTCCTCAATCATTGAATTTCTTCAATTCAGAGATGATTAGGGTTCTGATTTGAATTTGAAGAAACCAAGAAAAAAAGGAAATCTTGTGAAAAACACCAAACAACAATCAAGGTAAGCGATTCTAAGCCTGTTGGTACTATACTTGAGAAAACTGGTGATTTCTTTGGTTCCTGTGAATTTTGGACGATTGATTTGCTAATAGGAGGTTCTGCTTAATTTGCTAGAGTAGGATAACATGTGTATATGAACCAAAATTAAGATAAAATGTGGTTAGGAATAGGGGTGGGAACAAGGTAGTAGTTAAAAACGACACTACTATAAAATACCTAAAAAATGACCTAACACTAGTGGAAAAAAGGCTTTTAAGATCGGACAAAAGAGGGGTCGTAAGACCGGATATGCGACCGGTCTTGTTCCAGCCGGTATTAAAAGTCTACCATTTAAGACCGATCGAACCGGTCTTAAAGAAACTCTTTTAAGACCGGACATTTAAAAACTTGGGTCTTAAAAAGTTGTACTAAATGAAGCCGAAATATTTTTTGTTCGATCATAATGCTCAACTTTTAAGACCGCCAAAAAATAGGTCGCTCTTAAAAGATCGTAATTATAAGACCGACAAGACACATACGGTCCGAAAAATAACGGCTTCTAGGACCACACGACTAATTACACACGGCCTTAAAGGACTAACTTTCAAGAGTGGATGATAAAAACATCCGGTCTTAAAGATTTTGATTTAAGACCGGACGTCTTTTAAGACCGGTTTAATATCAAAACTCAAAAGTCGTCCCCGACCTTTAAGACCGGTCATATAATTACGTCCGGTCTTAACAAGTGAACATTTAAGACCGTCTTATTATTTCCGGCCTAAATTTTCCCGAATTTTTCCCCCTGTTCTTCCCGATTATATATATACACAAATCCACCACCCAATCCAAAGACATAAAATTCGATACTTTAAGCTACAAGCTATGAACAATTATTTGAATAAATTGAATTGGAAAAAGAATACAAATATTATTCACCATGAGCTATTTGGCCTCTTAATTAATGATTACTATGACTACAACACCTAAATTAATATAATTCATACAATAAGATAACTTACTTACAAATACAATAAGTTACAAGTACAACATACATGCGCCCAAAATAATATTCACCATGCCTTCATCCGATTCCCCCACCCAACAACGTAACATCCTCTTATATAACATGCCCCTTTGGATCGGATCCCGCCACAAAAATAAAACAAGAACAAAATTCATAGTAAGTGACATTAACTATGAACATAGATAGAAGGAATATAATATATATAGTTAAAGCCTTAAAGTCTTCAAAGAAATCTGCATATGAATATTACCTTATGAATTGACTCTTTTATAAAGTGATATCTTCCCATATCCCTTCTTGATGATCACCGTTAGTTCTCAATGTGTTTTGATGATTAACAACAATTGTAAACATGTGTTGAAGTTTTTGCAAAATCGTGTAAAACCATTTATCGGTTGTTTACTCGAGTAAAGGAATGCTTACTCGAGTATAGGACTGTTAAAGGATTGCTCAATTGGTTTTTACACGTCAATACTGGAGTATGGATAGCCATACTCGAGTAAAGACGTCTCAAAGAGCAATCAAGTTTTTGACAAAAGGTACTTACTCGAGTAAAGGGATGATATACTCAAGTAAAGGTCATCCAGAGCAAATGCGTTTTTCAAATTGTGACTTACTCGAGTAAAGGTTTACATACTCGAGTAAAGGCCATCCAGAGAGCAACCAATCTTTTAAAGTTAAATCAATACTGGAGTATAGATCTCTATACTCGAGTATTGGACTTACCGAGAGCAAATGAACTTTTGAACTTGAGTGTATACTCGAGTAGAAACTTGCATACTCGAGTAAAGGGTCTTACGTAGAGCTCCCAAGTTTCTCTAACTCATGCATACTCGAGTAAGGGTTTACATACTCGAGTAAAGAGCTCTTAAACCGATTTTCAACTTGACTCATGTTCGTGCTTACTCCAAAGCATGAATTTGTTTACTCCAAAGATAGAGGCATTTTACACTTAAAATTTTCAAGCAAATAGTTGCTTACTCGAGTACACCACTAACTTACTCGAGTAAAGACTTTGGTTTCAAAAGTTCAAGTCTCGAAGGTTTGCTTCTGGAAGTTGCTTACTCGAGTATCCTTTGGATACTGCAGTAAAGACTCTCTCACACAGTTACTTACTCGAGTAACGATGAACTTACTCGAGTAACCAACGCTGAAACCAATTTTTGAATTATACGAATTTGCATATCACTCTTGTTTGTTCTAATTGCTTTCATGAATCATTCACCTATGAACCCAACTATGTTTAACAAGTTTGTTGAGTGAATTTCGTTAGCACAGATGAAGATTATCAAGGTCAAAGCCATAAAGCAAAAAGTGTACAAAGTGCATTTAATGCACTTCTCGCAAATCAACCTTCTTTTGGATAATCCACCGAGCACGCATTCTCAACGGCCAAGAATGCTTTCTTCATCAAGTAAACTCTTCTCCAACGGGAAAATCCTCGAGTTCCACATCGATCATATTAACACCGGATTAGTTGGAGTTTAGAGAGAGAAGATGACCATTTAATGCTAATCACCTACAACGGTTGGATTCATCATTCAACGGTCATTTAATGTTCTCTACCTATAAATAGAGTTCATTAACTTCTTCTCAAGCCGATACACCTACGGAGAGCTAAAATTTACTAAGTGTCATTTATTGTGTTCAGCTTTCACTTGTATTGTATCAATCTCGATACTTGTACTTCGTTGTTCATTTTATCTCGCTTCCGTGAGAGAGTTCTATCTCAAAATCATTTATTGATTGAGATAACCACAAGTCAAGGGACTTGGTGGTTGGGTGTATTGATTGCAACTTGTAAGGGGGAGTGAGTTCTAGAGAGAGAACTACTCTTGAGTACGTAGTTTGTAATCGCTTTGTGAGTATAGTGGATTGAAAATCCCAAGTGTGGCTTGGGACTGGATGTAGGTCAAGGATAAGACCGAACCAGGATAATTTCTCTTGTGCAAGCTTTCCTTCCCTTCCTCCTTCGCTATCATCTGTTTTTACTTGGTCAAAACAGCACTTTCAGAAAAGTTTTTAAAATACCCAATTCACCCCCCTCTTGGGTATATAGCTCCATTCACAATCACTTCTTATGCCGGGTTCATTATCCGCTTCATCTTCTTCGTTCATGTCCGGTAGACCCCTTGAAAAAGGAGTACTCTCAGGAATACCATAATTTGAATTCATTTCCTCATCAATATCAATGACCCTCTTTCCTTGGAGAGCTACAGACCACATTTTATTTTCTTGATCGGTGATATAGAACACTTGTTTTGCCCGGGTCCGCCATAATAAAAGGTTCATCTCCAAAACTTCTACCATTGACATCGACTAATGTAAATCCTAGCCGATCGATCCGAACACCATTATTGACATTAACCCACTTGCATTTGAAAATGGGAAATCTAATTTTCACATAGTCCACCTCCCAAATCTCTTCAATAACCCCATAATATGGCATGACCGCCAATAAAGGGCTCTTGTCTTTCGAACTCGGAGAAGTGCATAGATTCAAGCCTCTAACATAACACCACTGTTCTGGACTGTGCTCGTATCATCTAGGGACTTCGTGTAAAATGTATAACCATTGATCACATACGAATTCCAACTTATGACATCAACCTCAGACCACTTGCTAACCATTTGATTGTATCAGAAACACATTCCTCTCCCTCGACCTTTTATTTGAACCAGTTTGCAAAAGTTCTGTTATGCTCCCTAATCAACATTTGTTCAGTCATTCGATGATTTTCTTTCCTTACAGCTGCTTTATGTGCAGCTATGTCGGCTTGAACTTCATCGACGTTATTCAAGATGTATAAGTGGACTTGTGACAATTCATCAGATCCACACTCTTTACGAAAGCCCTCGTCTACCCCCATCAGCATGCTGACGTTTTGGAAGCCCAATATGTCTTACTTTGGCCAAATAATCTTGACAAAATTCCATGGCTTCTTCAGAAACATATTTCTCGAATAATCGATGCTTCGGCCGCATGCGTTCTTCATGTACCCTTTTAGGAATTTCATAGATCTTTCAATTGGGTACATCCACCGTAAATGGATAGGGCCGCACATCTTTATCTCCCTCACTAGATGAACAATTAGATGAACCATGATGTCAAAAAATGTAGGAACAAAAAGCTTCTCAAGGTGGCACAAGATAAGATATCCTTCATTCTCCAATTCATCTAACTTTTCAATCTCAAAAACTTTACTACAAAGCGCATTGAAGAAGACACAAAGTCTAGTCAAAACGACCCGAAGATCATATTCGGCGATGCCTCGAATAGCTATTGGGAGTAGCCGTTGCATCAAGACATGACAATCATGAGACTTTTGGCCTACTAATTTCAAGTCCTTCATCGATACAAGTCTCTTCAAATTTGAAGAATACCCCGTGGGAACTTTTGTGCCATGTAAACACTCACAAAAACTTGTTTCTCATCCTTAGACAAAGTATGAGAAGCCGGGGACAATAAGTTCTCTTCCCATCCGGCCTTGGATGTAACTCTTCGCGTATTCCCATTGCTATCAGATCCAATCTTGCCTTCACACCATCCTTGGAACTACCTTGTATGTTGAGAAGCGTGCCGACAATACTATCACATACGTTTTTCTCCACATGCATGACATCAATACAGTGTCTCAAATCAAGATTGCGCCAATATGGAAGATCGAAGAATACAGATCTCTTTTTCCATATATTTGTTTCTTTTCTACTCTTTGCGCCTTACCGAATACGACATTGATATTTTTCACCTTTTCATAAACTTGCTCCCTACCAATGCCACCGAGCATCTTCATACTCTTGGCCACCAAAAAAGGCTTTCTTCAATCGACGATATGGGTGACCCCGTCTAAGAAATCTCCTATGTCCAAGATAAACCGTCTTTCTTCCATGTTGAAGTTGATGGTAGCGTGTGCCTTCTTCACAAACCGGACATGCTTTATGGCCTTTTACACTATACCCTGACAAGTTCCCATATGCTGGGAAGTCGTTTATAGTACAAAATATCATGGCTCACATTTTAAACACCTCCTTCTTGAAAGAGTCAAAAACATCAACACCTTCTCGCCCACAACTCCTTCAAGTCTTCGATCAAGGGTCGAAGGTAAACATCAATGTCATTTCCGGGTTGTTTCGGTCCCGAAATCAACATAGACAAGATGATGTACTTTCGTTTCATGCATAACATTGGAGATAAGTTGTAAATAATCAATAGTACAGGCCATGAACTATGTATGCCGCTAAGGCTTCCATATGGATTCATGCCATCCGTGCTAAGGGCAAGCCTAAGGTTCCTAGGTTCTTCGCCGAAGTTCGGAAATAATTGATCGATTTTCTTCCATTGAGAAGAATCGGCCGGATGTCGAAGCTTTCCATTAGAAATCCTCTCATCTCGCATGCCACTCAAATTTTTTGCATCATTTTCATTCGCAAACAACCGCTTGAACCTTGGTATGATTGGAAGATACCACAACACTTTGCAGGCCCCTTATTTGACTTGTACCTTGGGGTTTCACATTTTGGACAATTCCCGCTCCTCTTCAAACTCTTTTCTATACAACACGCAATCATTCGGCATGCATGGATCTTTTTGTACTTCATCCCCTGGACAAAGTATTTTCTTAGCATCATAGTATCGATGCGGCAACACATTATCATCCGAAGCATGTCCTTAAAAGCCTTAAGCATTTCTCGAAAAACTCTTGTCGCTCCATCCATGACGTGCCTTCAAGCTTACCAATTTCAATACAAAGATTCAACAATTGGTATTTTTTACACCCACGGATAGAGGGGTCTCTACATCACTGCACATATTACCATATGCATGTGATTGATGAAAAGCCTCTTCTCCTATATCACGGATAATGTCCTCTATGTGATCATCCATATCCGTGTCATTATCATCAAAGGCCACTTCCCTATGTTGAGACCCACTTGGTATTTTTTCACCATGCCATACCCATACTGTATAAGTCTTACAAATTCCTTCACAAATTAAATGTGTGTGTATAACTTCAGGACTTAGTCACCTCTCATTCAAACATTTTACACAAGGGCAATAAAACTTCCCACCCTCAGCATGGGCATTTTGTTTAGAAAATTTTATAAAGTCCCTCACCCCATTCTCGATATTCAACACTCGTCCGTTTAGCATTTATCCAACCGTGATCCATAGTAGAATTCCTATATATATAGACGGAAAGATTTAACATACATATATATGCTCAAATGTCGGTTATGTCTTTTTTTTCCTTTTTTTTTTCCGGATAAACTTGCTCATTAAATGCAGAACGAAGAATCACTTTTGGTCATAAATGTATCGCAGTTGAATCCAAGAACCAAAATAAATGCATGACGAGGAAATTAAATGCATCCCGTGAAGGTCTTGTGGACTCACCTGTATCATATAAATTCAAATGCGTTTGCTTAGTCTTTTTTCTCCCGCCACGAACGTTGATGTTGTAGACATAAAGAGTACCCTAAAAACATTTATTGGTCAGTTGGGTAGGTCTAAAGTGCAATTATAATCTTCAAAATACAATATCCATTAACAACACAAAACCCACAAGAACATTTGATCGATTTCGCTCAACCCAGAAAACCCAAAACGATGAGCGGGGAAAATCATAAAGTTATATAACCGAAACACCTCTTACAGCTTGGTCTATAGACGTTTAGCTAAGGAACCGTAAAGTGATTGTCGAGAGAGCAACGCAAACTGACGAAGTGGCCACGTAACCCGAGTAACACTTTAGGCGCGACAAGAGAAGTTCGAGAGGGAAATTTAATATTCCGCGCGACGTAGCGGGACATGTTATATATTTGGGATTTTATTAAGACCGGAGTTTTATAATCCTCCGACCTAAATTGAGACAATTAAACCGGTTCATTAAAAGGAGACGGTTCTATATATAAAACTTTTTAAGACCGCCGTTTTATAATACTCCGGCCCTAAAATTCTTCGTTTTTGTGATTTCTAAAAAAGGATTTGGCGAGCGCAAAGAATCGAATGAATAAAAATTAAAGGAAAATTGGAGTTTCTTTAATTACATATATTACTTGCATATGCACGTACACAAGAAAAAATACAAAACAAAAACAAGCAGAAAATTATCAAAAACAAGAATCCGACTAAACATCTCCTAAAGCTTATTATCCTCCAAAGCCTTGGCGATTTCGGCGTGAACATCATTAATTTCCCACGGAGATCAGCAAGTTTTGTCTTACTCGAATCAGCCACAATGCTTCATTAGAGGAAAGAGGAGAGGGGTCAGTAGTAGTCGCGATGGGGCCAAGGGTTGTAGAGGGGGAGCGGGAACCTCTTCATCATCCGAAGAAATAACAATGGGTCCAACGACCCGAGACTCTTCTCGTCACAATAGGACGGACTCTCGATGGAGGAGGCGCACCGTATAACGATCGACGAAGGCACGAGCATCACGACTAAGAGCACCCTTACGAGCGGTTCTCTTGTATCTAACCATGGTTTGAGCGGTTGGGGCAGAGGTATGAGGAGTTAATTAATAGAGGCAAAGAGCTGTTCTCAGATAGCCACGTACGTAGTTTGGAGTTACGAGGTAGTGAGGAATTAATAAGGAGTTATAGGTACGCGGTATAAAATTCCATTATTTAATATTTTTGCAATTCATTTTATTTTAAGACCGACCTTTTATCATTAACCCGGTACTTATAGGTATGCGGCATAAAATTCTATTATTTAATTTTTTAAGACCGATCTTTTATAATAAGTCCGGTCCTAAAAGTCTTATCTTTAAGACCGACCTTTTATCATTTACCCGGTACTTACACACTGTTCAAATGAATGATGCAGAGTCTCTTCGGCTTCCAGATAAACTTCCCAACAAGGCGTCTCCTCGTATTCTGATGACCAATGCGTCTCCTCGTTAAAGCTTCCAGCGTTTCACATTGTTCAGGATGGGTTCTCTATTTAAACCCGTTGTTACTGTACTTTCTTCACATTCTTCTCCCCCAGGTCCTCCGTTTCCTCCTCCTCCTCTTCAACCTCATCCCCCACTGTAATGGCTGCTCCCCCAGGTCCTCCGTTTCCTCCTCCTCCTCTTCAACCTCGCCCCCTCCGCCACCGCCTCCTCCAAATCCGACCGTGAAGCGGTTGGTGTACATGGTGGCCCGCGTCGATCAAATCGATCGACATTTGGGCCAATTGGTTCGGCTTGCTCATACCATGAACAACAAGCTGAACATGGTACTCCACGCCAAATGACGTGAACTACGATCCCGCTGAAGACGACTCCGACAACTCCGACAACTCCGACGACTCCGACGCCCCCTCCCTTTCCGACTACGAGAGGGATTAGTTTTTTTTTGTTGCTTTTTTATTTTGCTTTTTTTTTTTGTGATCGCTGCCCCTATAGGGCAGCGTAAAAAAATTAGTAAATAAAATATTTTTAAATTTTGTTCTCGTGCGAGTTTAGTACTTTATCCCATTATCTGAACCTGGAAAGCAATAAACAAGGCAACTATGAAGGACGGATAATGGCAGACTAAAAAACCTAAAATAAAAGAACCAAGACTTTAGTTAGTAAATCGAAGGTCCTAAAAACACCGCCATTTTTGTCAGCTTTGGTTTCCATATCCGATTGCCTCTTGTCCTTTTCATTATCATCTTTCTTTTTCCAACAAAAAGGAAACAAACAAAACATTATCCTCGTGTAAATCCAACAATGTAAATTCGCAGAATACGGTTAAGAACATACAAAAAAAGGAGCTTTTACCTTATTCGGATAAGAACAAACAAAGTGACTATTCTTCTCAAGGTTGGACCTTCGTTGACGTCGGTTTTACCTCCCCATGTTAGAAACAAAGTGTCCTTTTCATTATCTTCCTTCTTTTTCTCGACAAAAAGACAAAAGACAAAATAAAAGGGACACCGATAATGCCGCTCTACACATGGAGAGGTAAAAACGATGATAATGAAGGACCTAGCTTGAGAAGAACGCCAGAACCTCGGTTGTCTTCAACCCTATCCATTTAATTTGTCTGAAAAGGGGTATTTAAAGGTGATTGACTTTTAAGATCGCACAAATAACAACATACGGTCCTAAAAGTTAAGCAGACTTGTAAGCAAAGGACTTTTAAGACCGATTATTTATAAAAATACGGTCCTAAAAGTTAAACAGACGACTTTTAAGACCGACCTTTTATAATACGTCCGAACCTAAAAGTACATGTGGTTTTTTAAGCTTTTAGGAGTGGACACTAAAGCAATATACGGTCCTAAAAGTCTCATTCTTTTTACACCGAACTTTGCGGACCTTTAAGACCGGACACGCTGTTAATGAACGGTCCTAAAAGTCTCAGATTTCAAACACTAAATTAAATAGCTATATCCACCATCCAATAATACATTCAAACCCAAAATGGACACAAGAAAATTGTTCGAAAAATTAACTAAATTTATTTATTGAATTTTACATTGCCTATGTATATTTACAAATGAATTGTTCAAAAAAATAAACAAATTTACGTAAGATCGATTATTGTTGCTACGTAATATACTTACAAATGAATTTAGGACATTAATTATTGTCATTTTTGTGACTCTAAGATCGACCATACAGATATTCACAAAACACATTGCGTATGTGCTCCAGTTCATCATCGAAAAGGGAGTTTTGCATTGAAACATCCGTAACATCAAAGACAAGAACTGAATTAACTTGCGTGCATATTTCATTTGTAACAATAAGCTTTAAACTGAATTAACTTGCATAATATGTAACATCAAATACATTTACCTTTGCAGTTAATTTAGTATCCCCTCGCCTTGTAATATCATACATGTGTTTCATGACGTACTGGCCACATAAGTTGGACGCCGGTGGTTGCCGACGGGTCTAAAAAGAACAAGAAATATATATAAGAGCATATATATAGCTCAATGACCAAGTTCACAAGGCAGTGTGCTACAAATATTGTACCAACCTCTGGTCTGTACCATATGGGGTCTTTGTCCCGAGTAGCACGCCTTTTCTTTTCTACTCTTTGGAAGGTCCTCATGGCACTATCATCAAAATCACAAATTTATCAATGATTCACTTAAAATTCACAAGCAGAGATGTCGACAAGAGAATCAAAATGACATGCTTACTCGTTGATGGTCTGCACCAACGTAGGCAATGGCTCACCGTGAGTGGAGCATAAGAAGATAACTTTATGCTCGTCCATGCACATGACGACCAACTGCCAGTGGCGGCTGAAAATTCACATCAGTAAACTATACTCAGTGATATATGTAGCAGAATTAAGTGAATTGCGGACAAGATTTTTGATATGTACTGTGGAAGAATGGCAAAAAGTACAACTTTTTGCTCACTTCACACAACCTCTTTGATATGTACTCTGTCTCTCCTCCATGGTTGTTTGACTTGAATAGACGTGGCACAAGAATCCAAAATCGTTGATCCCGCACCTTTGAACCAATTCATGATGCAAGAACCTACCATAATGACATCGATCATGGAATTAGTATATATGTATGTATGTCTAAACGATGCATTTAAATGATGTACTCATAGACGATTTAAGATGCTTACTTCATAAAAATTCTAACAACCGCATCGTAAGCTCCCGTCGAGGAGGCAAAGCGGGGACTCAACATCAACGGTGTCAACTTGAACGGGCATAGGATGAGGGACGCCTAGTACTTCATCAAAGAGGCCACGATTTATCCTTAAAATATCCACTCTTCATCAGATCGGATATTTTTTCCCTGGCAGCAGCCAACTTAGCAGTAGGGGATAGAGCTTGAGGAGGGGATAGAGCTTGAGGAGGGGATAGAGCTTGAGGAGGGGATGGAGCTTGACGAGGGGATGGAACTTGAGGAGGAGGGGTTGAAGCTTCAGGAGCAGTAGAGACATGTATAAGCTTCACTGGCCAAGGGATGAAGGTTCCCTTGACATCACTCACAAGCTTTAGCTCATCAGTTTGGAGAGGGAGCTGTGCATCAATGATCACATTTTCAACTGACACTCTGACTTCATCATCAGGCATTTGTTGGTGGTGTACAGTTGATCCCAAGTTGTGAACAATCCCTTTTGCAACCAATAATCGTCCATCATGATGATCGGGATCCTCCACATAAAGGTCACAAGGTTGCTCTCGTCCAACAATGCAGCTCCCTCTAGTGCTCACGTACGTTGCAGTGAGTGTGTGAAGGGAACACCGGTCTCTCGGACGATTGCTCAAAAGCGTGCCTCACCGACTCAGTTCCTCCTTCATCCGGCTCATCTCGGATTGAAACATTGCGCTCATTGAAGCTTTATTAGCAGCAAGGGTCTGGTCCATCTCCTCCCGGTAACCATACTTTATCTATGGCGTTTGGATGTACCAAAGACTTGCTTTATGCCTACCCGTCCTCCAATCCCCCTTACACGCCCGGGTGATCCGGTTTTTCGGGCCGCAATGGTCGAACATCATTCCTCCCGTCCGACACAAAAGATCCCTCTCGCTTATTTCTTTTTAAGATCTTCCCGTAAGATACGGATAACGAGAAGTTTAGTAATGAAACATGTTTAGTAACTAAAAAATAACAATAACGATACTTACAATTTTTTTCAAAGCAACTAGATGAGTTTGTTCACTCGTGTAGGCGCCGCTTGGCTTTTGCCGAATATGCAACCACAACTCCTCGCGACGTATTGGAGATGGAGGAGCATGTATCACAGAAGGATTGGATTTTGCTTCATCATCCAATCTCTTCCGCTTGGCAGCCATCAAATCTTTTTTGGCCTTTTGATATCCGCCGCGAGAAGCCCTATGAGGGCAATCATTCTTTCTACCTATCTCCCGTGCTTGTTCCCTTCTTTTCGTGAATCGGGATTGAAAACATCTATTAATTATGAATTCCAGCCATGCATGTCACTAACGAAATTAGAGAACTTCGCTTCATATGAACGTCAATCAAACAATAGTCAAATTCTTCACTTCATCAAGTTTCAACATTTTATTTAAGGAAGATGTAGAATTGTAGAAGAAATTGAGCTATGTTTTGTAGTGCTAGCTAGATAGATAGGTTAAGAAACAAAAGAGAATTATGCTTACTGAGAATAATACAAACTTGATCCTTTTTAAGGCATCCGGTGGGATCAGCAGTCCCATTAGATAGTAACAATTGGGTATATAAAGTTTCCCCCTTTTAAGACTATTCATTTCCTCCTTTGCAAGACAAACCATTACACAATTAATACCTTCTCATCAAGTAATTTACCTTTTCGGGTTGACATATCGACTTGCATAGACAAAGGCGGAAATGTATACTTCTATTCACACACCGAACTATTATATAACTAACAGGATTAGATGAACACAATAACATTCACATATCCGCAGGTTAATAAGCAAACAAAAGGGAAAACAAAACTAAATATAAACTCACCAGAGCTTCGGAGTGTCCGTAAGAACAAATTGTCGCCAAATTCGTTCATCAATAAATGTGTAAACTTCCCAAGGATGTTTGGCGGGCGGAACATCGGAGAAAATATACGTGTTAGCGAGAAAGGTCTTAAACTTCCTCCACCGATCAGCACAATAAGACAATGTCTTGTCTTTCAACTTCTCGATCGGGGACGAGTGTATGTAACCCGGATAGTCTCCCAAATAGGATCCTTTACATTCTTAGAGTCCACACTTTTCCACTCATCTGTCAAGATGCTAACCTTGTTGCATGCTAGACAGCCGACAAAACTATTATATTTGCTTTTATTAGGACCGACATGGTTCCAACCTTGCATCAAATCGAATCTCGAGCTTTGACCCGAAGTCCGACTTAGGGTCACATCCATCATCCGTGTGCCTCTTCTACCACCGCGTGCAGGGCGATTACGAGCCTCATTGTGAGATGAAGAAGGTTTGTTCTCACTCACACCCGCACCGGGAGAACTGGCGTTGCGGAACACGAATAGATTCGTTTTCAACGTCCATTTTCGAGACAGGAAGAAAGGAATGCCTGAGCAAATGAGAGAGTAACAGGGGCTGATGGTACGTGGGCGAGGAAGAGAGGTAATGCAACAGGAAGGGTTTCGGAACGTGAACAGAGGTTCTCCACAGAGTAACAAAAGCTTTCGCGCGAAGAAATGTATAACTTGCGTGGATTTTTAAGACCGGATGAAAAAGAAACGGTCTTAATATTTACATTAATCCCGGTCATATTAAATGTCCGATCTAAAAAGTTTAACCTTTAAGACCGTTCCTTTTAAAATGCCGGTCTTAATATTAATGAACTTTTTTCGTACCGGAAGTATCATATGTCCGGTCTTAAAAGAAAACTTTTAAGACCGTCTTTTTGGTAAGTTCGGTCTTAAAAATTTAGACTTTTTATATTTAAATTTTTCCTTATTATGTTTTACCGCAAAAAATATAAGTACGGCTATATGAGATGTATTTAGTAAATAATTGAAATTTCAATTCAATTTTTAAGACCGGTTGTTTTTTAGTCGGTCTCAATAATGTTTTTAAGAGCGGTAAGAAATTGGTCCGGTGCAAGAAGTTCTTTATATTTATGGAACTGCCACCGGTCATTCCTTTAGGACCGGGTGTCCATTGTCCGCTCTAAATGAGGCGGTCTTAAAGCCTTTTTTTGCACTAGTGTAAATAAGACCCAATCAACGTCCCTTTTCTGAGGGACGTCTGGGAGAGTGTCGTTGTTTTGATTATATTTAACGACCTGAATACTATTAAGGTTGCCTCTTATGGGGCGACCTCAATAGTATTCAGGGCATAATAGGTGACCTGAATACAATTTAGGTCGCTTATTTTATCATAAGAGGCGACTTGAATACAATTCAGGTCGCCTCTTTTATCATAAGAGGCTACTTAAGTGCAATTCAGGTCGCCTCTTATGAATATGAGACATCCTAAATTAGCTTTCAGGACACCTTATATTAGTTTTTTTTAAAAAAAAAAAATATGCTTGCGGTATGTTTGGCCAATTTGCTGCAAAACTAGATAGCATCAATATTCCCTTCAATTGGCAATAACACTGATATGCGACAAGAGGCAAATATATATAGTAACAATGACTTTTGCACACAAAGCTTAACAGAATTTCAAGGTTTCAGTATACAGAATTTAGCATTTCTCTAATGATAATAAAGTGAATGAGAGTCACCTAGTAATAATCACAATATCACACAAGCAAATCAAACACCTCCCAAGCAAGAAGCATACATAAAACTTTTAGCAAATCGTTATGATGGTATGATTCAACAAAATTCTCAAGTCTTGGTTATTGGAAAATCAAACGCAAAAGAGGCATAATGGCAAAATCAAACCTCATATGACAAGATCTATTTCCCAATATTCACAGCAGTTAAAGTGGCAAATTCAAAAGCAAAGACCAATAATTTACGTAATTAAACAAGTAGATGTCAAATTTCATATTGTAACAATTCTAGAAACCAAAATCAGCACAAACTTAATAAGTTTTGCATTAACACACGACCAAGAAGACAAGTAACCCATACAAAATGAATTAGCTTTCAGGACGCCTTATATTAGTTTTTTTTAGCCAAAAAAATATGCTTGCTGTATGTTTGGTCAATTTGCTGTAAAATTGAATACAAGCCCAGACACATTGCTCAAAATTGTTAGTTCTACATGTGTTTTGATGATGTTTTAACAATTGTAAACAAAATGAGAAGTTTTCTCTTGCAAATCTGAAAAACTTTGCTGTCAAGGGAAAACTCTAGTTTTGAAGTAAAACTCCCGTTTTGAGTTTTCTCGAGAAAATCCCGAACAAAGCAAAACCGCGCGTTAAAACCTCCAGTTTTCGGTTTTTCACTAAGTTTTTGATGAACATGTGAAAACTCGAGTTTTGGAAGCAAAACTCGAGTTTTGGTCGCAGAGAGCACTCAAGTTTTCACAATTGCAAAACCGCAATGTTGAAGCAAAACCGCCGCTTTGATATATTCACGTGTTTTCGAGTTTTTCATGTTATAAGTGAAAACTCGAGTTTTGGAAGCAAAACTCGAGTTTTGGGCAACCCGAGAGCATCATCAAGTATTCTCTTGATTTGAAAACCTCCGGTTTTGGATGAAAACCTCCAGCTTTGATGTTTTGGACTAAAACTACATTTTCATATCAATAGTCCAAAACTCGAGTTTTGGTCAAAACTCGAGTTTTGAGTTTTTCATCAGAAAACCTGGTTTGAAGCATAAATCGCGATGTTGCTCTCTGGAAGAAGAAAACTCAAGTTCGGATCTTGAAACTCGAGTTTGGTCTTGTGCACAGTTTAAAACTCGAGTTTTGATGAACAAAACTCGAGTTTCCGTCTCTGTTTTTGAAATTTGATTTACACGATTTTTTAAATCATTCTTGTTTAATCTTAATACTTTCCAGGATTATTCTCTACTATTCTTAGCTATGTTTAATGATTTTATTAGTGAATTTCAGATGGTTTAGAGAATGATTTTAAAGTGATAAAGCAAAAAGCAAAAAGTGGTTGTGAACATTAAATGCATCGATCGAAAGTTGCACAACTTTGGCTAATCCACCTGCACACGGTTGCAAAGCATTAAAGAATGTTTCCTACAACAAGCAACTGTATTTCCAACGGATTAATTCGTAGAAGGTCAACATAGATTCTTGGCCAGCTGGATTAAGCTAAGGATAGAGAGAGAAGATGCCAAAACCACTTCCTAATCTTGGCACAACTTCTCCAACAGATCTATTTGGAAAGCAACGGTCATTTAATGATCTTTGAGTATAAATAGAGTTGCATTCAAGTCTTTCCAATAACACACCCGTCGAAGACGAAAATCATTCAAGTCTCACACTTATTTCTTCGCTTTTTATCTGGTAGTATCTTGTGATACATTGAGCTTTAGTGAGTATCATTATCTACTCTTAGAGAGAGTTTATTTCCTTGTATATCATTCATTGTAAGAATCTCAAGTCAGTGGACTTGGAGATTGGGAAAATCAAAGTACAACTTGTAAGGGGGAGTTAGTCCTAGGGAGAGGATAACTCTTGAGTAAGTACGTGTATCGATTGTTTACAATTATAGCTTGTAAGGGGGAGTGAGTCCTAGGGAGAGGATCATCCCGAGTACAGAGTGTGTAATTGTAATTGAGTGATAGTGGAAAATCCCAAAGTGTTTTCGGGACCGGACGTAGGTCAAAGAGTTAGACCGAACCAAGTATAAATCCTTGTGTCCAGCCTTCTTCTTCCTCACTTTGTTTACCTCTATTTTTATAGCTTCAAAACAGAGCATTTACTGAAAAGTTTTAAAATACCCAATTCACCCCCCCTCTTGGGTATATAGCTCCACTTACAAAAATATAGTCCAAGTCAAGTTAATAAATATCCATAGCTTGCAAACCCAGCACAGCAACTCTATACACATATATTCAATTAACATTTAACCTTTTTTCTCTAAATTTCAATATTGAGTTTGAGCTACTTTAATCAACCCAATGACTTGCCTATTCACATTGACAATCACCCTAACAAGTAATGACTTGCCTATTCACATTGACAATCACCCTAACAAGTAATGACTTGCCTATTCACATTGAGCCATGTTCAAGAAGATATCTAGCCAACATGTCTCGATTCGAATCGATGTCATCCTGTGAGTACGGATCCTCAATACCAAAAAACTGTAAATTGGAAAACAAGGTATAAGATAAACCAATTAAGTGAATGAAATAATTAACAACTGAAGTACCACAACAAAAAATATCATCATTTGAGGATCACGGAGCATTACGTACGTTTTGAAAGCCAGTAGTATGTCCGATGGAAACGATAGATTGCATCCAACTGATAACATAGTATCCGCACTCGGTGTTCCCTGGTTGTTGATGGCACTATAAATAAAAAACAAATTGTTAAAACGAAAGCTACTATGTCTCAGAAAAAATTGAATTGAAACTACTTACCTTCGGATAAAACCACTTCAGTCCACCCTGCTCTCATGCTCCAGTAATCTATCTATATGTCCTAAGACCCCTATCATTAAAATGGAAATTAACAGACATGAAAAGAATTCATTTAAAAGAAGAATCGATGATTTAGACAAAAATTTACTTACTCGGCAAACATGTTTTTGATATCCTCGGTTGGCCTGCCACCCACGGAATCGAACCAATAACATGCATTCTTGGTGGGACAAACAACACACAGGGTCCAATGACCACTACAACATATACATGTTAATATTAAACTAAGATAAAAAAGCATTTTATTCTTAAAAATCTTATATAGACAAAAAAAAATACGCACCTTTCATGTATTGGCGCTAGATAACAAGATGATTGTAGGTCACCCATTGTTAAACCAACATAAGTGGCCCTCCTGGCTAAGATATTGCGAGCCGAAGCCGTGGATCCAGGACATAAGAATCCATACGAACCCAATCGGTCTCCCTTTTTGCATATATCGCGGGCGAGACACTATGATCGAAATAAAATGATAAATGTTGTTGAATATATTAAACAAAAAAAGAGTACTCGACATAATTAAAGGGTAAAAAAAACTTACAAGATTGCAAGTTGAAGCCACTGTATATCTAAAAAGTCCATATGCATAAACTCTGTCAAATCTTTCTTGTCAACATTGATCGAATATGTCTTGTCTGCACCGACAATGCCCGGAGGCATCTGCAAGCCTATAGAGACTATGTCCGGGTAGAACTCTCACAGTTGTGCTAAGTATAGAAATCTGCCTGCAGCTTGTTCATGCTATGAAAACATAATAAACAGATTATGAGTGGGTTAGCAATGAAAATCAATCCTAAACCCTACTCATCGTCAATCAGTAATGTATTTCCTACCATTGGAGGTGTCGTCCCCATCTGAATAAGATGATGCACGCAAAGGATGAACGATGTGGTGGCAGCGCCTAGCGTGGGAACCTCCTCATCATCAATCGGGATGGCTGTCTTTTCTTCCCCCTCTCATACACTTTTCAGAGTCACCCTACGTTGGTCTTGTGGAATTTGCATATTGTGGTGTGTGGTTTGTTCTGGGTAAACAAGATCATCGGCAACAATAAGCCGGTGTGAGTCATCCAAATATAGAGTGCAGGGTTGTCCCCCCTGTGGAGTGTGAGAAGGCTCGCCAATAAGTACATCTGGAGAGTGATGAGAAGGTTCGCCAATAGGTACATCTGGAGCGTGAAAACTTTCTTTGCTGTTTGGGAAGGCCAAGGATTCTTGGTTTGTAGGTTGCGTATTTACCTTCTCTTGTATCATAACCCTCATTTCACCCCATAGTTGTGTCATAACCTCATCTACGAGGGACGCTCGAATTTTGGCTACAAGCGAGGACTAGGGTTGTCATCGTCATGCGAACAACGGAACGCCGTCCAAAATATTTCGCGACACTAACTCCCCTCGGCTCCCCTCAAACAAAGATCAAGGTAATTTGGCTTCCCAATACCCGGCGTGAATGAACCTTGGCTGCTCTGCTGCTCAAGTGCATCCTGTATCATAGGATTTTGCATAAATAGTAACTAAACTCTAAAAATATGAAACAACAAAGGCTATTTAATACTTCTAATTTAACTACTTACAATCTTTGAGGCAACCTCAGCCACATCTTCATTTACGTATTTGTCACCCTTCATCCTCGCAGCTTTCCATTTTATGTGACGAGGAGGACGCTCAGGGGCCTAAATAACAATGGAAGGATTGGATTGGGCAGCTTCCTTCATTCTCTGCAACTCTTCTTCCATCAGCTTCCGTTCAAGCTTCTTATAGCCACATCTAGACATGCAATGCGGATACTTATTTCTCGCTTGCCTCTCTCTATTGGCCGACTTTTTTCCGTGACACGAAAACAAATAAAAATGAGCCTACGATGTCAAATAGATTCAACTAAAAGATAAGATATGAAAGAAATTTTACAAAAAATTCAGGATTTTGGCGTGACGCCACAAACTCCCTCCAGTCCTCTAGAGAAATGTAATCATAGTCCTGACATGGGTCTTTGTCCATCTTTGCCCCTCGAATATAATTTTTAGTGAGCTTGTTCTTAAAGTCTTTCCAACGTAAACGAACCTCACCCATCCAATGGTTGTGCATGGCCGTATTGTTAGGCACATTATACATTTGCTGCAAGGTAAAAGAGAAGATATGAAAGAAATCAAGTAATAAAACTAAAGATACAAATTCGAAGATATCAAAAGTGAGATACCAAAATTTGTGCCCCGATCAATCGCTTCGTTTTAGGAGGAACCAACTTCCAATGAGAGAATACAATGCGAACTTTGCTTCGAGCCGATAGCCTACGTAGCTAATGAAATTGTCTTCCTCTCGGACCAATTGGATTCATATTGGCATCGAACTCCACATGCAGCCTCTTTTTTTTGACTATCACGACGTGCAATTAACGCACCCATATGTGTGCTACCTCTACCCTTTCTCACCACCAGTACATCATTCCCACTATCACCCGTTGACTCGTAAGAGCTAGACATATTCATGTTCATCAAAGACAAATCAATAATGTTAGATAGGGTTATTATTAAATAATAAACAAATGAATAAAATGAACTAACATGTTAAACCGTACAAAAATAACATAGGACTTTTTCATAACTTAAGATCTTACTTTATATGGTTTCCCATATTCCTTCGTAATGATCCTTTCTTGGAGCATATTCTTCATCATCTACCAATTCTACTTCACGTGTTGTAGGTGGATTTGTTGTGAAAGGGAATGGATCGTCCAGGTTCAAGGATTCTTCACCATACGTCCGTTTTTTACTTTGAAGTACAATGGACATTTTGTTATTTCAGTGGTCCGTAACATAAAACACTTGTTTCTTTGGCTTGCTAGAATGAATGGATCATCTCTATGACCAAGTCTTTGAACATCAACCGAGGCAAATCCAAATTTAGGATCTATTACAATGCATTATTGCTAACCCACTTACATTTAAATAAAGCAACCTTGAACTTGTAGCTCATCTCCCATATTTCTTCAATAACACCATAATAGGCCATTGATGCTAACACCGAGTTTTTGTCTTTCGAACTCGAAAAGTGCATGGATTCAGCTTCAACCATCACCCCACTATTTTGCACAGAACTTCTGTCTCTTTTGTGTAGAAAGAATATCCGTTTATATCATAAACTGTCCAAGTGATGACCGAAAAGAAGGCCCCTGTGCTAACCACTCGATTGTAGCCGACACACCGGTCTCGTGCAATACCTTCTCCTCAAACCACTTTATGAATGTCTTCTTTTGCTCATTAGCTATCTGCATGTCATTCTTCCCTAGATTCATATTCTTCAAACTCTTTCGTGTAAGTCAATGTATGGTTGAACTTCTTCCATATTATTCAAGATGTACAAGTGTGCTTGCAAGACCTCTTCACGAAGCATATTCTTCAGTTTGATTCCTCGAGTTCCCTCACTTATCCCCTTATCATGCTGAGATTGTAACGTCGCCCCTGATAGATAATCTTTACAGAACTCCATAGCCTCTTCAACTACATATCTCTCAACTATTGAGGCTTCCGGTCGATAAGGATTTTTAGAATACCCTTTTAAGATCTTCATGTATCGCTCCAAAAGGTACATCCACCTTAGGTAAACTGGACCGCAGAGCCTTACCTCCTTACCAAGTGCACTATCGTGTGCACCATTATATCGAAAAATGCAGGAGGAAAATGCATCTCTAGTTGGGACAAAATAATATAACCTCATCTTCCAATTCATCCAACTTTTCAATGTCAATGACTTTGTTACAGATAGCATTAAAGAAAATACTCAATTTTGTTATAGTGGTCCGCACTTCATCTTTCATAATGCCTCTAATAGCTACTGGTAATAATTGTTGCATCAACACATGATAATCATGGGACTTCATTCCCACCAACTTCAAATCATCCATTGAAACACACATTCTCAAATTTGAACAATATCCTTGTGGAACCTTAATGTCATATAGACACCCACACAAACTTTTTTCTCCGCTTTTGACAAGCATGTAGAGCTCTTTGGCGGCTCCATGTATGCCCTCTTACCATCTTCCAATACTCGTGGATGCAACCGTTCCCTTATTCTCATATCAACCAGGTCTAGTCTCGCACTAATTCCATCCTTAGTCTTCCCTAGTATGTGCAAAAGAATACTGACAAGGCTATCACAAACATTTTTCTCCACATGCATCACATCAAGATTACGCCAATATGGAAGATCAAAGAAAATTGATCTCTTCTTCCATATATTCTTCTCACCCGCAATCCTTTGCTGGTTACCCAATATGACATTGATATGTTCCACCCGACTATAAACTTCCTCTTCGGTTAATGCCTTAACGCTTTCTTAACTTACGATATGGGTGGAATCGATGAAGGAACCTCCTGAGACTGAGGTAGACCGTTTTTTTGCCATGCTTTAGTTGATGGAAGTTTGTGTCTACTTCACATATTGGACATACTTTATGTCCCTTCACACTGTACCCAGACAAATTTCCGTATGCAGGAAAGTCGTTGATCGTGGTAAAAATCATTGCACGCAACTTGAAGGACTCCTTCTTATATGCATCAAACACATCTACGCCTTCCTCCCACAACTTCTTCAAATCCTCAACCAAAGGCGCCAAGTACACAACGATATTGTTCCCGGGCTGTTTTGGTCCAGAAATCATCATAGAAAGCATCACATACTTGCGTTTCACACATAGCCAGGGAGGTAAGTTGTATATTACAAGGAGAACCGGCCATGCACTATGGGTGCTGTTAAGAGTTCGATACGGATTGAAGCCATCTATACAAAGCCTCAGCCGAAGGTTTCTTGGCTCACTACCAAATTAAGGGAACATTTTGTCTATTTTCTTCCATTGCAGAGAGTCAGCCGGGTGCTGTAGATATTTTCCATCGGATATTCTCTCATCAGAATGCCATCTCAACTTCTTTGTCGTTGCTTCACTAGTAAACAGATGCTTAAACCGAGGAATTATGTGAAGATACCACAATGCCTTCAAAGGTTGCCTTTTTTTGTGATCTCCAGAACCACCACCTTTCTTCACTTTGTATCATGAAGTTTTACACTTCAGATAATTACTGAGGCCTTCATACTCATTTCTGTACAATATGCAGTCATTAGGGCAACTGTGTATCTTTTTATACTCCATACCCATCTAGATAAGATTTTCTTGGCCTCATACATTCGATTTGGAAGTACATTATCATCTGGCAACATTTCACACAACAATTCAAGCAATGACGTGAAACTTTATCCTCCCACCCACAAGTTGCCTTTAAGTTGACCAAATGTAAGGTCCCAAATAACCGTGTATACTTAGTACACCCAGGAACAAAGGTGTTCTCGCATCACTCCGCACGCTATCATATTCATGCGTTTTGTGCAAAGATTCGACCCTCAACATCATGAATCATTCTCTCCATTCCATCGTCATCTACCTCAACGTCATTTTGTGGGACACACGGTAGTTACCTCCTCACCATGCCATATCCATGTTGTGTATCGAAGGTTTATTCCATCACAAATTAGGTTATCCCTTATATCAAAGCAATATCCCTTCGAATCCCATTTAAACAATTAACACATGGACAATAATACATCCCATTTTTTGTAGTCACATTCCTTCTAGCAAATTCAATAAACTCTTCCACCCGATTCTCATATTCTTCACTAGTTCTCAACGCATTCATCCAACTATGACCCATTTTATTACCACCTATGACATTTCCAACAACTGTCAAGTTCATAACAATTTCAAAACAACATGCTTTCTTTTAAGAAAAGTTCTATAATGCTTTCCCTTAAAAGTAAAACATCCCAAAATTTCAATAACAACCAATTTCAACTTAATTCAACAAAACTTACTAACTAAAGCAATTCAGAACAATATATATCAACTATTACATCCAACAATTTCATCAACTATGTAACATTGGAATTATTCCTACCGACATATACTTAAATGGTAATGGAAATGGCAAACCATGAAGCCATCACTTTTTTAATCAAGTTCACTTAGTTCATATGGCTAATAATAAAAGAAAGACAACAACAAAAAATCACAGACTGGATTAAAAACACTTAAACCAATAATGGTAAACCATGAAGCCATAAGACAAAAGTGTTGTTCTCTTTCAAGAAGAAGGTATCATATAAGGACAATATATGTGTGTGCATAAAATTGACCTAATTTAGGAGCGCAACCGTTTGCTTCAAACCTTTGACCAAGATTTCTCGTAGTCAAAAAAGACGAAGATGACTATCCTTTAATCTCTTCTCGCCTATATCTCGCATTATAACAATACAAAATTATAACATACTCTAAATCACATAATTAATCTCAAAATCAACAATATTCCACAAACATAAGGGTCTGTTGGTTCAATTGCACACCCTTTGGTGATGCAATTGAGTGCAATACAATAATGATTACCATTAATATGTTTGCTTAGTGCAAAGATGTGAAGAAATTATTATTTTTTTATTTATAAGAATTATTGAAGGTTCAAATGCTCCTCAAAGAAATCTTCATTGGTAGGTACACCAAAGTGTCTCCTTCAATGAAATATGATGCTCAAAAGCATAACAATAATGTAAACTATGTACCGTAGCAACTAGAGATGACAACAAAGGGGAAAAAAAGGTGAAAGAAATCAATTCAAGTTTTTTTAACCTGACTTTAAGTGGCTATAACATGTCTTAGACTTTTACTACAACTAACAACTATTAACTATTTGTGTATTTACTATTATATCCGATCATTAATATAAGATTGAAAATAAAATGAAAGTACATGTGGCAAAACAATAATGGTTCCATGAAGTATTCTCGCTTATGAGGGGCGTAATGGAAAGTTCAAGCTGCTCTTTCAAAAATAGATAAGTATGGCCAGCAATCTCATCTACCTCACCATCCAAAGCAATTATCTGTTTACTTATATAAAGGGCCATGAATCTCTTGAAACTATATGAAGACAAATGTCAGAAACACATGCTCTACACATCCTAAGTGCATAGAACTGAAAAACTTTGATTAACTTAAATATCAAATAAACCATCTAAAGCTCTAATTTTTTGGGAAGCAAATGAGCATTTGATTTCGACGTAAGACATCACAGTAAAAACAAACACATTCTTTCAGTAATTGCAAGTAGAAGCCTAATTCTACTTATTCTATTATGAGCATTGTAAAACAATAGCAAGGGCAAATGTATAGATAATGGTCAATAATATTATTGTTCCGGACAAACACAATTAAGGCGTCATATATACATGTGGAAGTGAGATTCAATCAAGCATTTTGTCAAAACAGAGTTATTAGATAACTCAGTCTTCATAACATCAAAGTGGCTTTGAAATGCTAAATCATTACAAGAGATTAGAAAAATGCTACCTCCATGATAAACCTCGAGGAATAGGCCAGGTGCCATCTTTGAGCTTGATCTGCAAGAGGAAAATTTTTAGCAAGAGCCGCTTGCCAAAACCATTCACAAGAAAGATCGCCCAAATTGCTTTTTAACACAAGAAACTGGGCCACTTTGACAGGACTCTAATGAAAATTTCTACTAGCAAATGATCAGAGTCTTCCAAATAGATTTTCGCCGACAAAGAATCGCTCCATCAAGCGAGGAGAAGGGCGGGGCTGGTCAAGCTCGCCGGGAAACAGAGGTCGATAGCCAACTGGACGCGAGAAGAGAGAAGACGAGGA